>CM051016.1:18451638-18474138 GCA_027704905.1 Muraenolepis orangiensis | reverse complement strand
AAATACACACACACACACACACACACACACACACACACACACACACACACACACACACACACACACACACACACACACACACCACACACACACACACACACACACACACACACACACACACACACACACACACATAATAACCAAGCACATGCAACACCTACTGTTCACCATGAATACACACACACACACACACACACACTCACACACACACACATGCAAACAGATAATAACCAAGCACATGCAACACCTACTGTTCACCATGAATACACACACACACACACACACACACACACACACACACACACACACACACACACACACACACACCACACACACACACACACACACACACACACACACACACACACACACACACACACACACACACACTTTCTATTCCCCCTCTCTTCCTTTCTTCCAAATAATAAAGTCACCCACAGGCTGGCAGAGAGTGAGGGGGGGGGGAGATGTTGTGTTCAAACACTCAGTTTCTGCAACTCTGTGAAACAACTTCCAGTGTTTATGAGGAGCATAGAAAGTTGTATCACGGAGCCAGCAGAGACCAGCCGAGGAGGGCTGGTCTCTGCTGGCTCCGTGATACAACTTTATACATCTCCTAGCATCTCTTGGTCCACCTCCCAATGCTGTCATGCAATCTTCCTCCACACTATCTACGTTAAAGTGCATGTGCGCGTGTGTGGCTGTGTGTGTGTGTGTGTGTATGTAGTGTGCGTGATTGTGTTTTATAAGTGAGGAAAGGCCTTATGCTTAGGCATTAAGGATGGAGGTAAGACGTTAATCAGTTTAGCAGAGAGAGAGAGAGAGAGAGAGAGAGAGAGACGGAGAGAGGAGAGAGAGAGAGAGAGAGTAAGAAAGAAAGAATGAAAGAAAGAAAATACCAAAAATACATTTTTGAATATATTTTTGAATATTATATTGTTATTATGAATTTATTATTCCTTTAACCAGAGAAAGAGACAGAAAGTGCGAGAGAGCGAGCGAGCGAGAGAGAGAGAGAGAGAGAGAGACTTTGGTGGCTACATGTAACAAAGGTGTGGAGGAGAAGAGATGGGAGATGTAAGGCAGGATACTGCCTGCTCCCTATGGCCACCTTAGTGTCCAAACTCATCGCTACGGATGAAAGCATCTTAGGCAGACACGTTCATCCAAAGCGACTCACTCATGCATTGTGACACAGGTAACTAGAAAGAGGTTACGCTAAATGGCTTTTTCAACCCCCCATCCCTCCCATCCTTCCTTCCTTCCTTCCTTCCTTCCTTCCTTCCGGTGGCCTGACCCGAGCTTCAGAAGTGCTGGGGCGACATGGTCACACCACCGCCTCCTCTCATCTGTTAAACATCCCTCACCTCACCTCACCTCACCCTCCTCACCCCTAGGCGTGCCCTCACCTCCACTCTCCCACCCCCTTCCGTCGTAACTCCCTGAAGACCACCCCCCCCCCCTGTCCACGCTCCTCCGAACACGGACGGATAGGACACACCTGGCCTCCTCCGATTGACTCCATGTTCTTGCTGTTGTTGTTGTTGTTCTTCTTCTTGCTGTTGTTTTTCTGGTTGGCGGGACAGAGGAAAAGTTAACTCGTGATGACCCCATGACGTGCGGTTAAAAATAATAAACGTGGCATGCGTTAAAAGTGCATTGACCTCCGACCCATCATGCAACGGTGATCTTTGTAACAAACTGCCGGTTGTCGGTGTGCTGGTAATATGCTTTAGATCGGGAAAAATCACCAATGATAAAAAAAATTCTCAACAACAGTTAAGGAAATCTGGCCTTTGGCCTCTTTTTATTTGGTTTCAGTTTGGAGACGAGATCGCGACACTCTCTTCAGCACGGCCACTTAAAGAGATGTGGATTTATTTATTTTTGGGGGGGGGGGGGTGTTTTGGACTTTTGGTTTCGAGTGGTGATTAAAAAAATAAAAAATAAAAAAGAAGAAGAAGAAGAAAATTAATTGAATTACAGGACGGAACGGAAAACATTTCAGTTTGGGGATGTTGGTGATAATTGGGAGAGGACGGAGAGGTGTCGCTCTGAGTGTGGCACTCGGGGCGATACGCAAACCGATTTGAATAAACAGCGCAGAGAGAGCTGTGATAAGCCTGTGCTGGGTCCTGCTGCCCCCTCCCCCCCACCACCCCCCCTACCCCCCCTTCCCACTTCCTCTCCCATCCCGCCAGGAGAGGCACGCAACGCCACTTGCTGAAACACCACCACCACTTACTTACATTCAAGAGCTAACACACACACACACACACACATATAGAGAGACATACACACCACACACCACACACCACAACTATAGAGAGACATACACACACACACACACACACACATACAGAGAGACATACACACACACACACACACACACACACACATAGATACATATACAGAGACACATACACACACACATATATATATAGATACACACACACACAGATATAGAGACACACACACACACACACATATATATAGATACACACACACACAGATATAGAGACACACACACACACATTGATATAGATACACACACACACAGATACAGAGATACACACACACACATACACACCCTGCTAGAGGCCTGCGTCCGTCTCAGCTGACTCACACGCACAGAAGCGCGCACACACACACACACATATTCAAACACACACGTACACACACACACACACACATGTGTAAAAACATACAAACAGACTTGAACACAAACACGTACAGTCGTACACACACACGCGATCAGAATGAATATAAAACCTATCATTTACAACATAAGGTTTGACTGGTGAGAGTTCTCACTATATCAAGCACTGCCATGACAAAGCAGGAAGGCTGCCAGCTTCCCTGTGTGTGTGTGTGTGTGTGTGTGTGTGTGTGTGTGTGTGTGTGTGTGTGTGTGTGTGTGTGTGTGTGTGTGTGTGTGTGTGTGTGTGTGTGTGTGTGTGTGTGTGTGTGTGTGTGTGTGTGTGTGTGTGTGTGTGCGTGCGTGGGCACGTGTGTGTGTGTGTATTGAGCCAGGGCTGTGCCATGCCCTGCGGTCTCGCTACAGCTACGTGCATGCCAGTAAGAGTGCTCGCTCTCTCGCTCTCTCTCTCTCTCTCTCTCTCTCTCTCTCTCTCTCTCTCTCTCTCTCTCTGCTATTTTTGCCCCGTGTTCTTATGTAAGATGTTTGTGACGCGGAGAGGAGGGGAACGGGATGGGGGAGAGCCTCCCTACAGGACACACACACACACACACACACACACACACACACACACACACACACACACACACACACACACACACACACACACACACACACACACACACACACACACACACACACACACACACACACACACACACACACACACACACCACCCATCGGTGCAGCATGTCTTCATTACATGTGATGCATTAGCAACACATTTTTGTGACTTTCAAAGCTGCAAAAGACAACATACGTTTGCATCTTTCTGTATCTTACTGTCTCACAAAGGTTGTTTATTTTTCATGTCACGGGCCAACAACTACGCATCAAATTCAGCGCAAAACATAACATTGCATTTGATTTGCTTGTGATTTAGAGGCAAGTAACACAGCCCTCTGACAACTATTCGAGCTATTCATCCAGAGAGAGATACGCATCTCCTAGCGGAGGAAGAGAGGAGGGCGGGGGAGGATGCTACAGCGGTGTGTGTTCATTACAGAGCGTTCATCACACACACACACACACACACACACACACACACACACACACACACACACACACACACACACACACACACACACACACACACACACACACACACACACACCACACACACACACGCACACACGCACACACACACACCAACAACAATCTTTTTTCCCATCGTGGCGAACAACCGTCGCACCGCAATTTGGACATGAAATTAAAATTAGGGCGGTGGATTTGAGTCTGTGTGTGTGTGCGTGTGTGCGTGCGTGCGTGCGTGTGTGTGTGTGGGTGCGTGCGCGTGTCCTGTTCCATCATCTATCTAGAAAATCATTATTATTCAAATCACTGAGGCTCTGTCTGTAATCAACTGCAGCTTAGAGTCGGAGGCCTATCCTGCCTCAGCCCGACACCTCTTTGCTGCCTCTGAATTGCGTCGCTCAACACGCCTTTTCCCGTTTTAATTTGAACCTAAACAAATGCAAAACCTCCATCCCACTGCTGTGGAAACACGGCTGATTTCCGTCGTAAAAATGCAAAAACGAGTGCTGTGGAAAACGCAGCAAAATTACGATTGAAATGTCATTTATTTGACTATGTGTTATGTTATATTAATACTGTATATCTTCCCCCTGTCCTTATTATGATGCCCTGGAAAAGGCACTTCAGATCTTTTTTGGAAAAAAATAAAATAAACGTTACTAATCCTACGTGTTCTTACATTCAGGTATTCCTTTCATGACTTGTCCTCGGGCTGCGTATTTAACCTTTTAAAATTTAGAAATATTGCCAGCGGGAGATCATGGACACGTACAACTCTAACCAGAAGAAGAAAATGCGTATCGTAAGCATCCGCTTTCTTTACACCAACACACACACACACACACACACACACACACACACACACACACATACACACACACACACACACACACATACACCGACAACAACAATCACAACAATGGGACAAAAGCTAAATCATTCACATAATCAGATACACCGACACCCATCCCAACCAACCCCCCCCCCCCCCCAAAATGCACACACACACACACACACACACACACACACACACCACACCCACACACGTGCCACGCAATCTCCATAAATTAGATCTGTCACCGTGGACGGCGGGCGTAATAAGTGACACCTGGTAATGAGCCGGCGTTCTTATCCAACCAGCGGGAGAGAGAGAGAGAGAGAGAGAGAGAGAGAGAGAGAGAGAGAGAGAGAGAGAGAGAGAGAGAGAGAGAGAGAGAGAAGTGGGGGTGGTTGAGGTGAGAGGTCGGAGGTCAGGGTCATCCCTCCTGGGGGTCGTCCTTCGGAAGGGCACCCCTAAATTGAGGAACACAGTGACAAAGGGGGGCCAAAGGGTACCCCAAAAGGGAATTGGCGTGTGTCTGGCGCCAGCTGGGCCGGAGATATAAGGAACATAAAAGAATATTTATGTTTTGTAAAGCTAACCACCCGCTCGGCGGTGACCTAACTGACACAAATTGCCGGATTGCCTTTTTCATTTCATTTTATTTTATTTTATTTTTATAGAGACGGGCCTGTTCTGAATACAAGCTGTGCTTTGGGGATCCTCTTAATGTGAATCTTGAGCCGTGAAGACGGAATCTTTAAAGCCCCATCACATTTTTTACGATCTGAATGTGAGACGCTTAACGCTTTTGAGCGAATTGTGGTTTCCATAAACAGAAACCTAAGACACGTCCTTTTACTAAGACTGACTAGAGAACTATTAGCCACACATTAAACGTTGTCATGTTATATGACTGATATATCAACCACATCGCAAACAACATCGAACATTGAACGCTGCCTGAATGTGTCTGTGTGAGGGTATTTAAGTGTATTGGAGTGTGTGTGTGTGTGTTGTTCAGGCGCCCTTTTCCCTGACACCAGCACCAGCAGCCTACACCATGAACACAGCAAGACCTCAAACGCAGAGCAGCAGGGGTGGAAGGAAGGAAGGAAGGAAGGAAGGAAGGAAGGAAGGAAGGAAGGAAGGAAGGAAGTAGAGAAAGAGTAGAAGAGGATGAGAAAATGAGACAGAGGGGAAGTGTGGAGAGGGGTTGTAGCTTCTTAAGATGAGGGGCTGGAGAGGAGGATGAAAAGAGAACAGAGGGAGAGCAGAGGGGGAGGAGAGGGGGAGGAGAGGGGGAGGAGAGGGGGAGGAGAGGGGGAGGAGAGGGAGAGGAGAGGGGGAGGAGAGGGGGAGGAGAGGGGAGAGACAGAGGGGGAGGAGAGGGGGAGGAGAGGGGTAGGAGAGGGAGAGCAGAGGGAGGAGAGGGAAAGGGATGAATATGAGGATAGAGTGTGGTAAAGAGAGAGTGACTAAGAGATAAAGGAGAAGTGTGTGTGTGTGTGTGTGTGTGTGTGTGTGTGTGTGTGTGTGTGTGTGTGTGTGTGTGTGTGTGTGTGTGTGTGTGTGTGTGCGTGTGTGAGTGTACGTGTGCATGTGTGTGCATGTGAGTGTGTTTGTGCCCAGGTGTGTGTACGTGTGCATGTGTGTGTGTGTGTGTGTGTGTGTGTGTGTGTGCACGTGCGTGCGTGTGTTTGTGCCCGTGTGTGTGTGTGTGTGTGTGTGCGTGTGTACACGTGTGTGTGTGAGAGCGGATGGCCTCAGGGAGCAGCAGACTCACAACAGCCCTACTCTGCGGATGCGCTGATGGGCTTGGGGCCGTTTTCATGCTCGCTCACTGACTCACGCACACAATAGTTTTCTCCTTTTACTCCTTCACTTACTTACGCCCTCACTCAGTCACTCAGTCACTCAGTCACTCGCTTCTAAAAGTAGCCCACTCTCTCTTGCTCCTTGGCGTTCCCGCACCATCACAAAGTCACTTGCTCATCCGTCTGTGTGTGCATATGTGCGTACATGTGTGCAAGTGTGTGTGTGCGTGTGTGTGTGTGTGTGTGTGTGTGTGTGTGTGTGTGTGTGTGTGTGTGTGTGTGTGCGCACATGTGTGTGCGTGTGTGTGTGTGTGTGTGTGTGTGTGTGTGTGTGTGTGTGTGTGTGTGCACGTGTGTGTGTGCACGTGTGTGTGTGTGTGTGTAGCTTGGGAGAGCGGCGGGAAAAAATGGATAAGACTGTGGAGAAAGGGATGATAGAAGAGAGGAGGGTGGAGCCCGGGACAGGATTGGGTGGAGGGCGCTACGGATGGCAGGATGATTTGGGAGAAACGGGGAGAGAGAGCTGGGTGGAGAGGAAAGGGGGGGAGGGCGGGGACCTGGGGACCACGGGGGGGGGGGGGGGGGGGGGAGGGGAAGAGAGAGGGAGAGAGACAGTGTGCGTGTGTTAGGGAAAGAGAAAGAGAGAGAGAGAGACAGTTTAGAGGGTGAGGGTGTCAGGAAGGGGTAAACTCTGAGTAGGATGGGGGGGGGTGGAGGGTGGGGGGGTGTGTGCCAGGAGATTGTCTGGGTGGGGGTAGCGGGGATAGTGGTGTTGGCACCGTACTGAAAAAGGCCTGATAAGGAGGCTCTTATCCTGCAGCCAGACACGGAGCCCGGGGCGGAGCTCGGAGCCGGGGAGACGATGGGGGTGGAGGGTGGAGGGTGGAGGGTGGTTGGAGGGTGAGTGACATGCGGGCTGTGCGGTGGGTGGTGTCGGTGGTGGTGGTGTTGGTGGTGTCGGTGGTGGTGGAGGTAGTGTGGTATCGGTGGTGGTGTTGATGGTGGAGGTAGCGGTGGTAGCGATGTTGGTGAGGGGACTACACACACTGCAGGGAACACAGCACTGTAATATTGAACGCACAAACGCACGCATGCATTTGCCTTGTTTGACAAAAATGTGGATTATTAAACACGGGAATGCGTCTCAATCACATGGCCCGCTGTATGACGGCAGCTAGCACGTATGCTACAATAATGGCCGTGTAGCATGACGCTCTGAACGCCGGCGGCGCGCTACGGAAGAGTTGGCAAGTCGACGGAACAAACTTCTAATTTGCAAGCGTGTGGAAGGCGCTTGCAAATCTTTTATGCAACATCCAGGGGAAGCTCGCCGATTGAGACTAGTGTTGCTGAATGTGAAAAGAGGGCACATTGCAAAGGCTGCTGGGAGTTCCTGATTGGCTGTGAACGTTGCTATCCAGGCCGGGATTGGCGGAGCCGACGCAGACCCGGCATCACGTTGCCGGGACTAAACCCTTTTGAACTGAGGCAGGGAGTAGGGAGGCACGGATCTTGAAAGCGCACGCACACACACACACACATACACACACCGCGCGCACGCACAAGCATACGCATACACACGCGCGAAAGAGAGGAAGAGCGAGCATTTGGATATGCATCTGTACGTGATCCTCCCACGTGCAAACAAGGGTTGCGGCTTCTGTGTGCATGCATGCCTGCATGTGGAAATGAGTGCCACGAACAAACAATGTGTTTGGCCGCCTTACGTATGCCTCCAATGTCTCGAGCATCGGCCGTTGGATTATTGTTTCGAATGTTTTTGGTGGTTTTATTTTTATTTTTTGATATACATTAGACTGCGCTTAAGCTGCATTGGGAGCAGCTTAAGCGTGCGGGAAGGCACTGCCAGCGGCCTCGCTGTCCCTCCCTCCCAACCTCGCTTCTTCACTCCCTCCCTCCCTCCCCTCCCCTCCCATCATTCCTTCCTCCCTCCCTCCCTTCCTCCCTCCCTCCCTCTCTCCTGCTCACTCCACGGCACCCCCCTCCATGCGACACCTCCCCGGGTCCAGGGCCTGAGCAGAGAGAGTCGGAACTCCAACCGACAACGAGGGGTTTGGGCCAAAACCAACGACGACGACGAAGAAGAAGAAGAAGAAGAAGAAGAAGAAGAAGAAGAAGAAGAAGAAGAAGAAGAAGAAGAAGAAGAAGAAGAAGAAGAAGAAGAAGAAGAAGAAGAAGAAGAAGAAGAAGAAGAAGAAGAAGAAGAAGAAGAAGAAGAAGAAGAAGAAGGAGAAGAAGGAGAAGAAGGAGCAGAGCACAAGAACAACAAAAAAAACAAAAAGGTCTAAGTGGGCATTTTTTAGGGACAGTTGTTAACCGCTGGAAAAAATAGAAGGCGGCGGAACGACAGATAGAGCGATAGAGCCGCGCGCCATCAATAAAATATGAGATGAGCTGAGGGAGGGAGGCGGCGGTGAGTCAGGGCGGACGCGTGAGCACTCCGCCCTCCCCCGCCCTCCACCCCCTGACTCTGTTGCCCTGTGGCATGCGGGGCTCTTCGGTGTGCACACGTGACCGTGTGGGGGGGGGGGGGGAGGAGAGAGAGTGTTGGGCCGAGGGACGTTCAAACGTGGACCCTTAAAAAAAAAAAAAAAAG
The DNA here is from genome assembly GCA_027704905.1 of Muraenolepis orangiensis. Classification (NCBI taxonomy): domain Eukaryota; kingdom Metazoa; phylum Chordata; class Actinopteri; order Gadiformes; family Muraenolepididae; genus Muraenolepis; species Muraenolepis orangiensis. The sequence continues at coordinate 18,465,151 of CM051016.1, read as the reverse complement.
CAACACACTTCACCGTTTTAGCCTCCTTAACCCCCCGTAACCCTCCTCCAAACACGACGCGCTGTCCTCCGGTTATGCGCTTGACTACCGCCAATACAAATAAATGATTAAAAATCTACAAACCCCGGAATATTGTAATCCTTATAGCCATCCTAGCTGTTGTTTTTTACCCCCTTTTTTTTTTTTAATCGAATGAATGCAGAAGTTTCTGTGTCATTCTATCGGGCTGCTTGGATGGTTTGTAGCCTCACCTCCGTACGTATAGCTTTGAAAAAAATTGAAAGGTGTGTTGCTAAAAGGCGCTCTCTCTCTCTCTCTCTCTCTCTCTCTCTCTCTCTCTCTCTCTCTCTCTCTCTCTCTCTCTCTCTCCTCTCTCTCTCTCTCTCTCTCTCTCTCTCTCTCTCTCTCTCTCTCTCTCTCTCTCTCTCTCTCTCTCTCTCTCTCTCTCTCTCTCTCTCTCTCTCTCCAGGGCCACAGGAGTGAGGCAGGCAGGCAGACAGGCAGATAGACAGACAGACAGGCAGATAGGCAGGCAGATAGACAGACAGACAGGCAGGCAGGGAGGCAGCAGCAGCATTTGAATTAGGTCACAACTCTTTTTACACGCCAGCGTGAGCATGACTAATGCCAACGAGGAAAACCATTTTGGTGATGGGTGGGGGTGGGGGGGGGGGGGGGGGGAAGGGGGTCAGTGACGTTGCCCTGCGTGAGGTGTATGTGTATGTGTGTGTGTGTGTGTGTGTGTGTAGAAAGATGAGAGAGAGAGAGAGAGAGAGAGAGAGAGAGAGAGAGAGAGAGAGGAGAGAGAGAGAGAGAGAGAGAGAGAGAGAGAGAGAGAGAGAGAGAGAGAGAGAGAGAGAGAGAGAGAGAGCGCACATGAGGGCCCCTCTGTGTAAAGACATGGAGGGCCCATGAATCTTTGATCTGACTCTCTCTCGCTCGCCTCCATCCCAACTGCTATGCACCGGTACTTGTTCCAGGTGAGCGCACACAGTACCTCTTTCCGCATTTCTCTCTCTCTCTCTCACTCCCTCCCTTCCCCTTCCCCTTCCCCTTTCCTCCTTCGTCTCTCTCTCTCTCTCTCTCTCTCTCTCTCTCTCTCTCTCTCTCACTCTCCTCTCTCTCTCACTCTCTCTCTCTCCCTCACTCTCCATCTCTCTCTCACTCTCTCTCTTCTCCACTCAGACACACACACACACACACACACACACACACACACACACACACACACACACACACACACACACACACACACACACACACTTACTTCTCTTAGCCACCCTGGGTGCCCTTCCTTTGTCTTAATGCTCTTACATCACCCATCCATCGCTGGGAGGGAGGCAGGCGAGCTGAGCACCCCAAGGGCTGTCAGGATGTTGAGCTGGGGGCTGGGTGGGGGCTGGGTGGGGGTTGGGTGGGGGTTGGGTGGGGGCTGGATGGGGGTTGGGTGGGGGCTGGATGGGGGTTGGGTGGGGGTTGGGTGGGGGCTGGATGGGGGTTGGGTGGGGGTTGGGTGGGGGGACTGAAAGGCTTCTCCAGACATAGCCACGGTGCCATGTTTGTTACTGAAGTCTCAATGCTTTATTATGCGCAGATATAATAGCATGTTGCTCATTAATTCTGGGTAGGGGACTGCAGGATTTAGCATATGCATGTTTAGTTTTCATATATACATATATGTATATATATATATATATATATACATATATGTATATATATATATATATATATAAATATGTATGCAAGGACGGTTTGGTCTCAGACATATTAACACTGTCTGGCATTGGTTTATACCCATGAGACCTCCCTTTCCACCCTAACGTGCACGCACACGCACACACACACACACACACACACACACACGCCTGGGCATCACTTCACATTCGTCTGCTCTCACACACCGTGTGTGTGTGTGTGTGTGTGTGTGTGTGTGTGTGTGTGTGTGTGTGTGTGTGTGTGTGTGTGTGTGTGTGTGTGTGTGTGTGTGTGTGTGTGTGTGTGTGTGTGTGTGTGTGTGTGTGTGTGTGTGTGTGTGTGTGTCGTTACCTTGCGTAGGGTCATGGTTTTCCCAGAACATTTTGAACAGTTCGTCCAGGCTGATGTCCTCGGGAGAAAAGACAATCCTCACCACCTCAGCATGACCTGTCAGACCTGAGCCAGTCCCCCAACACACACACACACACACACACACACACACACACACACACACACACACATACATATGGTTTGAGATGCCATGGAGTTTTCCGCATTGGGGCCAAACACAACTTGGTGTGTGTGTGTGTGTGTGTGTGTGTGTGTGTGTGTGTGTGTGTGTGTGTGTGTGTGTGTGTGTTGTGTGTGTGTGTGTGTGTGTGTGTGTGTGTGTATGATGAATGCCGGAACATCACGCCCTAAATCTATGAGTAGTTACACAATTGTGCGTCACAAGTGGTCACAAGCAACTCAATCCCAAAACACAGTGAGGAGAAACGCAAGGAAGAGAGACAGCGGTAAAGACAGCCCAGCTTTTAAACCGTGGAGCTGAGGTGTGTGAAGTCGCCATGAGCACAGAGGGGCGTTGCTTTCGTCCCTGCAGGTACCAGGACCCCACACGCCTCTACATAAAGCCTGAGGGTACACACACACACACACACATGCACACACACACACACGCACGCACACACATCAGATGTGTTTTGAATAAGGATAGGCAAAATGGCTGCGACACAACATATTCCAAGCCTGTCCTGAGGTATTGTGAAGTGAAGCCAAGGCGCCAGGGCGCCCCCAAAACGGTGGATAAGCTGGCATACGCGGCGGCCAAAACAACCCAGCAAGGTTCTGAGCAGATCCAAAATGGTGCAAATGTTGCCTCGGAATAGTTTGAAATAGGACTTCCCAAAGAAACGTAGGAGAGGGCATAGGGTGAGTAGGAGGCGTCGTATAATAATATGGGCCTGTGAAGACTGCCATTAAGGGCTATGGAAATTGACATGTAACCCCAAAGTCCTTGTATAATACAGACCTGAGTATGTAGGGCTGTGTATGTCCATCTAGGTAGAAGTAGAGGGAGGTAGAGCGGTCGCCTCACCACCGGAAGGTTGCTGGTTCGATCCCTGCCGCCTCCTCCTAGCAAAAGCTGTCGAGGTGTCCTTGAGCAAGACACCCTAACCCTGCTCCTAACTGCTCCTGACGTGCTGGCTGTCTCCTTGCATGGCTGACTCCGCCGTTGGTGGTTGGATGTGTGTATGAATGGGTGAATGTGAGGCATGACTTGTAAAGCGCTTTGAGTAACCATTGGTTAGAAAAGCGCTATATAAATGTCCATTTACCATTTACCATCTTCTCCCGCTTATCCGTAATGGGGTGGCGGAGGTAGCAGCTTCAGCAGGGGACTCCAAACTTCCCTCTCCCTGGCAACATCGACTAGCTCTGACTGGGGGATCCCGAGGCGTTCCCAGGCCAGTGTGGAGATGTAATCACCCCACCTGTACCTCGGTCTGCCCCGTGGTCTCTTCCCAGTTGGATGTGCCTGGAAAACCTCCCTCGGGAGGCGACCAGGAAGCATCCTTACTAGATGCCCGAACCACCTCAACTGGCTCCTTTCTACGCAATCTACGCGGCTGTGTATGTACTGTATACAAATGCAAACTGTAGAAGGTCTAATTGTTAAGACTCCCTTAGACCAGACCCAGAACACTAACTTTGGTTTACTTTGGTAACTTTTGTCAAAGAGCCTGTCCTCCATCTCGAAGTCTATTCAACAACCCGCCTGTATGTCTGTCCGTCCATCCATCTATCTGTCGTGGCAGTGTCAACAGTTTCTGTTTGTGGTCCATCCCCTGCTTGTGTGTGTGTGTGTGTGTGTGTGTGTGTGTGTGTGTGTGTGTGTGTGTGTGTGTGTCTCCTCTGTGTCCTGTCTTCTGCTGACAGCTGAGCGGTCTCCGACCGACGCAGGGTTCTGCTCAGTCACGGCCGACGGAGCAGCATGCGCGAGCGGGCGCTACACCTCAGGCGATGGACCCAACTGACTGACTCCCCCCCCCCCCCCCCCCCTCTCTCTCTCTCTCTCTCTCCCTCTCTCTCTCTCTCTCTCTCTCTCTCTCTCTCTCTCTCTCTCTCTCTCTCTCTCCTCTCTCTCTCTCTCTCTCTCTCTCTCTCTCTCTCTCTCTCTCTCTCTCTCTCTCTCTCTCTCTCTCTCTCTCCCTTTCTTTCTCCCCCTTTACTTCCCTTCCCCTCGCTGCTTTTTTGTTGTATATTTATTCCGCTGTTTTTTCCCTTTGAATCTAAATATTCACCGTAAGCCGCTTTGGATAAAAGTGTGAATGACTGAATGCTAACTGACTTAAATGCCGCTTTATCACTCGCAGAGAAAGAGACAGACAGAGAGAGGAGGAGGAAATGAGGAGAGAGACACTTACACATACACAGAAAGAAAGAGAAAAGGAGAGAGAGAGAGGGAGAGAGAGAGAGAGAGAGAGAGAGAGAGAGAGAGAGAGAGAGAGAGAGAGAGAGAGAGAGAGAGAGAGAGAGAGAGAGAGAGAGAGAGAGAGAGAAACAGGGTGTGTATGTCCATGGAGAGGACAGCTTAGGAAGTCTGTGGACCACTCCCAAATCGGGTCCTGGATATGATTTGGGTCCCTCTCCTCCGTGTCTGGGGTTCAGACCAGACGTGCCCATGTGTGTGTATCCGCTTAACTGTGAAGGCTTCCACTAACAGGCTTTTAACAAAACGCACCACACTCCAAAAGGTTGCCCAGAGAGCGGCACACACACACACACACCACACTCGCACGCGCACACACACACACACATACGCACACCAACCAATTATTTTTTATTTATTTAACATTTAATTGAATCCTCTAAAACCCTAAGATGGGATGGTGGCAATTAATACAAGAAATTAAAGCCACCTAAAGATATTTTTACGAAAAAAAAAACCTTAAAATATTCTTACAAAATACAAATACTCTTTCAAATTTAAACGTAAATCTGGCGCCACGCGTTCGCCAACAAAAACAAACCACCCGGCGCGGCTGGGACGGTCCGGAACCCGCCGCCATCAGGAAGCTCCCTTCATCCAGACGAGCCCTCTGTAGTCAAAAAACACTGCAGCGCATCGCAGCGGCGCCCAATCCCTACAACTAGGTCACGGGATGGGGGAGGGGTGGGGGGAGGAGGTGCATTGTGGCCCATATGGAGAAGAGGATTCGGAGGCAGTTGACTGCAGATGAAGGAGGATGAGGGAAGGAGGATGAGAGAGAGAGAGAGAGAGAGAGAGAGAGAGAGAGAGAGAGAGAGAGAGAGAGAGAGAGAGAGAGAGAGACTTCAAAAGAACATCCTCCCTCTCTCTCTCTCTCTCTCTCTTCATCTCTTCTTAGTTCCTCTGAAGGAGGAAGAGGAAGTGATCTCTGGCCTACATAGACCACCTCTCGGGCCAGAGGGGCACCAGATTGGTCGGCGATGAAAACCGTGCCAAACCATGTGCAAGCTCATGCGCGTGTTTGGTGCGCATGTCATGCGTGCCGTGTGTGTGCGTGTGCGTGTGTGTGTGTTGCGGTATACCTGAGATCACTTCTTGGTAGTTAGGGTTGGGTGTGATGCCTCCCGCATAGCCCACCTGTGTGGAGTACACTCCAGACTTCAGCCAGAAGCGCCTCTCCACTCCCCAGAAGCAGCCCATACCTGAGCAGAGACACACACACACACACACACGTACACAAACATAGAAACATGCACATACCCACACACACATACACAGAAACATGCACGTACCCACACACACAGAAACATGCACACACACACACACACAGAATCATGCATGTACACCACATACACACACATAAACATGCACAAACAAACACACACGCAGAAACACGCATACACAAACATGAAAATATATACACACACACACAAACATGCACATATACACACACACACACACACACACACACAAACACACATGCACGAACACCACACACACATGCGCACACACACACACACACACACACACCACACACACACACACACACACACATACATGCACATACACCACACACTAAATACACTATATAGTGTGGGAATCCAAGGGTGCTTTAATAAGTGTGTTTGTGTTTTGCGTAATTATTTCTGTTTCTCACCCAACACGATGGTCTCCATGCCCGGTGGGAAGGGCTCCACGGTGGGGTTCCCACTGACCGCGTGCCTCCCTACCAAAGGTAAAGGGGGGGAGGGGGGGAGAAGAGGGAAGAGTTGACCATCCTGTACGTGTGAAATACGGTGTAACAAAGTACACAAGTGGATTCAAGGTTCAACGTTAAGAGTTTTATTTGCCATATCGCAACAAGCACAACGGAATGCCTCCTATACCCCATTCCCTCTCACAGTAGGAATTCCTAAAACGCTACACTATAAAAAAAAATACTGTACACACTAAAAAGTACAATAAAAATAACAATAAAGTGAGTAATGGATGATATATACATCTGTTGAATTGTGCATAAAGCAGATAAAAAAAGCATTTTAAAGTGCCAGTGGTGCAGCAGCAGCATCATCAATACAGTGCAGTAAAGTGCAGTAACTGCAATGAGTCCAGAAGGTCCGGAGAGGACGTGGGGTTAGTAAGGGGTGTCGTATAACAATGTGGGCCTGTGAAGACCCGCGATTAAGGGCTATGGAAATACATGTGACCCCCCCCCAGGCCTTGTATAATACAGACCTGAATACATGTAGGGCTGTGTATGTGCTGTATATGAATGCAAACTGTAGAAGGTCTAATAGTTAAGACTTCCTTGGACCAGACCCAAAACACTAACATTGGTCAACTTTAAGTAACTATTGTCAAAGAGCCTGTCCTCCATCTTCAAGACTATTCCAACAACCCCACTATTCAACCCCCCCCCCCCCCACACACACACACACACATGTGTAATACCGTAACACTATAACACAGTACACCATTATTGCTATCAGCGCCGTGTGTGGGTGTGAATACGGTGGCAATAGGAAAGGGGGGGGGAGGGAGCGGAAAAAAGAGGCCCAGACATCACACTGCAAAGCCTCTCACACTGGAAGTCACTTAAGAGATTACAGCGGCTTTCAGAGCCATCGTAACCCTTCTGTCCTCTACTCAATAATCAAACACATAGCTAACGTGCTCTCTCTCTCTCTCTCTATATATATCTCTCTCTCTCTCCCTCTCTCTTCTTTCTCTCTAGCTCTGTGTTTAGCACTAGGCCTCATGCCATCTGGTCTTCACCAGACAAAACCAGTACAACACACCAAGTGGGTCAGAGGCCCCTGGGTCTCCCTGGGTCAGAGGGACCAAGGGAGACCCCGACCTGCTACTGCTACCAGCAGCACCGCCGTATCATCCGGGTTGGGATTGCTACATGCACACATTCACACATGGTGTCATATCCATTTTATTTAAACCACACACACTTATTTCTTGTATCTGCATTACCTGAAGTAATACAAATGCGATTTAGCTCCACCTCCTTCTGTACTCACTCCGCCCATACGATTCTCTTGGGAAGAGGTGTATTATTAGCTATATTGTATGTGTGTGTGTGGGCAGCAGTAAGCGAGTGTGGTGTGTGTGTGTGTGTGTGTGTGCATCTATTTCCCCCATTGTGTGGTACACATCCTTAATCATCTTAATAGTTTACCATTCTTTTACATGACTTATTTTGACTCTATATTAAGTTTAACGGAACCGCCGCGCAAATGGCAATACACCGATTGCAGTGTTTTCGGTGCTACGGAGAACATTACCTTGCGATACGATATTCTGAGGCTGCACCTGAAACCTAATCTCGCTTATACCCCTCGGCCTCTGTGTGTGTGCTTTGTATGTGTAGGAGTTGGAGGATTGTGTTCTGAAAGGAAGCCGTTTCATTTATTCATCTTCGGGCATGTCTTTTATGTCCTTTTTGATTGTGAACCGTCTTATGATGTGTGTGTGTGTACGTACCGTGCATAATGTACAAACTAAGATGTTTCCCTTTGGTATTCTGTATTCTGTTCAACGGTATTCCTATATAAGCTACCCATATTGTGCAACATTTCAACGTTAGCTATAAGTGGTTTGTAGCCGTGCCCTTTGGTTCAGATTCTTCGAACAATTCTTCAACTCCTCTCTTACCGAGAGAAATCAGAACAAGAAAGTAAGCGGTTTCTTCTTTGTTGTTTATCTTCAGTGCTGCCAGTAAGTGGACGTCCAGGCAGAGACTCTGGGTCACGTCTATCCTTCAACGCAGATTAAGCCAGTTAACACACACACGCACGACACAATAGTTTAAAGCAGAATATATATATATATATATATATATATATATATATATATATATATATATATATATACACGGGTATATATTTACCCATATATATATATATATATATATATATATACGGGTAAATATATACCCATATATATATATATATATATATATATATATATATATATATATACGGGTAAATATATACCCATATATATATATATATATACGGGTAAATATATATATATATATATATATATATATATATATATATATATATATATATATATATATATACATACACATATATATATATATATATATATATATATATATACACACACACACAGGGTAAAAGGCTGTTGTGGGGGAGCAAGGCCAACTGTGCCATTTGCGAATTAGGAGCACTAGGCAGGGTTAAGAGTGTGTGTGTGTGTGTGTGTGTGTGAGCATGTCTCCGGTGCACAGATGTGCACTAATGGATTAACGGTTAAGTAGACCGAGGTGACTTAGTGTGTAAATCTCTCACTGTGCAAGGCTAGCGTGCACGACCGCCGCTAGATTTGAATCCTCTTTATTGCGCACACGCACACACACACACACACACACACACACACACACACACACACACACACAGTGACATTTGTTTCTCTGCATTTAACCCATCCTGGTATTAGGAGCAGTGGGGGCAGCTATTGTATATACAGCGCCCGGGGAGCAGGGTAGAGCAGTTTATACATTTATATATATATATTTATCCTGCTTTATATATGTATATATTATTATGCTCATATCCCACACATACTCTATAAGTATTCTTATACTGTTTTTATACCTAGTAGACTGTCTTTTAGCAACTGTAAACTGTAAATGATATATCACCGTGCACTTTGCTGCAACATTTGCACTCTGGTTAGATGCTAAATTATTTTCGCTGTACTGTACTTTGTCATTGTCATTGCTGTGCAATGACAATAAATTTGAATCTAATCTAATCTAATCTAGAGGGGGGATCTGGTGCTTATATTAGTGCCTGGGTAGGGTTGGCTACACCCGCACAGATACACTGTGGTGGACACAAGACCCCCACATACACACGTCAGTCAGTGGCATGATGCCAGACACTGTCCTGAATACACACACACACACACACACACACACACACACACACACACACACACACACACACACACACACACCACACACACACACACACACACACACACACACACACACACACACACACACACACACACACACACACAGTGTACTCGGGTTGTGTCGAACTAGAACATAACACTCAAGTGATATCCCATTCACGTGTTCATCATAAACGCTAATAAAAGGCTGTTTGAAGCAAAGGCGTCTAAAAAGGGGAAAGCACACATAGCACCCAAATATCAACGCTTCCCAAGCGCTGCCACCAACGTCTAACTGCAATCTGTTCCGATCGCAGTGTTCAAGAGCTATTTACAGATACGATCGGCTATAACCGCGGTGGGCCGCACTTCTGGGTAGTTTTTTTTGACAGATTGTTCCCGGCCCTATCCACGGGGCGGGAAGTGTCTCCTGTGATGTCACCGAGGGCCTGCTGTCCCTGGCCAACCACTTCCTGTTCCTTCGGGTTCCTCGGTGTGCCAAACTCTGTGTGTCTCTGTGTACCAGCAGGCGATTGGACGAACGCTGCCAAGCTCGAATCGTGCAAGCACGAGGCGAGAGTCCTCTCCCTTTTTTAGAATTGATGTCCGCCCATCATGTAGTCCGTACAGGTGCACCATGGGAAATGGGCACATGTGACATCCCGCCCTCCCTCCCCCACCTATCTCTTCCTCTCATTGTGTGTGTATATGTGTGTGTGTGTGTGTGTGTGTGTGTATGTGTGTGTGTGTGTGTGTGTGTGTGTGTGTGTGTGTGTGTGTGTGTGTGTGCCTCACTCGCTCAGTTTTTTACTATTTCATGAAGCCAATTTGTCTTCCATATTGTGCCATTTTCCCGTTCCCTTATTCTCACTATCAACCTATGAAGACGGGGGGAGGAACGGGGGGAGGAGAGGGGGGGTAAACATGCAACAGATGAAGTGAGCAGAGAGAGCGCACAAAAAGATTCCTTTTGGCTTCTGCCTTCCCGTGCCTTCGGGGGCTAAACAGAGAAGGCAAGAAAACCCCATCCAATAGACAACAGAGGAGCAACAAACAGAAAGCAAGCAAGCAAGCAAACAAACAAACAAACAAACAAATGGAAAGAAATACACCAAGAACACACCAACGCACCGGCGCCATTCCACAAATACACCATACAGCCAGACCTTCATCCTTTATTCACCTCCTTCTCCTCCTTCTTCTCCCCTTATTTTCCATTGTACTTTCACACCCTTCCCCCCCCCCCCCCCACACACAATCATCCTAGGCTCTTGTGTCACAAACAAACGTGCGCACACACACACACACACACACACACACACACACACACACACACACACACACACACACACACACACACACACACACACACACACACACACACACACACACACACACACACACACACACACACACACACACACACACACACACACACCTCGGCTGTGGGTGTTTCTGCCATGGAGCCGCTGGCAGAGGTCCAGGCGGTACCAGGCTCGCTCCGTTTCGCTGTGCCTACGAAACCAGCAGTCTCCTCTTGGCAGCCGAGTGCCAGCACCCTGCTCTGCCAGAACTACCCCACGACACACACACACACACACACACAAAGAAACACGACACACACACACACACACACACACACACACACACACACACACACACACACACACACACACACACACCACACACACACACACACACACACACACACACACACACACACACACACACACACACACACACACACACACACCACACACACACACAGGAACTGGCTCAATAAGCCAACTAGGCTGCCTGACGACGGCAGCTAAGGGAAGAAAGGAGGAAGAGGAAAAAACAAGCAGGGCGGGTGAGTGGCTGAGCTCTGACAAAAGGAGCAAAAACAGGCTGAACATTGAGGTGTGGGGGGGGGGGGTGGATCGGTAAGACTGTTTTTTCTGGGTTTCCTTCTTGTTCTTTTTGCCGCTTTTGTTTTGGTGGAGGCGGAGAGTTCAGCGGTGCGGGCTGGATCGGTGCGGCGGGAGCGAAGCGGACCTTTTGTTGCCTGTTTAAAAAAATTTGCGGAACCCCGGTTCTACGAACATCGGAACCCCGCCGGTTTCTAAATACACGGCAGTTTCGCCAGCGCCACAGAGGCTCGTCTATGGATCGTTTGGGCCGGGGGGTTCGCCAGGACGGGTGTTTGGTCTTTGTTTCCGTCCGGTTCAAACCCCCCCGTGAAGTGCAGGAGTCCGAAAGTACCACACAAGAGACCAGATCGGGTACCGGGAAGGGTGACACAAGGGGGGCAGGGGGGGGGGGGGGGCGGTTGGTCTGTTTAACTCCATCCAAAACATTTGCTTTGCCCTCGCTCCCTCTCTCTCTCTCTCTCTCTGCCCATATATCTCTCTCTCCCTCCTTCACACAGGTTGGCAGGACGTCAGGCACAAGGCGGACCAGGCTGCTTCACGTGCCAAATATCCTCTGCTGGAAAGGGAGGATGGGCGAAGGGGAGAGAGAGAGAGAGAGAGAGAGAGAGAGAGAGAGGGAGAGGGAGAGGGAGAGAGAGAGAGAGAGAGAGAGAGAGAGAGAGAGAGAGATAGTGCGGGGTGGTTGTCTGTGGGAAGGGGTCTTTTTCTGGAGGGAAAAGAGTCAGGAAGAATAACGAAGGAACCAACACGTGCTGCAGTCAAGGAGCGAAAACCCTTTAAGCTTGTGCAACGTATGCATCCACAGTTCTGTCTATTCAGGGGAAACGTGTGTGTGTGTGTGTGTGTGTGTGTGTGTGTGTGTGTGTGTGTGTGTGTGTGTGTGTGTGTGTGTGTGTGTGTGTGTGTGTGTGTGTGTGTGTGTGTGTGTGTGTGTGTGTGTGTGTGTGTGTGTGTGTGTGTGTGTGTGTGTGTGTGTGTCAGGTTCAACTACAGTCCAGAGAGTTGAAACCTCCGAGCTCTCCTAGCCATCCATCCATGCATGCATTCCATATGCACTGTATCCTAGCAACGGAAACAGTTGCTATGGCACATACCGCACATTACCGCCCCCATAGCAAGATGGAGGAACATCCTGTTGGAACCTGCTGACACACACTAATAAGGTTGTCCTTATAATACACATATATATACTGTATGTGAGAGAGAGAGAGAGAGAGAGAGAGAGAGAGAGAGAGAGAGAGAGAGAGAGAGAGAGAGAGAGAGAGAGAGAGAGAGAGAGAGAGAGAGAGAGAGAGAGAGAGAGAGAGAGAGAGAGAGAGAGAGAGAGAGAGAGAGAGAGAGAGAGAGAGAGAGAGAGAGAGAGAGAGAGAGAGAGAGAGAGAGAGACGGGGCTGGACAGGTCATTGTCCACCACTGACACTGACAAATGATCGTGAAGGCAGACATCCAGCCAGCCGAGTGCCCTGTCTATGAGGCCTAATGGATGTCCTGTTGAGCTGTTAATTTAAGTACAATTACAGAAAGAAGAAAAAAAAAAAAAAAACACTTCACACCATCCGTCGCCCTGCATGTCAGCGGTCAACAGTTACATCACTTCCTGTCCTCGCCCCTTCCATCACATTCTGCACTTCCTCTCCCGCCTCCCGCCCCCCCCGCCCCCCCCCACCCCCCACCCCCGCCACTCCATCTGAGAAATGAACAGAATTGTATGTGGTGTAAAAAAAAAGAAAAACAGCGAGCGTGCCAGGGATAGATGACAGGCGAGAAATAACGGTGGCCATATATCTCCTCAATGAAACTGCTTAGGGCGAGCAATGTTACAGATTTATTTCGGTCAGCTGACACTGCCTGCCTGCCTGCCTGCCTGCCTGCCTGCCTGCCTGCCTCTCTCTCTCTCTCTCTCTCTCTCTCTCTCTCTCTCTCTCTCTCTCTCTCTCTCTCTCTCTCTCTCTCTCTCTCTCTCTCTCTCTCTCCTCTCTCTCTCCCCTCCCCCCCCCCCCCCCCCCCCCCCCCATCACGCCTTCATCCTGTTTGGAGGAAATATTGGCAGTGTATCCTGCGCCGACTGACAGCAACAGTGGCTTCTGTGGCCCCTAGCCTGTAGAGACCTGCCCCAGGGCGGCCCTCACCAAGGTCACGGAATGCAGTGTCCTCCACGAGGGAGACGACCTTCTCCTGCCTGGGCCCGGGCGAAGCT
>CM051016.1:18411638-18434138 GCA_027704905.1 Muraenolepis orangiensis | reverse complement strand
GGCATAACTGCTCTGTGAAACGCACATTCCACACACGCACACGCACACACACGCACACGCATGCGCACACACACACGCACGCACACACACACGCACATGCGCACACACACACACACACACGCATGTATTTAGGAGAATAACTATTCTCATTTACAGAAACGATATGGCGTTCATGGCATGTGTTCTTTTTGTTGCATTTGGTCAATATGTGTGCAAAGCAAAATCCGTGTTTGCATTGGCGTGTGGCGTGTGGCGTGTGGCATGTGTTGGCGTGTGACTAGCATGCACTGCACTGTACTTTAAGGTGCAAAAAAAAAAAGAAAAAAAGGACCGCATAGCCGTGTCTGATCCTGCAGGGGGAACTGATGACAGGTGAGGAGGAGGAGGAGGAGGAGGAGGGAGGAGGAGGAGGAAGAGCAAGGACAAAGCCTGGATGGACTAACCACACCACAAAGATCAGGATGGAAGCCCTGTGTATGTGTGAGTGTGAAGTGTGAGTTACTGTGCAGGCGTGTGTGTGTGTGCGTCTGCGTGTGTGCGTGTGCGTGTGTGTGTGCGTGTGTGTGTGTGGAGAGACAGTTTGAGTTATTCTACAAAAACCACAAACAAGGTTTCAGGGAACACAGATCAGATCAGATAGATTCCCCTGGAGGTAGCAGTGCGGCGCGCTAACCAGGGGCGACTGCTGCTGTGCTGCAAAAGCAGGTCAAGCGAGAAACACACCCCCCCCCCCCCTCCCTCCCTCCCTCCCTCTCCCCCCTCCCTCAGACAACAGCTTGACATCAGCAGGGACAGAGTGAGGTGAGGTCGGGGAGGAAGGGAAGGTATTTCGGGTTTCACCTCTTTGTGTTCACAGTGGACCTTGATTTGATTTCAATACAATTAAGGCACGCGGTGAATGCCAAGAGAGAAGCCCCCAAGTCATCGGTCGCACACAGAGAGAACGGCGCGGAAGAACAATACTACGACTTACGGTGTCAACGCAGGTGAACGAGTACATCATTCCACAGGACACGATGTAATGACGCCGCTGACCACCCAAACCACCAACGCCATCGGGGGGGAGGGGGGAAACAGGAGGAGCCAATCGCAGAGAGAGACTCAACCCGGGGGAACAGGGTCTTAACACCCCCCCCCCCCCCCCCCCCCCCCCCCCCCCCACGCCAAAGGTGCTTTACCTTTTTTTTTTACCCAAACACAGGCATTCTGATTCTTATAGTGTGTTACTCTTGCAACGAACAAAGAGGCCACTAAACACGCACTGTGGATGGCCATCGCACGAACGAAAAGACAGAAAGACCGTGTTGGTTTCCACACGGGTCATGCATGGAGGGGTGGTTGTGCAGCCTTTAGAGCACAGCGTGTGCTATGCACTAACTATGGGACGGTCTATATTTGAGGCTTAAGCCACGGCTTGAACGTTCCAAACGGACAGAGGGCCTCACAGCAGGGGGGTCGCGACCCGTGTAGCGGTGAGCGGCCAACTCGGAAACCTGTCTGTCTCGCTCGCGCATGACGGTGCACACGCGTGTGCACCGTGTGTGTGAGAAGGACAGGGGCCGTGGCCTTTAATACAAGGGGGCGTGAGGGAGTTAACTACACAGGGTTTTACAGAAAGGTTTTATTAGAGAGAAAGATCTTCGGGATTGGGTTTTCTGAATTTGGGTCAGACAGTTAAATCACTTATTACTCCCTTGCTACTTTTTTAAATGTTCAAATCCTACGTAAACACATTGCCGTGACAATCTGCCACGACAATCTTCAAAAATGAATCTCAAAATCCGTTACTTTTTAATTGTATACCTATTTTATTTATTTGTAATTCAACATTTGTTTCTTTTGTGATGTACATTTTTGTTTTTTAAATCTCAATAAAGGAAAACACAAACAAACTGCAATTTGTACTTTGTACTGTGTTTATTTATTTCCCCTGAAGTCCACATTCAAAGAGCACATGATGACGACGGCTCAAGCTAACTATAGGTATAGCCCTAATAATTCCCTCTCTCTATTCCCTATATACTCACTCCCTTTCCGTGTCAAAAGGAGCCATGCAGGCTCTGTTAATAATAGCCATAGGCTAAGAGAGATGCTAGTAGTTGACCTACATCTCAAATGATGCCGGCAGAATAAGCACACACAAAAATTAAATGTGTGTATTTCCTTTCCACATCACCTAGATAGTAAGAAGACACTTGTCCCCCCCCCCCACTTCCCCATAATGGGCACTGCATGGACACACTATCAGATATATCAGATATCATCATCAGATCAATGACTCGGATAAAAAAGATGCTTCTATTGCGTGGATATACATATATATATATATATATATATATATATATATATATATATATATATATATATATATATATAGGCCAATAGTCAACATAACATAACACTTAACATGCGTTAAGAAGTGGGGGAAACGATGAGTGAAAATATTAAAGCACATAAAGGCCTATACCTTGAAAAAATACGACTATTTTCAATCATCCGACGGTATAGCGGTATTTGGTATTCTTCTTTCTTTTTTAGTTGTTATTATCACATAATAACGTCATTGATTTATTTATATTGCCGCTGTATTGTTTGTAGTCAGAGGTCATGGTCCGCCATGTGGCGTCTCTCGTATAGCGGGATGCATGTCGACCCGTCCATAGAATAGCAACAATAGGAATAATGAAAAAGGAGGTCAACGCTCAATATGGCGATAGTGCGCGACAGCCCGCAGGTGGTGAACGGCTTCGTCATTTATCATCACCATACGTTATATATATATACGTCAAATAAATTAGTCAATTTCATCGACCATATATAACAGGCATATTAGGGCTATACGCAGGATCTGAATTTCTTACACTCTTATACTCTTTACACATTTAGATAAAGCTTTAGATTTAGATTTAGATTTAGCTCAATTGGTTAAATTATGCAAACAGTAGCATAAGGCTGCCGGTGACCGAGAGGGCTGTTCTTTAATTCAGTCAAATATATACTTATATATTTTTTATATTAAGTTTGAAAGAAGCCTAAATTAGTCTATATTGGCTACACAAATAAGTTTGTCTAGGATATACAGTGAATAGTCATATAATTGTATTGTGGCATGTCGTTAGAATAAGTCTTACTCTCACTATTTATGCCATATCTAATAAAACCATATCTAATAAAACCATATCTAAAAAAACAGTTTGGTACAAATGTAATTCGTAAACAACTTCAATTGCTTATATATATATATATATATATATATATATATATATATATATATATATAAATACAATTTATGTTGTCCAACACTGCTGCGTGTGAGATTATTATTATTATTAGCCTACTATTTTCTGTCTCTGTCACGGGCCGTTGAGTTGAGAGGGGGGGGGGGGGAATGGGCTCCTCTTCTGAAAATAAAATGCGCAATGCACGAAAAAAAAAATCTAATTTGGGCATGTAAATAGAGGTCGGGTTAGACATGGCGAAGCGTCACTAATGAAAGAAAAAAAAGAGATGGATGCCTTATGATAATCAAGGGCACGTGCTGCTGCTGCTGCTGCTGCTGCTGCTGGGGTGACGGGGGTGGGGGAGGGGGGATAGGGGTGTGTGTGTGTGTGTGTGTGTGTGTGTGTGTGTGTGGGGGGGGGGGGGCGGGAGGGGGGGGGGGGGGGTAGCAGAGAGCAGTACGCCCTGCATTCTATCTGATAACAGGGGGGGGGAAGAGCATGACCTTGCATCAGGGGGGCTGGCTGCTGCATGTGGACACAGCAGACACCACTCAGATATAT
The DNA here is from genome assembly GCA_027704905.1 of Muraenolepis orangiensis. Classification (NCBI taxonomy): domain Eukaryota; kingdom Metazoa; phylum Chordata; class Actinopteri; order Gadiformes; family Muraenolepididae; genus Muraenolepis; species Muraenolepis orangiensis. The sequence continues at coordinate 18,430,356 of CM051016.1, read as the reverse complement.
AGACTATATGACCCAGACTCTGAATCCCTATAGTTCAGACTAATATTTATATGGTGGCAACACACATTTTATCTACGTCAGGCAAGTGCACCTACTAGACTTGACTAGGAGTGCTGCCACTATCATAACATGTTTATCCATATTACATTACACTAGCATACTGCTAGCTGTAGGACTTTGTGGACTCATTACAGTTACTGCACTGCACTGTATTCGTGATGCTGCTGCACTATACTGGCACTTTAAAATGCTTTTAAATGCGTTTTGCACAATTCTACACATGTACATATAAACCTTCAGTCACATTTTTATTGTGTATAGTATTTTTTTTATATAATATTGGGTTTTAGAAAAACTGTGTGTCATTTATTGGGAGGGAATGGGGAGTAAGCATTCCATTTTATTTTAGTTGCTGCAAATGGCAACTACAAATCTTGTATCTTGTATATGAGGCCTAATATGGGATGACTAGACTTTATAGCTACATCATAGGCATAAAGGCCGATGCTCTTACCAAAACCAAAATAGGGGCTCCGTGGATGAGCGTATTGTATCGTGTGGATCCTCTTACAACCCAAATAGTGTCGGACATTTACTCCCATTGTTTGCAGAACGTGTGTAGTGTCGTATAGTCATATAATACTTAGATAATCGATAAACCCAGGAAAGATCAGCTTCGGCCCAAAAAGCCCTGTGTTCCCCTTTTTAGACACACAAACGTCGGCAATAGATAACTAGATCATTGCTGCTATTGCGACGTCGGGATGACCAATATTATGAGGCCTGGTGGGTCCTTAGAATTAAGCGGTATACGCACTTTCAGATTTGAGCGGACTCGTTTCCTCCTCCTGATCCTCCTCCTCCTCCTCCCAGTGGTCCCATTTCCCTCCTTCCTTCTCCCCGACGCCGTCTCTCCAGTCGTCTCCCGACTCCAGTGGCCTTTCATTTTGCATCCCCATGGGGGAGGAGAGGAGCTGCTGCGGAGAGACGGTCCCCGGAGACTCGCAAGATAAGGGTCACCGGAGAGCCGCTCGCAGCATGTCCCCCCCCCCCCCCCACACACACACACACACATCCAGACGCGACACGTGCCGTCGACGACCCCCCCCCCCCCCTCCCCCCAACCCCCGTCGTCCCGCCGGAACACCCCCCGCACAAACACATCCTAATGTCTATAGCATACGCTTGGAATACACCCCTTCATCCCCATACATTTTGCATGGTTCGCTCCGACAAAGCGGCGCCCCCCCCCCCACCCCTGTGGTCGTCGGGCTGATGAAAACCATACGTGTCCCCGTTTCAACTACTAACACCACCCCCCCCCCCCCCCCCCCCCATCATCACCCTATAGACAAGCGCTCCAGCAGTCCACTACTAGCCTACTGCTGCTGCACAAACATGCTACGGGTATCTTATCTGCAAATAGAAGGCAATCCATGCCACATTTAGCCTACTGCAGGCCCAAGTCGGATATATATCTATATCTATATATAGATATATATCTATATATTTATATATAGATATATCCAGAGATAGATCTCCATATATAGATATTGACACATCTCCATAGATAGATATGTAGCTATATATATATATATCTCTCCATCTCCATATCTATATCTATAGATATAGATAGCTAGATAGATATAATTAGCATATGAAAAGTGTATACTGTATACAAGAGAGCGTAGGCTGTGCGTTTGGCACAACACGTGGTGGAGTTGTCTGGAACAACCTGCGTGTGACGAGCAAGGGGTCTTTAAAAGTTGATATATATCTATAGAGCTATCTAACATGAACATTTAAAGACACCTTAGTTGCTCATCACACCCAGGTTATTCCGGTGTTTTGTGCCAAATAGACTATAGCTTTCTCTACTATACACAGTATACACTCCCCCCACGCCTGGCCTTGTAGGCCTTTGGGCGGAACACTTGCTATCTATTGTAGCTCACCAATGTCACACTTAAGGAAATTGGATAGACTTTTTGTAGCTGCCGACAGCAAAGCAACACGCATTGGATGCCATTGGAGACGCGTTCATCTTTAACCCGAGCGTCGAAATACACATCTTTGACGGAGGATAAGTAATCAAATGCTGCCCTCGTGTGGCCAATTCGATGTTTACATGAAGGGGGAAGAAAAGTCAAAATGGCGGACAATCCACAGGGGGGGTTAGGGATGGTACCGATTTGCATCGGTACACAAGTTCACGACCCGATTTGACCCATCAAAAAAATAATAAAAGTGTACACCGGATACAACTCGAATGAAGTCGGGATGTACGCGTTTGTAAATTCATCCGATTGGACAATGGAATGAAAAATAAAAAGAACAAAATAAAAGCTATTTGTACCATATTGAATTGCGACATAGCAAGATATTTAGCGTCGAGTTGACACGGCGAAGACACATTCACCTGTGCAGTGCATCGTTATCATCACCCACAGACACAAAGCCATGTTTGTTATGAAAGAGAACCTTGTGTTGTTTTTTTTAAGTTTCTATTTATTTTTTGACCAACAATGACATTCGGCAAGAGGCTGTGATTGTGATAGAATGTGTGTGGGGGGGGGGGGGGGGGGGGGTTTGAAGTCAGAAATAAAAGGGAGCAGGGCGCAGGAAGTGTGGTTAGAACATGTCAGACACCTGTGAGAATTAATTTGGGTTAGGTATGTAGGTTATGAGAGAGAGAGGGGGAGAGAGAGAGAGGAGGGAGGACAGGACAAACCCAGTCATATACCCTTAAAGAGAAATAAAGATTGTGAAGAGAATGCACAGACACGCAATGACCCCAATAACAAACAAAAAGGCGTTTTAACAGTGAAACAAGGGGGAATGCACACAGGTTCTGCTGAGTATACCACATTTATTACTTGAGAGAGAGAGAGAGAGAGAGAACTGATTAATAGGAAGAGTGGGAGCAAGGCCACCCGCATCGCCGTTTTTAAAGAAAACAAAGAGAAACGAGGGGAGGGACGCAGCCCATAGCATCGACGACTGAACGTGTTCAACTGATATGGGGAGGAGGGGAAAACGGGGGTAAATAAGTTCAGTTTTTAAAGAGTGCCGTGGGGCAGTGGACACCGTGTCCACCTGCCAAACCCCCCCCCGCCCCCTTTCCGATTTGTACACTGTCAAATTAAAAACACAGAGCCCAGGCTTGTCAATGCAACACTTCCGCTGCCAAAACGACGGGCTCTCTCCTCTCTCTCACTTGCAGTCCTCCTCCAAAACGCCCATCTTTAGACGTACACTCCGAAACGGAAAAGAATGCGTTAAAGCGTGCAAAGGGAACAGGGTTCTTCAGTCGAGCACACTCGTTGACACCCGCCCACGGTTGTCAAAATATCCAATGAGGAACCTCCGACGTATCCCGGGATGGTTGATTGAATGGTTGGTTGGTCGTTTCTCGTTTCAAGACAATTGGTTGATTCTCCCTCAAGACAGGAGGGAGGGAGGTCAGGAGTTTACAAAGAAAAAAAAGGTGACAAACTGCCCATGCTGCACTATTGTAGCACACGACCACAAACGCCCAACAGGATTCGTATGCTGGGTGAAATTTAGAACTGCACTTAGAAAGTGAAGGGAAAAAGACAATCCTTTTCGTTTAAGGAAAATAAAAATAAAACTCAAATGTAGTGAAACGGAGGTCGGGCAAACAAAAATAAAAATGATTCACCTATGGATGCTATGCACTTTAGTTTTAGTCCTATGAATAATAGTTTTCTTTTTTACTACAAGTTCCAAGTAAGTCTTTTAGAGTCAAAGAAAAATCAAGAAAGTCTTCATTAAGTTTTTTTTGTGTCCTTGGTTAATTCTTCACCCCCCCCGATTAGAATTTCTTAGAGATCTGGATGGGATGGACGAGTGGCCCGTGGAGGGAGGGGTTCATCTGGGAGGGAGAAAGGGAGGGAGGGGGGCATTCTGCAGTCTTTTAGCCCCAAGTGGTGGTGGCAGTTACTTGACTCTTCCTTGACGCTCCTGCAGAAGACAAACCAAAAAGCATTCATAAATCACAGGTGGAACAGGTCAGTAATTCAATTTACAGACTAGGCTTCGGGAAAGGTGTTGTAAAGCTTATGTCATTCTGATTAAAGCTGGTGTAATTCTGATTAAAAAGGGACACCCCACACACACATGGGGGCAACAGTAACTCAGTCTGTTAGGAGTTGGCATGGGAACCGGAGGGTGGCCTGTTTTAAGGCCATTGGGGGCTGCTCACTGCTCCCAATACTGGGATGGGTTAAATGTAGGGCACCTTGCTCAAGGGCACCTCAGCAGTGCCCAGGTGTTTGGGCACTGCTGAGGTGCCCTTGAGCAAGGTGCCCCGGGGGCTGTATATACACACACACACACAATAGCTGCCCACTTCTCCCAATACTAGGATGGGTCAAATGCAGAGAAACACATTTCACTGTGTGTACATGTACGTGACCAATAAAGAGGATTCAATCCTCCAGATTTAAACCCACGCACGCGTCCCCTAGCTTTTACTGTCTGACCCAGGACGAGAACTTTACACTATATACACAATGACAAATAGGATGCATTGTACTCAGGCTATACCCAAAGATATACGTGTGCCACCAACGTAATATCTTTACATGGCATGAAAATTATTATTGACTAGTTATCGTGTCATCTCATAACAAAAAACATTCAAGTACGGCTATCAATAAACAAAAATGACAAAAAATATAACGTTTCATATCAAATAAGGGGTTTCATATCAGTGCACCACCTAATTTGAATCATAGGGATGACATGGAAATGGATTCAATGAAATACCTGAAGTCTGTAGTGACTTCTGTTGCTTGGGTTGCTGGGGTACGGCTCACTGCCCTGGACCTCCACCTAACACACAAACGGGATGATATTAAAAGCATGCCCTCTGGTGGGGAGCATTGTGCATTACATCTGAAATGTACAGAAACTGACCGCTTTGAAAGAAAAGTGCAGCAAGCCCCAAGATGAATGCAATGCATATTTGAAGCACGTACGTACACACACCCCCCCAACTAACGGAACGCTAGAAGTGTATACTTAAAGGATAAGCACTATAAAAGGTCTTACGAGGACCGATTTAGTCCTGAAAAAAGAAAAGTAAAGCTATTGATGGTGTCCAACACCGGTGAACACCATAGACATACCAAATCATATTAAATATGAAAACACTAGTGAACACAATCAATGAGAAACGGCAACTACGCGCAATGACCCTTGAAGAAGTGTGTACAGTGGCCCATAACAAACTTTCCACTGGTGCTTGATAATCGCAACGGCATCAATTTAACGAACATTTTGATCAGATAAAATCTCTTGCAGGGAAGCATTTACCTGCCCTCTTTTTCACTGAAAATAAAAGCACAGAAGCATCTACAATCGTGATCAATTCCACAAAACAATTATAAATGTTTTCAGACATAAAAATATTCTCATGAGCTATGAGAACGGGATTTTAAATGCAGGACTTTACTGGCTGTCGGCCCATTATCATGTGTGTACTTTAATTGTAACCTTCACAAATAATAAAATAGGACTGCAAATAAAATTTGACGTTGCCAGTCAATCACCCTAATCAGCAAGATCTCAAATGAGGCAAGGCACGTTAACTCTTGCACCAGTGTCGTTTGTGCTCTGAAAAATAGACTAGCATAAATCAACAGGCAAAGGGCATTTCATCAGAACACACGCTCGATCGTCACCGAAACCATTCCACTTGATCAGAAGTTTATTTTGGATGGGAGGGGAAAGGTGGTGGTGGTGGTTGTTCAGGCGTGGGGTTTGAGAGGTTTTAGTGGCAATGAAGATCAAATGTGCACACCATTGTGCTCTAATGAATGAGCAGGCAGAAGTGTTTTATCTGCCGTTTTGTCCGGAGACGATTCAAAAGGAAAATAATGCCCATGGTAATGGTTTATATATGGGTTCCACGCTGCAATTTAGTAGTCCTTTGCGACTTAATTAGCCTTCATGGCTTCTCCTTTTTGGAGAAGTATCACTAGCACTGTGTATAGATGACCCACGCATAGTCATAATAATTCCACTATAGATTTGACAGTTATACTGAACTGATCACTTTATAGACGGCACAGCACACCAATATCCGACAATTCTGGAGCCTTTGGCAGACTGCAAGTATACCACCTTGTTTACCTTACTTATAACAGGCGGTGCGATGGGAACAAAATACAAGACTTTGTTAGTTTGTTTGAGACTGTGCAACCGTGGCCGCGTTTGATGTAGTGCGTGAATGCCTGGATGGTGAAACTAGGTTAACGCTTATCTCATCTCCAGCAACCCACCGCACTTTGACGCAACCTTTCTAAAAAACGGCCCACATTACCTTTTTGACACACTCCTCCTCCTCCTGGCGCTTCTCGTAGTGGGAGAAGTCGTCGAAGATGGACGTGGTGTGTTTGTACCCGGCGATGATCTTCAGCACCTGTCGGGCCTTGTCCAGCGGCACCTCCTGCGTGTCCCGAGAGTTGGTGACCGGCTTGTTCTCGTTGTTCTCCAGCCGGATGTGCCTCAGCTGGCTGTTGGGAACGTCCTTGACGAAGATCCAGCGCACGTCGAAGCGGCCCTTCCACTTGTCCTGCGACCAAACGCCGGCGCACGTGTTGTAGTCCACGGTTGAACGCATCTCCGCCACACCGCAGAAGTGGCCGCTGCCGTTGACGCTGAACAGAAGGTAGAGCGGGCCCTTGGCGCCCAGCGACCGGTACGCAGCGTCCAGTCTCTTGTTGCCGTGCTCCGTGCTGCACCAGATGTTGTACTTGATGGAGCGGTGGATGTCGTCCTCGGAGTAGCTCTTGATGATGAACACGCGGCCCTGCTTGGGGTTCCAGTCAAAGTCCTTGGGGTTGTAGTTGTTGACCATGCGCAACTTCTCCAAGACCGGGTGAGGCTCAGAGGGGACCCCGGGAACCACTCCCACGCTGGAGGAGGCGGGAGGCGATTGGCCGGCCACGCCCCCGCCGCCATCCCCAAACCCGTTGGCCCGGTTCCGCGGAGGTACCCAGCGTGTGGGTTGCGTAGGCTGTTGCTGCTGGGTAGGGGGAGCCGGGGGGCCCTGGGAGAGAGAGGGTGGGGGCATCTGAGCCATCCCTGGCTGCCCGTTGGACGGCAGTTGATGCTGCCCCATCTGAGCATAAGGGGGGCCCAACTGTCCATTACTAAGGGGCAGTTGAGGGTTCCCCCCAGCAGTAGCTCCGGGCTGGGGGGAGGACTGGTTGGGTGGCTGTCCGTTGGTGGGAATGGAGGGCACCTGCTGAGGGGCGGCGGCTTTGGGCATGTTGCCCTTGTTTTCCCAGGTGCCGATGTCCATGTTGTGTTTAATGGGCGGAGGAGGCAGGTTGGGCCCCGCCATGCCACCCTTGGTTTTCAGCTTGGGCTGAGGCTTGGCTGGCTTGCTGGCAATGTCTGCCCAAGAGGCAGGTTTAGCAGGGGCAATAGAGACGGGGGGCATGCTGGGGGATCCTACAGATGAAACGGGCCCAAGGGGTCCTCCACCAGGTAATCCAGAGCTGACAACTTTGGGAGCCATTTCCCCGCTGCTGCCGGGGGCAGCTCCACCGATCTTAAGCCCCGCCATGCCCTGGTCTAGGCTGTTCATGCCAGGCGCCTTGTTGAGGGGCTCATTAGCGGCAGGGGCAAAGGGGGACTGTCCGTCGATCATGGCGCCCCCCAGCGAGCTGGGGGCGTAGGCGTAGTTGCTGCTGTAGCCGGAGCTCTGCGGGGTCCCCGACTGTCCCTGAGAGCTGCTGCTGCCCCACGCCGAGAAGTCCATGCCACTGGGGAAAAAGTTATAGCCGTGCTGGCCCAGGAAAGGGTTGCTCCCCAGGGGCCCTGGCTGGCTAAACATAGCGTCCGGGAGATAGTGGGGCTCCCCATTGCTTAGCTGTCCATAGGAGGCCAGGTAAGGCATTGGGGGGTCTCCACCTGTAGACCATGCCTCATTCAAGGAGTAGGAAAATCCCATGGAGGGGCTGTAGTAGCTAGGCATGTACGAGTCCGACATGGCCGTATAGGCATTGCTCTGCAGGGAAAAAGAAAAGTCACGTTTAAAATGATGCCGTGGTGAAGCAAAAAGCTTTTAAATGCGTATAGCAGATACTATCCTCCTTTCTCGTCCAACCTTCCCACAATAAAAAAACAGCCAGAATGTGTGCATTACTAGACTGCATTACAAGGAAAGTGCAACTGCCCTCTCTCAATAACAAATTTGTATTATGGATTATGTTAACCTGAGGAACATACAGGCTGAATTATTTTCATCTGTGCAAAGTGCACAGAGCAGTTTATTACCGGAAGGATGTCATCAGCAACACAGTGAAGAGGAAACTATTGACAAAATACTTGCCAGAGACCCAACAGTTGTTACAAGGTATGTATCCAACTTGATTGCAAGTTGCTTTGGATACAACTTACTAAATATGCATTGTTTTGCTTCCTTTTGTCAGTTCATAGTGTATTTTATTGAAATATTTGAAAAATGTATTGTACAGCCTATGGCCGGCAAAAACAAGTGTTACCTGTCTGGCCTGAGAGTTCAGGTAGGGCTCAAACTCCTCATCATTCAAAGAATCCTTTTGGGTCACAGCTCCGTTTTGCACTGAGAGAGAGAGAGAGAGAGAGAGAGAGAGGGACACAATAGGAAAACAAATACACCATTAGTACATACAGCTGACAACTGGCACTGTTGTAATCGTTTGTCCATCAAACACACAAATAAAAAGGGGGCGATGTTTTACATCACATGCAAAACAAAAAAAGGCCAGCATACATGGGTCATGACTTCATTAACTGCTGCGTCAAAGAAAATGAAAAAGTACACGAGTCACAATCCCGTGATTAATGACTTTTAATTGGGCTTTATGCAGACCGGATACATCATAGGGAAGCTTTAGTCAGCCATTCAACCAGAAAACACCAACACAGACAGGGACCGCCTGACTACGTGCTGCACAGCACATGTCATGTGCTGGCCCCTATATGTATTTATTTATTTAGTTTTGATACGCTCAAGTTGAATCACCAACTTAACCAAAACACTCCATACTGTACACACTATACAGTATACACACAATACAAGTTATGCATAGTGTGAGCCTTTGGTTAAGAGGACACTGTTGAGAACACTAGGCGAGAAGACGTGTCATTTTCTAGGGGGTTGTATGTATGTATGTATGTGGTGTGTGTGTGTGTGTGTGTGTGAGCAACCAGCTAGCGTTGGCGTGCTAGCTGGCGCGCGGATAAGATAGCAAAAAGCTAGCTCGGCTCGGCTGGGCTCGCGACGACGACGATGATGATGCGTAGTCCCGTTCACGAGCGCGAATACCAGTCCTTTCCATCGGGACGGGCTCAACGGCTACAAAAACGTCCGGTCGATGTGTGTGTGTGTGTACACTTTCCAAAACGTTTATACCTTGTCATGCCAGTGGTTAAAACTGACTGATATAAAACGAAAAAGGGGTATTCGTTACTAGCTTAGCGAAGCGCCCAGCTCGTTGGTAGCTAAGTGTAGTTAGTAGGGATAACGAGTCATTCGCAAAGCCCAACGGGTTCCGAACTAAACGTTTTAAAAACAACGCACACGTTTGTGTACGTGCTAAAACGTCCAAAAACCACCGGTACTGTAGAAACCGTCCCAAGGTAGTGGTCTTATTATGCATTTAGAAGTGCCCCGTTGTTGTTGAGAGACACCATCGCCATCAGCGCACCTCAAACGCCAAAAAAGATCCGCATTCACTCATCATCCTTACTACTCATATTAGCGCCCTTAACTGCTCTGTGCTTACCTTTACTTGATTGGCCTTTCGGTCTCTGGATTGGGTCCAGGTGATTCATGAAGGTTTGATTTATGAGAGAAGAGGATGGGGAGAAAAAATATATAGATGATATATATATATATATATATAAAAAGAGAGATGTGTGTCCCGGCAGTCAGTCGGCTGTAGCAGGTGGTCGGGCCTACTCGACTACGGAGGGAGGAGAGTGCTAAGCTATCCGTGCTAGCTAGCTAGCTTAGCCCCGCTTCGATTGCTCACAATTTTGTGGCCTTTCGTTAAAAAAAAAAAAGAAAAGAAAATTGTTCACAAAGTTCCCGTCTTTACCTGTTCAAAGAGGCTGCGGGCAGACATTTCCTTCCCCTCCCCCAGGGAACCTTACGCGACTGTATTTGGTTTCTAGACAAAACAGCTACAGGGTTTGAAGGAAGACCGTCAAGCTGTTGTATAGTTTATACGAGTGTCTCTCTCTCTCTCTCGCTCTCTCTCTCTCTCTACCGTAGAGGCTGGTGTCTAACACAATGGCGCTGACAGACCTCTCAACATGGCTGGCTGGGCGGCCTTCGTCTACACGCGCTGCTATTTATACCAGCAGACGGGCGCCCCCCGGCGGCGCGGAGGATCAGGTGCTGTTCAGATTAAAGATTCAAGATTTTGTTATTCTATTATTTGTTATCATGTGTCGCACGCACACACACACACACACACACACGCGCGCGCGCGCACACACACACACACACACACACACGCACGCGCGCGCGCACGCACACACACACACACACACACACACACACACACACACACACACACACACACACACACACACACACTCAGAATAACATGTACAGGTATATGTATATCATATGTGTCATAAGTACAATGGAATGCTTACTACCCATTCACTCCCGCAATATGGATTTATACAACAATAATATTACCAATACTATACTATGCTATACTAGTACTAGATTCAAGATTTGATATATACAAGAATAATATTACCAATACTACGCTATGCTATACTAGTACTAGATTCAAGATTTGTATTTGCACATATGCAACAAGTACAATGGAATGCCTACTCACCATTCCCTCCTGCAGTATGAATTCCCTACAATTGTACACTATATAGTAACTATAAACTATATACTACTATACATACACTATAGTATAACATATACTATAACTGTACACAATAAAAATAACAATAAAGTGACGATGGAGGATATATACACGTGTTGAATTCTGCAAAAAGCATTTAAAAAGCATTTTAAAGTGCCGGTAGTGCAGCAGCATCATGAATACATAACGTGCATAACGGTTCAAATGAGTCCAGAAAGTCCAGCAAAAGTATGATAGTGTATGATAGTGTAATGTAATATGGATGACCATGTTATGATAGTGGCAGCACCCCTAGCAGTTCAGTAGGCACACTGCCTGTGGATGAAAACGGTCCTTGAACCTGGTAGTCCTTGTACTGATGCTGCAGAACCAGGGATCGGACGGCAGGGGGGAGAAGAGATGGTGCCCAGGGTGGTTGCGGTCCTTTGTGATGGAGATGACCTATAAACAACTATAAACAACACTATACTATAAACTATAAAATAAAACAATAATGTGTTGATGGTTGATATACATAAAGCGGCTGGTGCAAAAAAGCATTTCAGATTTAGATTTGGTTTATTTGGCAAATGTGTAAGGTACAGTGTACAATGTGAAATTGTATTGCTAGCTCCAACGATGTGCTCAAATTTACAGGAATATACAGGTTACAAAAATAACAAAAATTACAAGAATTACCAAAGATATCGACATAATTTTGAACAGTACAAATATAAATATAAAGTGTGAATATAAAATGTAAAGTGTTCACATAAGATTTATTATAACTAGCTTATCATTTGCTTTTTGTTTAGTTTTTGACGTCTCAGACGTCACACGTTTGACTCCAAACAGAATGAAACACAATGAATGCCCCGACAACAATGGCACTTTAAATGCTTTTGGAAGATTTTTGTAAAACATTTAATAATAATAAAAAACATGTACATATCATTTAAGTCACTTTGCTGCTCTTTTTTTTATTTTAATTTTATTGTATATATTATTTTTATTTTCATGATGTTTTTGAGATTTATACAGTGACGTGCGGTGAGGTTCGTGGCTGGGGAGGCACTGACTCTTTCTTTAGTCAGATTTACAAAAGAGCGCTCTGCACCCTCCGTGTGTTCTTAATTTGCCATCACAATTCATACTCAGTCAATACAAATGCAAGTATATACAGTCCGCAACAAAAAGACAAATGTAGTTAAAAAAATTTTAAGAAAAATTATTGATCACTTCCAGTTTTGATTGAAAGTCAAGTTTTGAGAAATGTTTTAGCTTCCATTTTTCCAGTCAAATATAAACGGACTGATTCAAGATTCAAGATTCAATATGACTTTATTTATCCCGAGGGAAATTAAGGTGCAACAGTTGAAACAGGGGGAATAAATGCACACAAAATATACTAATACCTAAAAACTAAATAACAACAACTCAACTTAACTAAACTAGTATAAACAAAATATAACTAAATGAAATCTAAATGAAATCTAAATGTATTGACAGATGAATTGCACAATTTACAGTATTATTACAGTAATACGTAGGTATATACAATATACAACAATACTTATAGTGGAAATTGGCAGTAATAAAATACTAATAAATAACTCAGATGAATACTGAAAAAGTGACATGTGAAAAGTGAAAAGTGAAATTGAATTTACAGTGCAAAATTACAGTGAAAGGATTTACAGTGCGTTGACCAAAAAATAATAATAATACAGTGCGTTGACCTCAGGTCACTGAGTCTACACTGTCCCTCTCACGACCCGAGGTAGATGAATTATAGAGACTGATGGCACAGGAAGAAAGGACTTCCTGTGGCGTTCTGTGGTACACCTGGGTGGAATGAGTCTGTTGCTGAAGGTGCTTCTGTATGAGGTCAGCACCTGATGGAGAGGGTGAGAGTTGTTGTCAAGGATACTACGCAGCTTGCGCAGCATCCTCCTCTCAGACACCACCAACAAGGAGTCCAGCTGGACCCCAGGACAGCGCCAGCCTTCCTGACGATCCTGCTGATCTTGTTGGCGTCTGCTGACCTCAACCTGCTTCCCCAGCACACGACACCGGAGAAGATGGCACTGGCTACCACCGACTGGTAGAACATCTTCAGCATCGTGTTGCAAACGTTGAAGGACCGGAGCCTCCGCAGGAAGTAGAGACGGCTCTGGCCCTTCTTGTACACAGCCTCAGAGTTTTTGGCCCAGACCAGTTTGTTGTCCAGGTGAACTCCCAGGTATTTATATTCCTGAACAACTTCTGCGGACACACCCTTGATGGAAATGGGTGTGGGGGTAGATTTCCTCCTGCGGAAGTCCACCACCATCTCCTTCGTCTTGTCTGTGTTGAGCTGCATGTGGTTCAGCTCACACCACTCAACGAAGGAGTCCACGACGCCCCTGTACTCCTCATCGTTTCCCTCGCTGACACAACCAACAACTGCAGAGTCGTCCGAGAACTTCTGCAGATGGCAGGACTCTGAGTTGAACTGAAAGTCTGAGGTGTACAGGGTGAACAGGAATGGGGAGAGAACCGTTCCCTCTGGAGCACCAGTGCTGCTGACCACAGTGTCAGACACACAGTCCTGCAGTCTGACAAACTGTGGACGACCCGTCAAATAGTCTGTAATCCAGGAAACCAGGGAGTCCACCTTCATCGCCGTCAGCTTACTCCCCAGCAGGGCAGGCCGGATGGTGTTGAATGCACTGGAGAAGTCAAAAAACATAATTCTCACAGTGCTCCCGGGTCTGTCCAAGTGGGAGTAGGCACGATGAAGCAGGAAGATGACGGTGTCCTCCACTCCCAGTTTCGGCTGGTAGGCAAACTGAAGAGGGTCCAGCGATGATCTGACCAGGGGCCGAAGAAGCGACAGGACCAGCCTCTCAAAGGACTTCGACACGTGGGACGTCAGCACCACCGGTCTGTAGTCGTTTGAGGTGCTGGGACGTGCCTTCTTCGGAACCGGCACCAGGCAGGAATGCGGTGGTGCACTTGACTTTCTCTACTTGACTTTCTTAGCTAGCATATTACCCACAATGCCATCTGTCTGTAACACGCCCCCAGTGAGGCAGAGGTACTGGCTGACTCCCTTCCTGCTTTTTCACTGTGGCGTTATCAGCAAGACTAATATGTTATACACATAGGCAGGCACATAGGCAGGCACACATAGACATCAGGTACATTTAAATAAATTGATATTAATATATATCTACTCCTGTTTGCGCACAGTTTCCCTTTCCAAAAAATATATTGATTGAATATAAGATAAAAATATCAGATCAAGTTCCGATGCTCTCTCTACAATCCCTCCCTCCCGCCCTCCCGCCCTCTCCTCCCTCCTTCCCTCCACATCTGCTGCACAGCGTCATCAGCAGTCCCTTCAGACAGGTAGCAGCACCTCCCACCTTACAGTCCCTTCAGACAGGTAGCAGCACCTCCCACCTTACAGTCCCTTCAGACAGGTAGCAGCACCTCCCACCTTACAGTCCCTTCAGACAGGTAGCAGCACCTCCCACCTTACAGTCCCTTCAGACAGGTAGCAGCACCTCCCACCTTACAGTCCCTTCAGACAGGTAGCAGCACCTCCCACCTTACAGTCCCATGTGATGCCGGCTTTTCTTGGCTTGTTTGAAGGTGAGTGGTGATGAACAAATGACTAAGCTGCCAGTGCCTCGAGTTTACAGCTAATTAGCCAAAAGACAAAAACAAATATAGTTAACTAGCTAATGGATAAGTTAGCTCAAAGTTTAGCTAAGGCAATTTATCATGGGCATACAGGCTAATGTACTGTACTTAAGGGGAGACACTACAGGTGAATACAGTAAAATGTGTATCTAATAACGTCATCACAATCGCCACATTGATATGCAAATTCGGCGTTAACTAGGCCTAATTAAAATGCGCTAATTTGCATGCATTTACCAAGGCATTGCAGGTGAAAAGACAAAACATATCACCTCATCACAACTTCCCCACATAGTTACTTACGTCAAGTCAGTATTTTCCCCTGAAATGTTATGTTTAAATATGCAGATTAGCTTTAAATCTATAGATGAATTCAGACAGGGTAGTAAAACGAACACCATTTAGTTTTTTGGAAGTTTTCTTTCCATTAGAGTGAAAGAAAACATTTAAGCAAAATAACAACATTACAAGTACTTTTACAAGTACATTAAAAAACGATCGTTTTGCCTGTAATGTCCTGCCTTAAACAGTAACTTCATAATTGTGATTGTTGGCTGCTCATTTAATAACTATTAATTTGACTAGTTTGTTGTTTGCTGATAGATCTTAATCATTACATGATACAGCGACCCACCCTCATATGTGAAAGGAGGGAATTGTAGTTACACTGAAACTAAGTCCTTGTCAACAGCAGTTAGTTTATGTTATGTGTGCGGTAAGTGTAATAATAATAATAATAATAATAATATAATAATAATAATAATAATAATGTATTGGATCATTAATGTATTCAGGCAATTCAGTATTCTATTGCTTGGCTTAACTTTTGGTTTTAAAACATTTCTTTATAAATGATTATGGGAAGTGCCCTTTTTCTCACTTGAGCCCCTGCCCCCCCCTGTCTGTGCACGTCCCTGCACATAGGTGAAATACATGACCTAGACTATGGAACGTGAGGACATATAGTAGAAGTGTGAACAGCCATTCCATTGGTGACATACCGAGAGATCAATGCGCTCAGCCCAGTTTGAGAGGGATCGCCCAATCCGAGAGGAGGCTCAGCTCGTCGCTCCTCCCTTCGCGTCTTTCCCCCGGATTTGAACAAGAAAATACACAAATTCAGCGATATTGACTCTAAAAATGATTAGAATGATTGGAATCATACAAAAATTACATTTCTATCACAGATCAGTAGACAAATATGTATTTGCTGCCTACACTGCCTCCCTGACCGCACGTCACTGAGGGAATGGGGAGTAAGCATTCCTATGTATGTGTTGTTACAAATGGCCAATAAAAATATTGTATCTTGTAATTAATAAACCATTCTATGATGTTTTTGTTTCTCCTCTATCAATACGATGACAATTTATTATAAGAGTATTAAGATACATTTTATGATGCGGATCATTTTTAGTATTAATACTAGTGTGTGTGTGTGTGTGTGTGTGTGTGTGTGTGTGTGTGTGTGTGTGTGTGTGTGTGTGTGTGTGGTGTGCGCGTGTGTGTGCGTGCGTGCGTGCGTGCGTGCGCGCGCGTGTGTGTGCGTGCGTGCGTGCGTGTGTTGTGTGCTGTGTATTTCACTAATCTCACTTGTGGTTAAAGACATCCCAACATTTTTCACTTGTAAATATGAAGTAAAAGTTCTCGATTTTTGCAAAACGTTAATCGGTCCTCGTTGTCTCACTATTTTTTAGCTCGCTTTGTCCGCCGGATGGTGCAAGTGCTAAGCAAGGGATTGTTTTTTAATACTTTTTATTTTTTAAATCAAATGAGACTATTTATTCCAAACAGCTTTGTATTTCTTCTCTCAGAATGGTTCAAATTGTGATAGAGTGGGATGAGTGATAATTTCTTAAAAAATAAAAATGCTAATATTACAGTAATGACTTTTTTTTCTCTTGCAATTCTCTACAATCCACCAGATGGCGCCATAATGCACCGTATTACCGGAGCTCTGTTCAGAGCGCTTCGTTGTATGTATCTGTATACACAGTGGCTGGAATTATGTAGGACGCGTCTATCACGTTTCATCTGTGTTTGTTTCCTCCAGGGTCTCTGACGGCCTATCAGATCCTGACACCCCGATATACCGGGTGGGGTACCTTAATACTAGTTGGAGACCCTCAACTCAGTAACATAAGTGTGAATGTGAGACCATAACATCCCATCCTGACCATCTCTCTCTATATAGACTTTATGTGCTGATGCTGGGATACACTCCAGCCCCTAAACCTTAACCAGATACAAGTGGCTAATGTGAATAGATGGGTCAATTGATAACAGGTTTTTTCTAACATTATTATTATTTATAGAATTCTTATTATTAATACATTTTCTAAATTGTACCCCGTTTCCAATAACTTACAGGCATTTTTTTAAAAGGTTTTTCATACCGTGTTGTTATTAGCAAATCAAACAATTCAACAATTCAAGTTATTCAAGACACTTTGCTTTACCGTACCATTCATCCTTTAGAGGGGAGTTTCAAACATACAAAAAGGGGGGGGGGGGATAACCTTAAATTGTATAGTTATATCAATTATATTTCCGCAGATTATGTGCATTGAGATACAAAGGAAATTGCTCTCACGTGTGTGTGTGTGTGTGTGTGTGTGTGTGTGTGTGTGTGTGTGTGTGTGTGTGTGTGTGTGTGTGTGTGTAGAGCATGGGCTAATTGGCGTCGTCCCTGTGTTCATATTGTAATTTCTAGGTCTAAGACGTGTGGAGAGAAGGGCTCTTGTCCCCTCTTTGTGCTTTTTCCTCAAAAGATTGGCTATCGGCATAGTGCGCCACGTAACCCTATGACATCCTTCTGACTCCCGGCTCTTATATATATATTCACAAGCCCTTTGTACATCTTCCTCAGGTTTGAACTGATCTGGTCATCCGATCGATAAATAATTACACCACCGCAACCCTGCTGTTATCACTAACAACTATGCTTGTCATTTTACATTTTCTATTCATGTATAATAATGACTAATACAAAGTAAAAAGGATTATATCATGTGTATTCGAATTTGTTAAAAAAAATTGTTGCTTTTGCTGTTAATGTAAATATTGACTGACCGATAACCTTTCTTTTGATATTTATTTTCTCCAGCGCTCAGCGGAGCAGCTAAATCTAGATCTAAATCTAGATCTAAATCTAAATCTAGATCTAAATCTAGATCTGGAGGATTGAATCCTCTTTGTTAGTTACAAACATGGACACACACAGTGCAATTTGATTATCTGCATTTAACCCATCCTAGTATTAGGAGCAGTGGGCAGCTTTTGTATATACAGCTGCCCGGGGAGCAGTGTAGGAGGTCTGGTGCCTTGCTCAAGGGCACCTCGGCAGTGCCCAGGTGTTTTGGGGACTTGAAACCGGCGACCTTCAGGTTCCCAAGCCAAGTCCTAACAGACTACTGCCGCCCCCAGCTTTCTAGCTTACTGCAAATAGCCATTCATCTGCCGCTTCTCTTCCCTGTTATAGTTCAAATAGTGGTTACAATAGTATTCTGAGCAGGGCTTTTTATGTCGGAGGACATTATGCGGCGCGTGGGCGTAGCAGATCTACGGCCATAGGAACCGCTTATCGGTTTATACGGCCACGGGCTCCTCAGAAGGCATGTGACAGACTGGCACCTAAGACAGTACAGAACACAGGGATAGGAACACACATACACACACACAGACAGACACACACACACACACACACAGACACACACACACACACACACACACACACACACACACACACACACACACACACACACACACACACACACACACACACTTTCTGTGACTGTGCCCCGTTCTCTGTTTCTCTCTCTCTCTCTCTCTCTCTCTCTCTCTCTCTCTCTCTCTCTCTCTCTCTCTCTCTCTCTCTCTCTCTCTCTCTCTCTCTCTCTCTCTCTCTCTCTCTCTCTCTCCCTCCCAAGGGGTGGGCGGAGAGAAAGAGAGAGAGAGAGAGAGAGGCATATAGCCAGGGTCATAAGGTTGCTTCGACAGGTGGACCTTATATTTAAGACTTGTACACAACCCCTAAAAGTGTGTCGTTAGGAATGGTGTTTGTACACATAACACACATTCATTGCAGTTATCCTTCACGGTGAATGCGAAACCACGAGACACTCACTTACCAA
>CM051016.1:18396638-18401638 GCA_027704905.1 Muraenolepis orangiensis | reverse complement strand
TTGCGGCGAAACCGGAATGTTGTCGCACTTTTTCGGGAAGATCAGTTTCCTCCAGAGGAGGACAGAACGAGACTTTTTTTGAATACCAAAGAACATCAGCTCTCCTAGTTTTAACGATGAGC
This sequence comes from Muraenolepis orangiensis, assembly GCA_027704905.1. Taxonomy (NCBI): domain Eukaryota; kingdom Metazoa; phylum Chordata; class Actinopteri; order Gadiformes; family Muraenolepididae; genus Muraenolepis; species Muraenolepis orangiensis. The sequence continues at coordinate 18,401,516 of CM051016.1, read as the reverse complement.
TGTTTGGATGTTATGTACCCAGCCTATGGACATTACGCCGCACCGTACGCTCCACCTGCTTCTGCTTTCATTCACAACAGCATACCGGTGAGTACGCTGGGGTTGTCTTGTTTGTTAGTTGTTTATATTGTATACACCAGTTATACACGTATGTACTTGTGCTTACTGTGTAGGCAATAGGCTATATCTTGCGCAGTGTTTGCGTGAAGAAGACAAAAAGTGCGCATCTGAAAGTGCGCAACCTAAAACCAACTATTTGGTTTTAGTTCAAATATACCGGGTTTTTTCTTTTGCAAGTTCTATTAGCAAAATTGTATTATATTTAGAATCAAAAAGTTGTCTTATTAGTTAATAGGCCTGATGGATCCCTTCAAAAACGTATTAATTGCATTGAACATCCGATTTACAAACTAACGACCACTTTAATATCTTCCTTAATATCCACTATTAAGGAAAATCTCACACTCCACACACACACACACACACACACACACACACACACACACACACACACACACACACACACACACACACACACACACACACACACACACACACACACACACACACACACACACACACACACACACACACACACAGGGGCAATATGTGCTCTAAATCTGTCCAACAACTGTGTTCACTCCCCCTCCTCCCCCATCCCTCCCCCAGGCTCCCATCAGTCTAAGCAGCGCTTCTCACTGCCGCGACTTCATGGACGCTCACAGCAGGGGCCCCGCGGCGGCCGTCTCCGGGGGCCCCGTCGTGGTCCTCCCCAGCGCCTCGGCCTCCTCTTCCTCGGCCTCGTCGTCAGCCTCCTCCTCGTCCTCCGCCGCCTACCCTCCTCCGCCCCCGGCTCCGCGAGAGGGCTCGTCCCGGGCCGCCGAGGGCCCCAAGGACAAGCAGGAGGCCCCTGACGCAGAGTACCTGACGTCCCGCTGTGTGCTCTTCACCTACTACCATGGGGACATCAGCAGTGTGGTGGACCAACACTTCTCCCGGGCCCTCAGCTCCTACATGGACGGGGAGGGCAAGCGACGGGAGCCACACACCACAGGTATAGGACACACTCACACACACACACACACACACATGCAAACACACACACACACGCACGGTTACGTACACACACACACACACACACACACACACACACACACACACACACACACACACACATGGCAGCAGTCACGTACACTGAACACACACACACACACACACCACCACTCTAACACCAAGACACACACACACACACACACACCACACACACACACACACACACACACACGTGCGGGCAGTCACGTACACACACACACACACTCCTAATTCTCCTTCCTAAAAAAGGGAAGTACATGTTCTCTCTCTCTCTCTGTCTCTGTCTCTGTCTCTCTCTCTCTCTCTCTCTCTCTCTCTCTCTCTCTCTCTCTCTCTCTCTCTCTCTCTCTCTCGCTCTCTCTCACATACATACAAACATACACGCATTCCTGCATGTCCACATTACGTGCACATGTGCTCCTTCATGCCCACACATTGTACACATGCTGTGCCTTGTGTGTTCATTCACACTTTGACATGTCCACACACTTGCTGTCGTGCACATGTTTCCGGATGTGCACACATGCATGGAGTGCGGCCACGCACCCACACACTTGTGTGTGTGTGTGTGTGTGTTTGTGTGTGTGTGTGTGTGTGCTGTACGTCTGTGTGTTTTCCCTGAGCTTCAGAGTGACAGAGGTGTGTGTGTGTGTGTGTGTGTGTGTGTGTGTGTGTGCTGTACGTCTGTGTGTGTTCCCGGAGCTTCAGAGTGACAGAGGTGTGTGTGTGTGCGTGTGTGTGTGTGTGTGTGTGTGTGTGTGTGTGTGTGTGTGTGTGTGTGTCTGGTTATCACTTGGGTGGTGTCGTTGTGCGGGGGCCTTAGACAGACGCCATGGTCAGGTGACGCAGTAGTTAAAAGGCAGGGCTGTTGTCCCACAGAGGTGAAGGGTCAAAGAGTCAGGCGGGTCATCATCGGACACAGTTGTCAAGGGGTTCTGTGCATTTGTTTGCACAGTTAATGTGTAGTGTATAGGTGTTGTTGTGGAAAGCAAAGCTAATCACACCCAATTATGACCAATCATTAGCCGGTAGATATTTAGTCATATGCTATCATAGCTTAGCTTTTACACTGCCCCAGCAAAAGATTATTATTTTTTGTTTTTGTTTTTTGTTTAAAGGAATGTTTCATGCCTCTGCTGATACTCAAAAAACTAACAAAAATCTATTTTTATTACCTAATTTAAAAAATAACTAAATCTAATTCTGGAGGATTGGATCCTCTTTATTGGTCACATACACACACAGTTAAATTAGTTCCTCTGCATTTAACCCATCCTAGTATTAGGAGCAGTGGGCAGCTATTGTATATACAGCTTCCGGGGAGCAGTGTAAGGGTCTGGTGCCTTGCTCAAGGGCACCTCTGCAGTGCCAGGAGGTGAACTGGCACCTTTTTCCAAGTACCAGTTCTCACTCAGTACTTGGTCCATTTCGGGGACTTGAACCGGCGACCCTCCGGTTCCCAAGCCAAGTCCCAACAGACTGAGCTACTGCCACCCCTTGAGCAACAAATCTGAGAAACAAATCTGAATATTAAATAAAGGTGCCTACAGGATGGAAACTCCACAAATGGAATATATAGTTTAATGTGTCTTGCAAATTAAAACTCACCATTAGTGTAAAAAGCCTCAAGTGATTGCTGTTGTTGTCTCTGTATATCCATGTAGGGTCTAGCTGTAGGGTCTCTCTCTCTCTCTCTCTCTCTCTCTCTCTCTCTCTCTCTCTCTCTCTCTCTCTCTCTCTCTCTCTCTCTCTCTCTCTCTCTCTCCTCGTTCCTGTTCTCTCTATCGGTCCCTTTCCAATTCCAGTCAGATGTCTTCATTCAGCCAGACGGTCAGGGTTCCTGCCTCCCAACAGTTACTATGTTTATACATGGCCGTCAGCGGCCAGCCGCGCGGGCGTATCAGCCTTCAGACGGCCCCACACGGCTGCCATTCCGGCCCCCCCCCCCCGGCTCCGGCTCCTGCCCCCACAATGGCTGCTTGGTTTGCCCGGCCACCGACTGATCTGCCGTCAGATTTATAGGTGTCATACTCTCTCGTCGTGATAATGGTCGCAAAGCAAGTGCAGCAACGTGAGAACTGTGGGTTGCAGTAACGCTTTAGGAGTATCTAAATATCCCAGTAACCTTGATGTGCATTTTAGTATCTTTATGTAGGCAAGGACGTACACGACAGGTGGACTGAGAGGTGTGTGTGTGCGTGTGTGTGTGTGTGTGTGTGTGTGTGTGCATGTGTGTGTGTGTGTGTGTGTGTGTGTGTTTGTGTGTGTGCCAATCACTTTTTCAGCCGGTTTGAAGCCGCCACTGCTGTGGCCTTATATAGACCGGGTGTGTATGGACATCTCCCCCCCCTCTCTCTCTCTCTCTCTCTCTCTCTCTCTCTCTCTCTCTCTCTCTCTCTCTCTCTCTCTCTCTCCCTTCACCCGTCTGACCCTAATGTACATCTCAGGGACCTCAGACATACGTATTTATGTCTTCATGATGTTGGCAATAGCCACTGTTTGTGCATGTGTGTGCGTGTGCATGTGTATGTGTGTGTGTGTGTGTGTGATGCAACCAGGAAGATATGTGGGACGAAGCGTGGGTCTAGGTCATGTGACCAGCTCTCGCGTGTGTTGTCATGAGGTCATTGTGTCATTATCTCCGCGGCACGACTCCCACTAATCCATTGGGGGAGGTGGGGGGGGGGGGGGGTCTCTAAATCGATCGCAACACGATACACACTTGTTATAGAGAAGCACGTGTGCCGCCCCCCCCCCCCCCCCCCCCCCCCCATGGCCTAAATTTGACGGTTGTTTTCAACCCCCCCCCCTCCTTGAACCCCTCCCACCCTCCCCTGTATTCCCTTCTATTCTTCTCTACCCAGAAGCCCCGTCACCGGGCAGCCGGCGCAGCTTCCCCCCGTCGTTCTGGGACAGCAACTACTGCCCGCCGCAGCCACGGCCCCACTGCGAGGCGGGGGCCTATTCCATGGACCCGTACGCTTCAGGTCTCCACCCCGGCCTGGTCCACCCCCACCCCCACCCCCACGCCCACGCCCACCCCCACGCCCATCCGCACGCCCACCCCCACGCCCATCCGCACGCCCACCCACACGCCCACCCCCATTCACATTCACACCCCCACCCGTCGGAGGGCTGGGGCTACGCCCAGAGCCAGGCCTACGGGCCCCCCAGGCCCCTCCACGAACTGTACTCGCCCGCGGCGCTGGAGCCTCACTACGGGCCCCTGCTCATGCCCACCGTGCGGCCCCCGCACCTGTCCTCACTGCCGGGTCCCTACGAGGTGAGCAAGCTGGAGCCCGGCTCCTCCTGGCCCGGCCTGCTGGCCCCCGGGGACGTCAGCCAGAGCCTGGCCCTCAACATGGACCCAGGTACCAACCCCTCTGGCTTCTGATAGATTTAGGTGTGTTATATAATGATCCACCACAGGAAAAATGTGCTTTTGGGAATCACTTTAGACTCAAGGGGAACATGTGAGTGAAAATAGTGACTAAAGAGTGACCTTTGACCTAAACACCCCACTGATCATAAGGGTACAAATATATATATGCAGTAAATATGCACAAATTACCACTTGCCAAACAAAAAAAGCCAGACGCACAGATAACACACACACACACACACACACACACACCACACACACACACACTACACACACACACGTCCGCGCACACACACACACGCACACACACACACACACACGCACACACACACACGCCCGCGCACACACACACACACACACACACACACACACACACACACACACACACACACGCCCGCGCACAC
>CM051016.1:18374138-18394138 GCA_027704905.1 Muraenolepis orangiensis | reverse complement strand
AGCTACAGTCAATACATTTTAGCACGCTAAATGTCATTAGGGTGTTTCTCAAGCGCCTGAAAAGCTGCATATTCACGCAGCATTCTAAGCAGGGTCCCCGCTCAGAATTAGGTTAATTTGTAAAATGATATTTGACCGGTTCAATGTTATTATATATCCTGCAACGTCCAATACCTATTTCTTTTTAGTTTGTTCGTGAACTATTTGTTTCATTGTTAATGCGAAGGTTGTCATGTTGGGTAGTTAATAGCTAATGTAGACTGAATATTTTCCATTAAAAAAAGTGCAAATAACAGTTTTTACAGTTGTCTAGTTCATCGAGTATTGCTAGTTATTACTACAACTAATTACTACTACTTATAACTAGATTACTAGTTCATCGATTTTTACTTTATAGGTCTTAAAAAGGTCTTGAAAGTCATTAAATGTGTACTTAAAAATGTGCAGATACCCTGTACACGTAGAGGCAGGGAGGAGCAATATATAAAACAAAAAATATAAATAAAGACGTAATTATATAAGGAAATCCTTAAATAAATTCTCAAATTATATAAATACATGAATAAATAATTATATAATGTTATGCTTAATCGTGTCGACATTTATTTGTGCATTTATTTATTTATTTATTTATTTATTGAGACACTTATTTATATACATTTATATTTTTAAACATTGACCATCCAATCTATACTTACAGCTACAGCCAATATCCACCATTATAGCACGCACGATGTCATTTGGCTGTTTCCCAACCGTCTAAAACGCTGCTTAATTAAGACAGCATTCGCAACAGGCAACAGGATCAAAGGATCTAATCGTTTTTCTTCCCGCAAAATCGACCGTTTATCATTGAATATCCATTCGCCTCGCATGGATAATGCTTATTTAAGAAATATGTACCAACTTTAGTACTTTCTTGTTAGCCTAAAAACAAAGCAGTGAGTCCTCATGACCGACAGGTGGCAGTATAACCGCGGCTGCCTTCCGTTTGGTACACAGCCGAAGATCCACAGCCAAAAGCAGTAGATTCTAGTTCAACCAGAGGCTTTACCCGCCCCCTGACTTCTGATGGATGATGTTGACACATTTCTTTATTTCGCTGTAGCAATGGATAAATAAAAGTATATACATAAAAGCAATCCTAACTAGAATAATCCATATGTGAATGAATGAAGCATGAGCATAAATGTGATGATAAATGTGCAAATGTATAAATGACTATACAGCAGTGGCGAAGCGTGTCTATCACAACTGGACCTTCTGTAGACCAGGGGTTCCCCAACTTTTCAGCCCGCGACCCCCAAAATAACAGACTGGAGACTGGCGGCCCCCCCCCCCCCCACACACACACACACACACACACACACACACACACACACACACACACACACACACACACACACACACACACACACACAAACACACACACACACACAATCACCGTCCGACGGGGTGGGGGGGGGGGGGGTAATCGCGATCACGAACATCGTGTGTGGCTTTTTTTCAATGATGATACTGTCGTGAATCTGTGGGAATCAGAATTCCTTTATTTGTCACTCACGTTATTATTAACAATAATAATAATACAAATGATAAAAAATAAATAAAAAATAATAATAATAATCGCGACCCCCCCCCCCTCGGGGTCCCGCGACGCCCCCCCCCCCCTCGGGGTCCCGCGACCCCCACTTTGGGAACCCCTGCTGTAGACCACCACACCCCCCCCCCCCCCCCCCCCAGCCAGGCGGACGTCACGGAGGAGTCACTTTATGCCTTATCTCATTTAGGCAGATTGTACCATAGTTGGTAAAGCAGTGTCCATGTCGTGAAGTAACAGCCCACCATCTTCGCCTTCGCCATTTTGACGTAAAATCCTACGTAGAAACAACGTAGCACTACGCTAGATCCCCTCTCGCTCCAGCCAGTATACCTTCTAGCTCCCTATTGAGCTGTGGGGAAATCTGAAAGAATACGCCCATTGGCTACAAATCACTATATGATTGGTTGATCAAATTGTCAATCCAAACGTACGCTCTCATTCAGTCGAAGGGCCAAAGCCATCGGGAATACTTTGGTTGAAGGATATTCTTCCCAGCAACCCAGAGAAATATCTGATTGGTTGTATTGTTTTTCCAACACAAAATCACTCAAATGCGTCGTGCATGGACCGAGAAAGACAAACAAATCAACGTAACACTGTAATATAACAGATAACAACACAGATACCATTCTCATTTATTCATTTTATTTAAATTTGATTAAATTGTATTACATTTTATTAATACAATTAATTCGATTTTTTTTTGTTTAGTTCATCTGAGAGTTCCAGGGTCTTCTCTGAATACCTTGAAGGCCCTGACGCTTCACCACTGCTATACAGTACACATATAAATACACAAATAAACTCAAAAAAATTCAATTACATAATTATTTATTTATTCATTTATGTAAACATGTTATTATATACTTTTGTATTATTAAGCATTTCATTATTTATTGTATTGTTTTTATTAATTTGCATTATTATTTATAACTATTTATTATTTTGAATTGAAGCATTCAATTACATAATTATATACAAGATACAAGATTTTTATTTGCCATTTGTAACAATTTGTTGTCTTATTCTATTTAGTTTTGGTCCTTTTCAACCCTCCAAAGCAGCTCAACCAGATGGTGGTTCCACCTCGTCCAGCTCCATACCGTCGGTTTAAAACGGCTCTCCGTTTTGAATTCCTCCCCGCATTCACACTTTGTCACCTATAAAGTGGGACCGAGGACCGACCGCCAGCCACCTGTAACCCGAGAACACACGAGCCATTCCGACTATGCACGAATGTCGCCGCTCTCATTGATTTGATAATCAGATTATGTGTCGAGGTATGCCAACACTGCAAGGGCCACTACTGCTGCTGCTGCTGCTAACCCACTGACTATCACAACTTGGTCTGTCGTTATGTCCTCCTGACCCCCAAGCTAGAGAGCTTGTCAAGTATATGTGATTGCCTCTAAGCTGTTGAAACTCATCTTGTAGTAATGAAATGAGTCTGTTTATACCAGGGATAACATTCCTGTCGCTTTTCCATTGGCCAGTATCCTGTTGCAATGTCCTGCGACGGTTTCAAGCTGGACCTGTGTGTCCTAGTCAATTAACCACCACAGCCCTTAAAGGTTGAAATTAAATTAACATTTTTTAATGAATACAACTGCATTGAAAATAGGCGAAGTCATGTTTAAGTTAGAGACCTTCGTTGGCAAAGAAAAAAACGTGTCTGCGTGTCCATCCATTCAAAATCTCTTTTGTTGGCCAAATTTAAAGTATTTCATTCTATTTAATGCTATCGATTTCTAATTGAGGTCAAGTTAAAGTAAACAGCGGCCTCTACTGGTTTGTTTGTGTCATTGCTAAATGTTTGGTCGATGTGGATCGTCATGTGATGTCTTTACTATAGATAGGCCTTTCATCACAGAGGCCTAATAGTTAGGTCTAGCTCATTCAGTTAGTTATGGGTCGTTAAAGCATCAGTCAGTGCCCATTATTAACCCTTATGCGATACACCTGTGTTCGGCCTTATTTAGGACTATTTAGCCTCTGATAAAGGCCTTTCTTTGTCTTAAAAAAGACCCTATAGACGGTTTGCAATGAGTTGCAGTTCAGTGGCGGCTGGTGCATTTTTCACCAGGGGGGGCTTTACCATTTTTTTTATTTACAATTACATATTGTTAATTACATTATATACAATTACTTTTTGTATTGAAATGTCTCCCTTCTGTCCATCACTTTCATCATGGCCACGCAAGGCCATGATGAAACACGGCCACAGTGTACTAGGCATATGTGTACTAGGAAAAGCATATTATGTTGCGCAAATTATTTTAAAATCATATTTTACACATATTTCTGGGTGCATTCCATATTTTAAACACACACATATTGACAATTTATACATATATATTTTTAATTTTTTTATATTTTGTTTGTGCGTGTGGTTTAGGGGGGCTTTGATTGTATTTTACTTGTATGTACTTGATGAGTTTTGAACTCAGCGGTTTCTTGCCTAAGACACGAACAGACACGTAATACATATTTAGGATTTATTTAGTTGGCTCACATGAACTTTGCCCATGAACACACACACACACACACACACACACACACACACACACACACACACACACACACACACACACACACACACACACACACACACACACACACACACACACACACACACACACACACACACACACACACACACACACACACACACACACACACACACACACACACACACACGCACAGACTGACTGAGGCGCGCAAGCCTCACACGCTCTTGGTGAAACAGGAGACGCAGAGTACGTGCTCTGCGTCACCGTCTCATATTAACATATTACCGTAAGCACGGTAGAAGAAGGTAACCGTAGTATACACAGTATAAGCAGTAGGTAAGGACGTAAATGGTACAACTCTCTGGAAAATGTCTGTAACTTGAACTTGGTTACAGGTTTTGTTAACACATCTGCAATCATTTGCTCAGTAGGACAATACAAACACATCACTTTTCCTCCATTCACAATTTCCCTTATGGTTTGCAGTCTTGCATGTCAAACCTCTGCAGTATTTTGTTTACATACCTTCCCTGTGACATTTTGATACAACCTTCTGTCTGAATACCCAGGAAGCATTTCAGTTTGCCTAAGTCGTTCATTTTAAACTTAGCATTAAGCAGTATTTTGACATCTTTCAGTACATTCTCATGACAAGTTGGTGAGGGTAAATGTCTTGTTTTCCTCTAATGACTGCATTTCCTCATCCATGGCCTTTTTCCACAGATTTGACTTGACTGACATCATTGCGTCCTGGTAGGTTTGAGGGATATCACATACGGCTCTGGAACAAAAGTCTACGCATTTTGCAGTTTATCCTCAGTGTCGCTTATTATGAAATCCTCTAGGTAAGGTGGTTTTTTCTTGCTTCTAGGTGGGTTCCTTCTAGTCCCTGTTTCACTGTTGGACATACCTGGCTGTATTTGGTCAGTCTGTTTAGGTATGGTCTCAGAAACACCACTTTGAACACCTTGACCCTGTACACTTTCATTGGCAGTATTCTCTTCGGTACTGCTAGCCCTAAGACGCACCTCAGTGCCATGCTCTGTGTATGACTGTGTTTGTGTTTCTTTTGCCTTAGCTGTCTTGGTCATACATTTTACCAACCTGTGTTTCTTAACCCCCTTTTCGTTTGGGTAGTACACTAAGTAAGTTTGGCTGTTTTGTAGTCTACGAAAACACCTTGGTGAGTCAAGCTTCCCCTTCTCTTGTCTGTATGTGAAGCACTCAGATCCAAACTTCTGTATTTTGGACACATTTGGCTTCCTGCCAGTTAAGGTATGGTTTTGTGCGTTTGCTGTAGCGCCTATTCCTTACATGGGCTGCTGTCTGGACAGCATGATTCCACAGCCTATTAGGTAACTGGCTTTCTAACAGCATGCCCATTTCATTTCCGTCGAATACAAGCTGAGACCACATACCGCTCGTCGCTAGGTTTGCCATGTTGCTAACGCAATCTCGTAGCTGCTAGCTAAACTTGACTTGCTAAGCTAACGTAAGCCTTTTAGTTTCGGCGTGCGTATTTTTGTCTCGTGAACTTCTTCTTCCTATTCTTGTCTGGGCCCATAACCTGATGAGTGTTTAACTCAGCGGTTTCTTGCGTAAGACATGAAAAGACACATTATTATAGACACATACTTATTTAGCCGTCCGGTGGATTTAGTTGGCTCACATGTATGGGGTCAGATCAGTCTCAAAAATAAATAAAGCACACAGAACGATCCACAAACGCACAGAACGATCCACAAATGCACAGAGCGATTCACAAATGCACAGAAAGATACACAAATGTAATTCCGGATTTATATATAAATGTCTCCATCCACACACAAAAATGTTATAAATGTAAAAAAGTTTCACAAACATATTTAAAAAAAAAAACGCTTTCTGTGTGTGAATCTCTCGCTCTGTGGATGTGTGAGACTCCCATGACGCCGCAAGATTCACACACACACACTTTTTTAAGAGGCGAGTGTCTTCAGCCAATCAGATGTCTGCTTCATTTTAAGCCAATCACATGCGTGTGTCCCCACGAGGGTGTGTCTAATGCGTTTCCAACGTAGCATAACATTATTATATAGGCGGTTTGCGGAGTCTGGGGTGTGTGACAGAGTCCGGGGGGGGGGGGGGGGGGACAGACAGTTCAGAGTTCATCTCCAACAACAACTGGAAGTGGCGCTCCCGCTACAGGTGTAAGTGAAGTATAATACCCAGACCCAGTCTCACAAATCCACAAAGCGATTCACACACACACACACACATGCAGAGAGATTCACACACAGAAAGCGTTTTTTTATAAAAATGTAAATATGTTTGTGAAACTTTTTTACATTTATTACAAGAAGGTAACCGTAGTATACACAGTATAAGCAAGTAAGTAAGGACGTAAATGGTACAACGTACATGTCAATTCTCTACAGTATTATTTCTTATTTTCGTTCTTAACATGGATCACATACACTCACCGGCCACTCCATTAGGTTGGCAACCTTGCTCGTCTCCTGTCATCGATTCAACAAGGTGCTGGAAACAGTCCTCAGAGATTTTGGTCCATATTGACATGATGGGACCACGCTGGTGACAAACCGTTTGAGATGATGTTGGAGCTTTGTGACATGGCGTGTAATCTTTCTAACTTTCCGTCCTCTTGCTTGTCAGTCTTGCTTGCACCTTTTTGCATAACGAGTACATTCCAAATTGTCACTTATTATATGACGATATTTGTGTTGGTATTGGTCATATCGAATTTCAGGTGTCAAACAATGCATACAATTTGTACTATTTGATTTGTCGGTAAATTAGTTATCAGGGACTGAGTAGTTATTAGAGGAAGAAAGACCAAAACATGTTGAAATAAACAGTTTTACCATTTAATGATATATCTTTGACCTACTGTACATTTGAGGGTAGTTCATCTTACATTGAAGGACAGGTTGTCCCATGACTAACGTTTTAGGGATATGGTGATAGAGGTCACATGAAATTGGACTAAGCAATGCAAATTCACACGCGCAAGTGGAACTTGAAAGCAAAACCTAAAAACATGGTCATACATTTCCACAGTCACACGCACATGCACACGCAAACACACACACATTTACATTTAGGGCATTTGGCAGACGCTTTTATCCAAAGCGACTTACAAGGTGTACATTTGTTGAAGCAGACAATAGCATAACGCTGAGGTACGCAAACATAAAAATAGAGCAGTTCACAAGTATTCATATTAACAAGATGAATAACACAATTTCGTACTGCTAGGTACACACACACATACACAGGCACACGTGCACACACACACACACACACACACACACACACACACAGTCACCTGTCTTGCTCTGTAAATGTGTCATTTATGGAGAAAGAGAATAAGCCCACTTGTCTAGATATCCTAATATGTGAATGTGTGTGTGTGTGGGTGAATTTGTCTGTGCATTTGTGGATGTTCTCTATATTCTACTATCAATTATACCATTTTAAAATTTTACTGACATCTGTAAATGTTTAGCCTGTTTTTAAACCTTCTCTGTGTTTACAGCTCGAAGCTTTTTTATTTTATGGTGAGACATACGCTGCTGACACAAATGTCTTGTGATGGACGGACTGTCAGAGAGACAGACAGACAGACAGTCAGACAGACAGACAGACAGACAGACAGACAGACAGACAGAGAGACAGACAGACAGACAGACAGACAGACAGACAGACGGACAGACAGACAGACAGACAGAGGGACGGACAGACAGACGGACAGACAGACAGACAGACAGACAGACAGAGGGACGGTCAGACAGAGAGACGGACAGTCAGGCAGACAGAAAGGACAGACAGACAGACAGACAGACAGACAGGCAGACAGACAGACAGACGGACAGACGGACAGACAGACAGACAGACAGACAGACAGACAGAGGGACGGTCAGACAGAGAGACGGACAGTCAGGCAGACAGACAGACAGACAGACAGACAGACAGACAGACAGTCAGGCACATAGGCAGACAGAAATCTCAAGTTTAATTATGTTAACATTATTACAATACATAGATTATCATAACAACAGAAAACTCATCACTGATTGGAATGTTTCATACAATATTTACATTTCTATATTTTAGTTAATGGGTTAGGGTTAGGGAAAGCAAAAAACAATAACTCAGTCTCTGTGGAATATTGTTAATGGCTCTCAAGCTTATGATTATTCATATGTCTTATGTTTCTGAAGACCAAACAGAAGCTAAAAGGTATGTCTTGATATATTTTAAGGATGAAAGAGATCATAGTTTTGCTAATGATTTTCCAAAAGAAAAAAAAAAGAATACTAAATAAATCAGAATACTTACTTAGTATTCTGATCAGACAATTTTCAGTTCCCCTAAAAGAATTGCAGAGCAAGCTTTTTCTCTCTATCTAAGACTCTCTCTTCACTGGATCTTCCGAGGGGTTTTATTGTTTTCTTACATGCTGACAAGCCATTATGGTCACTACCCCATAACGGTTAACAGGGTATAAAAGGGAGTTTCTCTCTTGCCAAACTTAACCCAAACTCAACAGGTGTCTTTACTACAACACTCTCTACCCTAAACAGACAGGTAAGACGCTTCGCCACACACCCATACATACATACATACAGACAGACAGACAGACAGACAGACAGACAGACAGACAGACAGACAGACAGACAACGGACGGAATGTCCAATCTTTTAAACATGCAGGTATTGATAGACGCTGACGGTTGTTGAAAATGAGGAACAATCTCACAGACACACGCACACACAGTTGTGTTTTGACTGGAAATTGAAACTGAAGCTGAACATTTTTAGCTGAAAGATGGTCCATGCAAATATACAATGAAGCTAAATAGAAGTGAAGTGTTGAAGTTTGATTTCCTGCCAGCCACACTGAAGGGAGACGTTGCATAGTGAACCTGTGTGTGCGTGTGTGTGTGTGTGTTACTACACAGGATGAAGGTGTTGTTGGTAGCCGTCGCTGCAGTGCTGGCTGTGGCCAGTTGTGCCAGTGCCATGTCCCTGGAAGACCTGGAGTTCCACGCGTGGAAACTCAAATTCGGTAAGATTACAACACAGACATAGTCTATGTCAGGGGTTCCCAACCGCCGGGCCGCGGACCGGTACCGGGCCGTGGAGGTGTTACTGCCGGTAACACCTATATTTGATTCAAATAATTTGAGTATAGGTGAACGGCGGGCGGTATAATCTATATATAGAGATTATATATATAGTATAATCTATATATATAGATTATATAGCTGTATATATGGGCGGTATAATCGATATATATAGATTAAATATATACCGGCGGCATAACGAGAGACTTTCAGTTGCACGCGCTACTAAAGAGACTACGCGCCAGTGACGTGTCGGTCGCGAACGACCCGGCTCAAAAAGTCGGCTCTTTTAAGTGAACGACGGGAGCATATGTTTTGGATGCATCTTGTTCTGCTATTTTCTGTTATTTACATACAATTAGCCTCTGTTGCTACCTGCTGGTGAGCTCAGAAACTCAGAAAAAAATTGACAACCGGTCCACGAGATTTTTTTCATGTATCTGCCGGTCCGTGGCACAAAAAAGGTTGGGAACCCCTGGTCTATGTCATATCCTGACCCCCACGACGACCTCCATTCATAACCATTCCCTTTTGCGCGTGCGAACAGGGAAGACGTACAGCTCTCCCTCTGAGGAGGCCCGGCGCGAGCAGACCTGGCTCAGCAATCGGAAGATGGTGCTGGTCCACAACATCCTGGCTGACCAGGGGATCACGTCTTACCGCATGGGCATGACCTTCTTTGCTGATATGGTAGGCAATGCAAAACACACACACACACACACACACGCACGCACACACACGCACACGCACACGCACACGCACACACACACACACACACATACTTGGGTCTCACACTCTACATGCCTATAGAAATGCTATATAGGCCTATGTACAGTATATACAAATATAAAGGCCTATGTACAGTATATACACGCACATGGAAGCCCACCCAATTGGTGGAGCCATTGGTAGCTTAGTATTGATTGGTAAAACATACATATAAAACATTTAAACTGAAGATGAGCATGTAAATCAACATGTAGGCTACTTCAAAACACCCCCTGGACTAGATTCCCCTTTAAATCCAAAACAACTGGTCTCTTTCCACCCACGTAACAGGAAAACGAGGAGTACAAGCAGCTGGTCACCGGACGCGGCCTGCGCCCCATGGACAGCTCCACCCCCCGCCACGGCTCTGCCTACCTCCCACAGCCAGGGGGCGCTGACCTGCCACCGACCGTGGACTGGAGGGACAAGGGATACGTCACCGGCGTCAAGGACCAGAAGCAGTGTGGCTCCTGCTGGGCTTTCAGCGCGGTATGTATTGCTATATATATATATATATATACGTATATATATGTCTGTGTGTGTGTGTATGTTATGTGTATGAAGGCACAACACACACTCCTCCTCCTCCTCCTCTCCCTACTCCCCCCCTACTTATCCTCCTCCCCCTCCTTCTGCTCCTCCTCCTCCCATAACTCCTCCCCTTCCTCCTACTCCTCCCCTTCCTCAGACGGGCTCTCTGGAGGGTCAGAACTTCAGGAAGACTCAAAAGATGGTGTCCCTGAGCGAGCAGCAGCTGGTGGACTGCGCCGGGGACTTTGGCAACATGGGCTGCAGTGGGGGTCTGATGGACCATGCCTTCGACTACATCCAGTCCGTCGCAGGCCTGGATACCGAGGAGTCCTATCCCTATGAGGCTGAGGTCAGCTGGCTGTGGATGATGAGGATGATGATGATGATGATGAGGATGAGGATGATGATGATGATGATGATGATGATGATGAGGATGAGGATGATGATGATATCATTCAAAACCAAAACTGTTGTACTAAACATGTGTCCTACAACAAACAAGGCATTATGTCGCAGGTGATCTTTACAGCAATATATATATATATATATATAGATATATACGTATATGAATCAACAATGTGTCAGTAGTCACACAGTGACTCAGCGGACTCAGTAGTGTCCGTCTCTCTCTCTCTCAGGATGGTGAGTGCCGCTTCAACCCTGCCACCGTGGGAGCCACGTGCACGGGCCACGTGGACATCGCAGCTGGCAACGAGAGCGCCCTGCAGGAGGCCGTGGCCACAGTGGGACCCATTTCCATCGGCATCGACGCCTCCCATGGATCCTTCCAGATGTACCATTCAGGTAGAGAGAGAGAGAGAGATGGACGTCCAAGAACATCGTGTCAGGCTCAGCTTTCAACATAGAACCAACCATAGGGTTTGTAACTAACTGGAGGTGTGTGTGTGTGTGTGTGTGTGTGTGTGTGTGTGTGTGTGTGTGTGTGTGTGTGTGTGTGTGTGTGTGTGTGTGTGTGTGTGTGTGTGTGTATAGGTGTGTATAGCGAGCCCGATTGCAGTAGCCAAGACTTGGACCATGGTGTTCTGATTGTTGGATACGGTACCTACAATAACAAGGACTACTGGCTGGTGAAGAACAGGTAAACAGGCCATAAATGACTGTGATGAACTGTCCCGTTGTAACTCAAACCTCGCAGCGTGTGTGCTGCTATGGTAACAAGTATATCCAGCTCGGCTTTTAACTAATCGTTGTTTTGCTTTTGAAGTCACTTCTAAGCGTTGTGAGAAAGCGTGAGCACACGTTTCCATTTCTTCTTTGCATGACTAAATTATGCAAAAGTTAATTGGGGGAAGACAGTTCAAATGTTAACATTTGTAACCTTAATCTTTAAAACACAAGAATAGTTGAATTTGGAGGATAGTAGGATTATTGTAACAATAGCAAGATTCTGGGAATAAAGTAGCAATGATTCAGAGCCCCCACGCGAGATTCAAATCATAATTCCTGAATCCAAAGAGACATTGTTCTCCTACTGCTGACCCATTAGAACGGCTACTACTATCACCATTAGTCCTTCCACGGTGCTTCTTCCACATACATCTGAATGCTGTGGTGATCATGTGTCGTGTGTCGTGTGCGTCTGTAGCTGGGGTCTGAGCTGGGGAGAAAAGGGCTACATCATGATGAGCAGGAACAAGAACAACCAGTGTGGCGTGGCCACCGCTGCCAGCTACCCTCTGGTGTAACAAGGACTGCTGGACGGACATTAAAGAGGTGACTGCCACTGTTGGCCACATCTCTCTCTCCCTTCTGTCCTTCCTTCTACTAACCTCCTCCTCTTCATTCCATCCTTTCTTCATCTCACATTTCGGTTCGCAGTAGTAATACGATTGCTCATTCAGTGTGTGTGTGTGTGTGTGTGTGTGTGTGTGTGTGTGTGTGTGTGTTTACAGCAGATTGTGGGCTGGAGGAAAGACATCAGCTTGTTTTTTTCTGTGATTCGAGAGGACAAACATTGACGACATTGGGAAACATTGGGTCACCATTTCCAAACCTTTATTAGGTGCCTCCAAGACTAATTGGTTTACTGTACTGTGTGTGTGTGTGTGTGTATGTGTGTATTAAACATCTGGGTTCATCAACTGTCTGTCTTTGGTGTCTTTTGTTGCGTCAAAGTTGCAGCAGGCTTACAGGCGGGTTGATTGTAAGCAGTGCTCTCTTCAGATTTTGAGATTCAGATTTTGTATTTGCCCAAAAAAAAAGAACCCCCAGCCTGTCTTATGAGACAATGAGGATGTAGATACAAGATACAAGATACAAGATACAAGATTGTTATTGGCCATTTGTAACAAGTACATAGGAACGCTTACTCCCCATTCCCTCCCGCAGTATAAATCTCAAAAACAACACCATAAAAATAAAATAAAAATAATCTATGCAATAAAATAAACAAAGAAAGAGCAGCAAAGTGACTTAAACTATATGTGAAAGTGTAGGGAAAGTGTAGCAATCCAAACAGTTTTTTATACAAAATAGACTGAATAACCTCCACCACTGTGTGTGTGTGTGTGTGTCTGTGCATATATATATACTGTATACACTTATATATATATATATATATATAAAGTATGTATATATAATTTGTAATGATTTTATTTGTGCCTCATGTATAGACTTATTATCACATTACTGCACAAGCTGTTTACGCTACAGTTGACACATCTTACTATTACTTGCCTGGCTACCACAGCTGTCACCTGCCTAGCACAGCTATTTTAATCGTATGTAATATTTCAGTCGGAAGTTATAGCCTGAGTGACCATAATAGAATTGACCTCACAAGGAAGATTAGAACACTGCATATTCACCGCAGTTTATATATATATTCACCACAGTTTACGTTTCAGAAGTTTAAAAAGCTAACAGCAAAGATGCCCTTTGTCAAGAGTCAAAAGTTAGTCTCAAGTACTTGAATGTCAGGATGTTTACAAAGCTTTAAGACTTTTTAAATAATGTTTTAGAATGATCATTTAAATAGGGTGGCTCTGGTGAAAACGGTGTTCGAATTGAAAAGATCTGAAAAATGGATGAATGATAGATATGCAGTTTAAGCAGAGCAAGGTTTAAGAGTTTGAGAAGTTACGTAAACAGAATGGTCACTATGGCTAAATTAATAAATGTTATTGGGTATTGGGTATTGGGATACAGTAAAAGTTCAAAAAGTTCTAGGCTTGTAGCAAAAACTGTCGATGTGTCCTTAAGCAAGACCCCCTAACCCTAACTGCTCCTGACGTGCTGGCTGTCTCCTTGCATGGCTGACTCCACTGTCGGTGGTTGAATGAATATGTGTATGAATGGGTGAATGTGAGGCATGACTTGTAAAGCGCTTTGGATAAAAGCGCTATATAAAAGCAGCCATTACCATTACCATTCTAAAGCAAGCAATATTATTCTGGATACTGAAGGTGTGCTTGACAAACTTCCACCGCTTTCAGGTATGGTGAAAAACACATAATAGATTTTAACACACAAAATGGAATTCAGCCAAACTCTTTTGTTTTGAATGCTTAGTGAATGGACTCATCACCAGCATGGTATGTGATATGGAATTTCTTAGTGATGCAACAGGAGAAGTGATCAGTCCTTCTATTGCTCATACAATCAATATGTCAGTCCAGTCAGCTAACGTTTACAAATGGAAGCAAAGGTGACCCAAGCAATTACAGACCACAGTTTCACTGTGTTTTTCAGTTTGCACTTTCAAAGTAAATCATATACAGGAACAGAAGATAAACAAATCTATATTTCAAACAGTAACCTTTTACATGAGCTGCATTTAGCTTTATAGAAAACCCATTGTTACCGAAACATACTATTTAACAAACTCATGTTAGAAGAGAGAGAGGTGGATGGAGGTACGTTTCTTTGTACGGTGATGCTGTGTTTGCAGAAAGCTTTTGATACAGAAGATCACAGCCTTTTGTTACAGCAATGATCAATCAAGAGCCATGGCCTTCAGCGGACTGAGCCCGGATTAGCTCCAGTCATCTGTCGCCTATCAAATCAAACGCAAACGGTTGATGTGAATGGGACCCTTTCAGAGTCCAAAATCATGGGGCGCCACAGGGTAATATCCCGGGCCCTATCTATTATTTTTGTGAAATGATATGTACATGACTTAAAAGCAGCTGACTCACGTTAACATTTTGTGCACGCTGACAATTCTGTTTTATTGGTTGCACATAAAGGTTAAACAGTGGCTGAGAACACACTCAGTGTGGAGCTCAACAAAATGTTAAGTAGATGGCTAGCAAATGATAGATTGTCCCCACACTTGGGGGAAAAACTGAAGCCATTCTTTTTGGGGGTTCTAAAATACAATCAGCAAAGTCTAAATTACATTGACTGCATCTTTGCACCCATTTTTAGCCTTATTTATTTGGGGTATGGCAACCCTGTAGTGTCCACTTGTTTCTGTTTATGTATAGTAACCCTGTTAAGAGAGTCCAGTTTCTAGTTATTTGGTTGTTGTTTTTATGTTGGATGTATGTGGAGTGACTGTGTGTGTGTGTGTGTGTGTGTGTGTGTGTGTGTGGTGGTTGGTGGCTGCTGGGTGAGCCTGCACACCTGTGGTGCATTGGCCCAATCAAGGCCCACTATCAGCATCAGTCACCACACACACACACACACACACTTGAGATAGGAGTGCAGACATGTCAGCACCTGTAACCACCTGTTTAGCATGTAAAACCATTCCAACTTCAATATACCCGGTTTACTCATCAACCTGTGCCCTTGTGACCATGCCTGTGTCCCGGTTGTTCGAGGAGCCCTGAAAAGCTGGCTGCCACAGCAACCTTCCTGGATAGCCATGTTCTTCACAGCTCTCCGGCTGTGTAGTCCGGAGTCATTTGGATTACGCTGCCATCTGCTGGTAAACCCCGATAACAACACAAAAGACAAAACACACTGCAAAAAGGTCAAAACAATTAAAAAAGTTCATCCATGTACATATTTTGATAGTACATTTTACACACTACACATGTTCAAAAACTAATTTCACACATTAAGGGATATCCTTGTTCATTTCCTATTTATATATAAATAGGGATATCCTATTTATTTAAGAAGATACTGCTGCGGTAGAAGGTAAGTGTGGAATAAGCGGTGTGTGACCACGTACGCTGTGAAAACAAATCAGGTAGGCTCAACTTATAGAAATCAAAGTTCACCTGCTGCCTTAAGAGCATGAGTAAACTCAACTTGAAGATAAGCTTTTGTTTATGTGATACAAGTTGGGATCAACTAATGATCATTTGTTGTTTTAACTTCTCAGTTACTCTGAGACCTGTGTTATTCCTCAGAAACGACAGAACCAGATAAATGCGTTAGAATAAGAGATAACTTCGGACACGAGACCAGAGAACGAGGATAGAATACACGTGTAATAGAATAGGCGTTAACCTGAAGAAACCATGAAAAAATGTTGTTTCAAAGGTTCAAGGTTGCACACATGCAGTGAGCAGATAGCTTTGCGACTACGCCGATATTTCCGGCTATGTTTTATTTTATGGTGCTGGCCATTAGTAAAAGGAAGGCGAGACACTAGGGTTTGGTATCTTAACATTTTTAAAGGTGAACATGATCTATGCCAAACATGCATATTAACTTTTCTGACATTTGGCGGAAAACACGGTAGGCCTACTTTGTACATCGCTGCGTTCCTTTCGGACAACCTGCAAAGAAAACTATGAGAAAGTAAAGTAAGTAACTATGTTCCATCATTACAACTAACACTATCGGGTTGTTTTAAACGTTGTAGATCAATACAACATCCAGGCCTATGTGTGGCCCTATATGCCACGTAGGGTTATGCAGAGCCATAGAGAGACTATGGCTCTGGGGGGCCTATGTATACTCTTTCTGAACTAAGGAAAGCCGGAAGGGTTTGAAATAGTCGATATGGTATTTTGAAATAGTCGACGTTGATGTTGAAATGATTGAATTTTCCATTGACTGCTCTCGATTCCGATATGTAGCAATATCCTGCGGAAACACGTGGAATTTGGTAATAAAGGCGTCAATGGCAAGAACATAATTGCCTTCTTTTCTCTCTCTGTGAGATTGGAGACATCGGTTTTAATCACGGGCAAACATGATTTGCCCCGATGTAATTAATGAAATTGCATTAAGCTGTCGTCATTTTCCAATCCTAAATGTCACGTAAGGTCTGGTTGTGATAATAGTTGGTGGAACAAAGAAACAGAAGAGAGAGAGAGAGAGAGAGAGAGAGAGAGAGAGAGAGAGAGAGAGAGAGAGAGAGAGAGAGAGAGAGAGAGAGAGGGTGTTGTGTGTGTGTGTGTGTGTGAGAGAGAGAGAGAGAGAGAGAGAGAGAGAGTGAGTGTGTGTGTGTGTGTGTGTGTGTGTGTGTGTGTGTGTGAGTGTGTGTGAGTGTGTGTGAGAGTGTGAGTGTGTGAGAGTGTGTGAGTGTGTGTGTGAGTGTGTGAGTGTGAGTGAGAGAGAGAGAGAGAGAAGGGAAACCTACAAATATATTCAGATTGTGTGGCAGAAAGTGACCTTAACCAACGCCTCCCTCTCCTCCTCTCTCCTCTCCTCTCCTCCTCTCCTCCTTCTCTCCTCTCCTCTCCTCTCCTCTCCTCTCCTCTCCTCTCCTCTCAGGATGTGCGACAAAACGCCGTAGTAAAACGGGCTGTGTGAAAAGTAATTGAAAAACAATTCTCAAACAAGCTTCGGTGGATCCCAGGAGAGAGAGAGAGAGAGAGAGAGAGAGAGAGAGAGAGAGAGAGAGAGAGAGAGAGAGAGAGGGGGAGAGCGAAGAAAGAGAGAGAGGGGGAGAGCGAAAGAGAGAGAGAGAGAGAGAGAGAGAGAGAGAGAGAGAGAGAGAGAGAGAGAGAGAGAGAGAGAGAGAGAGAGAGAGAGAGAGAGACTCGAGGACACTGAAGGAGGGAGCCCAGAACAAGAGGTGAGGGAAATTAATTGCTTTGCTAAATCCTCCTCCAACAACCGAAGCCATCGCAAGCACCACAAAAGGTCATTACCGGTAATCAATTAGAATCTGTTTTACCCATCCCACGGAAACCAATTAGGCAATTTAATTTGGCTTTTTTTTTTGGATTATCCACCGCAGAGACCAGGACGTCCAATCCGCCATGCTGCAGAGACGGACAAATGGAAACATTGGGATGCGCCGCCGAAACAAACACACTTATTGATCTGCCAGCAGGGGGAGTGTGAGAGAGAGAGAGAGAGAGAGAGAGAGAGAGAGAGAGAGAGAGAGAGAGAGAGAGAGAGAGAGAGAGAGAGAGAGAGAGAGAGAGAGAGAGAGAGAGAGAGAGAGAGAGAGAGAGAGAGAGAGAGAGAGAGAGAGCAGAAACAGAAACAGAAAATAAGCAGGGGGAGTGTGTGAGAGAGAGAGAGAGAGAGAGAGAGAGAGAGAGAGAGAGAGAGAGAGAGAGAGAGAGAGAGGGGGAGTGTGTGTGTGTGAGAGAGAGAGAGAGAGAGAGAGAGAGAGAGAGAGAGAGAGAGAGAGAGAGAGAGAGAGAGAGAGAGAGAGAGAGAGAGAGAGAGAGAGGGGGGGGGGAGTGTGTGTGAGAGAGAGAGAGAGAGAGAAACAGAGATAACACACCATAGGGGTATGCTAAATTAATGAATTTTCACACAGATTCACACAACAGGGGAACTCGGCGTGTTTCCACTGTGTCTATTTAGAGCCGAGCGTAACATCTCACGTGGTGTTATTGTCGGAGTTAGGATTTCAGATTGAAGGAACTGTAACTTTTAAACACTCTTTTGCATTGATTTGCCACCCGAGGTTCTTTAAAAAAAAGGTTTTAGAAAAACGTGTCATTGTAATACGATTAGGTTAAACGTTGAGATTCCCGTCAGGGTGAAGAAGCTCCGTCTCTGAACCACCAGAGGGCAGTGTCGGACAGCCAATGTCGTGTAAGATGCCCCCAATACACGCCACGCCAACCGCGGGTCGTTCGAATAATGGATTGGAAGTTAAATATCTTCCTTTGGTTCCTGTCACGTGTTCTTGGCAAATCGGTGTGGTCTTTCTGGATGGGAAGAGAGCTGTGCGGATGAGAAGGAGGGATGCTTTGGATTCAGCTGCTGCAGCATCCCTTGGTGTACTGAATCAGCGCACACACGTACACACACGTACACACACGTACACACACGTACACACACACACACACACACACACACACACACACACACACACACACACACACACACACACACACACACACACACACACACACACACACACACACACACACACACACACACACACACACATCCATCCATCCAAACATACTCACTGACATTTCATAACTCTACACACACACACACACACACACACACACACACACACACACACACACACACACACACACACACACACTCAGCTCAGTCTGCTTAATCAACAGTGTCACCAGACATTTCCTGTAGATTGCTTCTTCACTTTGTATGGAGGAAGATGTCAGTCAGCCGGGGGTCGGCCATCATAGTGAGGGTGAAAAAAAACCAACTGCAGCAACGTTTCCTATGGGCCTACAGATGTGGCTGACTCTCCCTGCCAAAGTGATATTCAACCCTTCATCGTCCCATCTGGCTGTGTGTGTGCTTGTGTGTGCTGTGTGTGTGTGTGTGTGTGTGTGTGTGTGTGTGTGTGTGTGTGCGTGTGTGGGTGCCCATGTGGGTCCGTGGACTTGTTTGTGAGGAAAATGGAATGTCAACTGGGTTGTCACGGTAATGGGAAAACATTTGTGATTGTGAGTGACGGGAGTTCTGGGCGACTGGCCTCGCGCACGCGAGGGTGTGCATGCCCACACACACGCGCACGTGCACACACACGCACACACACACAAACACGCACTCATGTGCACACACAAACACACATTCAGAGACACACACACATGGCATGAAGCCCTACACACGTGCACTCACACTCAAGCATGCAGGAGTGTATAAACACACACACCGAGATTCATACACACACACACACACACACACACCTTAAATGTCACGCACACACAAACACTGCGTAAAGACATGAGTAGAATGGATTGTGCGGTTGAAGAAAGGATATAAACATTGGACCACAACCCTAAAAATCACGAATCCATGAAAAAGGCTCCAAAACATCCAGTCCAACATCCCGGGCCTGCTCCTTCTCCTCCCCCGCCCTCTCTCTCTCTCTCTCTCTCTCTCTCTCTCTCTCTCTCTCTCTCTCTCTCTCTCTCTCTCTCTCTCTCTCTCTCTCTCTCTCTCTCTTATTCACTCTCCGTGTCTCCCGCTCTCATAAGGCCAATTAGGCCGAGACAAAGCAGTGTGCATGTAAATGTGTGAATGATTTCTGGTGGGTGGACTGAACTGGTCCTGATGCTGAGAGAAACCCCTCCCTCCGTTTCCCCTGGTGGACTCTTCTCCATCACACTTGGGGAACCTGCAGATGGATATATGTATATAGACA
>CM051016.1:18364138-18366638 GCA_027704905.1 Muraenolepis orangiensis | reverse complement strand
AGAGGAGAGAGAGAGAGAGAGAGAGAGAGAGAGAGAGAGAGAGAGAGAGAGAGAGAGTGTAGAGAGAGTATGACCTGCTTCTGGCTTAAACATCTAGCCCAGGGACTACAACTGAAAACTAGCAACCCTGCTAATGTTGGCATATTTACTTTTTTAGTTTTAATTTGTATTCATTTATAAATGTATAAACTGTTGATTGATATGCACTGTCCCTGATCAAATAAACTGAGTAAACTAAACTAAACTTTAGGTCGCTGGGTTGTTAGACCTCAAGTGGAGAAGTGCAAAGTAGCTGTTTGTAACAGACGTGAAAATTGCATGCAGGATGTTAATTGTTAGCGCTGCTCCGGTGCTGGAAGGCATACAGTCGCTGGCTGCCTTTGTCTGTGTGAACACTGTATAGCACTTAAGTCGCTTTTACGGAAAGCGACTTAAGGAGAGTGGTTCTTGGATACACGCCAATCATCCGGGTCAGCCGTCTTGGCTGGAGGACGCCGACAGGCAGACTGTCGATATCTGGGGCTTTCGAACCAAGAACCTTTTGGCTTGAGAGTGGAACACCGCAAACCAGCTAGCCCAGTACTTCCATTCTTACCATTACTCCCTTCTAGGGGGCGACAACACATGTCCTCCTCCGTGTTGAAGTATGGTGGAACGACACGACAGTCATGAGGTGTCTCAGCAGGAGACCGGTGTTATGGTGCAGTAAAGTTCGGCCCAACGCAGTTCTGGAATTAAAATGAACTAGCTGTAGCAGCCTGTAGCAGCGGAGCTCATTTCGGAAGCCAAGCAACAAAGCCTCATTTAGCTAATTATTCGAGCTTTTCTACAGACCGTATTATTTGGGGTTGTTTTTTTTTTTTACTCAAAAGGCAATTTCAGCAGCGCAGATAATTTAAGTCAAATAAAGTAAACAGGGACAAGGCTCTCAAATAGCTTTAGCAGTTCCTAAAAAAAAAAAAAAAAAGGCTGATTTCACATCGTAGCAATTGCTTGCGGTGAAGTCATTCTTTTAACAACTTTGGCAAGTTTAATGAGGGACGGTTATTGGTCCATTACTGTTTTATGGTGAGGGGGGAAATAGTGAAACTTGTGAAACGGTGGGAGCTGTGTTACATTGCCCGTGTCGTGGGCAGTAAGAACCCCAATGCCATAGGCCTATTGCAATTGAATGAGTGAATACTATAAAGGATAGATGTATAGATTTGGTGTAGTTTTTAATTATGTTAAAGGGGAAACAAATCAAGCATGGCAACTGTTATCTTGCTTCTAGTCAATTAGACCAATTTTGAGGGAAATCCAACAATTACATAAAGTTCACGTGTTTTCTCATTAGCATATCACATCTCTTGTCATTGCTTTGCAACAACACCATGTGGTGATTGTGAATTAGTGAAGACTATAGAAGATAGATATATAGATTTCATAGATGTATGTGATTTTGAGCCCTATAAGAAAATGTATTAAAACAAATACAAAGCCACAGGGCCATATGGTGCATATGTGTCTCCCCTGTACTGGTTAGCCTATAAATAATGGCAAATATTTATTGTGTATGCTGTGTTTAATGTATTTTCAATCTCCGGGTCTAATTTACATTTTCGACGAACCTAGATATGTCGGGCAAGATAGTTTGAAGTGTGTACGTTCCAAATAAAGTGACCTGGTGTCTACTGGTCGCCTATATGCTTGATGTTAGGAATGGAACTTAGCGATGTGTGTTCGCCTGGTTCCACGCTATCCTCTCCTGCGGTGGCTTTTCATCGTTTCTCTGTCAAGGGATTTCTCTGCACCTATTTGCAATGGGGGCAATCACTCACACACGCACATACACATACACACACACACACACACAGACACACACACACACCTATACACACACACACACACACACACACCAACACTGTGTGTGTGTGTGTGTGTGTGTGTCTGTGTGTGTGTGTGCTTGGAATGCCATATAACAAAAAGATCATTAATAATAATAATTAATAATAATTAATGAAATAAATGAAAATAATGAATCATTAAGAATTCATTTGAAACCAATAGACACTAGAGCGGTGTGCTTCTTAAGATTCCAGAGAGTTGTGGAACCTTCCTCCGGGTCCACACGCAGGGATCTCCCCCCCCCCCCCCCCCCCCCCCCCCCCCCTTCGGTGGGACGGCGGCCTGGTAGCTTGTATCAGCGTAAAGGTCACACGTGACTGTTAATGAGCGTACACACTGCACTGTCGCTGTCTCGGGAGCTTGCTAATTGAGCTAGCGCCAGCCCCTCCGCTGTGCGCGAGGCAGCTGACAAAGCGAATCTGTCCCTCTTGCTCTTGCTCTCTCTCTCTCTCTCTCTCTCTCTCTCTCTCTCTCTCTCTCTCTCTCTCTCTCTCTCTCTCTCTCTCTCTCTCTCTCTCTCTCTCTCCTCTCTCTCTCTCTCTCTCTCCCTCTCTAGCCCTGTCTCTAGGTCTCTCTCTCTCTCTCTGGTGAGTGGCGTTTTTCGCCCTGACAG
>CM051016.1:18351638-18361638 GCA_027704905.1 Muraenolepis orangiensis | reverse complement strand
GGGGGAGAGAGAGAGAGAGAGAGAGAGGTAGTGTGTATGAGTGTGTGGGAGAGTGGGGGGGGGAGAGAGAGAGAGAGAGAGAGAGAGAGGTAGTGTGTATGAGTGTGTGGGAGAGTGGGGGAGAGAGAGAGAGAGAGAGAGAGAGAGAGAGAGAGAGAGAGAGAGAGAGAGAGAGAGAGAGGTAGTGTGTATGAGTGTGTGGGAGTGTCGAGGGGGGGGGGAGAGAAAGAGAGAGAGAGATAGTGTGTATGAGTGTGCTTGGGAGAGATGGGGAGAGAGAGAGAGATAGACATTTCCAAACTGTATATGAGTCCCTTGTGGTTTACATAATGGCGCCTAGAGAGAGAGAGAGAGAGAGAGAGAGAGCGAGCGAGAGAGAGAGAGAGAGAGAGAGAGCGAGAGAGAGAGAGAGAGAGAGAGAGAGAGAGAGAGAGAGAGAGAGAGAGAGAGAGAGAGAGAGAGAGAAGATGGGGGTGTTGAACTTTTAAGCTGGACATGAACTTTTAGAAAGAATGTTCTAGAAGGTATTATGATATCATCCTTATTGCATCATGTTTTCTCATTAGCATATCACATCTCTTGTCATTGCTTTGCAACAACGCCATGTGGTGATTGTGATCAAAGACACACATTCTCTGTCTTTGTTGTTTAAATGATTTTTATTTTTTTTAAACAGTCCACAAGTTGATGTCTTTTCTTCTGTAAGCAGGTAACTCCAAACTGTCCTAATTGATCACACCTTTTTAATCTAAAGTTCAAACCCCCTTACACCTACAGTACATGACCTGAATGTACAATGTACAGTGGTTCAATAGGATGTTAAAACAGTCCACTAGGTATAAGAACAGGTATACTCTTCACGATCAAAGCAATCGGCAGATGCATTTGATCCAGCGACTTTTCCAGTGAATTCATCATTCACATTCATAAATCCTCACCAGCTGAACAACTATCCTCAATAAATGTATTTTTTGGTCTCTAACCGCAGGCCGTGGGCGAGGCCCGGGAATCCGCATAGTCCCTTCATTAATAAGGGGTTAGGACAGAGCTTCCGGTCTGTGAGATAAGGTCCCATTAAGAACACAGTAACTGGTCCCTCGTAGCCCAGAGAAGCACGGCGACCCACCGCCATGGCGACCGCTCCCTAATAGAGACTGAACGAATTGGCTAATTACCGTCGCACAGAAAGCCCCTGAGTGTCTTAACGTATGGACCTCGTTTAGAAGGATGGGGGGGCAAATGCTAGGCTTAAGTAGCAGGGGTGGGGGGGGGGGGTTCACCCTTAAGGAGTGTTTGTTTGAATACTTAAAGAGCACTAGACCGAACCTAGGAGTATGTCCCTGGGCCTCGATAGAGAACCGCTCCTCCTACCATCTACCAGAAGCCCTACCGTCTCATTAATGGGTCCAGGATTCTTAAGAGCTTCTTAAGAGCTTCTTAAGGTCTTCAACCTTTCTCAGCTCAGGGACTCCTTTGGTGGATGGAGAAACAGTGCAGGGACCCCCCTATAGATATTGCTCAATCAAATGCTGTTGCATTTGAGCCCAGGCCCTATAGGCCCTAATAATATATTTTTAATTAAATTATTTATGTGTCCAGCTGCGATGCTATAGTTGTAGATCCATGCATCGGGCTTAAACTTATCCATCGTTGACTAACCCTGCGTGTGTGGCGGGATACAAAGGGTTCCGAGGCCGGGGTCTATCTATTAGTCGATGTCCTGGACGCTCCCTGTGGAGCAGACGCTGACGTGAAGGTGGAATTTTAGGTGAAACGTGGGAAAAAAAGGGGACGGCAGGAATTGGTTTCTGCATTAATCATGTTTGCGGACCCACCTGCAGTACCTCCGCCGACCCCCTGGGGGGTTGCAGACCTCGGGTTGAAGACCACTGCTTTAGAGTTTTAACCTTTTCTGAAATATTGGTGTGTTTGACCTCTGAGTCTATATAAAAGAGGATATTGCTTGCTCTTTAATACTTTCTTCTTAAAAAGTTATGAGGACCTATTTCTTGGAAATGTCGTTCTCTCTCTCTCTCTCTCTCTCTCTATTAATATTTATCTTTCCCTCTCTCCCTCGTTCTCACTCTCTCTCTCTCTCTCTCTCTCTCTCTCTCTCTCTCTCTCTCTCTCTCTCTCTCTCTCTCGCTCTCTCTCTCTCTCTCTCTCTCTCTCTCTCTCCCTCTCTCTCTCTTCGAGTCTCTTTCTCTCTCTCTTTCTCGCTGAGAACTTCTTCTAAATAGGGCTCACATATGTGTATGCAGAGAGATGGCTGTACTAACAATTTAAGATAAAGAAAAGGATAGGAGAAATGTGTGTGAGAGAAAGAAAGAAAGAAAGAAAAAGAAAGAAAGAAAGAAAGAAAGAAAGAAAGAAAGAAAGAAAGAAAGAAAGAAAGAAAGAAAGAAAGAAAGAAAGAAAGAAAGAAAGAAAGAGAGAGTAAGAGAGAGAGGGGGAGAAAGAAAGGGGGGAGAAAGAGAGGGGGGAAAGAGAGACAAAAAAAGAGAGTGGAAGAGAGAGATAGAAAAAACAGAGGAGAAAGAGAGGGTAGAGAGAGAGAAAAAAAATCGCGAAAGAGGGCCTTGTCAGAGGGAGAGAGAGAGAGAGAGAGAGAGAGAGAGTAGAGGAGAGAGAGAGAGAGAGAGAGGAGAGCAGAAGAGTGCAGCTGACCCGACAGGAAGTGTGTGACGGGGACCTCCACCGCAGGTATAGCAGCAGTGCCAGGACTCTGACACCGGAGAGTGGTGTGCACAGTCATCTATCAGCGTGGCAACGGCGGCTGTCAGCCCCGCCTAGCCCAGGGAGGGGGGGGAGGGGGAGGGGGAGGGGGAGGGGGAGGGGGGGGGGGGGGGTTGGGTGGGTCGAGTGCCGGGGGCAGATGGGAAGGGACGAGGACCGCGGCAGCCCGCCGTCCTCCGCCATGCGACTGAGGTCAAAACCCGGACATGGACCCGAGATGGACACACACACACACACACACACACACACACACACACACACACACACACACACACACACACACACACACACACATGCAAGTGTTACTGTAAAATAATGGGGGCTGTGGTGACTGGTGGCTGGTCCCTTTCTAGAAGAGGCTGATAGAGGACATCCATCACCCCACACTCATACACACGCACACACACGCCCATGCCTCTCCCAGCGCTACTGTGTCTGTGTGTGCATGTGTGCCCGTGTGTGTGCGCGTGTGTGTTTGTGTGTGTGTGGCTGTGCATGCGTGCATGTGTGCGTGTGTGTGTGCATATTTTTGCGTGTGATTGTCTTTGTCCTTGGTACAGTTTTTGTTGTGTGTGTTGTGTGTGTGTGTGTGTGTGTGTGTGTGTGTGTGTGTGTGTGTGTGTGTGATTGCATTGATCCATTTACCATTTGACTATGAATTCAGAGGTTTCATTCATGAATATGCATACACACACACACACAGAACATAAAGGAACAAGATAGATGTTAATTTGAAAGGCGGAAGTCCCTTCATGTTCAAATTAAGATTGCTTTTTTTTTTTTTTTTTTTTGGTCTTTTTGTTTTGATTTCATCTGTTTGTGTGGTATAGAAGCACATTTTCAAAGATCACATCAGAGCATCCGGCTTCTGTTATGTCTTTGCTTCCCACATTTGGCTTGTGTGTGTGTGTGTGTGTGTGTGTGTGTGTGTGTGTGTGTGTGTGTGTGTGTGTGTGTGTGTGTGTGTGTGTTGTGTGTGTGTGTGTGTGTGTGTGTGTGTGTGTGTGTGTGTGTGTGTGCGTGCGTGCGTGTGTGTGTGCGTGTGTGTGGGAGTGTGTGCCACGTTTGTAATTACGTGTGCATGTGTGTGTGTGTGTGTGTGGGCATGTGTGAGAGAGTTTGTGTGTGTGTGTGTGTGTGCGAGTGTGTGCGCATGTGTGAATGCGTGTGCACGTGTCTGTGTGTGCACGTGTGTGTGTGTATGCATGTGTTTGAAGGTGTATGTGTGAGAGCGAGAGAGTGTACTACGTGTGTGTGTGCATGCGAGAGTGTGAGTGTGCATGCTAAACAGCAATAAATATCTCCTAGGACTCAATGACACAATGTAATCCAATCAATAGCAATCAGTCTGGTACATAGACATGCTCTGTGTTCTCTCAGCCTCCCTTTTCCTCTGCTTCCACTTGGTCTTTCCTTTAATAAACACAAAACAAAACCGCAATTAAGGGCTGATTACCATCGTGGCTGGCATGTTGTCAATGGATTAAGGGAACACAAACAAACCGTTAGCGGTGAGATTAACACGGATAAGCATACAACCAGCGCGACCATTATGGCATTATGCACAATTTAATAATTGGCTTGTTTGTGTGATAAAACGGCTGTGCGGAGATGTCGCTTTGGTTGAGTTGAAAGTGCCCCCCCCCAATCCCCCCCTCCCCCAGGAGAAGGAGTTTTTTGTGTGCGTGTGTGTGGGTGATTTTCAGCACTGGTTTTGACCACCACGCACGCAGCCCAAACCGCCACTGCTGGTGCTGGTAGATACAAGATACAAGATGTTTTATTTTCCATTTGCAAAAAGTACAATTAAATGCTTACTCCCCATTCCCTGCCACAGTATGGATTTCTAAAACAATACTATAGAAATACTATACACAATACAAATTAACCTAAAAATAACCCTACAGTGACTGATGGATGATATGTACATGTGTTGAATTGTGCAAAAATATTTAAAAGCATTTAAAGTGCCAGTAGTGCAGCAGCATCATGAATACAGTGCAGCACAGTGCAGTAACTGTGATGAGTCCAGAAAGTCACAGTATGACAGTGCAATGTTAATGACAATGTTATGATAGTGGCAGCACTCCTAGCAGTTCAGTAGGTACCCTGCCTGTGGATAAAGATCCTTGAACCTAGAGTTTGGGTTCATGCTAATGCTGTGTTCCTTAATCGTTTAAGGATAAATCAAATCAAAATACTTGTTTAGAGGGTAATAACAGAAGCTGCTTTTTGTTCTATAATGACTTTTTATCAAAGACACTTTTCTCTCCGCCTTAGTTACACTAGATGTGTCGTTGTGTGTTCTGCTGCTTTTGTCATCGGGTCGTTATGCTTACATTCTTAGAGGCTGGACTGAGATATTTCTCTGAGGGGAAATTAGATCACAGATTTGCAATCTGATAACATACAACATTATTCTGTTTTTTTGCGTGTACAAAATACAAATAGTATTCGGTCCCAATCTAATGGCCAATGATAACAGTGGCGTTCATGTAGTCGGAGATATACGGTTTGAAGCTACTTCAAGCACAGACGTAAAAGTAATTTAAAATGCCGCAGCGACAATATATTCACAACAATACAGAGATGTACAGCGATACCAACACTTGTGGCATGCTGTGTTGCTGGATAATAATACACAATTAGAAATTCAGAAAAAAAATAAAATTCTGCCAGCGAGGGATGAGAATTGTCTCCCTCCCGTCGTCTATTGTCTACACGTACGCACGTGCAGCCTAAAGTTTTATCCTCAGGGGTCAGAGGTCAGCGGTACAGACAAGCACCTCCAACGCCATGCAGCGTCAAAAAGAACCATATTATATGTTCACATAGGGTGACTCAAGCCTGCGCTCACCGAGCGTGAACCCTGACTGAACTCGGCTATTAATCCTTAGACCATTCATAATCCATGTGCCTTTGGGTAAGAGCTTCTGTTCTTCTGCTGGGCCTACATATCACATCATCATCATCATTATCATCCTCATCATCCTCACAGCGTCCTTAAAAGAGGCTGTG
Source organism: Muraenolepis orangiensis (assembly GCA_027704905.1). Lineage (NCBI taxonomy): Eukaryota > Metazoa > Chordata > Actinopteri > Gadiformes > Muraenolepididae > Muraenolepis > Muraenolepis orangiensis. The sequence goes on along the minus strand of CM051016.1, from coordinate 18,355,884 downwards.
ATTCTACTTTTAACACCGTCATATGTTACTGAGAGCTCCGTGGGTGTCGTCGGCCGCTAGCTCGCCTGCCCATTAAAGCTCTCAGAACAAGGGGCCGAGTGTCAGGTGACGGAACATCACCGGAGCACCGGGAGAATAGGACTAAATCACACCCATCCGCTTCTGTCGCTCTTCACTACTTCTGAGGACTGGCGGTGTCCTCAGAAGCACTAGGTGTGTGGGTGTGTGTTTGTGTGCGTATGTGCGTACGTGCGTGAATGCGTGCGTGTGTGCGCTCGTGTGTGAGTGTGTGTGTACCTGTGTGCATCTGTACGTATGTGCATGTGTGTACGTGCATGTGTGTGTGTGGATGTGTGTGTGTGCGTCTGTACATATGTGCATGTGTGTGTGTGTGTGTGTGTGTGTGTGTGTGTGTGTGTGTACATGTGAGTGTGTGTATGTGGGTGTGTGTGTGTGTGTGTGTGTGTGTGTGTGTGTGTGTGTGTGTGTGTGTGTGTGTGTGTGTGTGTGTGTGTGTTTGTGTGTGTGCGTGTGTCTGTGTGCGTGTGCATATTTGTGTGTGTGTGTGTGTGTGTGTGTGTGTTAGCCCCGAAGAGATATATGTGGTTGCAGACATAGCCCATAACAACAACATGTGAGACAGTTCACAGCCAACAGTAGACTGGCATGTTTTGGCAGCTTGTGAAAGAATGAGTGCAGATAAAGAAACCGATTTGTCAGATACAGTAATACTTTTCAGCCCTGTGTGTGTCTGTCTCCCGCCAAACCATCTCTTCAACTATGAGAAGCACTTCACTGCCTGCCTACGTCTCGGATAAAGACACGCCATGTAAAGCCATCATCTGAAAGCGCTACGCTGCGCTGCTAGTGCCGTCTTTCCTTAAACTCCCCTTTACATGCAAATGTATTTATGGTTATCGTTCTCAGGGATAGATAGATAGATAGATAGATAGATAGATAGATAGATAGATAGATAGATAGATAGATAGATAGATAGATAGATAGATAGATAGATAGATAGATAGATAGATAGATAGATAGATAGATAGATAGATAGATAGATAGATAAAAAGATAGATAGATAGATAGATAGATAGATAGATAGATAGATAGATAGATAGATAGATAGATAGATAGATAGATAGATAGATAGATAGATGATAAATAAATAGATAGATAGATAAAAAGATAGATAGATAGATAGATAGATAGTTAGATAGATAGATGAAAAATAAATGGTTATCGTTCTCAGGGATAGATAGATAGATAGGTAGATGGATTGAAAGATAGATAGATATATAATAATAATTATAATCATTTGTAATATGTGTGGATCAGCCCTACTGGTGGGTGATTACCATTAACTCAGTCCACGGCCTAATGAAGTTGATTACGTGCTCTGGTTTTACCACGGTCTTAATGAGTAATTAATACTCATTGGTATTGAGGTATTTATGAAACTGATTAAATGATATTTCCCCTTTGCTGGTTGTGCTGCAATATTAAAAAAAGGAATACTTTACGATACGGTAATATGATATCACAGCGAAATGTAAACAACAAGAGGGAAAACCTCCATCCCTCATTGTCATTCAGCCTGCGTCTCTAACGATGAGGACGGCTCACATTAGAAATTAATTAAATAACCTGGCCTGGGGCGCAGTGGAGGAACTTTACTTGTGCATTGTTTTTCGATCGTTAGGCTTAATGCTATTTTGAGTGGTGCCCTTTAAAGAGCACCACGGATCCCTGGGCGTGTCCCGAGAGTCAGAGGGGTGGTGATTGGTTGAGCTGAGGGTGAAGAGTTGATCCGATTGGCCGATGACGAATGGGTCCGAGGAAGCGGCAAATCACATCTGTCTGCGGCCACGACAGCTTAGCCTATAGCTGTTTGTTAAGCACACAATACACACAGACAAACGCACACTCGACACACACGCACGCACGCACGCACGCACGCACGCACGCACGCACGCACGCACGCACGCACGCACACACACACACACACACACACACACACACACACACACACACACAAGGACAATCCCAAATTGTTGTGTAAGCGGTGAAAGCAGCAAAAGAGTGTGGCTTGACGTCTGGTCTGATCCATGTGACTGTGACACCCCCCCCCCCCCACCTCCCCCCCTGCCTGTCGAACCCACGTGACAACAACAGATACCCGAGCGGTCTCCTCCTCCTTCCTCCTCGGCTCTTCTCATAGGTCGCCTCATTCATCTTGAGGCCTGCTGCCACGTCAGAGAAAGGGCACCGCTCAATCCATCAGCACGTCCGACTGCTGTGGGGCTGTCTGTGTGTGTGTGTGTGTGTGTGTCTGTCTGTCTGTCAGTGTGTGTGTGTGTGTGTCTGTGTGTATATATATAGATATATTTCTAAAGGGATCTGACTGGAGCCTTTTATTTGCGGCCACAGAGAATGGAGCAGTGGCCTTTTCTCTTATTTCCAATGCTTTTGAATCTCTCCATCCACGTGTTGTTCTATCTCCTTCCTTCAAGCTTCTCCCTGTCCTTCCTTCCTTCCTTCCTTTCTTCTAGGCTAACTCCCTATCATTTCCCCCCTTTTTATCCTTTTCTTATCTCTTCTAGACATCTCTCTCTCTCTCTCTCTCTCTCTCTCTCTCTCTCTCTCTCTCTCTCTCTCTCTCTCTCTCTCTCTCTCTCTCTCTCTCTCTCTCTCTCTCTCTCTCTCTCTCTCTCTCTCTCTCTCTCTCTTCTCTCTCTCTCCTGCCCCCTCCATCTCCTCCCCCCTGACAGGTAAATAAACCACCTCTCTCCAGACACACACACACACACACACACACACACACACACACACACACACACACACACACACACACACACACACACACACACATACACGCAACACTGACACTTGCCCACCTCTTGTCTTTGTGATTCCTAATTATCTACTTATCAGCAGGCCGAACAGGCAGACAGGCAGGCAGGCAGGCAGGCAGGCAGACAGACAGGCAGACAGGCAGGCAGGCAGACAGGCAGACAGGCAGGCAGACAGGCAGACAGGCAGGCCGACAGACAGGCAGACAGGCAGACAGGCAGACAAGCAGACAGGCAGGCAGACAGACAGACAGACAGACAGACAGACAGACAGACAGACAGACAGGCAGGCAGACAGACAGGCAGACAAGCAGACAGGCAGGCAGGCAGACAGGCAGGCAGGCAGACAGGCAGGCAGGCAGACAGACAGGCAGGCAGGCAGACAGGCAGGCAGACAGACAGGCAGGCAGACAGGCAGGCTGTTAGTGTGAGTTTAGCGGCCCACGGGGATCGCTCCATATTTATTAAACACTGCGGCAGGAGTGTTTAATAAATATGGAGACAAATAGCGTTTGAGAGCCAGTTTGAGAGGCTGCAGAGGGGCGACCGTGCAGAGATGGGAGTCAGACAGGTGGGAGACACGGGGGGAGGGGAGGGGCGGGGAGTAGGTGAGGCTGGGGGTCGTCGGCGGTGACAGGCAGATGTGACGGAGCTAAGGGATGGGGAGAGGTGAGACCAGGGGACCCTCCACCCCTCCGCCCCCCCCACCCCTCCGCCCCCCACCTCTCCCCCCAATGGAGGTGAGTTCCCCCTGGCAGCGACCCACATCACGGGGTCATACCTGGTGGCGTCTAGTCTTTTTCACACGCGCACACACTGAAATATTCACACACACACACACACACACACACACACACACACACACACACACACACACGCACACGTCGCTGACACATTTGCCAACACACACACACACATACACACACACAATCTCACAAGGAGGTACACACAAAAACGTGTGCACATACGTCATGTACATACACACACATACACACACACACACACACACACACACACACCACACACACACACACACACACGTAGGCGCATACACCCAAGTCAACACACAAACAGACACAGACACACACACACACACACCCTGCATAGCACAGGCTTAACAGTAATAGTGAGCAGCCCTGTGATCCAGGAGGAGCCCTCGTAACAGAATATAGCACAAGCAGATACTTGAAAGAGAGAAATATTCAGCATTCATCTATTTTTCCATTTCTTAAGAAAAAAGTGTTTCCCTTGCCGAGATCTATTTTTATCTTTATTTAGGTGTATATCGGGAGGGAGGGGGGGGGGTGCATTTTGGTTTGTGCATTGTGTGTGTGTGTGTAACTGTATGTGTGTGTGTGTGTGTGTTTAGGTGTGTGTAACTGTGTGTGTGTGTG
>CM051016.1:18329138-18336638 GCA_027704905.1 Muraenolepis orangiensis | reverse complement strand
ACACACACACACACACACACACACACACTCACAGATGCATACACACACACACACACACACACACAGATACACACACACACATAGGGATGGCTGGATCATCGGCGAGTGTGAATGAGAGTGAAGTTAGCGCTAAAATTGGCCTGTCCTCGCTTTGCCCTTCACTTCACAGCCACAACTGACGGTGAGAACGTGTGTTTGTGTGTTTGTGTTTGTGTGTGTGTGTGTGTGTGTGTGTGTGTGTGTGTGTGTGAGTGTTGGTGTGTGTGTGTGTGTGTGTGTGTGTGTTTTGGTATCAATGTCCGCTTGTCAATTAAACAGGCTTGCCCTTGGTGGACGTTTCAGTCAACACACAACGTGTGTTGACTGTGTGCGTTCTGGTGCTTTGATGAACCTCTTCCTGCTGTGATACATCCTGTATCGTATACAATACATTACGTTTCATTCATTCACCCGTTCATTTCATGGGGCGACAGTATAGCTCAGTATTGCTCAGCGGTCGCCTCACAACCGAAAGGTTGCTGGTTTGATTCCCCTGGCTCCTCCTAGCAAAATCTGTGGAGATGTCCTTGAGCAAGACACCCTAAAACCCTAACTGCTCCTGACGAGCTGGTTGGCTGTCTCCTTGCATGGCTGACTCCGCCGTCGGTGGTTGAATGTGTGTATGAATGGGTGAATGTGAGGCATGACTTGTGTGTGAGGCATGACATGAATGTGAGGCATCCATTACCATTACCCGGTCTTACCGTTATTGATTGATTCATTCACTTGAATGAATGAAGTGACGGTGATCTGAGGGGGGAAGGAAAATTCAGCTTGAATCTGCACGGCTGTGGGGTTGTTGTTTTTCCTGCAGACGTGCCACCTTGTTGTCTCTCATTTAGTTGTGTTGCGTTTCCTGTGAATGTTAAATAACACTCCAGTGGCTTTTTCTGCGTGACCTATTAGCAACTCTTAATAGAAAAAAGCCACGGGCCAAAGAATTGATTGCGTTCCGTCAGAAAGGCCTCCGCTACATATCTGGACGGTGCCCAGCGCACTTTCAAATCCCCTTCGGCCGCATCAGCCGCTGCAAATCTATTCTTTGATCCATCTCTTTCTGCAGGGCAAAGCATTTAACGCTGGGCCCGACGCCATCCCTATTAAAAGTGGGGGGCCGCGCCATGGGTCCATCCACGCTGGCGGCCCTGGAAATGTCTGGCTTGCACTACAGCAATCTCCGAGGAAGGGATGGGCTCCATCAATATGTATTAGACAGAGGGGGGGGGGGGGGGGGCTGCCTATTGGTAAAAGTACAGCATGCGTTGATGTTGATAGAAAATACACTTGTGATGATTTAATGATCAAAGCTGGAGAGAGCCTGGGTGGACTGGAAGCTCACCTGTGGAGCGTGTGTAGAGGATTGTGTGTTCCAAATATCCCCAACCAGGGATTCGGGACGCCCAGAACCTAAATTGACGAGCCGTCCCACTTCTTGCGGGAGGTGTCTTCTCTTCTCTTGTGTTGAATGGCTCTGGTGTCTCTCTGGTGTACCTGGGACGCTTCGCCTCCTGCATCTATACCGTGTCTCCAGAGCACCCGTCCTTGGGGTCGGCTGGTCTTATTATCCTAAGAATGGGGGTCTTGGTATGTCTTCCCTGTTTATGTCCTGCCATTTAAAGCAGTTCAGTGTAGACCATGTTGTCCTTCAGACCATCCTTGTTATCCCCCCACAAACATGGCTGGGACGCTCTCCACCCACTCTCTCCTTCTCCTGGGGGTTAGGTTCTCATCAGGCAACCTCCTATGTATTGGGAACATAATTGGGGGCACTGTCTCCTGAACACAGTGTAAGGGTGGTGGCGGGTGATCCTTGGCAGGAAGATCTTGGTGTTGTTTGGACCGAGCAGCTCTGTCTAAATACTGTGGCGCCAATTTTCATTGTCCTCTCATTGTTGGACTGCCAGCAGCGATCCACATACTTTTGTTTGTCCCGACAAGACAGCCGTTGGTGGTCGATGCGATGGTTACTTTGGGAGACGTTGTCCAATGAGTCCATAAGGTAACATCCAATTGGGTCTTCTGTGATTAATTCAGTCCATCTCTCCCACGTCGATAAAACGCTTAGCCCAGAGATGCCATTGCATCTTTTAATGGCGCTGGCTTAGCCGGGGTTGTTAGCGCCTCGGGCTACATTATGACTGGCTACCTTCTGATTGGCTACATTATGATTAGCTTTGTTATGATTGGCTGTGGGCATACGTGTGTTGTAAACGCTGCTGGCTACATTATAATTGGCTACATTATGATTGGCTACATTACGATTGGTTATATTACGATTGGCTACATTACGATTGGTTATATTACGATTGGCTACATTACCATTGGCTACATTATGATTGGCTGTGCTGCCATCGCCACGTAGTTAGAACACGTTAAAGTTAAATGGCGCAACAGCATTCAGTCACAACGTGCTCATGCAGTCATATTAACAATATGCTGTTTTGTTTATGTTGTGCTGCTTGAAGCCAAGCCGTCCATGTTGTTTACTGATATAATAATACATGGACATTGTTTTATAAAAATAAAAAATATATAGTAAATAAAAAAGTGTATGAAGTATATATATATAAAAAATGGAAAAAAATCTAAGATTGAGTTTTTGTATAAATTGCAGATTAATCGGTTTATTTTCGCTGCAAAGCTAGCTGGTCGTTTGGTATTTTTCCTCCGCACGCCAAAGTGACAGACAAGCAGTAACTGTTAAAAATAGATTTAGGTTGAAAGTTAGGCTAAAGTAAGTTTAGACTTTAGAATGTAGGCTGCATCCACAAATCGTTTTTTCTCGAAGGATTTTCTTTATCTTTCATCTTGAGCCTCCTGGTGAGTTACTAGCATGGAGTTCACTAGCTGGAATTGTACAGTGTGTGAAATTATTTAGAACAGGGTTTTCTCAATCTCAACGAGGCTGGTACTGAAACAAAAACAGGGGAAGGTATTTATTCATCACGTGAGATGCTGGGAATATTCTCTGAGTTTTGAGTCCCATGTTTTGGTGCTGAAAGGGCGAAGCAGTAAAGGCCAGGACTGAATGAACATTAATCAAACACACGTCTATCTTCCTATTGGCTGTTTAAGCTTGTCAGCCCGACCACAGCGTTAGTATGACTTATATCATATTATAATTGCCATTTAGTTGAAAATGAATGGTAGGTTGGCTACGACGATCTTTCGCTACAAATAAAGCTCCCGTTTCATAGCATTTCTCTGCCGCAAAACGAAAAGTATCAAGCAAAACTTTTTTAATTTAATAAACACCCCATTGCTACAGTAGTATGCAAAATGCCCTGGAAAAAATGTTAAAAATAATAATGTAATGTAATAAAAAACGAAATTGCATATACCCATTTATCTGTGTGTGTGTGTGTGTGTGTGTGTGTGTGTGTGTGTGTGTGTGTGTGTGTGTGTGTGTGTGTGTGTGTGTGTGTGTGTGTGTGTGTGTGTGTGTGTGTGTGTGTGTGTGTGTGGGGGGGGGGGGTGGCGTAACATTAACCCTACCCGGGGGAAATAAGTCAAATGTAATTGAGATAATATATTAGTCATCATTAGAGATTGAGTTACATATCGACATAGAAATAATAATAATAATCTGGTAATTTCTCTGCGAAGGCGGGTTTCTTTCCTTCCCTGGAAACTCTCTGTTGTGTCCAGGATGGAGACCATCACTGGACTCTGGGTTAAGTTCACAATTGAACAATGATTTAATTAAAAGTTAAATAAATCCAGCACATAAGCACACTAGCACACTAAGTACAGGGATTCAAGTAAAACATTCCACCGTGTGCTTTTTTAGTGTGCTAAAAATTTATTTTTTATTATCACACAATATTAATATACTTGGTGTGTCCCATTTAAAATAATTGTAAGCATATTTAATATAGCGCAATGCACGTTAAGCGATATTACAATACACATAACAATGTCAATTAAATAGGTTCCAATTTACAGTACAAAGGTAAGGTTTCGCATTGGGTGTCAAACCTCGGCTCTCCATCTAATTCTAAAGTAATCCCACACCTACACTCACACTTAGTCCTCAGCAAACGCACTTCCAATTAAAGCTTCATTATGGCAACCTTCAGTTGCAGTTCTGTTCTGTTGCTGGCGTGTGCGCACACGCCCACACACACACACACACGCACACACACACACACATACACACACAAACACACGCAGGCACACACACACACACACACACACACACACACACACACACACACACATACGCACATGCAGGCACACACACAGACACAGACACACACACACACACGCAGGCACACGCACACACACACACACACATACGCACATGCAGGCACACACACAGACACACACACAGACACACACACAGACACACACACACACACGCACACGCACACACACACACACACACACGCGCACGCACACACACACGCGCACGCACACACACACACGCACACGCACACACACACCATTATATATTCACCAGCTTTTGTCTTCTGTTTTAGTCCAGGGTAGTACAGTACTTTGTGTGGTAATGATGATGTACAGTAATAACACATTTCTACCACCACAGTCACATCATCACATCCCTTAGCAGCGTGCGTGCCGATCGCCCGCTTAACTTCTCTGATTAACACGCCAATCAATTGAACCTTATGATCGGAGGTCATGGGGCGACGCTGTTGACTTCAGTCCCCCGAACAGCGAGGGATGATAGCGGTTAGTCATATAAGCGTACATTCATGTGTATGTATAATAATAGCCAACTGTGTGCTTTTCATGAATCCATGTACTGGACTGCTGATAGCTAGCATACTACTGCTGACCTGCTCCTGCTGAATCAATGAGGTTATCAGTTAGAAGAAGCCGTATCTAAGTTTATGGTCAGCGGCCGAATTGGATTGAATTTTATTTTATATTTTCAGTGAAAAGCGCAAGGGGGGGACGAGACGCGACGTAGTCGGATCTGGAGACAAAGGTTCTTGGGTTGGAGGGAGCCATAAGGTTCTCAGTGAACTCGCCCCCCAACGTCGGTCTTCGGCAGAAGGTTCCCAACGATCTTGCCACCGACGTCGGGGGCAAGATCGTTGGGAACCTTCTGCCGAAGACCGACGTCGGTCTTCGTTAGGATGGTTCTCAGGAAGATACGCAATGATCAAGCCCAGACGTCGGTCTTCCGCAGCCTTAAGAAGGGTAGATCCCAGGTGTTAATTAGCCTCAGCTCGGCCCGATTATGATGGGCAACACCTGGGATCGGTTAGAGCGTGGGGGCACTACAATTAGAGGTTGAAAATAATTTGGTAAGCAAACAAACATGAGTTGTGTATTGTGTATAAGGTAATAGGGTTGCTAGAATAAACCCTGTTGTGTAGTTAGAGTGATAGGGTGGAGGGTATGCTGTGACACACAGCATGGGGAATAGCACACAATTGAGAGACAAACAGCAGGTGCTAATAATGCACAAACACACCACAACCATTGGTTCCCAGACGGGGGTCGGCACTTTTGATTGGCTGAGGTCATTGGTTCCGTGAACCAATGCTGGTCTGACCTTCCTGATTAAACTGCATTTCAATGCAGTTTCCAAATTTGTGTACGACTATTATCTGTTGTTTTCCGTTGGTAAACAAATGTGTGCATAAATACATATTTTACCTCAGTTTCAATTATCTTTCTTATTTTTTTTTAATCTTCTTATATTTTTTATTCACTCAGTTTACTTATTTTCTTAAACCCGCAGTGACTACTAATTCTCCACGGTTCCTTAAATCTGATTTACCCAAAGGGGGGAAAATTAAAGTTCAACCCAACCTGGTCTTATCTTCCCAAAGGCTGAGATAAAAAAACATTAATTCAGACTCTTTTTTTCCTCTTTAATTGGAATGTAGCAATCACTAAAGTTAAGGAAAAAATATACCCAAAACAGCGGCTAATCATTTAGCACATTATAAAAACGGATGCCATGGAGGCATGGAATACCTGAAGGATGCACATATCTTTAATTGGATTAAATGCATCGCAGCCACGGAAAAAAAAAAACACTCACAAGTTCTGGACATGTAGAGTACATTGTTTCGTCACACGCGCGGTAGAAATGCCAACGTAAAAGACCACATGGAGACGCTCAGACAGAAGCCGCCGCTACCAGCGACTTGGTGACATTAACATCGGCGACAGTGATCCGAGGTGTGCTTCTACGCACCGAAATAGATGTCATCCGCCATCCTGATGAAAACGCCTGTGGTGCGTGCATAAGCGCATGTACATGTGCGCGTGCATGTAAGGTGATACGGCTTGGGGGGTTTGAACACGTGGTCACCCTAAGTTAAGTAACGGTTTAGCTTAGTGTAGTATACCTTAGCTAGTAGTTTGAGTTAGTGGCGCAGCGTAGGTGAGTTAACAGTATAAGTGTCACGGACGCCAGCAGGTGGCGCTGTGCAGTGGTAAAACCTCACTCCCCGACGCCTAAATAGACATTCTAGCCATGAAGCTAGGGCCTACGGGTTTTTAGCTCTCACGTTAAAACGTCGCTCAGTGCGGGACACTGACAGTTACATAAATGTAGCTAGTATTTTAGTTGGTATAACCTTAGTAGCTAGTAGTGCAGTAGTAGTGTATAGCTTAGATAGTAGTGAAGTGAGAGTACTGCTTGGTATTAGTTGAGTTAGAGGTATGGTTCGTGGGCCTGGTGATGCTTCAGTAGAAGGCCTAGTGGAGCTAGCATAGTAGGCCGATAATGGTCATTTGGACCGCCTTTTATATAGCGCTTTTATCCAAAGTGCTTTACAAGTCATGCCTCACATTCACCCAGTCAGCCATGCAAGACGACAGCCAGCAGTTAGGGTTAGGGTGTCTTGCTCAAGGACACCTCGACCTTTAACTTAGGTAGTAGTGGAGTTAGCGTAGCATAGCTAAGGGAGTAGTGGAGTTAGTATAGCTGAGGGAGCTATATCGCTAACTCCATCCAAAATACATTCTTTAAACAACCTCCACCGTGCTCAGCAGTCAGGCAACATCACAGGCTAAATAAATGGTAGTCAATGTCCTTGTATTTCCTTCGGGCCATGTTGTCCCCTGTCCATACAGGATAGACTATTATGGAATAATACTGACTACATTGATATATATGATAATGTAATCTTAAAGATTTAAAACCCAGATATAAATGAAGCATGACCGTCGCCCTGTGCATAATGTATGCAATTAATTATACACAGTTCACATTGGGTGAAATGAAAAAAAGGCTGTTTTGAGCAGAAGTGTATGTTAATGAGGTTACATTAATAAAAAGGTGTATAGAAATCGGTTGATTCTTACCGTGTATGTCATGTTCAATAATGAAGCCATATTATCCGCTTTTCTTTCTCGTTAAAACACCATACAAATGAGAAATTTCAATGATAGAAAAACAGAGCAGAGGTTCTCTCACACGCACACACACACGCACACACACACGCACACACACACACACACACACACACACAC
>CM051016.1:18314138-18319138 GCA_027704905.1 Muraenolepis orangiensis | reverse complement strand
CTCCCCCACCCCCCTCTCCTCCTCCCCCCCCCCCGCAGTCACTCATCATCAATAAGTCAGGGAGTACCGCCCCAGATTCGCAGCAGCAGCCATAGCTTGTCTGTCTGTTACGATCATATTTTACACATTCTCACTTTGGTACGCGGTACACATAGGTGCGTTTAACCTCGTGGCCATTGAGCTGGTCTTTGGTTTAACAAAGAAAAAAAAAAGAAGAAAATACAGCATTTGAATAAATGCTAAACGTCAAATGTCCGTTCCCCCCCCCCCCTCTGGCATGAATAAAGTATACGAATTGCATTTTTTATACCAAGGGTCAAAGCTTTGTTACTATGTAAATGTCCTTGTATCACGTTCATATTAAATATCATATCAAATTCCCTTTCGATGTACTGTACTTGCGATGTGAACACTGACAATCAATTTGAACCTAATCTAATCTAATATTAATCACACTTAATCACGCCGTGTGTGTGTGTGTGTGTGTGTGTGTGTGTATAGGGTATCTCGTCGGGTATATAGGGATGTATTAAACATTAACATTTGCTAAAAGGAGGTTTCCCCAGCAAGGAAAGAGGTGTAGAGGAGAGGCAGTGTGGGAATACAGATCTTCGCTTCAGATGACTGGAGCAGTGGATTCCCCCCCCCCCGTCAGCCTCACTAACTAAGTGAGTTGTTTTTCTGTGGTGGTGGTGGTGGTGGTGGTGATGGTGGTATTGGTGTTGTTGTCATCATCGCACGTTCGCATTGCTAAACGCTCGTGTGCCAACCTGAATTCCCTAATGGGACATTATGAGTTTTAATTGACTAGAATTTGAAACAAAGAGAGGAGGCGGGGGCGGGAGGGCGGGGGGGGGGTGAAAGGGGGTATCCTAGCAACAGCCAATCACGGCCCGCCGGTTGTGTTGACTAGTAGACTCGGCGCTCACTCAGGGCTTGTGCTTTTTCAACAACGCTATTGTCAGCGGGTAATAATTAGGTCAGCTCTCTTGTCTCATCAAGTGGTCCGAATAACTCTCCGCGGCCACAAGCTCAGCACCCCACAAAACCACCGAACCCCCCCTCACGCACACACACGCACACACACACACACACACACACACACACACACACACACACACTCACGCACGCACGCACACACACACACACACACACACACACTCAAGGTGTGTGTGTGTGTGTGTGTGTGTGTGTGTGTGTGTGTGTGTGTGTGTATTGACGGCAAGGGCCCCTAAGGAAGAAAGGAGTGTGTTTTTGTGGCTGCTGCAGAGAGACATCCTCCCATCCGCCGATATTATTAACCAATTGAGCGGTGAGTGTATTTCGTGGTCCGGGTTAACCTGCTGTGTAGATAAAGAGAGAGAGTGTGTGTGCAGGAACAGACCTGGGATCTGTCTGTGTAATGGTTACCGTTGCGCAATCCAATCTCTCAGCAGCGGCCTGTGTGGTTCACACACACACTGGTTGTTGTTTTTCGGCCGGCCTTGACGAACCGTCAAGATTCAAACCAAATCAATAGGTTCAGATTAATTTCTCTTTGTGCTAATGAGTAGCGTCTAATGCAGGATAATGCTACCTTCCCACCCACATTGAGTACATCTCAATGCTCGCTAAGTGAGATGGAGTTCTGAGACCAAGACGGAGAGGGGAGGGAGACAACCGTATGGATGAGAGGAGAGAGAGAGAGAGAGAGAGAGAGAGAGAGCAGAGACGAGAGAGAGAGAGAGAGAGAGAGAGAGAGAGAGAGAGAGAGAGAGAGAGAGAGAGAGAGAAAGAGATAATGGGAGAGAGAAAGAGAGAGAGAGAGAATGTGGGAGAGAGAGAGAGAGAGAGAGAGAGGAGGAGAGAGAGAGAGGAGAGAGAGGAGGAGAGAGAGAGGAGAGAGAGGAGAGAGAGAGAGAGAGAGAGAATGGGAGAGAGAGACGTTGAACGCAAGATGACCTGGTATTAGACTATGGGTGCAGGAAGCAAGGAAGAGAAGTGAAGAAGGGTGATTTTCTTTGAAAGTAATAATCAAGGTCTTTCCAAGGGCACTCAAAGATTGCCTAATGTCTGCAGAGACACATATATGCTCATATATCCATGCACACACACACACACACACACAGACACACACAAACACACTCACACACACTCGCACACACACACACGTACGCATACACACACGTGTGTCCCATCACTCACCGTACATTATTGCCATCCATTAAATCTCTCTAAATGTCTCCCGTCTCAATTTATATAAAAATACAATGAAGGCAGGTGGCAATTATATCTCTCTCTCAATGTCACGCTCTCTATCGCTCTCTTTCGCTCTAGAAATCTCACTCTATCACTCTCTCTTTCTCTCTTCTCTCGTTCGCGGTTTCTCAATCTCTCTGTCACACTGTGTGTCTCTCTCTTGAGCAATCTCACTCTCTCTCTCACTCTAGCAACGGCACTCTCTATCACTCTCTCTCTAGCAATTTCACTCTCTTTATCACTCTCTCGCTCTAGAAATATCACTCTATCACTCCCTTGCTCTCTCTCTCTCTAGCAATATCGCTCTCTCTATCACTCTCTCTAGAAATATCACACACTCTTTCTCTCACTCTAGCAATATCACTCTGTCGTTCTTTCTCTCCCTCTCTAGCAATTTCTCTCTCTCTACTCCTCTCTCTCTCCTCTCTCTCTCTCTCTCTACCTCCTCTCTCTCTCGCTCTCTCTCTCGCTCTCTCTCTCGCTCTCTCTCTCGCTCTCTCTGTACCTGTCACCCTCTAATGCGTTCACATGACAGTGAGCACACTAATGTTATTTCCAGCGCGGCGTCTCCGTGTGTTTCCGTGTGACGAAGTGGTATCACTGCTCCAGCAGTGCCGCGGTTCCCTCAAGCTGCCGGCCGGCCGGCTGGCTGGCTGGCACTCACTCCGCCTCTCGGTGAGCACGCTTGGTTTCCATTCATCCTTTCAGTCACGACTAATATATCACTACGGTACATTATGGTGACTTATTACGGCAAAGCCTTTATTTTGAATATTCATTTTTTTGTTTTTTTTGTGAGTAATTAATTCATGGCACAGCACTGTGACATTGTAACTCTAGCCAGCGTTCTAACTTAATTACATGAGGGGGGTATAGGAGGAATCTGGGTCAAAGTAGTTATTTACGTCTTGAGTCATTGTGCTTTCCTTTTCTGGCAAAAAAAACCTCAAAATGGTGGCGTGTCTGAAAAACAAAATAAACAAAAGCACACACAGTATCCTCTCTGGCGGCATTTAAGTGCATCGTCACCCTCCTCCCTTCCCCAAACTGTGTATCCTAGTTCTTTGTGTTGTTTAAAAGGAAAAAAGGCTGAACTGTGTTCTTCACTTCACACTGTCACCATTGTTCGGATGGTGTTTATCTTGTTAACACTTTGCTCGGAGCGACTCTGCTCTAGTTTTCTCCATCATCCATCGCCTATCTCCGGTGTGTGTGTGTGTGTGCGTGTTTGTGTGTGGCTGTGTGTGTATGTGCCTGTGTGTGTGTCTATGTGTGTATGTGTGTGTTTGTGTGGGAGGGGGGGGGGGGGGGGCAGGGGGCAGGGTAATTACCTAACCATTTACAAAATAGCCCTCCTACGTCCTCCCGCATTCTGAAGTGGCACCATTATGGGAGCCACTTCAGAATGCTAATATGAAGGACACCCACGTCTCCATGGCGACCTCCCTCCCCCGTTGCCCCCATTTCCCCCCCCCCCCCACGTTCCCCTCCTCTGGGGAGATGTGGTCCCCGTGTACTCCACCTGGACCCCCACCGGGTAAGGGGAACGACCAGCACCGACGGGGAGAGGGTCCCAGGGGTGGATGTTGGGACATGTCAGCACTGTACCACCTGCTCTGCCTGCTTAAACGTTGTCAACCTTCCATCAAACCGGTTCACCTCCTCAACCACCTGTGGTGGGCGGAGCCCAGAAACTCTTAGTGGCACCTAGAAGCCCCTCCCCCCCTTACTCTTATCTCTTATCATCGATGTGCCATGATATGATCAGTGACATCACCATCTCTCGCCAAAACCCAAAACCATCGCAATTGCCTGGTACTATTTGAAAGCCCATCAGAATGTGTTACTTGTTACTTGTCTCTAACCATTCCACATCTGCTTACCCTTTGAAGGCAGCCAGCATCTCTGGTCCTCTGGTTTGTTGAGCGGTATGTTGTAGCAGAGCCGGCCCATCATCCGCTGACTTTGTCAGCTTGCGGGTAATTAAAGCCGGATAGCGGCCTATCAAGCAAAGCTGCTTATGGTTAATACAGTCAGCCGTGCAGAGCGGGGCTATGGAGGGGCACATAGGCCCGGCTCAACCTTAACCCTCATCCTCCCACCACCCAGCACCCAGAGAGAGAGTGAGCAAGAGAGAACGATGACAGCTCTACAGTTTGGTACTAGGATTAGAGTTCAGTTTTAGGGTTTAGTTTTTGCTTCTAAGGTTTTATTTTAGGGTAATTTTTCCTATTCCTATTATTTTGTTTTAGGATGTGTTTATTGGTCCTAGTTTTCAGTTTTAGGGTTTCAAAATAGGGTTAGGTTTTAAGGCTTTCATGTTTCCATTTTAGAGTTAGGGTTTCCTATTCCTATTAGGGTTAGGGTTTAGGGTTTGGTATTTGGGTGTGGGATTCTGTGCTAGGGTTAGTGTTTCTTATTAGCCTTGGTTTTTAGGGTTAGTTTTGGGGTTCTAGGGTTAGGTCTTCCGAATATGGATGGGGTTTATCGTTTTGTGGATGGTTCCACTGTTTGATTTTATGTTTAGGGTTTCCTATTGGGGTTTGATTTTGGTTTTAGGGTTTGCTTTTTGGTTCTAGGATTCGGTTTAAGGGGCTAGGGTTTCCTATTAGGGAACGGGTTCGGTAAAATGGTCCCTGAGCCACGACCGGTACGGAGGCTCTGAGAGGAAGAGCTTAAAAAGACGCTACAGGGAGAAAGATAGAGAGACAGAGGGAGGGAGGGAGGGAGGGAGGGAGATGAGGTGACGGAGGGAGGTAAGA
>CM051016.1:18295507-18305638 GCA_027704905.1 Muraenolepis orangiensis | reverse complement strand
CAGAGAAGACCCTGGAACTCTCAGATGAAACAAAAAAAATCGAATTAATTGTATTAATAAAATGTAATACAATGTAATACAATTGAATACAATTTAAATTAAATGAACAAATGAGAATGGTATCTGTGTTGTTATCTGTTATATAACAGTGTTACGTTGATTTGTTTGTCTTTCTCGGTCCATGCACTACGCATTTGAGTGGTTTTGTGTTGGAAAAACAATGCAACCAATCAGATATTTTTCTAGGTTGCTGGGAAGAATCCTTCAACCAAAGTACTCCCGCATGCTTTGGCCCTTAGACTGAATGAGAGCGTACGTTTGGATTGACAATTTGATCAACCAACCATATAGTGATTTGTAGCCAATGGGCGTATTCTTTCAGATTTCCCCACAGGTCCAAAGTGCGCTACAAGATTCACTGGCTCGAGACTCTAGCTTAGTGCTACGTTGTTTTTTTCTACGTAGGTTTTTTATGTCGAAATGGCAACAGGTGAAGATGATGTTGTTGCGGAATTGTTGTTAGTACCCTTTTCAAGACGACCATTCAGTGAAAAGATGGACATTATAAAAATGTTGTAACGATCCCCGTCACCACTGCATCTGTGGAAAGGACATTTTAATATTATAAAAACATATGGAGGAACAGAACAGGACAATCCCGACTCACTGCATTCGCTTTTATAGCTATTAAAAGGCAACTTCTTTAGGATCTGAAAAGCAGTGATCAGCTTTATGACCGGGTTATCGAAACATCCAGAAGGACAGGAGAATGGATTTGGTCTTTAAGTGAACATCATTGGTGAGTGAGACTCATTTGTCTTTGCTGGTTTTGTCTCAGTGTTGCATCTCGTTGAGCTGGTGTTGCATTTAGTTTCCACACACTTGTTGACTGATTAGTTAATGGCTGTCTTGAGTTTGTTAAGCATTGTTGTGCATTTAAATGGAGAGTTTTGACTTGATCTTTCTTTGCATCGCTTAACGTGAAAAGACTTAACGTAACTAAGAGTTACAAAACCGCGATCAATAATCACCAAATTTCTCTGGCATTTGGCTTGTCATTAGCATTATACCTGTCACAATATCTCAACTTACATCCTACCAATATGGACGTTATGTGACCTTAAGTGTTTTCCTCTTATTGAGCCAGTAAGGAAAAGTCTTAACGCAGCTTTATGAGAGGAAAACACTTAATGTAACATAACTTCCGTAATAGTAGGATTTAGGTTTTGATATTTTGACAGGTGAAAGTGCTAATGACAAGACATATGCCAGAGACATTTGGTGATTATTGATCGCTGTTTTGGAACTTTAAGTTACGTTAAGCCTTTTCACGTATCGTTTTAGACCGTCCCTTTAATTGATAGCCTGTGTGTGGTGGTCTGTGTTGGTCTGTTACTTCACTACATGGACACTGCTTTGACAACTATGGTCAACTTGGAAATTGGCTGCGACAATCTGATCTTCCTAAATGAGATAACGCATAAAGTGACTTCCTCCGTGACGTCCGTCTGACTAGAAAAACGGGGGTGGTCTACAGAAGGTCCAGTTGTGATAGACACGGTTCGCCACTGAGCTATAGTATTGTAACGCTGTGGCCTGGCCGACCATGGGTCTCCCTCCAGGACAAAGGGGGTTTGGGAGTTCATTGGGTGTTGTATGTGTGTGTTTGTTTACCTGCATGTGTTTGAGGGGAAGTGTCCACTATAGAGGGTCATTGGCTGCGAGCGCTAGGGGGAACAGGTTGCGTGGGAACGGGAGTGAGAGAGTCACGCGAGAGTTGGAACGGGAACGGGAACGGGAACGGGAACGGGAACGGGATTGGGAGGAGAGGAAAGGGGGGTGTGGTGAGACGGCGTGGAGTAGGTGGGGAGAAAGAGACACAGACTATTTGCGTTGGAGGAATATCGTTTTGGGCTTGCCACCCTGGTTTATTGTTTTGAAGAGTGGACATTTCAACCCCCGGGTTAGTTGTGAGCTGCGGCAGGGAATAAATCTGGGCCAGTTTGGCTATCAAATAAGAACATTGTCTCAGTCTTCTGTATCAAGCTGGCTACCACCGCTAAAGCGTCACATTGGTGTCAGAAGTGGGATTTGCTTACGTCGCCGGTAGCTAGCTGGACAGAGACTATGGACGGGAGAGGAATGTTAACTCCTCCAGCATCGGAGAGAAGAGTGAAAGTGATGGGACACGTTGGACTCGCGGAACGGCCGGAGCAAGCAGGGATGTCGGGAGATGAGTCCGACACGGATGAACAGCGGAGGAAGGTAGGGGAGGCTTCGGATGGGCATAAAAGACTTTCACTAAGAGCCCAATCTACCGCACAAAGTCTTGAGAGAGAAATGTTTAGAGGATGGCTGAAGACGATGTACAGTGAAATGTGTGTAGAGGAACAAGCTAACACTAACCCACCTGACTCTCTTAGCTCGGGACAAGCTAACCTTAACTCTTCAGCCCAGCTTGTAGATGGTCACTCCACAGCTACTGTTACCCAACTTAGCTTAGCAACCCCAACCAACTCCTCTGATGCTAGCCAGCATTTAGCTCCAGACAAACATGCGGTGGCTGGTGTGTCTGGGTCCCACGTCAACCACGTTAGTGGGCAAGTCACACAAGGGGGACCCAACTCAGAGTTATACCTGCTCTCCCTGCGCTAGGGCTGAGCCAAACAAACTCTTCTCCCCCTCAAGCCACTCATGCCCCTGTAGATCCTACACAGTTATTAACTGCTCTTTCAAATGCTCTAACTACTGCCATGGCAGGAGTTATTCCGTCACCCACAAGCGGTAATCAGAGAAGAGACCTGGTCAGGGTGGGTCGCTATGATGGCAATACGGGGTGGGAAACGTACTGGACACAATTCCAACTCATAGCCAGAGCTAACCAGTGGGACAGAACCGAGAGTGCAGTTCAACTGGCCGCGGCTCTGGATGGAGAGGCTAGGAGGGTACTGCTTGACCTCTCGGATGTGGAGATGAGCAACCCCCAATCCATAGCTCGGGCTATAGAGAGACAGTTTGGGGAACCAACATCACAAGCAGCTGCTAGGCGACAGTTCAACGAGCGAGTGCGCCGGAGGGGAGAGAAGCTAGGGGTCTATGCAGCAGAGCTACGACATCTGGCCCGTAGAGCGTTTCCTGAGTTCAACGAGGAGCAGCGGTTTATCCTCGCTAAAGAGGCCTTCATCAGTGGGCTGACCCCACACACCCTGCGACTGCAGGTCCGCCTCAGTAACCCGCTCTCCTGGGAGGAGGCCCTGGAGAGAGCACAGGAGGTTGAACAGATTTTTGAGGAAGGCTTGGAACCAAAGCCCCAACAGGCCTTACCTGGCAACCCCAAGCCACCTGCTCCCCTCCGACAGACCCCTAGACTCCCAGTGACACAGGGGAGCCGCATCTCACCAGACCCACAGTCCCAGACCTGTTGGAGTTGTGGCCAGAGAGGTCACATACAGTATCATTGCCCTCTCTCCCTAGACCAGCATCAACCGTCGCTGGGAAACGAGGCAGGGACAGAATAGAGGGGAATACTTCTGTCCCAGTCACTGAACCTGTTCCCCCCTCCCCTGCTCGGAATAATTGTTTAAAAGGACCAGACCCTGGGACACAACCACAGCTACCTCCTGGTTGTCGTCTTCTGGTGGAGGTAGAGGGGAACTTAGTCCATGCTCTCGTGGATACGGGATCCTCAGCGACGCTCATAAGGCCAGACCTGTTGAAGGTAAGGCAGCAACTGTCCCAAACCAACCTCCCCCTCATCACCGTGACCGGCGACCGAGCAGCCATGCTGGGCTGCTGCCCTGTCACTATCCACGTGGGTGATCAGACGTTTAAGCAATCTGTGTGGGTGGCCGAGATCATTGAACCATGTCTGCTTGGCTTGGACTTTCTTAGGGCCACTGGGTGCGTGTTAGATCTCACACAGAACACAGTGTCTTTAATGGGTGGGTCTCCACACAGGTTAGGTAGTTATGGACAAACCCCGGAGTCTTTAGCTTCCGCTCAACCTCTTCATAGAGAGACAACCGGTGCCTCTCCACTACACCCAGGACTCTCCTACAGTGATGTCGTGAGGAGAACAGCCCCTAATTCTGCCCTGCCTCCCCCACCAGTGACCTCAGTGTCGGTGGAGCAACCGGCACCAACAAGGAACTGCCCTGCTCGACAACCCTGTCTGCCAAGACCCCCGACGACTAATACAGCCATGGTGTGTACCCCCAGACTCTCTGCGGAGGTAACTGTTAGGGCCGTACTGGAGCAGAATACCGAAGGACTGTCGGTGGAACAGCAGCAACGACTATGGGAAGTGCTGTTTGAGCACCGGGAAGCCTTTGCAACCTCTCCCACTGATGTTGGCCGCACTCCTATGGTCGAGCATGAGATTGACACCGGCACAGCTCACCCCATCCGGCAACGTCCTCGCCGTCTACCCGTACAGAGGCAAGCAGCAGCAGAACAATGTCTGGAGGAGATGCGAGCAGCGGGAGTCATAGAACCTTCAGACAGCCCATGGATGTCGCCAGTGGTGATGGTTCCGAAGAAGGGCGGCTCTTGGCGCTTTTGTGTGGACCTTCGCAGACTTAATGAGGTCACAGTCAAGGATTCATACCCTTTGCCTCGAATCGACGAGTCCCTGGACGGGATTAAGGGCTCCGCCTGGTTCTCGTCCCTTGACCTAAGGAGTGGCTATTGGCAGGTGCCACTTTCTGCTGAGGCACGACCGAAAACAGCCTTTACAACGGGCTCTGGGCTATGGCAGTTCACCACCATGCCTTTTGGTCTATGTAATGCTCCGGCCACGTTTGAAAGGCTTATGGAGAAAGTGTTGGTCGGAGTCCCAGCAAAGAACTTACAGGTCTACCTGGATGATGTCCTTGTCCATGGATCGGACTTCGACACTGCTTTGGCATCACTTCGCCTGGTCATCTCCAAAATACAGCAAGCTGGGCTCAAGCTGCACCCGGAGAAGTGCAACCTGATGCGGAAGGAGCTCACCTTCCTGGGCCATCGAGTTAGTGGCGAAGGGGTTGCCACTGAAGATGGGAAAGTCGCCGCAGTCCGAGACTGGCCGATCCCCAAGAACCTGTCTGAGCTTCGGTCCTTCCTGGGGCTGGCCTCATATTATCGCCGTTTTGTCGCAGGGTTCTCCACAGTGGCCGCACCTCTGAACCGCCTGACGAACAAAAATGTTCGCTTTGAGTGGGGCCCAGACCAACAGCAGGCATTTGAGACACTCAAGGCCGCCCTATGTCAGTCACCAATCCTGACAACTCCCGACCCAGATGGAGAGTTTGTTCTCGACACGGATGCAAGCAATGATGGCCTGGGGGCAGTCCTGGCCCAGGTGACCCCGGACGGTGAACGGGTGATTGCTTACTATAGCAGGACATTCTCTAAACCCGAACGCAATTATTGCGTGACTCGGAGGGAGCTGCTTGCGGTCGTGGAGGCAGTGAACCACTTCAAACACTACCTCTGTGGTCTCAAATTCCTCATCCGGACAGACCATGCGTCTCTTAAGTGGTTGCTGTCCTTCAAAGAACCAGAAGGACAAGTTGCGAGATGGATTGAGCAACTCCAGGAGTACAATTTCACCATCGTTCACAGGAAGGGGGACAGTCACACTAATGCGGATGGACTCTCCAGGCGTCCTTGTGGGCCAGACTGTGCTCACTGCAGCCGCACTGAGATGAGAGACTCAGAGGCTGTGAAGGAGCAGGGGGCAAGATGTATGGCACTGCGTTTGGATGACCCAGCTGATTGGGCCAAGGAACAGAGAGAGGACCCAGATCTGAGCACAGTGTTGGGATGGTTAGAGGGAGGCCAACGGCCCGAATGGCCCGAAGTGGCTTCTGCCAATCCTTCGATCAGGGGGTTGTGGTCCCAGTGGGAGAGCTTGGCCCTCCGAGATGGAATTCTCTGGAGACGGTGGAAGGAACCAGCCACGAGTAGAGAGAGGTGGCAAGTGGTGGTGCCGAAAAGTCGGCAGGGGGAGGTGCTGGAGTTCAATCATGGGCTGCATGGGGTCGGCCACTTTGGGGTTAACAAAACACTAAAGAGGGTTCGCCAGGCATTCTACTGGGGCACATGTAGGCGAGACGTGGAGACCTTCTGTCGGAGATGTGACCCCTGCGTGGCCCGCAAGGGTCCAGCAGGCCAGAGTAGAGCGCCTCTTCAGCAGTATAGGGTAGGGGCACCCATGGACCGAGTCGCTGTCGACGTGCTGGGTCCCCTTCCTCGCACACCACGTGGTAATCGCTATGTGGTGGTTGCCATGGATTATTTCACCAAGTGGCCCGAGGCCTATGCTGTGCCTGACCAGGAGGCTCGCACCGTATGTGAGGTGCTGATTAAAGGGATGTTCAGCCGGTTCGGGGTCCCAACTGAGTTGCACTCCGATCAAGGGAGGAACTTTGAAGCCCACCTCTTCGCTGAAATGTGTAGACAGCTGTCTATACACAAGACGCGCACCACACCTCTCCACCCCCAGAGTGATGGGCTGGTGGAGAGGTTTAATCGCACCCTGGGAGCTCAGCTTGCCCTGGTGGTGGCCAAGGACCAGAAGGACTGGGATCTACAGCTGCCACTGGTACTGATGGCCTGCCGGTCAGCTACACAGGAGACAACGGGGTGTACACCTGCCCTGCTGATGTTCGGTAGGGAACTTAGAACGCCGCCTGCTCTTGTGTACGGACAGCCTCCGGATGCCCCTCAAGCACCGGCTGGCCTGGAGTACGCTGCCCAGTTAGCGGAAAGGCTGGAGGTGGCACATGAGTTTGCCAGGAAACAATCTGAGGCGGCAGGGACCCGGCAGAAGAGAGCCTATGACCAGCATACGAAGGGAACACACTTTCAGGCTGGAGACCTAGTGTGGGTTTATGGACCAAAAAGATCCAAAGGGAGGTCACCAAAACTGCAGAGTAACTGGGTGGGACCTTGCCGGGTCATGGAGCGGGTTGGTGAGGTCGTGTACAGGTTGAAGTTGGCGCCACGGGGGCGGGTCGTGGTGCTGCACCGGGATCGGTTAGCCCCATACCTGGGTACGGCTTTGCCATTTTATGGTCAGGTTCCCCAGACCCCATCGCCAAGCCGGCTGCCTGCACGCAGGGGGGTGGACCCCCCACAACGTTCTTCGATCAGCTCACGGCGTTCCTCGGTTCAGCCTGATGGGGTGCAAGTTACACCCTTTGGGGCGGTTGTTCCTCCCCGGGGACATCAGGAAGTGTCGGCAGGGGTGCCAGGCCGGCCTGTGAGGAAGCGTAATGTTCCACAGCGTTATCAGGACTTTGAGCTTGAGCTCCTCGGGGACGAGGAGATTTAGAAGGGGGGGCAGTGTAACGCTGTGGCCAGGCCGACCATGGGTCTCCCTCCAGGACAAAGGGGGTTTGGGAGTTCATTGGGTGTTGTATGTGTGTGTTTGTTTACCTGCATGTGTTTGAGGGGAAGTGTCCACTATAGAGGGTCATTGGCTGCGAGCGCTAGGGGGAACAGGTTGCGTGGGAACGGGAGTGAGAGAGTCACGCGAGAGTTGGAACGGGAACGGGAACGGGAACGGGAACGGGATTGGGAGGAGAGGAAAGGGGGGTGTGGTGAGACGGCGTGGAGTAGGTGGGGAGAAAGAGACACAGACTATTTGCGTTGGAGGAATATCGTTTTGGGCTTGCCACCCTGGTTTATTGTTTTGAAGAGTGGACATTTCAACCCCCGGGTTAGTTGTGAGCTGCGGCAGGGAATAAATCTGGGCCAGTTTGGCTATCAAATAAGAACATTGTCTCAGTCTTCTGTATCAAGCTGGCTACCACCGCTAAAGCGTCACAGTATAGTGAGAAATATATATATATATATATATATAATTACATTTTTACGGGGGGTATTTCACTGTTCAACACACACACATATATATATGTGTGTGTTGAACAGTGAAATATATATATAATATATATATATATATGTAAACATATATTTTTGTATTGTTTGTTTCTATTTTGGTTTTATTATATATACATGCATATACATGTATCGTCCTAGCTCTAAACTGTATATTACATTCAAAATCTATTTTCAATAGTCTCAATAGTATTTCATCCGTTTATCCGTTCACACTCCCCAAACAGGGAGGCAGAGCCCCGCCCCCAGACGGATCAGAGCCCCGCCCCCAGACGGATCAGATACCCGCCCCCAGACGGATCAGAGCCCCGCCCCCAGACGGATCAGATACCCGCCCCCAGACGGATCAGAGCCCCGCCCCCAGACGGATCAGATACCCGCCCCCAGACGGATCAGAGCCCCGCCCCCAGACGGATCAGAGCCCCGCGGTGACACATCAAGTGTGGCAGGAAAGTGCAAACACACAATTTGCTTCCGCAATTTAAGGCGAGGAGATTCTCCGTCGTTCACCGGCGAATGGGGGCCGCTGTGGTCCCCGCCTTGTTGTTGTTCAATGTTTAACCCAAGACATTCAAATAGACTGCGGCAGGCCACTTTACAAGGGGCGGATCTCCCTGAGTGGGTTGCTGATGATGATGATGATGATGATGATGATGATGATGATGACGATAGGGCCAGTGACGTTTGGTGAGGTTCGTGGCTGGGGAGGCACTGACTCTTTCTTAGTCAGAGTTACAAAAACGTATATGAATTCAACAGAGTAGCATCAATTCACCATTCCACTGGCTGCATGCACATTGACTACTGGTTATGTTTTCATATCCCATATCAGCATTCTTTACACACACACACACACACACACACACACACACACACACACACACACACACACACACACATTTACATTTACATTTACATTTAGGGCATTTGGCAGACGCTTTTATCCAAAGCGACTTACAAGGTGTACATTAGTTGAAGCAGACAATAGCATAACACTGGGGTACGCAAACATAAAAATACAGCAGTTCACAAGTATTCATATTGACAAGATGAATAACACAATTTCGTACTGCTAGGTCACCTGCTTAAGTAGCTGTGATAATAGCGTGTTAACAACATTAAGGACATACACTTGCTAACATATACAACATGCTAAGAGCTATTAATGTCAGGACTTAAGCAAGTTTAGGGGTTTCACACACACACACACACACACACACACACACACACAGTAGGTAAGGTACAGATTTGGTATAGCGGCTCAGATAGACACCCTCCGTGTGTTCTTAATTTGCCATCACAATTCATACTCATTCAATGCAAATGAAAGTATATACAGTCCGCAACAAAAAGACAAATGTAGTTCAATTTTTTTTCTTATCTTGTTTTATATCCATTTGGTCTTTTATAGCAGAACAAGCCCGTGTGCTCACACACGCCCCCTTCAGGGAGGCAGAGGTACTGGCTGCCGCCCTTCCTGCTTTTTCACTGCGGCGTTATGTCAGATCAGCGAGACGTTATACACATAGGTGAAATACATGACCTAGACTATGGAACGTGAGGACATATAGTAGAAGTGTGAACAGCCATTCCATTGGTGACATACCGAGAGATCAATGCGCTCAGCCCAGTTTGAGAGGGATCGCCCAATCCGAGAGGAGGCTCAGCTCGTCCCTCCTCCCTTCGCGTTTTTGACCAGGAAAATATACACAAATTCAGCGATATTGACTCTAAAAATGATTGTAATCATACACAAATTAAATTTCTATCACAGATCAGTGGAGAAATATTTATTAGATTTTTATTTGTTTTTAATCATTATTCGTTTTTTTTACATTTCATGATGGCAGGGGGAGGCACTGGCCGCACGTCACTGAGATACGAGGATCCCATCGTCAGAGCCGAGGGAGGCAGCGCCGGTGGAGGGCGGTAGGGGTGGTGATGCGCTTATTTTTGTATCCAGTCCTATTCGTGCTTAAAGTAGGAAGTAAAGCTAATCTGTATGTGCGTGTGTGCGCGTTTGTGTGTGTGTGTGTGTAACTTCACATCTGTCTCTCCCTTACTCCCTCCCCCTCCCCCTCCCCCTCCCCCCCTCTCTCTCTCTCTCTCTCTCTCTCTCTCTCTCTCTCTCTCTCTCTCTCTCTCTCTCTCTCTCTCTCTCTCTCTCTCTCTCTCTCTCTCTCCTCTCCGCCCCCTTCCTATACACCTTGGCTCCGGTTAATTGCAACATTTTCCTGGACACTATTG
>CM051016.1:18288007-18290507 GCA_027704905.1 Muraenolepis orangiensis | reverse complement strand
TTGCACTCTTTGAAGCACAGAACAACACACCTCCACAGAAAACCACCCCCTCCCCCACCGACGACCAGGCTTTGTGTCTGTCACCAGCCAGCGTGAGGAGCACTGCTGAGGATTAACACCCGCAAGGCGGCGGGACCTGACAACATTCCTGGTCGTGTGCTGAGGGACTGCGCAGAGGAGCTCACAGATGTCCTTACAGACATCTTTAACACCTTCCTGAGCCAGCCTGTTGTACCCTTGTGCGTCAAGGAAACTACCATCCATCCTACCGCCCGCTTGCACTGACTTCTACCATCATGAAGTGCTTCGAAAGGCTGGTCATAAAGCCACCATCCCTCCCTCTCTGGACCCGTTTCAGTTTGCCTACCGAGCTAAACGGTCCACAGAGGATGCTCTTCACACAGCGCTCACACACCTGGACACTAGTAACCTATATGTTAGAATGCTATAATTAGACTTCAGCTCAGCATTCAACACCATCATCCCCCAGCAGCTTGTGCGAAAACGTATAGACCCGGGCCTCAGCCCCTCTCTCTGCAACTGGTGGCTGGACTTCCTCACAGAGAGACCACAAGCTGTTCGGGTCAACAACAACACCTCAAACACCCTCATACTGAGTATAGGGGCTCCCCAAGGATGTGTGCTCAGCCCCCTGCTCTTCACCCTGCTGACCCATGACTGCACACCCAGCTTCAGCTCCAACCACATTGTGAAGTTAGCTGACATTGTGACCACTGCTCAGAGGATCATCGGTGTCTCACTCCCATCACTGCAGGACATATATAACACCCACCTCACCCAGAAGCACTCAGCATTATGGGTGACCCTACCCACCCCTCCAACTGCCTCTTCAGCCACCTGCCTACAGGGAGAAGGTTCTGCAGCCTCCGCTCGAGCACCACCAGGCTGAGGAGCAGCTTCATCCACCAGGTGGTCAGGATGCTGACCTCTCTCCCCTCTCTCCCTCCTGTCCTGACCTCTCTCCCCTCTCTCCCTCCTGTCCTGGCCTCTCTCCCCTCCCTCCCTCCCTCCTGTCCTGACCTCTCTCCCCTCCCTCCCTCCCTCCTGTCCTGACCTCTCTCCCCTCTCTCCCTCCTGTTCTGACCTCTCTCCCCTCCTGACCTCTCTCCCCTTCCTCTGACCTTTCTCCCTTCTCTCCCACCTCCCCCCCTCTCTATCCTCCCTCCCACCTTTCCTCCCTGTCCCAAATAGACCTGGTCTTTAACCTGATCGCCCCCCCCCCCCCCACACACACACACACATCCAGCACCACTCACTTGATATATTTATCTCTGCTGCTATTGTCAATTCATGTTCTGTTGATTGTGTTTGTATTTGTATTGCTGCTTACTTTTTGTACCCCCTTTTTGTTCAGGGCCTTTGTTTTGTCTTGTTGTGTCTATGTATATATATGCACACTGTTGGACTGACTATAAAATTGACATACTTGACTACTTGACTTGACTTGACTTCAAGATTCAATATTTTTTATTTGCCATATGCAACAAGTACAATGGAAGGCTTACTCCCCATCCCCCCCCACAGTATG
Organism: Muraenolepis orangiensis; assembly: GCA_027704905.1. Lineage (NCBI taxonomy): Eukaryota > Metazoa > Chordata > Actinopteri > Gadiformes > Muraenolepididae > Muraenolepis > Muraenolepis orangiensis. The sequence continues at coordinate 18,288,958 of CM051016.1, read as the reverse complement.
AATTTGTAAAACACAATTCTATGCACAATCATTGAATGCCTAAAGGGAACGGTCGCCACATTTGATGTGGATGTCCAGTTAGCGTGACCAGGAACAACTACAGCTTGTTTATTTCTTCACCTCAAAGGTAAGGCAAGGGGGCGTGGTCTAGATGATTAAAGGTAGCAAGGGGGCGTGGTCTAGATTATTAAAGGTAGCAAGGGGGCGTGGTCTAGATGATTAAAGGTAGCAATGAGGCGTGGTCTAGATGATTAAAAGTAGCAAGGGGGCGCGGTCTAGATGGTCAAAGGTAGCAAGGGGTGTGGTCTAGATGGTCAAAGGTAGCAAGGGGCGTGGTCTAGATGGTCAAAGGTAGCAAGGGGCGTGGTCTAGATGGTCAAAGGTAGCACGGGGCGTGGTCTAGATGGTCAAAGGTGGCAAGGGGGCGTGGTCTAGATGGTCAAAGGTAGCAAGGGGGCGTGGTCTAGATGGTCAAAGGTAGCAAGGGGGCGTGGTCTAGATGGTCAACGGTAGCAAGAGGGCATGGTCTAGATGGTCAAAGGTAGCAAGGGGGCGTGGTCTAGATTATTAAAGGTAGCAAGGGGGCGTGGTCTAGATGGTCAACGATAGCATTGAGGTGTGGTCTAGATGGTCAAATGTAGCAAGGGGGCGTGGTCTAGATGGTCAAAGGTAGCAAGGGGGCGTGGTCTAGATGTTACTTAGATGTAACAAAACTTTATTCTCTTCTCTTCGCTTTTATTGCAAAATAGCCAAAAAACAGCGAAAAATTGCTTCCCAGAATATGAACGCAGAGGATTTTTTTTTCTTCTTTTTGGACTACATTTTACAATGCTTTGGCTGACTCGGATATTCCGATTATTGGAGCCAGAGTCGAGTAATGCGACGGAAGAAATGCAGCAGAGAGAGAGAGAGAGAGAGAGAGAGAGAGAGAGAGAGAGAGAGAGAGAGAGA
>CM051016.1:18278007-18283007 GCA_027704905.1 Muraenolepis orangiensis | reverse complement strand
ACAGTCTGCCACCTGTAATAAGGGAAGCAGACTCTGTTGAAATATTTAAATCTAAACTTAAAACCTACCTTTTTACATTGTCGTTTGGTGCCTAGGAGTGCCCCTCAGCTCTCATTACAGCTAAATCGACCCGTTAGTCAGCACTAACCTATCCCTGCTGCCGATAGGTACTAGACTAGATATTCTCTACATGTTCCATGTCCACCCTACCCCATCTAACCCGACCGCAGTCTGCTTCTGTTTTTCAGTGTGCTGCTGTGATCCCCACCTGAAGGATACCGGCCAGCACCACACAAATCATCTTCTCATTTTAATATTTGTATATTGTGTATATTATATGTATATTATTATTATTATCTTTGTACTTTGTACATTACTATAAGTCACTTATGGCACCCATTGCACTCCTGAACCATCCCTGGAAGGAGGGATCCCCTTCTACTCTGTGTTCCTTCTCAAGATTTCTTCCTACGTAATTAAGGGAGTTTTTTCTTGCCCTTAGGGGGGCTAGGGTTTGGGGGGTGTTGTAAACATGTGGCATGTGAAGCCCTTTGAGACTATAACTGTGATTAAGGGCTATACAAATAAAATTGACTTGACTTGACTTGACTTGACACACACACACATTAAACAATAGAAGGATATGAGACTCTTGATAACCGGGCCATTGAAAAGGAAATGCTGGAGCCCACACCGGCATTAACCATTGTGCAGACGGTGTTGTTCTCAGTGACTCTGTATTAGAGAGCTATGCTATGAATAGGACTAACGTAACATGACATTACATTACAGTCATTTAGCAGACACTTTTATCCAAAGTGACTTACAATAGTGTGTTTCAACAAAGGAAGGTAAGAGAACAACTCGTCACCGGAAGTCATTTCTAACAAGTCTCCAAGAACTGAACAAGTGCTCAGATAGAAGTACAATCACCATGCCCCCTGGGCGTGGTGATTGCCCCCTGGCCACGCCCCCTGCCAACCAACGTGATTGTTTGTTGACAGGAGCGTGTATGCGCCGCCAGCGCACGTGGCTAGGCCACGCCCCCGTAGCCGTGACAGCCAGCCATGAAAGAAGAAGAAGAAGAAGGCCTCACCCGAAACAACCAGGTCATTCCGTGGCAATATCAGTAAACAACATTTTTCTGTAATGCTATTCATATTTGTGAATCAATGTTTTGCAATTTGAATAATTAATACCGGACATTGTATGCTTTTAAAAAGGTCATTTGACGTGACAATTGTAAGTGACAAATGAAACAAATTTGAACGATTTCTCCAGAGACCCCCAACATTTTGCTGTTGAGGCTTTCAGGGTCAGGTGTCAATCAAGTGTCAATCAAGGGGGTCTCGTGTCAATCCCCTGAGACTCCATCCACCCCCCCCCCACCCCCTGTAGTCAGCTCCCATGCTTCAAACTCTCTGGTTTAAGTGAAACGAGGAGGAGAAAGAAAACAAACAAAGCCGCCGGTCGAGGTGTCAATCAATGTGGTTAAAGGAGACTAAGCGTGTTTACCGAGTCAGTCAAAAACATCATTAGCTTCTTAGCCCCGCTAGGAGGGGTGGGGTGTGTGTGTGTGTGTGTGTGTGTGTGTGTGTGTGTGTGTGTGTGTGTGTGTGTGGTGTGTGGGTGGGGGGGGGGGGGGGTGGGGGGGGTTATTGTCACCTGGGTGAGGGGATAAGTCTGCTCCTTCTCCTGAGAAACGAGCCCCAGAATGAGCCTGTCACATCTGCCAGGTTTAGTATTGATCCCCCCTCTCCCTCAAAGATTGCTAAAAAACAAATAACCTTTCATCGACAAAAGGGAGAAGGGGGTAAAGCCTGTATTGACCTTAATGAAACACTGAACTCATCCTTTTTTTTCTCCTCAATGTCTCATGGTTCAAGCCCACCCACAGCAGTGTTCCCCGTTCTCCGTTGATAGAACGAGAGAAGCATGCATCCATGCGTGTACTGGGTGGCGGCAGGAGCTCCGTCTGTTGGGACTTGGCTTGGCTTGGGAACCCGCAAAGGCTTCCCGAAAACGGACCAATTAGGTGTGTGTGTAGTGAAAACTAGTACTTGTTCAAAAAAAAGGTGCCAATTCGCCCCCTCCTGGGCACTGCCGAGGTGCTCTTGAGCAAGGCACCAGACACCACCCCCCCCTACACACCTAGCTTCCCCGGAGCGCTGTGTATATACAATAGCTGCCCACTGCTCCTTATACTAGGATGGGTTAAATGCAGAGAGACTCATTTCACTGTGTGTGTGTGTGTGTGTGTGTGTGTACATAACACTCTGTACATACACAATAAAGAGGAATCAAAAAGCTTCCAGATTATCATTAACTATTATTATTATTTCCTGGACCTGGACCTGGTATGAAAAGCTCTATTAAAGGGATAGTTCACTAATTTGAAAAAGCACATGCACCCGCTGCTATTTTCAATTTTATACATTTTTTATAAATTTTTTGTTGTAAAAAATCTATCATTCTGTGGGAGATGCCATTTTGTTTGTCACGTGACCAAATTCAGCGGCTGTGACGTCAACAGTGCCGCAGTCGCCAATCATTCACTATTGTTCAGCATTTTGATCGTTCAATATCGACACAATGCCGTATTGTATCGCGAAATACTGCAAGGTATCAGACAAAAGGAATCCGGACCATGCTCACTTCTTCAAAGTGCCGACTCAGCGATCGAGGCTTCATACACGAAGGCAGTAGTTGGTGACATGTCGTCGTCCTCCCGGGACGGACAGGCAAGCTCGGGTGTGCAGCCGACATGTTCTGGAAGAAGACTTTGAGAACTATTGTCAGTTCAAGAGTGGCTTCGCTCATCGCCTGTTGTTGAAGCCTGATCTGATCAGCTGTTGAGGTCTGATCAGCTGTGCCTATAGCGCGTTCGCCCAGCCCGACGGTGACGCTCCGACAGAGCAAGTCCTCAGCAGGGCCAAGAGAGCAAAGAGAAATGAGTCAAGAAGCAGAAAACAAGTGAGTAAAAAACACACGTTGTGTAGTTAGTAGGTGTTGTGTTCTATGTTCTATGTTCTATGTTCTATGTTCTATGTTCTATGTTCTATGTTCTACGTGGGTTGTCTGCTGTGCGCCCGTGGGGCTGTGGTGCGTGCTGCAGGAGCCGGATTGCGTTCAACGCAGAGGCGGTAGCTATATTGTATGGCTATATTATATTTATATAATATACTATATTATATTATATCAACTATATTTATTAAGCCAATGATTATCCTCATACAAAGTTAGCTTAATACTGAATTAATCAACTCCTCGCTCACACACACAGGGGGTGTGTGCACGTCTGGAGTCATGTGTGCTGCTGCCGTTCAGCTCAAACACATCCTTTTATGTTCGTTATTTTCTCGACAACAACATCTGACCCATGCTGCCTATATATATATATATATATATATAATATATTATATAATATAAGTATAATATAGTTATATAATATAGTTACCGCTTCAGTGTCAAACTTTATCTGGCTCCTGTAGTGCGCACAGGCCTATGGACGCACGGCGGGGATATAGAATATAGTTTAACACAACAATCTCTACTGCTGCCCCTGTGGGGCCTCCTTGGTTCAAACCTCGACGGTTGAACCCCTCTTTCTGTATTGAGTTCAATAGTTTCTTCCTCACTGGATGAATCTCCTCGATAACTCGCCATTCAGCAGGTGTACAACGGAGCACTGATGACGTCATAGCGATCACATGACTAGTAAAAAATTACGGCGTCAAGTGCAATTTCGATAAATGTTTAAATAAAAATGATAAAAAATACTTGATGACGTCGGAAATCGACATACATAATTATCTACACATACATTTTCCTAGCCTATTAGTGAACTATCCCTTTAAGATTGTCCAACTATATATTTTTTGTTTGTTTGCTCATGCTTGGGATAGATAGCGTTGGAGGCAAGCCTGTTCACCGCCAAGCTGAGAGGTTGTCGGGTCGATCCCCAAGGTACTGTACCCACAGGCATGAAGGCTAACCTCGCTCCGTAGTCCCCTGCCTCTGCGGAGTGGTACGGCCGCAAATTACTTCATTGTTCACCGTTCTAATTCACAGCCACGACGAAGCAGAGCAAGAAACAGAGCCTTTTTATTCTCAAAAAAACAAAGAACACACACACACACACACACACACACACACACACACACACACTGCTAAAACTATGGGCGACAGAGAGTTCCTAGCGGGATATGAGTTCATATGAGTCTTTGATTATGGCCGGGATGAAATATTACGGATAATAAACTGATATCTCAATTGTTCCAGAAGCTTCCCCACCGCCCCCCCCCCTCCCCCGCCACTCAATAAAAAAGAAAACATAAAATGATAAACATTGGATTAAAAATTAAATACAGACTTTAGTGGCTTCCAATGAAGTGAGCTATATCCTCGCCAGCCAGGTGGTTTAAATGTTTTTATTTTTAAAAGGCCAAGCAGCACAGCGCTACATCCACAATGAATACACAACACCGTTAGCATCGTGCGGCGCAGTCCGACAGAGGAACCCATTCAAACAAGTCGTCGGTGGGAAGAACCTTTTGGTACCGAGGACCCCCCCCCCCCCCCGACAAACAAGCACAGACCACCACCGGCCTTTGACACAAAGCGGCCGAGGCAACAAAGCCATCTACAGAGCGAGACCTTCTACTGAACATCTGATTGAAGGTGGAGGTGAAGAAAGGATACGCCACGCTGGAAAACAACCCGGGAAGCTAGCAGGAAGGAAGAGGGGCTGCCTTTGAGAAAGCGACCCCAACAAAAAATGGCTAAAGAGTCATGGGCGGGAGATGGGGTTGATTTGTTTTGCCCCTTTGTGGGAGCCACAACACAAGGGGAAAGTCACCGTTGGAGAGAGAGACGATAGAATACAGCTGGACTTGTTTACCTTCAAAACACAGCGGCGTTGATGTACGGCACACACGCACACACAAGCACTCGCACACTCGCACATATCCACACAAGCACATTTCATAGAATGAAAACAT
>CM051016.1:18255507-18258007 GCA_027704905.1 Muraenolepis orangiensis | reverse complement strand
ACTATTTTACAGCACTTTGCTAAAGCCCCATCAAATCCACAGTCGCGGAGGGAGACAGCAGCGGCCCTCTGTATGATGTGCTCTATACAGGGCATATGCTCAAAAGGAAGTTTATTTGCTGCCACAATCATATTGCAAGCGCTATCAGTCCCTACAACTTCAAGAAACTGGCTAGCGCATGCTTCTGCAAAATGCCTTTCCTACTAAAGTGAACAAATGTAGTTTCCATTCGTCATCAATTAGGTGTGCTGTTACACCGAGGTAGTTGTGGTTACTTACTGATGTCCAGTGGTCTCCAGTCAATGCAATACATTTAGCCTGTGCTAACTGTTTTTGCTTTAGTTGCCTTTTCACTCCCATACAGTTCATGAATGACAACAGTACCTCTTGAAGGCAGCTTGTGCGATCTGTAGAATGTCTTGAAGCCCCTTATCTTCCACAATACTGATGGGCCTGCAGTCAATGGAAATCCATGTTTCAAAAGCCCCTGTTAGCCTAGTTGTAGTACTTATTGACGGACCTGCCCTTGCTGCACTCAGCCAGTGTGGTTTGGCGAGTGTGGCTCGCTGTGGTAGCATCTTTGCTAATATCAGCAAAAATGTGCTTTGCCCGCAGATGGTACTCAAGACTTGTTGTGCTCCGATGGAACGACAGCTCAGCGTTGCAAAGTGTACACACAACTTCGGTTTTGTCTAAACGTCCATCTGGAAGATTTTTAAAGTGAAATTGTGCGTCTCCTCAGTCCTCCTGTTGGTTGAACGTGCCTTACTGCCTGCCTCTCTGTTCATTCCCAGGTGCATATGGGAATACTGAGGGAGGTGCCGTCTAAACTGGATACTATAATTATTTTGAGTTAAAAAAGATTGTACACGTTAAAGTCTCGAGATTAATCACATGCGTCAAATCGTTAACTTTGACAGCCGTAATATATATCTATATATATATAGATATAAATAAATATATATATATCTATATATATCTGCACTGTATGTACCTGCACACCCGCACAGAGTCTCTGGTCACTTCCAGCGGTCAAAACTATTGTTTTCCCTTGAGGTTGTTGTAGCCGCTAGCTGCTGCTAACAGTCAACTGTGCTCAGCACTCCCAGAGAACAAGATTTAGGATTCAAGGGTCAAGATTTAAGATGTTTTTATTTGCAATTTACAAATAAGGCGGCAAATGGCTCCGTCTGTTGGGACTTTGGCTTGTGAACCGGAAGGTTGCCGGTTAAAGTCCGGAGCGAGAACTGCCACTTGGAAAAAGGTGCCAGTTCGCCTCCTGGGTGGGCACTGCCGAGGTGCCCCTGAGCAAGGCACTAGACCCCCCCTCTACACTGCTCCCTGTGTGCTGTATAGATCAAATAGCTGCCCCACTGCTCCTAATTACTAGGATGGGATAAATGCAGGGACACAAATGTCACTATGTGTGTGTGTGTACATGTATGTGACCAATAGAGAGGATTCAAAACCCTCCAGAGATTTAGAAGTACAGTACAATGTACCCCCCCCCCCCATTCCCCCCCCCCAGTATGGACTTCAACAGGAAGTCCATATAAGGGGAAGGCAGGAGGGTGTAAATAAGAAAGGATCCGACTGTCACCAAGGTCTAATTGACCCCCCCCCCCCCCCCCCACATTAATAAACTTGAAGTTAGCCAGTGTAATAGTATATAATTGTATATAATTGTATATAATTGTGAGCAAAATACCTTTTTCGTGCTTCTCCGTGAGGGGGTCGGTGGTTTTGAGGCGAATGAGCGCCAATAATCGAGTCTTTTTTATTAGCCAAATAAAAAAAAAAAGTAGGGAGTCTGTTCAATATCGCTGGAGAGAGGAAACTCTTTTATTGCTCTGGGAAGATGAGAGAGAAGGAGAGAGGAGGAGAGAAGAGGAGCAGAGGGGAGGAAAGAGGAGGAGAGAGGGGGAGAGAGGAGGAGAGAGGAGGAGAGAAGAGAAGCAGCAAGGAGGAGAGAAGAGGAGCAGAGAGGGGGAGAGGGGAGGAGAGGGGAGGAGAGAGGAGGAGAGAGGGGGAGGGAGGGAAAGAGAGGAGGAGAGAGGAGGAGAGAGGAGGAGAGAGGGGGAGAGGGGGAGAGAGGAGGAGAGAGGAGGAGAGAGGGGGAGAGAGGAGGAGAGAGGAGGAGAGAGGAGGAGAGAGGGGGAGGGAGGGAAAGAGAGGAGGAGAGAGGAGGAGAGAAGAGGAGCAGAGAGGGGGAGAGAGGAGGAGAGAGGAGGAGCAGAGAGGGGGAGAGAGGAGGAGAGAGGAGGAGAGAGGGGGAGAGAGGAGGAGAGAAGAGAAGCAGCGAGGAGGAGAGAGGAGGAGAGGAGGAGAGAGGAGCAGAGAGAAGCAGAGAGGAGGAGAGAAGAGAAGCAGCGAGGAGGAGAGAGGAGGAGAGGAGGAGAGAGGAGCAGAGAGGAGGAGAGAGGAGGAGAGGGGGAGAGAGGGGGAGAGAGGAGCAGAGAGGAGGAGAGAGGGTTTCTCCAGAAAAAGAGGAGTAAACTCG
>CM051016.1:18245507-18248007 GCA_027704905.1 Muraenolepis orangiensis | reverse complement strand
CACCGTAGACGAGAGAAAAGCGTCAGAAGGCTCAATGGGGGATTATTAAGTATCGCTTGATGAATCCAATGTTCTTCAGAAACAGGAAGAAGGAGGCGTCTCTCCCCCACTCCCCCCCCCCACCACCAGAGTGGGTTAACCCGCGGGGCTCGGAGGAGCGTGTGTAAACTGTATGCTTCTCTGGATAGATGGATATTATCGCCCGAGACCGAGGCGGGGGGGGGGGGGCAGAACACGCACGGGGCGGGCGGGCGATCGAAATAACTAAGGAGAGCTATCACCTCCATTTCCTGGACAATGAACGCGGCGAGTAATCAGCGTCACTTGTGTGTGTGTGTGTGTGTGTGTGTGTGTGTGTGTGTGTGTGTGTGTGTGTGTGTGTGTATATCTAGTTTTAAGAAAAAGAAGCCAGGAGAAATAGAGAGAGAGAGAGAGAGAGAGAGAGAGAGAGAGAGAGAGAGAGAGAGAGAGAGAGAGAGAGAGAGAGAGAGAGAGAGAGAGAGAGAGAGAGAGAGGTTGATGCTGATATGTGGCATTAAATGTATACAGAATATATATATTTATACTGAATACATGATGCAAGTGCCGTATGCATAGCTGTGATTGGCCTCTGTGTGTGTATCCGGCAGTTAGAGGAGAGAGGCGAGAGGTGTCGCCGTGGTGACGGACCGTGTCAGGGGGTTAAACACAGGCTCTCCCATCCTCACTCTCAGACGGTTCACTATGGCCGCTCAGTGGTTTGTGTGTTTGCTTGCTATTCTATTGTTTCTTTCTTTCTTTCCTTCTTTCCTTCTTTCCTTCTTTCCTTCTTTCTTTCTTTCCTTCTTTCATACATTTATATTATTCTTTCATACACACATAGTGTGTGTGTGTGTGTGTGTGTGTGTGTGAGCACGTGTATGTATTAACCAAATATACACAATGCATCATGATGTAAATATTGAATATGGATATTCAATGCCATCACACAAACTGAAGAGAGAGAGAGATGGTTGGGGTTAACTGAAGTGAGCAGTCATGACACTCCACACCAGAACCTGCACACCCACGACTCATTTAATTTTATTATTTTTATTTTATTTGCTCATGATGGCGATGCTTCCAGCGGCTGTCACACCGAATCCCGCCCTATCTCCCCGAGAGAGAGAGAGAGAGAGAGAGAGAGAGAGAGGAGAGAGAGAGAGAGAGAGAGAGAGAGAGAGAGAGAGAGAGAGAGAGAGAGAGAGAGAGAGAGAGAGAGAGAGAGAGAGACGCAGAACAACAGTGACCGGACACCCCGCCGAGCTCACTTGCCTCACCTGCCACGGATGAGGAGGCAGTTTGGATGGACGGTGGGTGGAGGGATGGGTGGAGGGATGGGTGGAGGGATGGATGCATTGAAAGGTTGGTGGATGGATAGTACATTACAGTCATTTAGCGGACGCTTTTATCCAAAGCGACTTACAATAGAGCGTTCAACAAAGGAAGGTAAGAGAACCACTCAGAAGTTAAAAGTGCATTTCATTCCTAACAAGTCTCCAAGAACTGAACCAGAGCTCGGGTAAGAGTACAATAATTACTGATAAAAGTATAATTTCAAGGTAAGGACAAATCGAACTCACTAACAAGCAAACAATCGACTTAGTAAGACGCTAGTAAAAAGAGGAGGTGGCACTAGGTGGAAGGATCCGGGTGGTGTTTACTGAAGAGGTGAGGATAGTAGATGGTAGAGGGATAGTAAGGTATGGGTATAGCAGAAGATGGGTGATTGATAAACAATCATTATACGTTGGATGGGAGAAGCCACAGGAAATGTGTTTTATAAGATATTGTCATACAAATGGACTGCATTTATATAGGGCTTTTCTAACCAGTGTGGCCACTCAAAGCCCTTTACAGGTCAAGCCTTACACTTACGCCTACCCTTAGCTACCCTTAGCTAGTGCTCATTAACTCATCCACCTTGGGGGTAGGTGGTTTCGATCCCGAAGTAACTAGTTTGGGTACAAAGCAACAAAAAACTACTGCGGGTTTTGCTTCCCGTGTGTGTGTGTGTGTGAACAGAATCTTTAATGTGCATTACTTTTACTTCACACAAAACTTAACAGTCTCCTAATTTAATGCGCATTTGCTTCTCTTTTACGGTTTTCACACTGCATACGGTATCCACTCCCGTATTAGTTAATAGTCCCGTATATACCGTAGGCAGTCGTTAGTGTGCGCATTCAATTAGGAGACTGGTAAGTTTTGTGTGAAGTGAAAGTAATGCGCATTAAAGATTCTGTTCACACACACACACACACACGGGAAGCGAAACCCGTAGTTCTAGTATTAGTTAATACTGGACTCCCCTATTAACTAATACGGTAGTCCCCTGCCTTGATTCTCTCGCGCTCAGTGTTGCCAGATGGCCGGTTTTCCATGAGTTGAGCTGGTTCAGAAAAATGTATCACTGGAATAACTCACGGCACGCGAAAAATATAATGTCTTTCAGACTGATAATCAATAAATCAAGAAAGAA
>CM051016.1:18238007-18240507 GCA_027704905.1 Muraenolepis orangiensis | reverse complement strand
GTGTGTGTGTGTGTGTGTGTATGTGTGTGTGTGTGTGGTGTGTATGTGTGTGTGTGTGTGTGTGTGTGTGGTGTGTGTGTGTGTGTGTGTGTGTGTGTGGTGTGTGTGTGGTGTGTGTGTGTACGTGCCCCTGTTGTGCACCTAATGGTGTCTCAGAGTAACAGAGTTAAAGTAACAGAAATTGCCTCCACCTGCAGTACCCAGATAGAAAGTAAAAGTCTCCACCATACACCATGCACCATTCACCGTACACTGTACACTGTACACTGTACACTGTACACTGTACACTGTACACTATTCATTATACACCATACACTAAACACTAAACACTAAACACTAGGCACTATGCAGCCCATCTGGCCCCATGTTTAACCCCTGGAGCCTTCCATCCCCAATTAGCGACGGACCACCTGGACAACAACACACATGCTAATGAGGGAGTGGATGGATGAGGAGGGGGGGGGGTGTTTGGCTCTGTGGGTGGTGAGCAGGAGGTGGTGGTGGTGGCTGTGGTGGTGGAGGTTCACCTGGGTTGGAGGCAGGGTGGGGGGGGGGGGGGGGGGGGGGGTGTGGCTGTAACAGGAGCACAGGAGGACGGTCCATCCTATATAGGGGCTGAACAAACACCGGTTTGTTTTGGTTTACCCATTGCTTGTGCACCCTCAAAGTGAATAATAGGCCTCAGACAGGGATCCCTAAACCACCGCCACCACCACCCATCTCTAGAGTATACGGTTGAAAATAAATAATAAAATGAATCCGAAAACATTTGTCCTTAGCTTCATTTGTTGTTGTTGTTTTTGTAGTTGCCCTAAATAGGTAATTAAGGGCTGGTAGTCCTGTGTTGTTCTGTGTATTTTACGGCAGAAACAGAAATAGCCCAAATAAAGTTGTATATGTTCTATTTGTGTTTATTGAATTGTTGAGAAGATATGCACTGCACTGGAACAATCTTTCGCAGAATCGCATGAACCTGTATGAGAAAGGACAGCAGTGTTTTGTATTAAGTTCATCAGTGTGTTGTGACTGCTGCTTTGAAATTGAACTGGTGATTGCAGACTTTCATTTCACCTAATTCCCTTATGCCATTCATGTCAACGCTTTGAACATTGATACCAATGTGCACTATACTCTCACATAGGTGAACTTGATTTATGATGTTCTTCTAATTGATAATATTCCAACACTGGTTAAATTTAGTTCATAGTTTCATAGTTTGGTCATAAAAAGAGCACCCATTTTTTCCACTTTTCTAAACCCCTTCCTGTACCACAGTCCCTAAAATGACAAGGACAAGTCTAAATCATCATCTCTGGACCCCCTGTCTGAAGAGTGTAGGGGGGGGGTCTACAAACTCACCACAGATGAGCAGAAAGTGACACAACTCCAAATGTCTGCCATTTCTTTCTTTTTTTATTTTGTGTGGCCAAAACATGACTCCCGCGAGTCCCAGCAGAGGGTGGCGGGGTGGCTATACACAGCAGCGTTTGGCTGCAGGCTGCGGGTTTCCACTTCCATGGGCATTGGGCAGCCAGGTATAGCGTTTGGCCTGGGTGTAGGGCTTGGTCTGCCCCTTGGGCTGGCAGCAGCCCCATGCAGGGGCCTGTCCTGGGGGAACCCTGGAGGACCTGGGCCCACCACGGGGCGTGGGACCTGGGAGCAGCCCCATGCAGGGGCCTGTCCTGGGGGAACCCTGGAGGACCTGGGCCCACCATGGGGCGTGGGACCTGGGAGCAGCCCGATGCAGGGGCCTGTCCTGGGGGAACCCTGGAGGACCTGGGCCCACCACGGGGCGTGGGACCTGGGAGCAGCCCGATGCAGGGGCCTGTCCTGGGGGAACCCTGGAGGACCTGGGCCCACCACCAACTCTATAGATTCTATAGATTCTATAAAAAATGGGCGTTCATGTAGAATTATTTAAATAATTCTAAATAATTATTTAAATTCATTTAATTGATTTATCTACTTTTTAATCAATATTTTATTTATTCAATGCCTGATGCCTACTAGCCCAAAAGGTTCCGGGTTCGATCCCCACTGTCTGAAATGCCTTCCTGCATACACGTCCTTGAGCAACTACCCCCACCTGATCCCTAATGACATCCCAGCCAGTCACTTTCAATAAAAGCATCTGATAAATTACCCAATAGTAATAGGAATACACGGCATATATCCATCAAACTCTCTCTCGCGCTCTCTCTGCTCTCTCTCTCTCTCTCTCTCTCCTCTCTCTCTCTCTCTCTCCCTCTCTCTCTCTCCTCTCTCTCTCTCTCTCTCTCTCTCCCTCTCTCTCCTCTCTCTCCTCTCTCCTCTCTCTCTCTCATTTTCACCCCTAGCCGGGCTTTTGTGAGCATCCCCCAGACAGTTTTGAGGTTGCTTGCTTAAATATTTAGATATTTGATACCCATGTGAGCCCACCCCCATGCATTAGAAGCCCATTCAACATCCAGCTCCCCATGGGACTCACACTTGTTTGATGGAACACACGTCGTCCCTCCTC
>CM051016.1:18226467-18232007 GCA_027704905.1 Muraenolepis orangiensis | reverse complement strand
GACAATGAAGACACCGTGACCAACCAGAGCGCTGGTTGTACCTCTCAGACCAATAGTATTAAGTTGATGTTTGTTACTTTGACCACTAGGAGTAGTGGATGTTTTGTGATACTATTGTCTATATAAAGTTTGGTAAAGGAGCGCGTCGCCAGTTCTGCGAATTGGCACGGCAGGCTCCATCTCGTTGCAACAGATGAATTTGATGCTTTGTTCAATAAACATCTTGAACTTAGTATCCGGACCTCTGAGAAGATTCTTATTCCACCAAGTAGAAATTATACTACATGTGTGTGTGTGTGTGTGTGTGTGTGTGTGTGTGTGTGTGTGTGTGTGTGTGTGTGTGTGTGTGTGTGTGTGTGTGTGTGTGTGTGTGTGTGTGTGTGTTGTTCCTCACAACGTGTTGGACAATAATAACACTCGGACACTTACTTTAATCCAAAGAAGAAGTGAGCGCATATACAGTACGTTCTAAGCCAGAAGAGTGTGGGCCTTAGTGGGAATGGAACCTCTAACCCCCCTTGGCAGTGTTTAATGCAGTGCTCTTCCAGCTGGACTAGACGGGCCAGGCCGGCCCGGGTGTCTGGCGTCTGGGTCGCTTCGCTCGTGTTTCACTGCCTCCTTTGACAGTAACACAGCGATGGGGGTGTGTGTGTGTATGTGTGTGTGTGTGTGTGTGTGTGTGTGTGTGTGTGTGTGTGTGTGTGTGTGTGTGTGTGTGTGTGTGTGTGTGTGTGTGTGTGTGTGTGTGTGTGTGTGTGTGTGTGTGTGTGTGAGGAGGGGGAGAAACACAGCTCCATTAATTCGAGGCAACAGCGAGAAGAACCACAACCAGGCCTGTCGCTGCACCAGAAGACCTGCTTAGTGACCTGCAGAACGTTGACAGTTTACTTGGAGGGATGACTTTATTGCATCAATGCTACTACTTTTCCTATTACCTAGTTTCATGTTTCCATCACACTGCACAATAATAATATAATGATATAAATATCATTTTATATTGTTTAGCTTAGTTTTTTTAAATCACTTGTATTTTTCAATTTCTGTTCACTTGTGTAAAGAGTGACCGTGAGGACTGCAAGACAATTTCGTTGTACTTAAGTAAAATGGCAATAAAGGCGTTCGGATTATGATTATGTATAGGAGGGATAATGAAATTCATTCACTCGCTGGTCTCATAATTCATAATTCAACTCCGACTCCAAAAGGCAGGAGCGTCACGTGAATTGCTACAAAAACACGTCCACTGAGAGAGAGAGAGCGTGTTCGGTCTGCCGTCCGCTGGGCTGTTGATGGCCAAAGTATTTTTGTGGGGTTTCTGAAGTGATGGAATTCCATTGATTTCCAGAGTCACTTCGATCGTTGGCTAATACATGATTTTGGCAACACCGTCCAAACACAAACTGGCATGAAGTTCAAATTACAAGAAAACTGACCTGACCTCGCTGGCGGCATGAAAACATAAGCAGCTCTGCAAAGTCATTGCCCATGCTCGGCCGTGTCGGTGTTGAATCATCAGTTCTGTGTGTGTTTATAAAACAAATGCTATTTCAAACAAGCGTGGGTGTCTCATCGACGCCGTCTATTTGTTTGTGATGGAGTTGATGACTTTCTGGTGTGTATTATGTTTATGAATGAGGTGTGAGCTGGAAGGAAACGTGGAAGGGAATGCTTGTTTTGGTATATTCCTCAAGGACACGCCATGCTCAAAATCACCGGCCGTCCAATTGCCAGACAGCCAATTTACAGTGAATTGTGTGCATGTGTGTGTCTGGTGTGTATGTGTGTATGTTTGTGTGTGTGTGTATGGGTGTGTGTGTGCATGTGTGTGCATGTGTGTGCATGTGTGTGTCTTTCTGTGTGTGTGTATGTGTGTGTGTGTGTGTGTGTGTGTGTGTGTGTGTGTGTGTGTGTGTGTGTGTGTGTGTGTGTGTGTGTGTGTGTGTGTGTGTGTGTGTGTGTGAGAGAGAGAGAGATGAAGAAGAAGCCAACTTACTTGTCAGTGGTGATGTACCGTTACATTGTGTGCGTGCAAACCCACACGAACCCACACACACACACACACACACACACACCCACACACACACACACACACACACACACACACACACACACACACACGCAACATAAAACAAAGAGGCATGGAAATAGGCAGGAAATGGAAAGATGAGCGGTGTGCGCTAGCGCTGGGTTGCTAATGAGCTAATGAGTCTGCGCTCTGTCCCTTAATGATCGTGTGGACAACGCAGACTACATTAGCACCAGCGCTCTGAAACGCTACAGCAGGTATAGCGCTTGACAGTGCTCACAGTCAAACAGACATTAGTCCAATTTGTTGCTACGGTGATCACAGCATCCGGACATCTGCCGGCACAGAGGAGGTGGGGGGGGGGGGGGGGGGGGTTGCAAGGAGGAGTTGAGCTTCTGTGAACATGACGTTTGTTTGTGAAAGGCATTGTTCTTGTGGTTATATATTATATATAGTGTTGGCCAGGCTTTAAAAACCTAAAGGAGCAATACACACTTTGACATTGTTATCATTTGTGTCTGAAATGACTTCAGGAGGAAAACATTCTTTAAAATGTACATTTTTAAATTAAATACATTAATCAAATGTATGATACTACATATATTCAGTATATATATATATATATATATATATATATATATATATATATATATATACATGCAAACATGTAATTTGCAGTGGTTGTGACTCTCTGTGACGTAGTAACATCTACAGAAATCAAGTTTGTGAACTACTACACAAAATGCATACAAATAGGACCTGGGGTTTGTGTTGTGTCGCTTTTGGCCAATTTGAAGCACAGCGCCTTGGGCAACTTAAGTTCTAACTAAAGTTAGTATAGTACATATATAGCATAGTACATTGTATAGTATATAGTGCTGTTCATCGTATATTGTATAGCATAGCGTAGTATATAGTGTTGTTTATAGTATACGATTGTTTAGTATAGTATAGTATTGTATAGTTTAGTATAGTATTGTTGTAGGAAACTCATACTGCTGGAGGGAAGGGGGAAGTAAGCGTTCCATTGTACTGGTTCCCAATGGCAAATAAAACACATCTTGGATCTTGACTCTTGCATGTAGGGGCAGTAGTGGCTCAGTCTGATGGGTCTTGGGGCTTGGGAACCTAAAGGTCGCAGGTTCAAGTCCCCGAAAATACCTGGGCACTGCAGAGGGGCCCTTGAGCAAGGCACCAGACACCCACTACACTGGGTAGCTGTATATCAAATGACTGCCCACTGCTCCTAATAATACTAGGATGGGTTTAATGCAGAGAAACTCATTTCACTGTGTGTGTGTGTGTGTGTGTGTGTGTACATGTGTGTGTGTGTGTGTGTGTGTGTGTGTACGTGTGTGTGTGTGTGTGTGTGACCAATAAAGAGGATTCAATCCTCAAGCTTTAGATTTAGATTGACTTGCATGTTTGTTCAACAACGGCATGAGTCTGTTGTCTGTGGACAACGTTGTCGTCCACAGACAACAGCGCTTAGCAGATGCTTGGATCACCGTGGAACGCTTAACGAACTAAACCGCCAGCGACGCTCTCTACGCAATCAGAGAATCATTTAGGTTCAGAGGCATCACGCATTCCGGAGCGAAAGAGAAACATACCGATTCCTTACGCCGTCACATTATAGTCTTAACCATATGTTTCCGATGATTTACTCGTATAGACACGGACACCTACCTATACAGCTGTTTTATCCCCTGTAAGACGTGTGTTTTAATGAACGCATTGGTTCAAATTGGAGTAAAAAAGGCAATGAAACATTTCATGCATTTGTTTTGCATTGAGCTGCAGAGCAGACCAGAATCATTTCTCTTATACAACGTGCAGCGTTTTATGTTTTCTCTGTTTGTGCATCGACACCAACGTGTGGACTGGAAGAAATTGAGTTACTGCACTCGGTTATCCGTAAAAACTTATTTATGAATCAAAATGTTTTTAAGGGACTATGTCAGCTTTACCTTTCACTCATATCCTTTCCTTTCCTTTCCTTTCCGGGGGTTAGCTAGCGAGCTACTACTGTCCGGAGCTATTTGTTAAAAATGTTCTAAACGCTTAGTTTGGTGCTCGTTTTGAGATAATGGTAAAGGTTGCTTTTATATAGCGCTTTAATCGAAAGCGCTCTACAAGTCATGCCTCACATACACCCATCCATACTCACACACACCACCGACAGCGGAGTCAGCCATGCAAGGAGACAGCCAACATGTCAGGAGCAGTAAGCAGTTATAGGGTGTCTTGCTCAAGGACACCTCGACAGCTTTTGCTAGGAGCAGGAGCCGGGGGATCAAACCAGCAACCTTCCGGTTGATGAGGCGACCGCTCTACCTCCTGAGCTATACTGCCTACTTTACGTATGTCTGTGCATCCCACCTCACCTCGCGGAGGGGATACTTGTGGGGCCGTGAAATGAAAGTATAATTGCACCAGGGAAGCACCTCTTGTCTCATCCGTCGTCTCATTCATTTTCTCTCTATTCGGCGCTCCGGTATACTCTCTGGTGACCTGCTGTTCTTGTGGAAACACATCCAGGCGACACCTCCCTCCTCCCTCTAAATCTCTCTCTCTCTCTCTCTCTCTCTCTCTCTCTCTCTCTCTCTCTCTCTCTCTCTCTCTCTCTCTCTCTCTCTCTCTCTCTCTCTCTCTCTCTCTCTCTCTCTCTCGCTCTCTCTCGCGCTTTTTTTCTCACCTTTCAGTCACTCTCTCTCACTCTCTCTCTCTCTCTCTCTCTCTCTCTCTCTCTCTCTCTCTCTCTCTCTCTCTCTCTCTCTCTCTCTCTCTCTCTCTCTCTCTCTCTCTCGCTCTCTCTCGCGCTTTTTTTCTCACCTTTCAGTCACTTTCTCCACCCTGTCTCCTCTCTCTGCCTCTGTCTCTGAAGTTGGCCACCGTTTACTCAGTGTGCTCTCACGTGCTGCTCCGTGTTGGCGTAGCACGCGCACGTGTGTGTGTGTGTGTGTGTGTGTGTGTGTGTGTGTGCCTGCCTGCTTGTGTGTGTGTGTGTGTGCACGCACGCGCTTGTGTGTATGTATGTGTGTGTGTGTGTTTGTGTGTGTTCCACCCTGGGTGGGGCATGCATGTGCAAAATCCATATTCAATTTGGTTGGGACTGCACACAGATGCACAACAGTTGTAATGTTTGTGTTCAATGACATATCATATTTCATACAATTCCCACCACACCTGAAGTGAAGACACGTTTGAATCACCTGACTCACCGACCCCCCCCCCCCCTCCCCCTCACCGACCCCCCCCTCCCCCTCCCCTCTGTGTTTACAGTATGAAAGTCACATGACAGCGACAGCCTCTGTTTACGTCTACGGGCGTCCTTGTCACCTTCCAGCCGAACGGCACACAGGGAAGCTAGCAAGTCTCTCTCTCTCTCTCTCTCTCTCTCTCTCTCTCTCTCTCTCTCTCTCTCTCTCTCTCTCTCTCTCTCTCTCTCTCTCTCTCGTGAGTCTCTCAGGTATTAGTCTGGGATGAATAGGAATGTTTAAGTGGCGATGTG
>CM051016.1:18208967-18211467 GCA_027704905.1 Muraenolepis orangiensis | reverse complement strand
ACAAGATGCCAAGAGGTCTCAGATCAACCTCCAGTTCAAGCTCGTTGGGAATTTGAGTAACTTTTTACATTTTTCATTTGCTTTGATAAAAGCTTAGCTTTTTTTCAATAATTTGTATTTTTTCAATTGTTGTTTTAAAAAAACCCGCCGTGCCTGTACAATAAAGGCATTCTGATTCTGATTCTGAACTGTTCCAACAATTATTTGTCAAAAATAGTTTTAATGTTGACTGTTACTGTTACACAGTGGCCAAATAGACCCCTTTCACAGAAGGAAAAACACATGTGTAGCTCAATCTAACATTAATTATGGGTCAGTTCAATGTACAGTAGGTATGGCAGTACCCAACTAGTCACGCATATAGTCCACGCTGGTGCTGGGACAGACCCATCTAATGTTAAAGTGACATTGAGATAAACAGGAAGTGACTTCACCCTGCTATTGATGAGCTGTGAAAAGTCTCTGTGAGATTAGATTAGATTAGATTAGATTAGATTAGATTCAAATGTATTGTCATTGTACAGCACAAGTACAGTTACCAGATGGATTGACATCCAGGGTAGTCCTGTCTACCTCTATCATTCATTTACCCATACAACTTCATCAACTGCATCTTCAGCCACCTTTTACGAGGATATAATGCGCCGTAGGAACTAAACGTTGCCATATATGTGATACAAAGTGCAATATATATACAGACACCGGTGCATTTGAAATCTATTTGTAATGTTTCCTTTGCTGCATTTAGAGAAACAGAAATACACTGTGCAGAAACCATGGCGGTCGTGCAGGCTCCCGCTAGCTCAAGTAGCTCAAGTATTCTCTGCTCTCTCTCTCTCTCTCTCTCGCTCTCTCTCTCTCGCTCTCTCTCTCTCGCTCTCTCTCTCTCTCACTCTCGCTCTCCTCTCTCTCTCTCTCTCGCTCTCTCTCTCTCTCTCACCGGTGGCCAAGTTGGCGCTTGTTGAGTCTTGCACTTTTGATCAAACTGAGCATGACTCCTTGTTGACCTCATGACCACCGCAGTTAGTTAGGGGTACTGGGGGAACCCCTGGGAGGAAAATGTTTTGTTACGTGTATTTATATCAAATTAAATTAATAATTAGGAATTATTTCATCATCAATTTGACATCGGGGCGGCAGGATAACTAACTGGCTTAGGAACCCGAAGGTCGCTGGTTCAAGTCCTCAAAACACCTGCCGAGGTGCCCTTGAGCAAGGCACCAGACCCCTCCATACTGCCCCCTGGGTGCTGTGTATACAATAGCTGCCCACTGCTCCTAATACTAGATACACATTTCACTGTGTGTGTGTGTACATGTATGTGACCAATAAAGAAGATTCAATGATTTAGATGAATATTGACATAATGTCATAACGCCTGTTAATCAAACCTTGTTAATAGCATAGCTTCTAGCGAGCTGTGGCTCACTCACAAACAAACATGAAGAAGTAGAATAACTTCAGTCCCAGCCAATTGGTGTGAATTGATATTGTTTCCGTTGTCTTGGACAGTATAGAGTAGGATTAACATGGGCTGGACCGGCCATCTGTGGGTTCTGGAGAATTACAGAGCGACGGGATGTTTCAGGCCCGGGTCTTGGCCCATTCCACAGCTATTCAAATTGAATTAAATGGATTAATGAATTAATACAGAACAAATCCCCCCCGACCCCCCCCCCCCCCCCCCCCCCCCCGCCCCGCAGACACACACACACACACACACACACACACACACACACACACACACACACAGACACACACACACACACACACACACACACATGTGCACACACACACACACACAGACACAGACACACACACACACACACACACACATGTGCACACACACACACACACACACACACACACATGTGCACACACATGCACACACACACACACACACACACACACACACACACACGCACACACACACACAATCAACTTTGTATCAGCACCCCCTGTAGATAACATGGCCCTATGATTGCGATCTGGAGCGAAACACTACGCCATGATTGGGTTTAATTCAGTCAGCGCTGAAATCAGGGTGTATGTGGCAGCAGAGGGCGGGAGTCGTTACACAGGAAGTTGCTCTTTATTGGCTGGCTACGCATCAATTAGAACGACCAATTTTAGAAATGACTTTTAAAAACGTGACGGACCAGCTGCCAAAAATATAAGGAAAAATATTATTTTAGTCGATTGACTTCCCAGAGATTTTGTTTTGAAAATCTGGCACTGGCTGCTGGTCATCAATGTGGGCGGGACTACCCAGCTCTATTAGCCCAACAACAAACAAATTCACTCGCAACCACGACAACCAATTCAACTAAATGAATCGGTGTCTAATTGTGGCTTGCTGTAAACATGGCAGTTAAATGTCAACACCGATACAACACAGTGGCTTCATCACTGAGAGCATTCATTTGGGTCCTCACATTTTTCAAACATAAAGTCATGAGATGCTACGAACAGGGCTAACGTCTGTCTGTATGCCCATCTG
>CM051016.1:18196467-18201467 GCA_027704905.1 Muraenolepis orangiensis | reverse complement strand
CAAGCTATGCATACATATTCAACTATGTTGTTATACCGTCGCTAACCTGAAATAATGCAGCAGGCTTTACACCATAGTCCTTCTCATTGTTACAGTCCTTATATCCTCCGAGATCCTCGCTGGGTTCCCTCTCAGTGAGGCTCAGTGGTGATGTAGTGTATCTGGCAGTCCTTCCCGATCGTCTCCATGGGCTGCCCGTCTTCCGGGCCTCTCTGGCTGTGGTTCCTGCTCTCCTGACTGGACACCTGGCTGGTGAACGTCTGTGTGGAGCACGCTTCCCCCTTCGCCACCTTCCTCAGGTGCCTGACGATGAACCCCCGGAATTTCCTGGTGGCGAAGCAGTACACCACGGGGTCCAGGATGCAGTTGAGCCCCATGAGGAGCAGGGTGACCTGGTGGGCGTCGTTCAGCGCCTGCCGTGTCCCCAGGCCCCAGCTCACGCTGCCCCAGCCCTCGCCGATCTCCAGCACCGCCAGGGTCCACGGGCCTTGGACCACGTGGTGGGGCAGGAAACACAGCATGAACACGCCCACCACCGCGCACAGCATCTGCAGCGCCTGCCGCTTCACCCCTCTGGGCTTGGCCGGCGGCCGCCTGAAGCTCTGGCCCGTCGCGGACGACCCCGCCGGCGCGGCCGACCGGGGGGTCCCCGGGGGCCTCCGCAGCAGCGCGCGTGCGATGAGGAGGTTGCACAGCACCACCAGGAGGAACACCAAGAAGAACACGCCCACGATGGCGAAGTGGAGGTACGCCACGGACCGCTTCTCACCGTCGCTCTCGCGGTGGTAGCCCTCGAAGCAGCGCGTCACGTTCTGCTCGTCCCGGTGGGAGCCGGGCGACAGCAGCGAGGGCACGGCTGCGCCCACGGTCACGGCCCAGATGGTGACGGACACCGCCGCGCCGCGCCGCCAGTGGTCGGAGGCGGCGGCGCTCAGGGGCCGCGTGATGGCCCAGTAGCGGTTGACGCTGATGGCGCAGAGGAAGAAGATGGAGCAGTAGGTGTTGATGAAGAACATGGAGCCGGTCACGCGGCACAGGAGGTCCGGGTAGATCCAGTTGCCGCGGCGACTGTAGTAGTCCACCCAGAAGGGGAGGGCGCAGACGAACAGCAGGTCGGCGACGGTGAGGTTGGCCATGTAGATGCGGATCTCTCCGATAGCTTTGGCCTCGCGGATCCGCCGGAGGACGAACAGGACGTAGACGTTAGCCAGGAAGCCCAGGATGAAGATGATACCGTAAGAGGCGGAGAAAAGGGCGTAGCGGAACTCCGAGTCCAGGAAGTTCCCGTGGGTATTGGTGATGATAGGGCTGGAGCTGTTAGTGACGTCTGGGGCCGGCGATTTTACTTCTGTGACGATGGCCATGTCTAGTGTTTGAAGACACTGCGTCTCTCTGTGAGGTGACAAACAAATCGGATCAGATTCAATTGCCAATGTAGCTTCTATATGCCACAGTTTGAATGACATACAAATGAATCCTCAATTGGAATCGTGAATACAGTCTGTTTTGACAGCTTCTGGAATGCAACCCAACAATGGTATATACACTTTTTAATAAACTCGGGGGGGGGAAATAAACTCGGAATGTTCCTCATGTGCTTCATTAAACGTGTTAAGACCTAGGCTGCTTTTCTTTTACTTTGGTTAAAGTGGTAAATCTGGGCGTTAAATAGTCAGTAGTAGTTAAAACACATGAATAATCTTGTCAACTTTGATGGACAATTTTTATAAGAATGCATGGCTAATGAACATTACCCGCGTTGATAGTCATAGAGGACTTAAGACGCAAAAAGGCGACAAGCAGCCTAGTAATAAACAGTCCATTCAAATGATTAATCACCAACAAAGTCACACACAATGGCTGCTCAACGCCGCTTTCAGCAGACATAGGCTGAGACAAAGCAAGACTAGAAAAGTAATGAACAGCCAAAGGCTATGCCCAAAACCTTTGGAGTCTCTTTTGAACGCTTTTTTTTACGACACTCTGAATTCAAAGCTGTACTACAAGGAAGCCCTTTCTTCCTACTTCCTTCTGGAACTGTGCTGCGGCACTCCCTGGTGTATGTATACATGCACCAGGTATGCACCAAGTGTAAACTGTTGTGAAATTAAAATAAAAAAAATGAATAAACAGAAATTCCCCAGCATGGTCTGAGCTGGACTTCCCCTCAGGGTGACATGCACGGGGGGAGATGGGAGGCTCCGATGAAGAGTCCGATGAGGAGTTTTCATGTTAATGAAAAAATAAAAACTGTAGGGCGTGTTGTCAGACACTGAGATAGTGGCAGGTCATCAGGAGGTCAGCAGGTCTTAAGACTGCTGACAGGACTGTGCTATACCTTAAGGAAAATAACTCAAAACACAAATAGTCATAGGGGGGGTGACTATTTGCCGCGTGATCCGTATGGAAGAGGACCTTCTTACTGTAACATTTTTTGGGAACTTCCCAATTGTCCTTTTTGTGTTGGTAACTTTGAATTGGCCTGCTCTTCTGAAGTAGGATGTTGAGAAACTGCTATTGCGCAACCCACAGACAGTCAGCCACACCCTCAGGCTGACATCCTATGTCCCAACACTGGCAACAAAGTTAGATGCTGTTCTGATACTGTTAAGATACTGTTTAGATGTTGTTTTGATGCTGTTTAGATGATGTTTAGATGCATTAGATGCTGATGGCATCAGCAGAAGGTGAAAATGTCAATTCCGCTCAGCCAACCTTTTTTGTTAGAATACAGCTATTTTAATACACTTTTAATATGAAATTGTATGCCTCAACGCACCTACAATATCAAACTATGATTTTTACATATTCATTTTTACAGAAATAAAACAAAATGATTAATGTGTGTTGGAAATGTGTGTAGTGTACTCAATTTATGCATTCGGAGGTTAGGTGTAAAAAAAGAAATTAATTAGCAACTTAATTAGCAATAATAATAAAAAATAAAAATAAAGATTTGTTGTCATTAATGTTTATAACGTTTGGGCTATCACTATTATAGGTAAAGCAGCCCTTTTGTACTTTTTTAACTTATTTTATTCTATTCTGCTGTCTGTCGTCGGGTATCGCACATGAGATTTTCACTCACTGCTTTATACTTGTGTAAACTGTGAAGTGACAATAAACTTGACTTGACTTGACGACAACCCATTTAAAAGTATTAAAAACTTACTGTGACAAACACGTGTTCTGCTCTTCTTAGTCTCTTCTTAATGTGTGAGAAGAGAGCAGGTCCTCCCGAGCAGGTCCAACACGCGTCTGACTGACTGCCTGTCTGGTGGTGAGAGCGAATGAGAAGAAGAAGAAGTGGAGGAGAGGTGAGGAGATTGCAAGGTGTCGATGAAGAAAGGGGAAACCACAGAGTTGCATGTTGATAGATCTCCACGAATTCCCCTCTTTTTTTTCCTCATTCTTCCACTTTCACATCCATATATTAACGTTCATCGAATATATTCCATACATGTTTAGTGTGTATTATAATTGTATTATGTATTATTGGTAGATTTGTGAGGCTATCATAACGTCACATTGTTTTGGTGCCAGCACCAAAACAATGTGACGTTATTGCACTTTGACAAGGAGAGCATATACGTCTCGAAAAGTGGGCGGAATTGGCTAATAATGTCGGGTATGTGTGTGATTAAAAGCACTGGTCCTGACCCCCACACACACTCCATCTCTCATCCGAATAGAGCCACACAATGTCGGGTAAGTGTGTGATTAAAAGCACTGGTCCCAAGTAGGGCTGGGCGATATGGACCAAAAATCATATCCCGGTATTTTTAGGCTGCATCGCGATATACGATATATATCGGTATTTTATAGAAATTCGGTTTTAACTCAATTGTCACAAGCACTTTTATTTTAAGACAACTCATATTCACAAGAATAACAGGCATTCCCTTTTAGAAAATATACAGCTGCACACTACATATTAACACGTAAATGAAAAGGTACATTGAAATAATCCAAATCCATCAAATAAATAGCCTATATTAAATACATAGGCATACCTCTGCTCCTACACAAAATCGCCTTCATTATATGGCGATATATCCAGATAGAGCCACAAGACACAATGTCGGGGAATTGTATGATTCGGATTTAGACTTCTTCACTGTAGAGTGTTCATTCACTAGTTGAACCACATCGTCATGACCGACTTTTGGAAGGTTATGCAGCGATGTTGTCCAGCGATAACTGTCCGACATGGTGAATGCCAAGATGAATGCATTAACCAGAACTTGGGATACACTGCTTCAGCGATTTTTAACGGGTACTTCCGGCTTTCAACTGTGCCGTGATATAGGCCTATTACCAAAGTAGCAACCTATGGTTAACTGAAGTTTGTTTGCGGGTAATTACATGTAGTGTGGGGTTTATACCGCTAGGTGGAAGCAGAGATTGAATAAAAAACAGTGACCTATGTTTTAACAGTAGAAACTAGGGGCCTTTCTCGCAGTGCTCATACTGAGTCCTACATTCCTCTGAAATGCGAATATCCACGGTCCCTGGTCAGTGGTAGGACTTTATGTAAAAGGGCCCCGATGTCTCCGAGACCACTGTGTTATTCCTAATTTGAGGTTAACAAGCCTCTGTAACCTTTAAGAGCCTGGTTTTACGACTCTGCAGTGGACAGAAAAAACCTGTGGTGATTTTGTCCTGCCAGTCAATTTGCAAGGAACAGTCACGTGTTTTAATACAGGCTTGTATAAAACCTAAACATATTAAGTGATGAATGGAGATGTTTCGTATTCATTTAGTTTCATAGGTTGGTTTTCATACCATCTAATCCTTTGTTCCATTTGTTCTTGTAGATCCAACTTTTTTCTAATTTGGATACACAATTGCAGGTTATGATTTCTGTTTTTCAAAGCTACATCCTGTCTCATTCCTGTGTGTGTGTGTGTGTGTGTGTGTGTGTGTGTGTGTGTGTGTGTGTGTGTGTGTGTGTGTGTGTGTGTGTGTGTGTGGTGTGTGTGTGTGTGTGTGTGTGTGTG
>CM051016.1:18121467-18191467 GCA_027704905.1 Muraenolepis orangiensis | reverse complement strand
TACCACATGCAATCCTTCGAAGTACCTCTAGGGGCACACATACCCCCATTTGAGTAACACAACACAAAATAGACAAACAGAAACACTGCTGTAGAGGGACAAAACAGAATCTATACTATAGAGGGACAAAACAGAAACACTGATATAGAGAGACAAAACAGAAACACTGATATAGAGAGACAACACAGCAACACTGATGTAGAGAGACAAAACTGAAACACTGATATAGAGAGACAAAACTGAAACACTGATATAGAGAGACAAAACTGAAACACTGATATAGAGAGACAAAACTGAAACACTGATATAGAGAGACAAAACTGAAACACTGATATAGAGAGACAACACAGCAACACGGATGTAGAGAGACAACACAGCAACACTGATGTAGAGAGACAACACAGCAACACTGATGTAGAGAGACAAAACTGAAACACTGATATAGAGAGACAAAACTGAAACACTGATATAGAGGGACAACACAGCAACACTGATGTAGAGAGACAACACAGCAACACTGATGTAGAGAGACAAAACATAAAGACTGATATAGAGGGACAAAACTGAAACACTGATATAGAGAGACAAAACTGAAACACTGATATAGAGGGACAAAACTGAAACACTGATATAGAGAGACAAAACTGAAACACTGATATAGAGACAAAACTGAAACACTGATATAGAGGGACAACACAGCAACACTGATGTAGAGGGACAAACTGAAACACTGATGTAGAGAGACAAACCAGAAACACTGATATAGAGGGACAAAACATAAAGACTGATATAGAGGGACAAAACAGAAACTCTGATGTAGAGAGACAAACCAGAAACACTGATATAGAGGGACAAAACATAAAGACTGATATAGAGGGACAAAACAGAAACTCTGATGTAGAGAGACAAACCAGAAACACTGATATAGAGAGACAAACATAACACTGATATAGAGGGACAAAACAGAAACGTCACTGATATAGAGGGACAAAACAGAAACACTGATGTAGAGAGACAAAACAGAAACGTCACTGATATAGAGGGGTAACACTGAGACCCTCTACTATAGAGGCACAAAACAGAAACTCTGATGTAGAGAGACACAACTGAAACTCTGATATAGAGGGACAAAACAAAAACACTGTTATAGTGAGAGAAATAATTCAGGACAATAAAGAATTCATAGTGTATCCAACCTTTATTATTTTTTAATGTGTAATACCTAGTCAATTACAGGCCGATTGACCTGACCAAAAGACCTGGTGGTACAAGGTACACAAACTTACTTCCCCTTCAACATGTCATGTGATACGCATGAAGCATACCCGCTCTATGCTAACAATAGAGTGTCAACAACCAATAATACAGTGTGAAGTGTTTTGGTTGTGGCCCAGACTTTGGACTTGTCCAACAACAATCGATTCAAACGTTATCACACCATAGAGGTGTGATAACGTTTGAATCGGTTGTTGTTTTTGTTCACATACAGGCTGTGGTTAGGCGTCTTTTCCCGGGGTTCGAAGCCAGAACCTTTCAGATGGAAGTCGAACACCCTGAACTCTAACTAGACAATGCCTCCCCTTATTCAGAACAAATTTACACTCGTGTGGAGGTCCGGTGAGGACATGCTGAGTCTTGAGGTCTTGCTCATCCTCTCACTTCACGGTGGGAAGGGGGGATAAATGTCGGAGGGAAGCCACTGACCCCTGCTAGAGGGTGGCTGTTCGGTTCGGCGATATGCCACTCAATTGTTGTGTGTTACCAGTAAGATCGAAAGAAAACACAGGCGTAGGGGAGAAAAAAGAGAAGAAGGTCGAAAGCAGAGGAAAAACACCACCACCAAAATCGGGCTTCTCTGCTGGTAAATATGTTGGACGGTCTTGAATATGTTGGACATAAGTAAACAAGAGCAGCATCCTTTGTATTAACATATTCAAAAAGGACTTACTACAGTTGAGAGGCAGGGTGAGAGTGACTACCAAGCATCGGGGTCACAACTAACACTAACAAACTAACATAACATAAAGTACCCCCCCCCCCCACACACACACACATACACACACACATACACACACACAAAGAAGGAATTTTGTATGGAGGCCTAGCTGCTGCCTTTTTTTTCCCATCTAGTGAGAGTCACAGAGCACAGAGAACAAATGTATCTCTCAAACGACCATAAAAGGTAGCCTACTAACTAACAACCAGCTGGCCAGACTACAGCCAACACTTGGTGTGTGTGTGTGGTGTGACCATTGACATAACATCCTGTAATAACATCCATTTTTGGTTCAATGTGATGACCTGCATGCCAGGGATTAATTCCTTAAAGTTCTTTGAATTTGCGCCCACCGTTGTACTGTGTGTGTGTGTGTGTGTGTGTGTCTCGTCTACTTTTTTTTCCGTTTACCGGCTCGTCTTGTATGGGAGGGAGAGAGGCGGGACCTCGCAGCCGGGGAAGGGCGTTCTTTCTGCGGTCAGACGGCGCAGAGTCACTCCGAAGGGGGTGGGTCCTCCGGCGCAGAGGAAAGAGGAAAACCCACCTTTTTCATTGTGTATAGTAGTAGGGGACGCGGTGGAATGTGATGGTTTGATCTGACGAGCAACAAACAAACAACAAGGGGGGAAAGGAAGGAAGGTGAAAAGGAACGGCGAAAGCGATCCGGTGAGAGTTCAACAAAACGAACCACCACCACCACCACCCCCCCCCACCACCGAACCGACCAACCAACCAACCGACCGACAAACCGCCGGGTTTTTTTTTCTCTCGCCGGCCGACGGGTATGTGGAAGAACTTGTGTTCGCCGTCAGCGGGTCACCTTGTTCGCGTCAACTCGTGAACTTGTGGATTTAACCTGCGTTTACCTCTACCCTTCGCCATCGTAAGTATTCACGTTCGTGTATACGATACTGTGTGTGTGTGTGTGTGTGTGTGTGTGTGTGTGTGTGTGTGTGTGTTTTATACACCGCTGTGTGTGTGTGTGTGCCTGTGTGTGTGTGTGTGTGTCGCGGCTTTTCCTACTTCGACACCACCACCACCGGGACTGCAGAACTCCGAACTGCGGCAAGTTTGTACCCCCCCCCCCCTCCTCCTCCCTCACTCCTCCTCCTCCGCTCCTGTTCTGTCGTAGCTCCCATAAAGACCGACCCCCCCCTCCCCGGCGTGTTACACATAATACATGTTACAAGATAACAATGAGAGCACGCCATTATCTCCGTCGTCGTCCGCGAAGCGTACTAGTGAACCAGTGGAGGTCTGGTGGTCGGTCCCTCGAACCATTGTCGTAGTTTGTGTAGAGGAAGCATCCAGGACTGCGGCGAAAGCCAGGTGGACACACACACACACACACACACACACACACACACACACACACACACACACACACACACACACACACACACACACACACACACACACACACACACACACACACACACACACACACACACACACACACACACACACACACACACACACACACACAGTGTGTGGTGGTGGTTCTATCCCAACTTGTTTTTAGTTATTAGGGCATTCGGGTGTTGAAAGGTACCCCCCCCCCCACCTCCCTTCACATTCTGGTCCTTTTGACAGCCAAATAAAGTTGTCGTTTTGGCTTAACATGCTCTTCTTCTTGAGTCCGTGTTGTGTACGTCATCGACCACCTCAACGATTGTTGCCATGTTTTGGCGTTTTTTCAACGGGGTCCATTACATGCAGTCATCATAATGTGCGAATACGTGCTAAAAATGTACAGAAGACGTGAAGCCATGTGGGGGGGGGGCAAAAGGCTGGAAACGGCTGGAAACCCATCGACTATCACCTGGTGGATGTCTGGTGAATGTTGTGGCCAGCCACTAGCAACACACACTGCTCACCTATGAGTGTTGTGTAGGTGGGTTCCGCTCACTGTCGTGTGTGTGTGTGTGTGTGTTACATTGGGCTGTTCGTTTAATGAGGTTACTTGTCTGGACTTTTTAGCAAAAGTCAAAGAAAGGCATAGCCATGCATCGAGTTGCTCATGAACAGCTTTGGAATCTAAATAAGCATCTAAACTCTCCCTCTGGTACAGATGTGTTCCAGTTTCCTGTGGTCAATCTTGGTGTGTGTGTGTGTGTGTGTGTGTGTGTGTGTTTTGCTGAGGACTTATCCTAATTACACATTTGTGGGGGCACACAGCTTGTATTATGCAAATATATGTTAACATATAAACACGTGACCCCTTTGCTCTCTTGGCAACCACCGAAATGGACAACATGTGTTTGTGTCCTTGTTCACCGCGGTCCCCGCTCTGCTGCCGTGTGTCAGCAGCCAGAAATGGCGGTGGCAGAGGTTGAATACTAAACTGCCAGGTGGCTCATAAAAACAAACGGGAAAAAAGGCGAGGGGAGAGGCAGGGTGATGGAGGGGGGACCTGCCTTGACCTGTTTCAGACACACAGAGAGAGAGAGAGAAAGAGAGAGAGAGAGAAAGAGAGAGAGAGAGAGAGAGAGAGAAAGAGAGAGAAGAGAGAGAATTAAACATGACGAAAAAAAAGTAACCCTCACTGATGACTTTCCAGTAAGGAGCTGCCTGCCTGCCTCCCAGCCAGCAGTAGGTCGTTGATGCCAGCTACCGGCCCCTGTGCTGCTTGCCCCTGGCTGGCTCACCAGCGACCAGCACCCACCCACACCACACCCACACACCCTCCACCTCTTAAAGCACAAGTATCTGCAAGTCAGCCACGTGGAGGAGGAGGAGGAGGAGGAGGAGGCTGTGCCCAGCTGCACAGCCGTGCGGTTAGAGTTAGAAATGGCTTTTTCTTCTTCTCTCGGCGACATGCAAAGCAGTTGGACGGTTTTAGTCTCCCGGTTTATTTAACCGCTTCCTCACATCCGTACAAAGCTGAGTAGAGAGAAATCTATTACTAGTCTATTAGGTTTTCAGTGTTGGGAAGTGTGTGTGTGTGAACACATTTGTTTGTTTATAAAGCCCTTCCACTTTCGTCTGTGCTTAAGGTTTGGCCTTTTTTTTTTTTTTTTTTTTTTTTTTTTTTGGCCTTGCAGCAGGAAAGCTGCCAAGAGGATGTGACCTTTGACCCTGTTGCCCTTTTTATACAATTTAACTCAACGGCCTCGAACAGTTTTGGAGGCTGCTGTTTGCGCAAGGGGAGTGTCACTGCCATAGCTGCTCTGGCCAGGGAAGTACTCTTGACGCCCTTTGTGGACGGCCTTATCGCCGTAGCGTCACAGCCGGGACGGCCAATGGTGTTTTGCATCACTCGGGGGCAGGATTGTCGCCAGACATGCACTGTAATAACCCCCCCAACCCCCCCCATCCTCACCCCCCCCCCCCCCCCATTTCCTATATTTCATGACCCCGGGGGTATCCGCGTCACACACGATTGGTTTTCCACCCCACGGAACGCTGCGACCGGCCCAATGAGGAAACCGCCGGCCCTGCTTCATGTCAAAAACCCTAAAACCAATCATTACGGGTGTCCCAATCATGGTAATTATCAGGGTGAGTGCCGGCCCCGGGGGGATTACAGAGTGACTTAATGGCCGCTCTCGGGATTAAATTAAAGTATTGAGGTTTTATGCTTCGGAGACGGAAACCGCCGGGCAACGTAGGAGGAGGAGCCGGCCTACACCGCTGGAACTGTGTAGTGTTACTGTCGCTCCTCATTCACAGAGATGTTATTTTCAATGCAAGAGCGGATTTGATTGGGCGGCGACGCGTCTTGTGTTGTGATTTCCTATTGGCCGAGGACTGGAAACGGCTCACATTGCAGGAGGGTTTGATCCCTCAGTGCTGCACTAGTTATTCAACTATGCAGGTGCTGTGCTTGCAGGTTTTGTGACGGGAATCAGCAGCAGAGTAGTTAAGTATATAACTTATGTCAGTTATCAAGTAAATATATCAAATATTTTGTGTTTTTAGCTTCAGAAATGCAGTTGGGAGTTCTGCTTGTGTCTTTCAAAATAATTTTGGATTTAATAACAATAATACAACTACTGTATTAACACAGTCAGTTGACCAGTGGCTGCTCTAGTTACAGCCTGTATATCCTCGCCAAGGAGGACGCCGGCACAACCAAAACACTGCCCTCTTGGTCCATCTCCCACTGGGCTGTAATTGATAGCCCCCCTCCACACACACACACACACACACACACACACACACACACACCACACACACACACACACACACACACACACACACACACACACACACACACACACACACACACACACACACACACACACACACACACACACACACCACTAGGGTCCAGGGTATTGTGGGTAATCGTGTTGTGCTATTATTAGTGACCGATGATTCACTTTTAGCCTGGAGTCGGTACCCCTCGCCCTGGGGATGGAGTAGTGGATGACACGCACAGGACGACGTAGCAGGGTTAAAAAAAAAAGGTCTACTTTAAAATAGCATAGATGAATCATTCCCTCACAGAGGCTACTAGCCTTGAATCCTTCCGAGCTGTAATCACGAGTCATTGGCCCTTCTCTCTCTCTCTCTCTCTCTCTCTCTCTCTCTCTCTCTCTCTCTCTCTCTCTCTCTCTCTCTCTCTCTCTCTCTCTCTCTCTCTCTCTCTCTCTCTCTCTCTCTCTCTCTCTCTCTCTCTCTCTCTCTCTCTCTCCTCTCTCTCTCTCTCTCTCTCTCTCTCTCTCTCTCTCTCTCTCTCTCTCTCTCTCTCTCTCTCTCTCTCTCGCTCTCTCTCTCTCTCTCTCTCTCTCTCTCTCTCTCTCTCTCTCTCTCTCTCTCTCTCTCTCTCTCTCTCTCTCTCTCTCTCTCTCTCTCTCTCTCTCTCTCCTCTCTCTCTCTCTCTCTCTCTCTCTCTCTCTCTCTCTCTCTCTCTCTCTCTCTCGTGTGTGTGTGTGTGTGTGTGTGTTAATGTAATAATGGGTTTGGTATCCGGGACAAGAGGCTGCAGTTGAGAGAACATAGGCCAGCTGGTCTGTCTGTTGGCCCACAGAAAGGATTTCGTCAATGTGCTATAAAACATCTTGTGTTTAATGAATGTGTGCTTATTTGTCTACGGTATGATAACACAGCGTAGAATATGGGCATATTCTCTGCTACAGACTAAACTGTCTACTCCTGCTCTCTCTCTCTCCTGATCTCTCCCCTGCTCTCTCTCTCTCTCTCTCTCTCTCCCGTGATCTCTCTCTGTCTCTCTCTCCCCTGATCTCTCTCTGTCTCTCCCTTGCTCCCTCTCTCCCTTGCTCCCTCTCTCCCTTGCTCTCACCCCTGGTGTCTTCCTGCCTACCATCCCTTTCAGATGTCCTTATCAGTGACCGAGCAGGGCCCTTTACAACGAGAGAGAGAGAGAGAGAGAGATCTCGTTCTCCCGGCTGTGTAGATACTAGAGAACGAATGTCACTTAGCATCCACACACACACGGTTTTCCATATTTTCCCCCCTAAACAGTTCTGCATTGATTAGTGATTTGTAGTGTGTGTGTGGGTGTGGGTGGGGTGTGTGTGTGTGGGTGGTCTGCCCAGCACACACAGTGCCAAGCCCTCTCGGCCGGTGCCAAACGGGGACCGTCATTACTGAGCTGTGTGACACGTTGGTCTCTGACACGTAGGTCTGGGAGCGCACACACTCCCCTTCCCCCCCCCCCCCCCCCCCCCACACTGCAGGTGACCCCGGGCCAGGCAGAGAGGGTCTTTTGGAGGGAACGGGTGCTTCGGTTCTGTGGTCTCCGGGAGGCTGGGTGGGCGGGCGGGCGGGCGCAGGCGCAGGCGCAACACTTTTGCTGACTTACTGACGTGGAGTAGAATTCATTGAAAGGGGAATATAGGACATTGGAGTGGGTTTAAAGTGCATGTTGTTCCATGTTCTTTAATTGAGAAACGTAGTAGGAATGTTGGATCCGGACAGCAGTGTTGAGATGATTTAACTGATCTGTGTAGAGGCTGATGATGAGACTACACGTGCAAGTTAAACTTTTAACTTCAAGTTTGACTTCTCTTAGTATAGTGTTGTATAGTTTAGTTTTGTATTATTGTAGGAAATTCATAATGCGGGAGGGAATGGTGAATAATGTTGTACTTCATCTTAAATATCT
The DNA here is from genome assembly GCA_027704905.1 of Muraenolepis orangiensis. Taxonomy (NCBI): domain Eukaryota; kingdom Metazoa; phylum Chordata; class Actinopteri; order Gadiformes; family Muraenolepididae; genus Muraenolepis; species Muraenolepis orangiensis. Next base: position 18,183,398 of record CM051016.1, on the reverse strand, counting down.
ATGAACTAAAACATTTTCTAAACTCCCCTCAAAGGGCCATGTTTCTTCTTCCTGGTCTTCCTCTTGTAACATGTAAGAACAGCGATTCAATTACAAAAGTATTTGGAAAAATTATTCAGGTCGTCTGCGTCATTCCGTTGTCAAGCCCAAGTGTTTTTAATTGTAATTACGTCCCGCAGCAAATCAACACAAAAATCACACAAAAGTCAAACTGTGAGCGACACACGGATGACTCTGCACGAACTGAGAACCTCAAGCCACATATTATTATTATTATTATTATGCTATAAATTCTCTCCCACCACAAACGGTCCCGCACCTAAAAGTGCATTTCACAATTCTTATTATTAAACATACAGTGAGGAATGCAGTTTGCGGAGTCGTTTGTGAAAGGCTATTTTAATGGGTCATGGCCAATCTCTGACTCCTAACATATGCTGTAATCCTCTCTCTCGTTCTCTCTCTCGCTCTCTCTCGCTCTCGTTCTCGTTCGTTCTCTCTCTCTCGTCTCTCTCTCTCTCTCTCTCGCTCTGTCTCTCTCGTCCATCTCTCTCTCTCTCTCTCTCTCTCTCTCTCTCTCTCTCTCTCTCTCGCTCTGTCTCTCTCTCTCTCTCTCTCTCTCTCGCTCGTCTCTCTCTCGCTCTCTCTCTCTCTCTCTCTCTCTCTCTCTCTCTCTCTCTCTCTCTCTCTCTCTCTCTCTCTCTCTCTCTCTCTCTCTCTCTCTCTCTCTCCACTCCTTAAACGAAAGACTCACTCATTTCTCTCCCATGATCATGTGTGCTTTACATGGGCTGCCCTATCTGTCGCCTGGCTTCCTTATGACCGGGGTGTCTGTATGCCATCTGATTTACAGTTGGTAGACTTTCGACATGGGCTTCGTATCCCAGGCTGAACGTATTTTCTTTTTTTCTTTCTGGGGGGTTTTACAACCGCACATTTTCGGCTGTTTAGATTTGTCGGGTCTGGCCCGGAGAATACGCAGACATGTGTTATATTTGTATCTGTCTGCCTTGTCTGTCTCACGTTTATTTAGTCATTGTAGAGCAGGCAATACCACAGCCCCTTGGGTGGGTCCAATCTACTTTTTTCTCTTTTCTTTTTGTAACTTTCTTCTCACACTCACTCACTTGTACACACTCACTCACTCACAGGTTGTAAGCATGAGGGCGAGGTAGGTTCACCGGGTCCACCTGAGTCTCTTCTCTCCGCCTGTCCTCTCACCTCGTTTGCCAGTTGGGTCATTCGGTTTAACAACGGACTTTATTTAAATTTTTATGGCTTGGTTTGTCAATCAGCAGGTGTTGAATCCTTCCTTCCGAGCTGTAATCACGAGTCATTGGCCCTTCTCTCTCGTGTGTGTGTCCCTCCCTTCTCCAGGTTTTTACAGTAGTGCTGTCTCCTCGCCACCCACCCCCCTCTCTGTGCGTGATTTTGGTTCAGTCCACTGGACTTAAAAACGGTAACCTCCACAATCCCATGGGGGTGGTGGGCGGGTGGGTGGGTTGGTTTGGGGGGGCTGAATAGAGAAAGGAAAACAGACTTCAAAAGCATGCAGGAGACACAGGGAGGGAGGGAGGGAGGGAGGGAGGAGGGAGAGAGAGAGAATGGGAACGAGGAAGAAAAAGAGAGGGAGAGAGAGATAATGAGAGAGAAAGCGAGGGGAGGGGAGGGGAGGGAAAATTTGTCCGAGACAGAGGGAGGAGACATGGTTAAGTTAAAAGACGCTTTTTCTTGTAAATTCCGTTGCCACATTGGCTTCCCCCTCTTTTAGGGTGTTTTTGGATCTCTAAGGGCCGACGCTAACTCTCCTAGCACGGCTCCGGTCGCTGTAATGATCCCTTCCCTCGTCCATCTCCCTTTTTCTCCCCTCACTTCCTCGCTCTCTTTCCCATTTGATTTAGTTATTGATTCATACATTTGTCGTCGTCGTCGTACACCCCCCCCCCCTTCCTTCCTCACCCTCTCAATCTCTCCCTCCCTCCCTCCCTCCCTCCTTCGCTCTCCCAGCCTGTGCCGTGGGATATTTTTAGAAGTTAATAAAGAAAAAAAAAGAAGGAAATCTGAGCCACTTGCCCTTAAAAGGCACGTCTGGGTCAGCTGTGTGGAAACACCACACACACACACACACACACGCACATGCACATACACACACACACACTGTGTGTGTGGTCAAGAACACAAAGAGGTGGTGCACATCTCAACGTCTAGCACATCTATGCACAGGGAACACACAGAGGAATGCTGTGTTTTGGAGGTGGATGGGACATGGGGCAGGGGGTAGGGGTGGGTTGGGGGTCTGTAAGGGGAGGAGGGTGGGAGGGTTAACAAGCCCACATCTTGGAGAAGGGGGTTGGGGGTGAGAGGTGGTGGTGGGGGGGGGGGGTGTTTGCGGGACATTTTTCGCATATTTCAGGAGTCATTCCAGTCTGGTTCAAGGTGCATTCCAGATCTGCCAGCTTCCTCTCAGATCTCTCTGTCCGACTGCTCGGTCCACATCACGTATGTATGGAGGTGCCTCCCTCTCCGTCCGTGGCCTGTTTGACTGTTTTCCTCTCTGTCTCATAATCGTCCCAACCGTCTTTCTGCCTGTTTGTCTGCCTGTCTGTCTGTCTGTCTGTCTGTCTGTCTGTCTGTCTGTCTGTCTGTCTGTCTGTCTGTCTGTCTGGCTCTCTTTGTGTTTCTTTACCATGTAAAGGAAGGTGTACAGTAAGTGCTGTGTAAATATTACACTTAACCCCCCCCCCCCCCCACCCTGTCTGCGTGGGAAACTGTCCACGTGGGAAAGAAGCAGTGCTTATGTGCTGATGGATTTTTATAAATAAAGTTGTTGTTTTTTGTAGGTCTTTTTTTTGTAGACGCCACAAAGGCTGGGAGATGATGACAAATGTCTGAGAAATAAAACGTGTACGCACACGCAACACGCGCACTTGAGAAACACAAACACACACACAAACGCGCACTTGAGACACAAACACACACACAAACGCGCACTTGAGACACACACACACACACACACACACACACACACACACACCACCAACACTTTTGAGGGTAGTGTGAACCGTCTGTCCCTCACCCAGCGAGTCCTGTATGCCTTCGGTGACCGTAACTCGACTTTAATTGAATGTTTCTCTGTGCCACCATAATATGTCTCCTCCACGCCATGACCGTTAAACAAACGTTCCCAACCCTCTAATCCAGACCCACGGCGCTGTAAACCGGGGCCCACTGGCTGTATTTTGAGAGGCCTGCTGGATGTGAAGCCGCTTGGCCCCGGGGGGGGTGGGGGGGGGGGGTTCTGTTGGTCTGTCATGTACTGTATGCTAGATGCCCCGCTCAGTGCTCTACTCTGGGTTCGTCCAGAGGTCTTCATGCTACACTGCTGTTCCAGCTGGAGCTCAGGTGTGTGTGTGTGTGTGTGTGTGTGTGTGTGTGTGTGTGTGTGTGTGTGTGTGTGTGGTGTGTGTGTGTGTGTGTGTGTGTGTGTGTGTGTGTGTGTGTGTGTGTGTGTGTGTGTGTGTGTGTGTGTGTGTGTGTGTGTGTGTGTGTGTGTGTGTGTGTGTGTGTGTGTGTGTGTGTGTGTGTGTGTGTGTGTGTGTGTGTGTGTGTGTGTGTGTGTGCATTCTGTGGCTGCTTCCGAACGTTGTCCTGCTACGGTGGTTGGATCAACCCAGTTTAAAGAGTTTGTGTTCCATGACCAGCTGATATAAGCTATATATAATTTTATTTTATGTTGTTTTTAAATTTTTATCCACCCTGGCTGTGTTTTTGGTGAACTGGATCCAGTGGGATGCATGAGAATAATGTTTTTAGGGAGGGAGGGAGGGAGGGAGGGAGGGAGGGAGGGAGGGAGGGAGGGAGAGGGAGCGAGAGAGAGAGAGAAAGAGAGAATTAAACATGATGGGCCTCAGAAGACTGAATGGAATGAAAAGTATTGACCAAATCTTAGGTCACAATATGGTTTGACCTATATTTGAACTCCAAAACCCCATTTTAAATAGTCATTTTAATTTAGATGAATATGATTCATAACAACAGAAAAAGGCAAAGTCATCGCTTTCTATCAGCCTTTTATTGTCTGATTCATTTCCTGGCTCCATGGTTCGCTCTAAACGGGCTGCTTCCTTGTCACTGACCTTGTGATGTCACTTTCATGCTGTGGAGGCCAACCAGAGGAAATGTAGAATCTGAGTGTATCTTGAAAACTACTAAACAAAGGCAACACAAACAACAAGGAGAGCAACAAGCCAGGGAGAGGAGTTCACCTTTATCGGTTTACCTGTGTCAACATCCCAAAAAAAAAGGGGGGATGGGGTGGTGTGGTGTGGTGTGTGTGTGTGTGTGTGTGTGTGTGTGTGTGTGTGTGTGTGTGTGTGTGTGTGTGTGTGTGTGTGTGTGTGTGTGTGTGTGGTGTGTGTGTGTGTGTGTGTGTGTGTGTGTGTGTGTGTGTGTGTGTGTGTGTGTGTGTGTGTGTGTGTGTGTGTGTGTGTGTGTGTGTGTGTGTGTGTGTGTGTGTGTATAGTAGTGTTTGTTTCTGTGTGTTCCATAGGTTTGTAGAGTGAGTTACCACAACACAGAACCTCTCCCTATTCATCACCTGGCTTATCACTCTCACTGGTCACCGGTGTTGTCCGTGGTCCCAGCGAGCAGTAAATAAAACTTGACGCCAGCCTCTGTGCCAACACACACACACACACACACACACACACACACACACACACACACACACACACACACACACACACACACACACACACACACACACACACACACACACACACACACACACACACACACACACCACACACACACACACACACACTCGCTCACTCGCAACTCCCCTCTGACCCGTGCTGTAAGCCTAGGATCGACCCGGCCGGCTCTCCAAATAAAATTCCTCAGACGGATTATTTTTCTTGTGATCAGAAAATATACATGTTCTCAGCGAAAGGAATGTTCCGGCGCCATGGCAACCCAGGTTTTCCCCTCCTCCTCCTCCTCCTCCTCACGTGCGCTTACGCCCCGGTTCCCATGGATTTCCCCGGGCTCCTCTTCTTCTTTTGCATTCTTTCTGATTTATCTATGAACGTTTTTTTCTTCAGGTGTAAACCTGTGTACTCTCCTGGACTGCTCCCGGGACCGAGGCCTAACCTATGGCTGCTTTACGTGACATTACAGTCATTTTAGCAGACGCTTTTATCCAAAGAGACTCACAAATAGTGTGTTTCAGCAAAGGGAAGGTTAAGGGAACAACTCGTCACCGGAAGTCAAAAGGTGCATTTCATTTCTAACAAGTCTCCGAGAACTGAACCAGTGCTCGGGTAGAAGTACAATGAGTTGGCAAACTAAAATCTAAATCTAAAAACTAAAACTAAATCTAGAACAATATCCTACCTATCTATAATATCTAGTCTAACTTAGGTCATTGACTTAGCGCTACGAGGAAGGATCCGGGGAAGTGTGTCCTGAAGAGATGGGTTTTCAGCCTGCGGCGGAAGTGACCACAATGTAATCATTCAGACACAGACGGACACTTTGGTCCAATGTGTGACTTACAGTAGAGGGGACGAACAATCAATCGCAAGCCTTAAAAAATGAAAGTTTGGAATCATTTTCTTCTTCTTTTTGTTTTGGTCCTTTACCCTGTCAATAGACACACCGTTGAAACGAATGCTCCGACTGAAATATCTCCTCACTGAATTTTCTTTTAGTTCCCCTAGTTCCCAAGAGGCATCGGGTCCGTCCATCCCTCTTGTGTGTCTCTTGGCATGTCTGGTCATCACTACTCTTCTTCACCGTACTGAGACCTCTCTCTCGCTCTCTCGTTCTCTCTCTCTCTCTCTCTCTTCCCCCCCCCCGGTCATGAATTGCAGGGTGTTTCGTAACACTGTGTGTGTGTGGGTGTGGGTGTGGGTGTGTGGGTGTGTGTGTGTGTGTGGGTGGGTGGGTGTGTGTGTGTGTGTGTGTGTGGGTGGGGGGGAGGCCTTATTGGCCCTCTCCCACGCCCAACGTTGCCTTTGGAGGTCCTCCATCTCTCTCTGGCTAGCTTGTCCCGACCAGACCAGACGCAGCGGGCTCACACAGGCAGAAATTACATCGTAAAAATAGACCCGGCGCACTGTAACCACAATTTGAATTCGCAGTTGAATGAAGACTTCTGAAAAAAAAATAATAATATATATATATATATATATATATATATATATCTATATATATATCTCTATATATCTATATATCTCTATATATCTATATATATCCTTAAAGCATTTGTGTGACTATATTTCAACAGAAAAGTCCCTATGGTGGTGGTAGTAGTAGCAGTATCTTTTGTAGAAGATAGCATATAATTCTCTTGGGTGTACTTATTGAAAGTAGTAGTAGTAACTTTTGTAAAAGATGGCATAGTAATTCTCTTTGGTGTACTTATTGGTGGTAGTAGTAGCAGTAACTTTTGTAGAAGATGACATAGTAATTCTCTCTGGTGGACTAGCTACGGTTGTAGTCGGTACTGTTTAGTAATTGAAGCAGCAATGGCGGCTGTGTTGGCTGTGGTTCTACAACAGCCCCGCCCCCCTCCCTAACCCTCCCCCAATAATTTACGACCTATTGGGGTAAAACATGACATTATTAGACGGTGCAGACAGACAGGGGCGGACACACACACACACACACACACACACACACACACACACACACACACACACACACACACACACACACACACACACACACACACACACACACACACACACACACCACACACACACACACACACACACACACACACACACACACACACACACACACACACACACACACACACACCCCCACCGCCCGCCCGCCCGCCGCCAAAAGCCTCTCTTGGCTGCTGTGTCATCATTTGGTCTCCATCTGGATGGCCTTCCTTTTCAACCCCCCCCCCCCCTTCTCGTCTGCCCCTCTGTAGTGTCCCATCATCTGCACTGCTGCTAGATGGCGTGCATTGTATGATAACCATTGGTGGGGGGGGGGTTGCTGATAGCTGATATAGCCAACGCCGGTTTGGGATTGTGTTCTGGCGTTATTGTACACCCAGCCGTTGGGTCAAACGGTTTCTTCTGGTACACGGAATGGAATGTCTACCTCCACCTTCCGTTCTGTATTGTGTGTGTGTGACACACACACACACACACACACACACACACACACACACACACACACACACACACACACACACACACACACACACACACACACACACACACACACACACACACACACACACTTCTAAGTGGTGGGCTTGTGCTCTGTGGAATACCGGGCATATTTTATGGTCCAACCTTCAGCCGTTTCCTCTCTCTCTCTCTCTCTCTCTCTCTCTCTCTCTCTCTCTCTCTCTCTCTCTCTCTCTCTCTCTCTCTCTCTCTCTCTCTCTCTCTCTCTCTCTCTCTCTCCTCTCTCTCTCTCTCTCTCTCTCTCTCTCTCTCTCTCTCTCTCTCTCTCTCTCTCTCTCTCTCTCTCTCTCTCTCTCTCTCTCTCTCTCTCTCTCTCTCCTCTCTCTCTCTCCTCTCTCTCTCTCCCTCCCTCCCTCCTCTCCTCCCTCTCTCTCTCTCCCTACTAGTCTGCTAGCCCCGTCTGAGCGCCCAGACCTTTTGACTGACCACACGTGGTCCACCTCCTCCTCGTACGACCAGCCGCACCAGGCTTACACAAAGTGTACATGAGTATGATGTATCAACACGAGCGGCGTCGCTCACCCACCGCCAGCGAGTCGAGCAACAGTCACCGTCGGTGATGTGGTTTTGGTTTTGTCCGACGGCATTCTTGACAAAGCTCTCAACCCCCAGGGCCTTTTAATCACAGCACCCACACATCTGCAGGCTGAGAGGCTTTGGATACGATTTTTGAAGACGGGGGGGACGGAGTTGCTAGTTCTTGTTTTGTCACTTTTGTACACCCTTGGTGTGTGTGTGTGTGTGTGTGTGTGTGTGTGTGTGTGTGTGTGTGTGTGTGTGTGTGTGTGTGTGTGTGTGTGTGTGTGTGTGTGTGTGTGTGTGTGTGTGTGTGTGTGTGTGTGTGTGTGTGTGTGTGTGTGTGTGTGTGTGTGTGTGTGTGTGTGTGTGTGTGTGTGTGTGAGATAACTAGATAGATCCGTCGTTCCCTCTAATCTTTACTCTCTTCTTTTCACCATAAACCCTCCATAAAAGTCTCTCTCTCTCCTTTTCATTGAGTGATAGGTGTGTAGGGGTTCTGGGTAACTCTTGTCTTTTAAAGTGTTCTGTTGCTCTGTCTCCTGCCAGCTCTGTCAGCTGGTCCCGCACGCCCAGCTATGCCAAGCATCTGAAACACCGTTGACCTTAAAAGGCAACAATGGCAGCCTATCAATTTCAATTGGGGTTTTCTTTTTTTTTTTGGCCGGTGGACGGATGGCTCCTTCCAGCACAGACGGGCTACATGCCTGGCATAACACCCGTGTGAAGTGGTTTGGACTTGGTTAAAGTAACTAAAATGGTCAAAAAGAGAGACTTCATTGTTATTATTATTAATAATTAAGTTAAGGAGGGGAAAATGGGCATTGGGAAACTGAAACTGCACTATTGTTTTTAGTCTAGTTTATTTATTTTCAACTAAATGTTTTAAAATGACTATATTCTCAACATCTCGAAAAACTTGGACAGTTTCTTAGTTAACTTAGTTTAGATGTTTTATATATATATATATATATATATATATATATATATATATATATATATATTATTTTTGGTCTTTATTTTACATCTGTACCCCTTTTAAATTGGTATATTGGTACCAATTACAAACCTCAACTATTTAGTCTTTGCTGACAAACGGTGTTGAAAGAAAGCATTTGGCTCTGGCTTGTGTGACAAACCGTTGACAAAGGGTTTGAAGGGGCAGTATATCATGGCCCAGCGGGACATAAGAAGCAGGTTCAAGGTGAAGTAAAGAGGGCTAAAGAGACTTTTTTTTTTTTTTTTGTTAATCCTGACAGCTTGTCAACAGACTCCGCTCCGCTCAACATTCCTGCCCCGCCCTCTCCTTCCACTGGAATGCAAAGACCAGTACGAGGAATGCTCTTTACAGTCACAAGTGCTGGCAAACAAAAACAATTAATTCTCCATTTTGATATCCGTCTCTCAACGCGCCTGTCTTGTGACGTCTTATCAGCTCTCGCTCTCTCTCGCTCTCTCTTTGCTGTCTCTCTCTGGGCTGGACAGTTCACACGGCAGACTTTCACTTCACTGTTTTGCTTTTCTCTTTACTCTCTACTGCTTCGCCCGCTGAATATCCGATTGCAGTTAGTGTCTTTCCTCCCGTTCTTTCTCCGTCTGCCGACTCCGTATCTCTTCTCTCTCATCTCTAGATCTAAGATCTAAGATCTATATGACTCTCTCATCTCTGTATGACTCTCTTCTCTATATGACTCTCTCTTCTCTGTATGACTCTCTTCTCTATATGACTCTCTATTCTCTGTATGACTCTTCTCTATATGACTCTCTCGTCTCTATATGACTCTCTCTTCTCTATATGACTCTCTATTCTCTATACGATTCTCTCTTCTCTAAATGACTCTCTTCTCTATATGACTCTTCTCTATGACTCTCTCTTCTCTATATGACTCTCTCTTCTCTATGACTCTCTTCTCTATATGACTCTCTATTCTCTATACCATTCTCTCTTCTCTATGACTCTCGCTTCTCTATATTACTCTCTCTTCTCTATGACTCTTCTATGACTCTCTTCTCTGACTCTTCTCTATATGACTCTCTCTTCTCTATATGACTCTTATCTGTGACTCTCTTCTATGACTCTCTTCTCGGACACTCTCTCCTCCTATATGACTCTCTCTTCTCCATACGACTCTCTTCTTTATGGAACTGTGGTCTGTGTAAAGTAACAATCCATGTGTTCCGAGTTGGTCACACCACATCAAAATGTGTTATTAACCACCCAGCCAAATTTTGAACGACGCTAACATTGCCAAGTATATGCTCAAGGCGCTAAAGCCCCGCCCACTCGGTTTTTTGCTACATATAGACCTTTGTTCTTCTGCTTTGTTCATTCCTGCGAGCTGTTGGACTAACCATCGGTGCTCTCTGTGCTGGTTGTAAAACACGGCAGCGGGTGGATGACTGCGGACCGAGAGGATTTAAAAAAAAAATATCGTTCACGCTTGTTGAACAGGTGTATTGATTGAAGTATCGGCGTTTTACTCTCAAAGGATAGTGTTGCACTTCCAGCAAGGGGGAGCGTCTGAGGACGCCGGGGAGGTGGTCGTGGCAGGGGGGGACGATACTGTCCATCACGTCTCTGCCTCTCTCCTCGGGACCCGTCGGGACCGTCGGGGTCAGAAAACAGCGGAGGACAGGCAGGCTGCAGGCGATCGATGAGACCTGAGAACGTTTAAAAAAAAAAAGCTACTGCTGAAAGAACCGGTAGCGTTAGAGCTTATCTACACTACGACCTTTTGATGTTTAATCGTAAAAACGAATGAATCATTTATCATTTAATCATTCACATTTTTCGGTGTATATGACTCTCTTCTTCTCCATGACACTCTCACTTCCCTATATGGATCTTATCTCTATATGACTCTCTCTTCTCTATATGACTCTCTCTTCTCTATATGACTCTCTCTTCTCTATATGACTCTTTCTTCTCTATATGACTCTCTCTTCTCTATATGACTCTCTCTTCTCTATATGACTCTCTTCTCTATATGACTCTCTCTTTTCTCTATGACTCTTTCTTCTCTATATGACTCTCTTTTCTCTATGACTCTTTCTTCTCTATATGACTCTCTTTTCTCTATGACTCTTTCTTCTCTATATGACTCTCTTTTCTCTATGACTCTTTCTTCTCTATATGACTCTCTTCTCTATATGACTCTCTTTTCTCTATGACTCTCTTCTCTATATGACTCTTTTCTCTATGACTTTCTTCTCTATATGACTCTCTTCTCTGTATGACTCTCTCTTCTCTATATGACTCTCCTCTCTATATGACTCTCTTCTCTATATGACTCTCTTCTCCATATGACTCTCTTCTCTATATGACTCTCTCCTCTATATGACTCTTTTTTTCTTCATACCACTCTTGTCTATATGTCTCTATCTTCTCTATGGCTCTTTTCTCTATGTCTCTCTTCTCTATATGACTCTCTTCTCTATATGACTCTATTTTCTCTATGACTCTCTTCTCTCTATGACTCTCTTCTCTACAGGACTCTCGTCTCTGTATGACTCTTCTCTGTATGTCTCTCGCCTCCTGTGACTCTCTCCTCTATGTGACTCTCTCCTCTATATGACTCTCTCCTCTATGTGACTCTCTCCTCTATGTGACTCTCTCCCTCCTGTGACTCTCTCCTCTATGTGACTCTCTCCCTCCTGTGACTCTCTCCTCTATATGACTCTCTCCTCTATATGACTCTCCTCTATGTGACTCTCTCCCTCCTGTGACTCTCTCCTCTATGTGACTCTCTATGTGACTCTATCCTCTATGTGACTCTCCTCTATGTGACTCTCTCCTCTATGTGACTCTCTCCCTCCTGTGACTCTCTCCTCTATGTGACTCTCTCCTCTATGTGACTCTCCCTCCTATGACTCTCTCCTCTATGTGACTCTCTCCTCTATGTGACTCTCTCCCTCCTGTGACTCTCCTCTATATGACTCTCTCCTCTATATGACTCTCTCCTCTATGTGACTCTCTCCTCTATGTGACTCTCCTCTATATGACTCTCTCCTCTATGTGACTCTCTCCTCTATATGACTCTCTCTCCTCTATGTGACTCGCCTCCTGTGACTCTCTCCTCTATGTGACTCACTCCTCTATGTGACTCTCTCCCTCTATGTGACTCTCTCCCTCCTGTGACTCTCTCCTCTATGTGACTCTCTCCCTCCTATGACTCTCTCCTCTATGTGACTCTCTCCCTCTATGTGACTCTCTCCCTCCACTCTCCAGGCGTTCTGTTCACTGTGTTTGATTTGGGCATTCCTTTCCTCCCCTTGCAGACAAAACAACCCCAGACCTCTCCGAACCACACACACACACACACACACACACACCACACACACACACACACACACACACACACACACACACACACACACACACACACACACACACACACACACCACACACACCACACACACACACACACACACACACACACACTGCTTTCCCCTCTGCTAATCACCCACAGGAAATGGGCTCCCATGCAAACGAGGCCGGCCTGGCGAGGGCAGTCCGGCGTCGGGTCCGGGGCCTTGAGACGGTCCCCAGTGGAGGAAATTGAACATGATCTCTCTCTCTCTCGTTCTCTCTCTCGTTCTCTCTCTCGTTTCTCTCTCGTTTTCTCTCTCCCCTCCACCCCTTGTTTCACTCAACATGGCTCGCTTTTCCCCCTCCTCTTCTCGTTCTACCCCCTCTCTGTACATGCGGGTATGTGTTCTCTCGGTGGGACGTCCCTGTGCATAAACACACAATACAGTATATAATGTTCCTGGCAGCTTGTTACTGTAGTTCGGAGGGAGGGAGGGAGGGAGGGGGTGGGTGGGGGGGGGTGTGTGTGATCTATATACATCGCTGTATACGCATGCAAGCTTTCTCGCTAAATTCTGAAGCGTGTTTGAAGGAAATCTCATTATCTGTAGTCTGGACTCTACATTTAGGCTGCTTATGACTGATTTACCACACGGGGGTGGGGGGTGTGTGTGTGTGTGTGTGTGTTGACTCGTCTGTATATGGATGAATGGGGTTTCTTTCTGCAGCCGTCCTTCACACTGTATATATTTGGACAGCGGGGGGTCAGCTAAGTGCTCCGAAACATCACGCTCCACGATGAGTGATCGGAAAACGTCCATCAGAAAGTGGGAGGCTTTCTTGATAAGGGCGTGTGAGAGGCCAAACGCAACAGCCATGACGCTGCGTGCGTGGGTGCGTGCGTGCGTGTGCGGTGCGTGCGGTGGGTGCGTGCGTGGTGGGTGCGTGCGTGGTGCGTGGTGTGGGTGGAAAAGAGAGTCCAACCCCATTTTTCAGCACGCAGGTCGCCGCTATAGGCCTGCTCACAGGGGGGGAGCTTCACGTTTGCCGGTCCAATTAGAAACACGTGCCGCTAACAGCTCCACACGGTACAAGCTGCTGCTTATTTAACGCCAATCTGACGCTACTCAATGCAGGATCTGCTATAAAACCAATGCACAAGAGACAGCGTGCCGTGGTAACACCACTTTATTAGACCTGGCAGACGGACCCTACAGACAACAGCAAAGCCACATGTTCTGCAGGAGCACATGGCTGTTAGTAGTGTGTGTGTATCTAGGGGGCAGCTACACGGGGGGGGGGGGGGGGGGGGGCATACGCGTGGAGCATAAAATATTATTAATTAAATATTATTAATGATATGTTAATTATATACAAATGAATAGAAGATAGAATAGAAGCGCAGGCGGTTGGGTTCGTTCATAATGCCGTGAAGGTGTATGCCGTTAGCGTGTTTATATATAACGTGTATGATATAAAAGCTAGCCATGCGGTGTTGCATGCAAGGTGCCACATGCAACATGCTAGGGGCTACACGCTAGGTGCTAGATGGAGGTTTGTAGTTCATGCTGCTCGGTACGTCCTCACTACTAGGTGGTACATGCCATGTTCTTTGCGCTACACTCCATGTACTACTAGACACTAGGTGGTACATGCTATGTTCTTTGTGCTACACTCAATGTACTACTAGACGCCAGGTGGTACATGCTATGTTCTTTGCACTACACTCGATGTACTACTAGACACTAGGTGCCATGTTCTTTGCACTACACTCAATGTACTGCTAGACGCCAGGTGGTACATGCTACTATGTGCTTCATGCTACACGCGTGGCATCGCCCCCCATTGTCTCGCACAGAGCACAGCTCCAGAGCGGCGGGCGTGACGCGCCAACCGGGGCTGGTTTGAGTTTGCTCTCTCTTGCGGTGGAACCATATCTCTCTGATGTGACCTGCAGGGTAATGTTCGTGAGAGGAAGGGGACCACGGGAGCGAGAGAGGGGGGAGGCAGGGATGGATGGATGGAATGGGATGGATAGAGGGGGCAAGACAGCTGTTTTCAGTTGTGTTTGGTTAAATGTCTGACTACACTGCGTGCCCCCCCCCCCCACACACACACACACTCCTCCTCCATACAAACACTCTTACAAACATGCGGTCGCTGGTTGTTAGGGTATTCAGTGTCTTTTGGAAAGATTCTCAGGAATGCGTCTGTCCGGATTCGGAAAATAGCTGCCTTTCGTAAATGAGAACGAACATTTATTGGAAGCCATGAGAAACGTTATGAGTACTACTTTCCCTCCCCCCCCCCCCCCCTAAGAAAAACAAAATACGCTTGTTGCTCTCTCTCTTCATCATTGCTTCATTTGTATTGTTATTGTTAGGTTGCTATTATTCTCCCTTGCTACTTTCTCATACCTTTTTAGGTTTGGGATAAACGTCCAACTTCCAGCGTAATACACACAAATAACTGTCGCTCCTCCTAGCGCTACACGTCTCCCTAGCTTCTGAACATCACACACACACACACACTCTGGAACCAGATGTGAAGACGAAGGACGCAGGAGAGAGTCAGGGAGAGGGCAGGAGAGGCGATGAGAGGAGGGAAGAGGAGAGGCGGTGATGTGGGGAGGTGGCCCCCAGGAGGCGGGAGAGATGGATGGTCCTGATGACAATAGAATAAATATACAATATGCTAATGTACAAACAGTCAGTCCATAGTCTCAGTAATTAAGTCAAAGAACTAAGCAGCTGGTTAAATACCTACTAACTGCAGACAATGCGGAGAACGGGGAATGTTGGAATGTTTATTTTTGTATTATTCTTGTCCCGAAATATGCAGGGAGGGGGGTAAGACTCGAGGCTTTCCTGTCGAAAGAAATGTTCTCTTTCTCTCTTACCATCTTGATCATCCTTTTCAACCCCCCTCCCCTCTCTCTCTCTCTCTCTCGCTCATCCTGTAAATTCAGTCCAGACTTCCGTTATAAACCTGGATTCTCTTTGCTGAACCAAACATGGAATGCTACTGTAGCCAAAGTGTGTGTGTGTGTGTGTGTGTGTGTGTGTGTGTGTGTGTGTGTGTGTGTGTGTGTGTGTGTGTGTGTGTGTGTGTGTGTGTGTGTGTGTGTGTGTGTGTGTGTGTGTGTGTGTGTGTGTGTGTGTGTGTGTGTGTGTGTGTGTGTGTGTGTGTGTGTGTGTGTGTGTGTGCGCTTTCACAACAACAACAGATGAGAGTTGGGCCGGTGACCATGATTATGACAACGGTTTGTGTGTTTATGTGTCTTTCCGTGTGTGCGTGTATTACTCTGTGTGTGTGTGTGTGCATTATGGTTAGGGCAGAGATGCCTTCCGCAGTCTCCTGCCAGAGTACAGTGAATAGAGCCCTTGTGTTGTCGCAGCCAAAACAGTTTTGCCTGCTCATGCATGAGCCTATTGCAAAGCCTGTGTGTGCGCGCGCGCATGGGCACGTGCACATATGTGTATGTGTGCGCACATGTGCCTGTGTCATATCAGAGCTGCAGTTAGGTCATTCATACTGTGTGTTCGCCCGACTGTGGGCCCTTCCACTCACAGTGATGGCTTTGTCAGCCCGGCCTGCGGCATCATGGGCCCAGCGGGCCGGGCTGCCAAACATAACAGCGGTCAAAAGATGGTATGTTGAGGGTCTATCTCGACGTTATACTGAGCTTGTCTCTCCACAGTGCAATATTACTAAGAACCTTGTGTGTGTGTGTGTGTGTGTGTCTTCATACAGGATGGAGACGTTTTTGGGACCAGGAGGACTGTAGTTCATGCCATCCATTAGATGCTTTGATAAAGTAAGAAGTGTGTGTGTGTGTGTGTGTGTGTGTGTGTGTGTGTGTGTGTGTGTGTGTGTGTGTGTGTGTGTGTGTGTGTGTGTGTGTGTGTGTGTGTGTGTGTGTGTGTGTGTGTGTGTGTGTGTGTGTGTGTGTGTGTGTGTGTGTGTGTGTTTACGGGATCCGTGCTGGATCCTGTTTTTCAGGAAGAGGAAATGCATTTAGCACTGAGTATGTTCAGGATTCCAAGGTGCCCCTACAGACACATTTGCCTTCACAATATATTTTTTTGTTTTTCCTCCTTCTGTCTCCGTAGTCCTCTTCGTCGTCTTCTTCTTCTTTAACTGCCCCCTCGCCCCCCCCATTCCACCCCCCTCCTCCTTCTCTTTGTGAGAAGACTTCCTGTTGGGCACTAAAGGCGGCGCCACGCTTCCTTCCCTGTACCCTGAGGTCTCTCTCTCTCTCCTTCGCTCCCTCTCTCCTTCGCTCCTTCTCTCTCTCTCTCTGTCTGTTAGAGACACACACACACACACACACACACACACACACACACACACACACACACACACACACACTTCTGCACCACCCTGAATACAGTACATCTCCCTCATATTCAGCGGTCCCACAACGGAGATTGAGAAATCGTGTTTTGTCGAGGGCTTTCGACAACAGAATGGGCTCATGGCGCAGTGAGAGCTCATGGCCGCCAGTATTGCAATTGTGCGTGGTTCTGGAGTGCAACGTCGCCAGGCATGGGTTCTTGAGGTGGAACCCCTCCATCCATCACAGAGGATAAAGGACCCGCTCACTCCTCCTCTGGAGGAGGATTGGGTGGGGTGGAGATAGAGGAGGGTGAGCAGGGTGGAGATAGAGGAGGGTGAGCAGGGTGGAGAGAGAGGAGGGTGAGCAGGGTGGAGAGAGAGGAGGGTGAGCAGGTGGGAGAGAGGAGGGTGAGCAGGGTGGAGAGAGAGGAGGGTGAGCAGGGTGGAGAGAGAGGAGGGTGAGCAGGGTGGAGATAGAGGAGGGTGAGCAGGGTGGCGATAGAGGAGGGTGAGCAGGGTGGAGATAGAGGAGGGTGAGCAGTGTGGAGATAGAGGAGGGTGAGCAGGGTGGAGATAGAGGAGGGTGAGCAGGGTGGAGATAGAGGAGGGAGGGAGAAGGAGGTGAGGGATAGGATGGGGAGGGATAAAGATCAAGGTCACGTGAGCCTTGTGGGAGAGAGGATGAGAGCGTTTGGTAGAGGGGGGGGGGGGGGGTGTAGAGAGAAGAGAATAAACAATAAGGCGTTTCCAATACATCCCTATTGCTTTGACGGTACAACCCCAATATATGAAATTCCATCAGCGATCAATCCATCGAGTCCATCAGCAAACGCTTGTGTTTTTCTTTTGTCATAGAACAAGCATGTCCCCTCAAACTCTGAATAGCTTGTTCACAACTCCATGGCATATGGATGATAAGCTATGAGGAAGTAGGAACCACTTCTCGGGAAAGACACTTTCACCTGCTCATAACCTGGCATTCAGTAACTCGGTTGGCTGTGTTCACACAGCGCTGCTGTTTATTTAACGACTCTGTGTTTATATATGGCATGAGACGACCCATCATAAGCCTGACGACCGGTGTTCAAAGTCTGTCCGTGTTTAAAGATACAGTATGACCCTCGGGGGACATGGCAGCGGGGAACAGTTGGATTTAGCGGTTTAGTGTTTTAGCTCCGTCTTCTTCGCCAAAGCAAACGCAGAGTTGCGGGTGTTGGAAAACACACAACCGACAACATCCCACACACTTCACACTCTTCTGGTCTTCTTTGTTTCTCGTTCTGTTTATCTCCTTCTTCTTTCTTTCTCACACTCGACACACAGAACCAAGCAGGCGTGCGGAGAAGTCATTAAGCGGCGGTTGAATCACTCTCTGTATCGAATGTAAGTCATTGCGGCGTTTCGCCTGTGTTGATGTTGTTGTTGTTGTCGTCGTTGTGTGTCTCCTGTTTTTTTTTTTTATTGTGAGTGTGTGTGAGAAATGAGGACACACACACATTCCTCTGTGAGCAGGTCATCATCACATAACGTTCTTACACACACACACACACACACACACACACACACACACACACACACACACACACACACACACACACACACACACACACACACACACACACACCACACACACACACACACACACACACCACACCTGACACACACACACACACGCAAACCCACCTGACACACACACACACACACGCAAACCAACTGACACACACACAACTGACACACACACACACACACACTGACACATACACTGACACACATACACACACTGACACACACACATACACACACTGACACATACAGATACATACACTGACACACACACACACACACACTGACACATACACTGACACACATACACACACTGACACACACACATACACACACTGACACATACAGATACATACACTGACACACACACACACACACACACAACACACACACACACACACACACACACACACACACACAGATACATACACTGACACACACACACACACACACACACACAGATACACACACACACACACACACACGCCAGTTAACGAACCCATGTAGTGGTGGAACCACTGAGTCATCCCGTAAGCGCTTCGGCTGACGTTGTGCGCCGAAACCGGCGTTGTTTGAACAGCTGTATGGAGTGGCTTTAAATAGCGAGGCCAGTGTTTGTCCTCACCGTTAACGGCTATCTGGTAAAAAGGGGGGCCACGGGCCCGGAGAAAGAAGAGAAAGTCTCTTTCTCTCCTCCTCCGCTGGCTTTATGGTAGACGGTAGAGAAATCATTCAGGTTTGTTGTTGTGTGGGGGGGAATGGAAAGTGGATGATGCCCAAGTCTGTTTGTTTTATTTGGGATATGTGGGATTGGCTGCTTCTTCTTTCAGGAACGTAGTGGATAGGGACCATGGCGTAGTGTTCCACTCCCAGCCAGATACCAGGTACCTGGTTTTGATCCCCAATGCCCGCACCCTATTTATTGTGAATCTATATTGTTGACTGTTGCTTGACCGGCTCTTGACCGGCATCATTGAGTAAAATGCCTAAACCCTTATCTGCTCCTTAATGACATATCAATGACATCCTGAACGACGTATCTAAATTCACTCCAAGTCACCTTGGCTTAAAAAGCGTCTCCACTAACTAAATGACATGGATAGTCCACATTTCCTACTGGTCTTCCTCGATCAGGGTTAAGCTTTCCCGATGTGCTTCGCTGTCCCGGGCGGCGGACCTGTGTTGCATCTGAGACCGCTCGCCCCCAGGGGCGGCCTGGCTCACATGGATGATGTCATACGCAACGTGCGTGTGCGTGTGCGTGTGTGTGTGCGTGCGCGCGCGTGCGGCAGGGGGAGATGCGATAAATAGCCGTGACTAACGGCACCTCCCGCAAGCTCCTCTTCCATGCTGGGGCTTCACCAGAACAACTTCCTACAACATCCCCCCCCCCCCCCCCTTACTAGCGAGTGGAAACATACACACATACCACATCCGTCTCTCTCTCTTTCTGTGTCTGTCTCTCTCGCTCTCTCTCGCTCTCTCTCTCTTCTCCCCCCGTCATAATTGCCAATTCCAGGGTAAGCAGTAGTTTCGTGTTGTTTTAAGGCTAAGCTTGCTGAGGTGTATCTGCAGAAACTATCAGCCAACAACAAACTGTCTTGGCTTCATTTCGGAATAAGTAAACTCACTTAACTTTTCCATGAGGGATCACTGCAGTGACGTAGAAAGTGTAGGCACACACAGTGTATTGCAAGCACACCGGGTATAAAATGGCAGAAAGGGATGGATGCCAGTTGCCGGGCTATATAAGGAGTTGAGAGTTGTCTTCTTAACACCACTGTGACGACCACGTCAGGTGTCTGACCTGGCGCTGGGAAATATTTCCTGATAAAAAAAAAAAAATGATATATATATATATATATTATTCAGGACTGCTTCCTTCCATTGGCCTATGGTACTGGGTTAATATCAGACTACTTGAATTTCACTTCATTTAAATGAAGCAAGCAGGAATGTTTTGTATTTTGAATGCACACCATGAAAAACCACATCTCTTTGTGTGTGTGTCTGTGTGTTTACATACTTCTACATCTACATGTTTCCAGACCGGTTGGGGAATGCTAACCAGGGAACGGTGTGCTGCTAGGTCAGAGCTCTGCAGAGGGAGGACACATGTTTAGGTTTGATCCAAATGAAGAGCCAATGGGTCGACATGCCAAGGGGCAGCCCGGACCCTGACACTCGAAACAGCTGATCACAAGTCTCAATTAATGTCCACCCCTGCCTTAGCCCTTGTTGATATTGTATGGAGGTTCCAGCACCCACCAGCAGGTATCATGGTCTGGTACCTGTATGTGCCCCTCATGACATGTTGTTTTGTGTGCATGCTTTTTGTCCTCCAAGGTGTGTGTGTGTGTGTGTGTGTGTGTGTGTGTGTGTGTGTGTGTGTGTGTGTGTGTGTGTGTGTGTGTGTGTGTGTGTGTGTGTGTGTGTGTGTGTGTGTGTGTGTGTGTGTGTGTGTGTGTGTGTGTGTGTGTGTGTGTGTGTGTGTGTGTGTGTGTGTGTGTGTGTGTGTGTGTGTGGTTATAATTGCCATTCATCTCCTATTAACACATGCGAGTTTAGACTAAACTGCTCAGACATGGATGACACTGAAAGCAGTGATCTTTGTCCCCTGATGACCTGCATGGCCACTAGCGATACCCATGTCTTTCACAGCGGTCCATTCAGTCGCTGGCTTTTTGTTTTGGAAACAAAGCCAGGGAAATGCCTGCATCAAGCCCTGCTGCACATGACACACAACCAGACTGTCTAATGTCTAAAGTCCTTTTTCATCGTCCATCTGTAATTGGGCAAATGCACACATTGGATTGCATTAATGCACCACACAGAAGATGAAAGCGCTGTCTAATAACAGAAGGCCATTCTGATTAGTCCCCCCCCCCCCCCCCCGCTCTCCCCTTTTGGTTCACTCACTTTGTAGGATTTGGTCTGAATTTCCTGTGGTTTCCCTTATCCTGAGTCTTTCATCACTTTCCCTCTATATCCTGCCCTACCAACGTCTCTCTCTCTCTCTCTCTCTCTCTCTCTCTCTCTCTCTCTCTCTCTCTCTCTCTCTCTCTCTCTCTCCTCTCTCTCTCTCTCTCCTCTCTCTCTCTCTCGTCTCTCTCTCTCTCTCTCATCTCTCTCTCTCTCTCTCTCTCTCTCTCTCTCTCTCTCTCTCTCTCTCTCTCTCTCCTCTCTCTCTCTCTCTCTCTCGTCTCTCTCTCTCTCTCGTCTGCGTGCAGTGGCGTGTTTGTCCAATATGTGATCATGTTTCTGATATCACCTCTCAGTCATTCCACATATTTAGCTTTTTTGCCATCGAGACACAATAAAGAAATACGACGACCGTGCCGGTGGTCGAGACAACAGACTCCCTTTTCCCAGAGGCGTTGTCGTCTAAAGGATCAACGCGCGTGTCACTCACAACGCTAATTACGGGGCTGGCTCCCTTCAGGTATCGGGGAACGAGCGCTAGACTAAACTAGGGGGAGATAAGTCTGCTACCGGTGGCCTGCCTGCTGCATGAAAGGAGCAGACCACCATAATTGGTGTTAATGGAGACACCCGTGTTTGTCCTCCTCCTCCTCCCCCTGGAGACGCCTCCCGAGAACAGGGTCCGTCGTAATGAAGACGTTGGGAGACTTCATTATTGAACACGGGACACGTGTGTGAGGTTTGTCCCGTTAGGTGCACACGGCGTTCTGCTCTAGTGCCGACGCGTCGGTTCTCGGAGTCTCTCCAGGTGCACTGACTGGCTCCGGCTGTTTGATTTTCTTTTTTGGGTTGCTGATGAGTTTAAAATAGAGCCCCTAATACCCCACAACCCCCCCCGTCTCCCCCGTCTCCCCACGTCTCCCCACACTCCCCCCAGCAGCAGTGTTCAGGGTCTAAAACTGTCTCTCTCCTCCTCCTCTTCCTCTTCCTGCTCCACTGCCAGGGCTTAGATCAGGACCAGTGGCTCAAGGGACTCTCCACTCATTCTGTTTAAAACTCCACATTTAGGTCATGAAGAGAGAATGCCAAATAGTGTGTGTGTGTGTGTGTGTGTGTGTGTGTGTGTGTGTGTGTGTGTGTGTGTGTGTGTGTGTGTGTGTGTGTGTGTGTGTGTGTGTGTGTGTGTGTGTGTGTGTGTGTGTGTGTGTGGTGTGTGTGTGTGTGTGTGTGTGTGTGTTTCTCCTCACCCCATCCATCCTAACGGATCACCTCTTATATACTCACCAACAGTTCAGGCAGCAGAACCTAGTTTTCTCTCTCTCTCTCTCTCTCTCTCTCTCTCTCTCTCTCATCTCTCTCTCTCTCTCTCTCTCTCTCTCTCTCTCTCTCTCTCTCTCTCTCTCTCTCTCTCTCTCTCTCTCTCTCCTCTCTCTCTCTCTCTCTCTCTCTCTCTCTCCTCTCTCTCTCTCTCTCTCTCTCTCTCTCTCTCTCTCCTCTCTCTCTCCCCCCCCCCCCCCCCCATCGCTGTTCTGCCAACTTGATCCAGCTCTTTCCTGTTTGCAATATTCTTGTTGCTGTTGTCTTACCAGCTTGTGCGTGAGAGGAAATTGAGTGAGTAAGTAAGGAAGCTGGGTGGGGGGATAGTTACAGCCTCCCAATAACAAGATGCCATTTCTAGACCAATGGGGTTTTTTTTTTTTGGGTGGAAGCGGGGGGGGGGGGGAGGGGGCTGCGTAACCCTGGAAACCAGCACTCTGTCGCAGCCTGGAGAGACCCACTTCCTCTGCTCTGTTTAGTGGTAGTGTTCATTCTAGTGGGGCGCACCACCATGAAAGAAGCCTCGTCGGTGGGAGCACTGGATTGCATAACAGGGATATAAACCAGGGACAGCGGAGTGAGGTTAGCACTCCTAGCATTGGGATGAAAGTACAGGCATGGCACATGGGCTATGAGTGGGTACGCTGAAGGGCCTTTTTCTGTATTTACATCATAGATGGACCGGAGGTTATGTTTTCACCCCGGTCTGTTTGTCTTTTAGTTAGATAACTTCAACAAAAAAAAACGAAACGTGCTGGTTAGATTGCCTATGGGCCAAGGAACAGTCGATTCAATTTTGGCGCAGATCCAGATCCGAATCCAGATCCGGCCGACTTGTTGGTGTGGCGGAGGTATGGGGGGGCTCTCCGGGGGGGGCTCTCTGGTACCTTATGTACTTCTCATAGGTCTTTTAATGTGGGCTATTTAAGTATTTGGATCTTCAGTGCTGTCTTTCAATGTCAGTTTTCGACCCAAGGTCATGCACCAACCTCACTGGCCCTCTGCCGGCTCTGTGCTGGCCCTCTGCTGGCCAAGCCGGTACTGGGCCGGTTCAGGCCCGGTCATCTCTTCTTTTATCTCTTCTCCTCTATCATTTAAATGTTGGCATCTCCTTTTCCTTCTCTCTCTTTCTTTTGGTTCTGTGACAAAACCAAAACAAAAATATAAGGCTGTCTCTTTTCTGTGTTGCTATTCGAAAAAAAACCCCAAAGAAGACAAACCGTTCGTAGAAATTGCTGTCGTTCTTGGAAAGGCCCGGGCGGACGGAGGCACGATAACCAACCGACTGAAACCAAGGACTCAAACCGGGGGGAAGGATATACTTGGCGCGTTAGCATTGTACCAGAAAGTTGTTAGAAGGGAGTAAGTCATTATTTTTAAAAACAATTTGTTGTTGATTTTGAGACGAGTGAAACCCAAAGGCAGGACGTTTTTTTTCTTGTTTGACTTTCAGTGAAAGCTGTCCCCGGTTTTTATCATATATTTCTCCCCAATATAAATTTGACATTTGATATAGTTATTGTTTTACTGGCTTCTCAGTTCCTCAGGCCAATTCTTTTTGTGTGTGGTGTGTGTGTGTGTGTGTGTGTGTGCCGAAATGCCACACTGCTGTTCTTTTCTTTTTCCAGAAGCGACTCAAAGCTAACAAGTAAAAAAGGGAGAGAAAAAAAAGTGACATGACAGCACAGGAAACGGCAAAACCCAACATTATGGGATGCCGGTTTTCTCTTTCTTGGAAAAAGTGGAAAAAAAAATATGCAGGACGAGCGTCAGGTCTCTCCACCGTCTTGTGGCTAACTTGTATGCCGCGCCAACACACACACACACACACACACACACACACACACACACACACACACACACACACACACACACACACACACACACACACACACACACACACACACTTTCTGTTATGTATTCATGCAAACACACTGGCGGTGACCTACCACATAGAGCTGTGGTCGGGTCTTTGTCATCCTCCAAGACCCCCTATTAACTATCGTTCCAAAGTAACATCAAGTGCAAGATTGGGGAAGGAGAGAATCCTCACTCTCACTCTCTCTCTCTCTCTCTCTCTCTCTCTCTCTTTCTCTCTTTATATATATATGAGAGAACAGAATGTACTGGAAGCAATGGCAAGGCAGGAAAAGAGTGGCTAGAGCCCTAATGATATGGTGTAAGATTGTAACTTGCTGTGTGTTTGTGCGAGTGCGTGTGCAGTAGACCAGGAAAAGAAAGGGTTAGATGGGCCTCTTCAACACATCCAAACCCCCTCTGGTTGGTATGGTTGGCCCCGGGGACTAGAATATATTCTCTCTCTCTCTTTCTCTCTCTCGTGTTGTTTGGGGTGCAGGATAGGCTAGTGGTGGTTAGCCCGAAAGGTTCTGTGTTTGAACCCCAATGTCCACAGACTGCCTGTAGGGTCTCCTTGAGCGGCATTGGCCGGAACCCCTACCCGCTCCTTTATTTACTAGATATATTTCAATTCACCGTAAGTGACTTTGGCTAAAAGTGTAAGGAAATTGGTTGTATACTGTAGAAACATAACCCTGTCTCTCTCTCTCTCTCTCTGAATCAACTTCTCTCTCGGTCTGTCTCTCTCTCTCTGCCTCCGTCTGTCTGTCTCTCTCTCTGGATGCCTCTCTCTCTCTGCCTCTGTCTGTCTGTCTCTCTCTCTGCCTCCGTCTGTCTGTCTCTCTCTCTGGATGCCTCTCTCTCTCTGCCTCTGTCTGTCTGTCTCTCTCTCTGCCTCCGTCTGTCTGTCTCTCTCTCTGGATGCCTCTCTCTCTCTGCCTCTGTCTGTCTGTCTCTCTCTCTGCCTCCGTCTGTCTGTCTCTCTCTCTCTCTGCCTCTGTCTGTCTGTCTCTCTCTCTGCCTCCGTCTGTCTGTCTCTCTCTCTCTGGATGCCTCTCTCTCTCTGCCTCTGTCTGTCTGTCTCTCTCTCTGCCTCCGTCTGTCTGTCTCTCTCTCTCTGGATGCCTCTCTCTCTCTGCGTCTGTCTGTCTGTCTCTCTCTCTGCCTCCGTCTGTCTGTCTCTCTCTCTCTGGATGCCTCTCTCTCTCTGCCTCTGTCTCTGTCTCTCTCTCTGCCTCCGTCTGTCTGTCTCTCTCTCTCTGGATGCCTCTCTCTCTCTGCCTCCGTCTGTCTGTCTCTCTCTCTCTGGATGCCTCTCTCTCTCTGCCTCTGTCTGTCTGTCTCTCTCTCTGCTCTCTCTCTGTCTGTCTGTCTCTCTCTCTCTGGATGCCTCTCTCTCTCTGCCTCTGTCTGTCTGTCTCTCTCTCTGCCTCCGTCTGTCTGTCTCTCTCTCTCTGGATGCCTCTCTCTCTCTCGACTTCTATTATCCACTTCCTCCTGCTGTCGGCTGGCAGGTTGACTCCTCCTCCCCAGGAACCTCGGCCTGTGGTCTGTCTTTCTGGCTCCACAGCCTCTCCTGGCACTCCCTGTTCTCTCCTGCATCCCTTGTGGAAGGCCACTGAAACACACACATTTAACTGTGTGTGTGTGTGTGTGTGTGTGTGTGTGTGGGGGTGGGGGGGGGTGGGTGGGAGAAACAGAGGTCAAGGGGAGACCTTCCTGTCCAGATTCCATGAAGCGGAAGGTGCCAGAACAGCAGCAGCGGACAGCTGTTCACAGCTCTGCGTGCGATACGATACATGCTTCTCATTTAATGTTTTTATTTTGCGCGTTGCGGCCGAGTTATAGATTTGAACTGCGGCTGTAAAGTTTTGTCAGTGGGAATCGCTCATCGTGCCGCTTCGCCCAGAGTTTTCCGTTTTCCGTTGTTGAACCTTAACTCCAATCCAAACAGCAGGTTTAACACAAAAGTGAGAGCAAAAAAAAAGTTTTTTCCGTTTGCCCCGGACGGCCAGATGGAGGTTTTGGCAGTGTCCCGGCCACTGTGTGCTCGGTTCAACAAGGGGTTTTGCCCCCCCCCTCCGTACTTCCATGTTTTCCACAATAGACACGGCGAATAACACCAGGTTGAGGTTGAAACTATCCACAACACCTCCCTCCTTGCTCTCCTCCTCCCTCCCTCCCTCCCTCCCTCCCTCTCTCTCTCTCCCTCCTCCCTCCTTCTCAAACCTGTTCTTGCCCAATCAGCCACACACACACACACACACACGCACACCCTTTGATTGTGTGCCACGAATGCAAGGATCCTGTAATTGCAATCACCTGCGGTCAAGGGGTGTGTGTGTGTGTGTGTGTGTGTGTGTGTGTGTGTGTGTGTGTGTGTGTGTGTGGTGTGTGTGTGTGTGTGTGTGTGTGTGTGTGGTGTGTGCGTGTGTGCGTGTGCGTGTGCGTGCGTGCGTGCGTGCGTGCGTGCGCGCAGCAGCGCCACCACCGACCGGGAGAATCCTGGTTTTGGAAAAGTGGAAAGAAAGCAGAGGAAAAGGGCAAAATTCGTTGGTCGTCTGTCACACCATTTTACTCTCCACTTTCTCCTTCAACCCTCATTTCCATTACTCGCAACAATCATCATACCCCTCTCCACCTCCTCCTCCTCCTCCTCCCTCCACGACTCCCCGCCCTGGCGTGTCTTCTGTACGTAGCTAATGAGGGGCCCCTGGCCTCTGGGAGTGGAGGGGAACCAGGTATGTTGATTGGCTTGGCAGCCTGGCGGGGCCCTTGCCAGGCTCACTTGAGCACTGCCGCTCCCTTAAGAACACCCGCTCAGCCACGCGGGCCGTGCGTGCCCGGGAAAGAATGGAGGGAGGGAGGGAGGGAGAACCAGTGCCTACCAGGACATGATGGGCCCCACCTGCGTCGCATTTGGAGAGCCATTTAGAACGTAACAAGTTAAACCTGCTTTTGTAGAATGCCGCGATCTTATCGGGAATCCCAGAAATGATCAGTTTAGGCAAATTCCAACAGCATGCTGAGGCGACATTTACTAAGCCAAGTAGTATACCTACAGTCTCTCTCTCTCTCTCTCTCTCTCTCTCTCTCTCTCTCTCTCTCTCTCTCTCTCTCTCTCTCTCTCTCTCTCTCTCTCTCTCTCCTCTCTCTCTCTCTCTCTCTCTCTCTCTCTCTCTCTCTCTCTCTCTCTCTCTCTCTCTCTCTCTCTCTCTCTCTCTCTCTCTCTCTCTCTCTCTCTCTCTCTGGCGGATACCATCTCAGCTCTATGGGAGACAAGAGAGAGAAGTTGGCTTCATTTAACGAAGCACAGCTGGACCCAGCGATTGCCATGGACTAAGGTGCCATATTGCCGCTTAAAGCTTTTTGCCTTGGTCCGTGTTCAACAAGTCTTTTAATGCGTTACGGGTGGCGCAAAAATCCTCAACCAACAACAAAAGAAGACAGGAGAGGGACCCTTCTCTCATCCGTTCGTCTTCCTGACTCCAGTAGAGAAGTTGGCTTCATTTAACGAAGGTGGAACCCAGCGGATGCCATTGACTAAGGTGTTTTGGGGCGTTTTTCAATGTGGACAGCTTAGGCAAGCAGTGGGCCCTTCCAACAACACACATTTTAGAAAAATAAATACGATACTATATATTTTTTGTCTTTTATTTTGTGTTGTACTTCTCGCTCCATCTTTACTTGAGCCTAACTCGTGTACACTACCAGACCACCAGACCGCATGGAAGCAGGGAATAATTAAAACTCTTGGTGCCAAATGCTTTGATTCCACGTTTTTGCAGTTTTTTCTGTTTTCTTTTGGTGTACGTATATATAAAATAATCATTGCCATATTGCCGCTTAAAGCTTATTGCCTTGGTCCGTGTTCAACAAGTCTTTTTAATGCATTGCGGGTGAAGCGGTTGAGGTACTTTTGCACCAAATGAAAAGATAGATGGAAGACGTTGAACGAAGCTTGAAGCTGGAAGAACACCCAAAAGGACCAAAGCCAGGGCTATATATATACGTTGAGAGAGCTTTCCCCCGGTATGTATGAAAAGTCTCACCCAACAAGGCGCTAGTAAAGGGAATTGCTTTCCACCCAAAAGGCTTCACAGTTTGTCTCCTTTGAACGGACTCCTTACAAACCTTATGTCATGTCATTAAAACAAGAATAAAAAGACACGGCGGCAACAACAACAACATCAACAACAACAACAACAACAGATAGATTCCTTTTCGGGCGTTTTTCCAGAAAGAGGCAAAAGTTGGAGGCCATCTTTTCATAAATGTTATGTTATTGTTCAATGGGGGAGAAGAACCACAAAGGAGCGCTGTGGCGAGGCGATTGTGTGATGATGGATTGTGGGCAGGGCTGGACAATAATAATTTAATTTGAAACGCCATTGGAATCACAATATGATCCACCGTGCAATGCGCAAGTCGCCTACAAGTGCGGCTGATACGGTCACAAACGTCACGTCACAAATGGGTTTTTCAGTGGAAATGAAAACTGTGACGATCAAATGTTGATCATGTGAATAATGACAACATTCCCACTCTTATTCACTGTATGTATATATCATCCGTCACTTTATTTGTTCTTTTTATTGTGTACAGTATTGCTATAGTGTAGTTCATATTATATAATGTTAATAGTGTATAGTATAGCATATCATAGGTATTATATATTGTTGTTTATAGGATAGTATTGTTGATAGTATTAGTCAATCATATGTCACATTATCATATCACATTATGATTTGATGTTGTTTTTATTTTTTACCCATATTCAGCCCTTATTGTGGATGAAGAAGATAGTGATGGCAGGCAGCGAGGTTCTGCTCCTCTCTTGAGGGTCAATTAGTGATGATGGCCTCTGATGGCATGCCCCCCCCCACCCCCCCCCCAGGTCGATATCTCAACGGTCAATCAGGGGGTGGATAAGGGGGGCTTGGTCGTGTACATACTGTAAACGGACGGAAGGGCCGAGGACCAGCCAGCAGCTGAATCATGCATGAGGTTAAAGTGCTGATGCTGGTGGGGAGACCGAGACACTGATAGCCCAGCAGTAAAAAAAAAAATGTTTTTAATGCCTGATGAATTTGATATCCGTTCCCATGGTACCAGAAATCCTCTCTTTGTGTGTGTGTGTGTGTGTGTGTGTGTGTGTGTGTGTGTGTGTGTGTGTGTGTGTGTGTGTGTGTGTGTGTGTGTGTGTGTGTGTGTGTGTGTGTGTGTGTGTGTGTGTGTGTGTGTGTGTGTGTGTGTGTGTGTGTGTGTGTGTGTGTGTGTGTGTGTGTGCGCCCCCCCACCTGGTTGGGGATGAATGGTGTTGCGATTGGGGGTGGGGGGGGTGCTGTGATGTTGCTGTTGCCAAGGTGACGGCTGCCGCGTGTGTGTGTGTGGAGAGGGATCCGCGGTGTCATTGAGATTCACTGTTGTCAGCAAGTCTAGGCAGGCCCGGTAAGAATCAATAGCTTGATATTAAATCCTTTGAACACACACACACACACACACACACACACACACACACACACACACACACACACACACACACACACACACACACACCAAGCAGCACAACCCCCTCCCTCCTATCTCCTGTGTGTCCTACAGAAAGTGAAGGTGTAAAACAATGATTTGAATAGCAGAAAGGAGTGCTATGTGGTTTCACAACACAAACATTATATTCACTTTATTTTGAGTTTTGTATCATTCCAATTCATTTTAAATGTTGTTTTTCCTCAATGCGTATTCATTTTACCCACTGGAATTTAAAAGACAAGTACCAACAATGCGGTTTGTTATTGTATGTATATCCAGATACAATCTCATAAAAGCATGATGGAATTTTTGGAGAGCATAACCTGCTCTAAGCCCCGCCCCTAAATCAATCTGCTACCTTCAACTAGCTTCAGCGAGATCCGAATCAGCACACTGGACACTATGAAGGGGATTGGTGTGGCAAGGCCTTACAGCTACAATGCCCTGGGTTCCAAACTCCACTGCAGTCTTCCTGTGATGAATGCTGCATGTTTTCACTCTTTTGTCTGACTTCCTCCAACTCTGCAAGACAGAACTGTACACGTGATGTTAATTGAGCCTATGCTCGGAAGAATTAGGGTTCAAATAAACCCGTTGACTATTGACGATAGTTTGATACAAAGTTGACTTTCAAATTGAATTCAAACACTGTCCTAGTTCATTTCTGGTTGGAAAATGATTTGCTGCTGGCCTGCTACTGGTCGTGCAGTGGTTCTCACAAATGTTTGCCATGTACAGTATGTGAGATGGTGAGAGAGTGAAAGGGAGTGTGTTCCCGTTGGTGTGTATGTGTACCCGTGGTGTTCCTGTTGGTGTGTATGTGTGTCTTGTCTGGCCATTTCTAACCCACGCTAATTGCTTGTGTCATGGTACTCAAGCAGAACTGTGACACCATCTGTTGACTGCTCTCTCTCTTCCCATGTCTCTCATCCTTCCTCTCTCTCTTCCTCCCTCCATCGTTCTCCATCTCCCTTCTCCCGTCTTGATTCACTTCATTCATTCGTTTGTTTTTCACACACTTATGCAACATTGTACTCACTGCTGAGTTCTGCTTGACTTACTTTTACTGAAGAAAAGCTTATCGGTTGTTCTTCTCTCCTTCCTGCAGATGATGGTTTCTCCTACTCAAAAACAACCCGCTGTCCCTTGAAGCTACAAGCAGACAACACATCGACAGAAGAGCGACTTTTCTCTCATCCGTTTCGTCTTCCTGACTCCAGTAGAGAACTAACCAGAACACAGGGGATTGCCGCTACTACTCTCACACAAATGTTGGCTATCCGAAGCCGCATCGGATAACTTTTAGCGTTTGCGAGGACGGACGAAATCAAGACCTAGGCACCACTACTCTGCACGCCATGTCCGAGCACAAGGACATGACAAACCGCCACCTGCGGCATAAGCTACAGAGTCTCGGTCGCCGGCTGGACGAACTGGAGGAGGCCACCAACAAGCTGCAGAAGTCTGAGGATGAGCTGGTCGAGCTGCAAGTCAGTACTCTATTTTATATCTATATAATCTATTTTATAATTTTGTTTCTTAAAAGTTTGAAAACATAGTACTCCCAATTGTATTCTGGCTAGTCCATGTGCATAGCTTGGTGTGTGTGTGTATGTGTATATTTTCGTCCAGAACAGGAGATTGGTTTTAAGATGTCTGTAGATTGTTATTATAACATGGTATGTTTTAGAATCAATTCATTAATAAATCTGTCTCTTGGTAGGACAAGATCATCCAGGCAGAAGGCAGCAACTCCTCACTGCTGGACGATGTCGAGGCTCTGAGAAAAAGGCTCCTGAAGATCCAGGGGAAGGACGAGGAGGTCCGCAAGGCAGAGGACCTCTGCCGCACTGTCCGGGAGAAGCTGGAAGAGGAGGAGAGCCTCACCAAGGAGCTCGAGGCCGAGGTCGAACGTCTTCAGCGACGGATGGCCGAGCTGGAAAAGCTGGAGGAGGCGTTTGGTAAAAGCAAGTCCGATTGCAGCCAGCTGTGTCTCAGCCTCAACGAGGAGAAGAACCTGACCAAGAAGCTCTCGTCCGAGTTGGAGACGCTCATGACCCGATTGAAGGAGATGGAGACGTCCGAGGTGAAGCTGGATAGGGCAGAGCAGGCCTTGGCCGCCGAGCTGGAAAAACTCAAAGGCTTCACCCAGACCTTTGTAAGTGAGCGCAAGAGGCTGCTGGAGAGGCAGAGGGACAATGAGAAGATCATCCTGAAGCTGACAGAAAAAGTGGAGCACCAGAAGAAGCGCATCGACACTGCGGCAGACCCTGGACACCGCGATTTCATGAGGTCGTGCATCGAAGACGAACTCTCCACGGGCCTTTTCAACAGCAAGCTGAACCAACGCAAGAGAAGCCTAGATTACCTGAAGTCTGCCGAGGACAACGTTGGTCTGCGGAACAAAGCGGAGAACGAGAAGAACAGCGGCCTAGAAGGTCCCAGGGAGGAGGACAACAAGGTGAAGGAGCTGTCCCAGGAGGTGGAGCGGTTAAAGAACCGCCTTAAGCAAATGGAGATCGTCGAAGAGGACCTGAGAAACTCAGAGTCCAAGAACGACGAACTCCAGGAGAAATTCCAGGCGGAGTTCAACCGAGCACGGCAACTTGGCGAGCAGGTGGAGCAGCTGCGCACACAGCTCTGCGGCAATGGCAGCGGCGTGGATAACGTCGGCAGTCACGACAACAGGGGCGCGAACGTGTGCCCAAACGCCCCCGCCAAAGTCCTCGAGAACGGAAAGGCGGAGAGCGACGAGATCAACGTCAAGGGAGGCTTCAGGAACGAGAAGCCCAAGTACCGGAGCGCCGCCACGCCCCCGGAGCCGAGCTCTCCCAAATATAAGAACCGGGAGCTGTCTCCCCAGCACAAGCGGGAAACCAAGCTGTGGAGCAGAGAGCAGGGCCACTTGGAGGAGCGCTCGCCCATGGCCACCAGAAGAGCCGCTAGCCCCCACAAACCCCGGAGGACGCCCAAGACCCCGACGGCTACAACCACCCCGTTGTCTGATAATGGAGTACGAGAGACCGGAAGAGGAACCGAAGAGAATACGAGAGGAGGGGCCTCTCGCGGCTCTGTAAACGCTGCTTCCGGGGATGGAAAGAAGGCTTCCGTCTTGAACCGCTACCCCCCAGCAGCTTACGAACAGAAGCGCTGGAAGACGACGCAGAAGCCAACCGATGCGGAAAGCAAGAAGAGCAAAGTGGAAAAGATCCCCAAGTTGTATGGCGTCAGCGACAGCGAGTCAAACAACTCTGACTTTGTGCCCGAGTCCTACAGCAAAGCCAACAGTGTCAACAAGGACTTTGTCTTTGCCTCGGATCAGGAATCACTGGACCTGGTTCAGGAATTCACCGTCCCCCTCTCAGCATCGAAAGCTAATGGATCCTACAAGGCCTACAGGTCCGACGTCATGCCACTGTTGCCCAGCGACCAGGTGTCAGAAGGTCACTCCTCTGCCTCCGAGACGGAGTCCACAGGTTCCAGGCCCTCTGAGCCGGAACCCGTGTCTGAGGTGTCCACCGCCACCACTGTGAGCAGCAGGACCGCCGCCGCCCCCAAGTACCCCAGGTACACCCGCGTCCGCGACCCCCCCTCGGAGGGCTCCTCCACCAGGAGCTCGTTCGATGAGGAGCTCCACAGCAGACCCCTGCCGGCCGACGGAGCCGAGCCCATGCACACGCCGTCGGGGATCGAGATCCGGCGGGTGTGCAGCCCACGGGAGGCGCTGAGGTCAAAGGCTGTCATCAAGCCGGCCATCGTCGAGACCGACCAGAAGGAGGTGATGATGTCCGAGCTGCTGGCCACCAACGGTAAACCCAAGATCTCCACCAAACCCACGGTGTCCACCGGCAGTAAGATTACCAGCAGCATCATCATCTACCCCAACGACCCCGGCTCTTCCAGAACCAGCAGTCGCAGCAGCAGTGTGTCCAGTGAGCCCCTCAGGGAACGACACACCTCTACCAGTAACATCCTCATAGGTATGTTACTGTGTCACTATGTCTTCTTCTTAATTGTGAATTAAACTGTGGTATTGCAAATAATGGTCGAGAAACAATTAGGCTCAAACCAGAAGTTAACTGAATATTGAATATTTCTTCAGAATTAATGGATCTATTTGATTTGATTTCTTAACGTTAGAAAAAAATGTTGTTATGTACTGTTCTCTTTGTCAAGCTGTTTTCATTGATATTATAAAAACATATAAAAAAACATATAAAAATCATATTAATCACCAACAGGCCCCAGCATGGAGCACCGTGGCAGCATCTCCATGCCCTACCAATTCTCCATCCCCAAGAGTGACATCCCGCTGCACGACGACTACGGCCCAGAGGACACGGGGGACCCCCCGTTCAGGTCCGGCCTCCACGAGGCTCCAAGAGTGGACACCGCCTCCACCTTCAGTGCCGGCCGCCTCTGCTCCCAACGCAGCAGCAGCTCCAGCCTCCAGTCCCCGGAAGCCACCGGGGTCTACTCCTCCGCGGACTTCGGCAACGACGGCGAGTCGGGCTTCGAGAGCGGCAGCGGCGGCAGCAACGCCACCGCCACCTCCGTCAGCAGCTGGAGGAGCCAGACATACGGCCTGCCCTCGCAGGACGACGGTCTGCCCGACCTGAGGAACGTGACGGTGAGAAGCACCTGGCGGAACCGGGCCGCCGTGTCGGTAGACGAGGGGGCCGTGCGGGGGCCGTACGGCGAGGAGGAGGAGGAGGAGGAGGAGGTGGGGGCCTACCGGGCCTACCGGACCAACAGTGTCTCAGAGGAGACGGGGAGCGGCAGGGCGGGGCCCGGTGGAAGCGCCACGACACTCAAGGGAGCTAAGCCGTCTCCAGCTGAGGTGAGACACGTAATATGTACGTAATATGTGAAGAACAAATATACCCTGAAGTGATTACTTCAATCTAAACAAATGACATGAAACGCTAATAAGTACCAACTTCTTGGCTATACATGCTTTGTAAAAAGTATAAAAACCATGGCAAGCCAAACCATGAAAGCACATAATAAAACTTTTGAACTCGCAATTCCATGCCAAGAACAATTGACATTGACTTTTACAGCTGTACATGCGAAAGATCACCAATGCCCCTGGCTCCAGAGAAGCCCTGGATTCCGGAGCCCGCAGGAGCAAGGACTTGCCGTCCTCCTCCTTCGACACAGCAGGGCTGAGCAGAGCCATCGCCCACGAGCCCCTCAGCTCGCAGACGTGGGGCCGGTCCTACTCTCAACCTACGGTAAGTGGGAGAAGTTACCTGGAGGATTTCGGGGGGGGGGGTTTTCGGTTTCCGATTTACCATAGTCCTAATTGGGCGTTTCTGTCATATACAGAGCAGAGCTTTATCTTTTCGGTCTATGCTCTGGCAAGGGGTGGGGGGGGAAATAGCCTAACTGATGTCAAAGATGATTTGTTGGGAAAATATGGAAAACTTCTACGCTATCTTCTCACAGTAATAATTTCAGTTGAAAAACGCTCACGTGGGTACGCCCTAATAAAACGCAGTGTTTTGCGCACTAGCATGGAGCATGTGCTTCACAGCATTCCGGTTACTTCCTGACCCTCTTCCTCATGTCGGAGGAGGCGGGGGGGGGGGGGGGGGGGGGAGTCCCGTCAGAAGCGTTTCCCATGTGGTGCACCGGTGGCAGCAGAGCGGATCATTCGTTGCATCCAAACAAAGCTCAACAAAGCGAGCAATCAGTGCGGCGGCCGGCGGGGTCTGCCTTCTCTTAAGCGAGGGCTTAATGAACACGTCTGGCACCGCATGAGAACACAAGGAGAGCTCTGATGTACGGCCGTACCAAACGGCCCCGCAAAAAGAAAAAATGAAAAAAGGGGGAATCTGGCCCCCGGTAGTCATCAGGAAGCTGTATGTTTTTGAGTACCGGGGGGGAGAAAAAAACGAAAGAACGAAAGAAATTTCTCAATAATTGGAAGGAATTATCATTCCCAATCTGCAAGCAATTTAGCCTGGGAAGATTAAGTGGAATCTGGAAAGCGCACAGTCACAGTGTTTTCGCTACTGGTGTGTTGTCCACTTTGCCGCAGCTTGGCCCCAACTTTCAAAGTTTTTTTTGTCTTTCTTCCCCCTCCTCTCCCCCTCTCTCCCCCTCTCCTCCCCCCCTCTCCCCCTCTCCTCCCCCCCCCTCCCCTCGCTCACCAGACCCTGAGACTTGCAGCTTAGCGCTGCAGTTCTGTGCGTTGCTCTCCCGCTGCCCCGCTAAGCACAAAGAGAGAGAGAGACACACAGAGAGACAGACAGGGTGGGACGTCGAAGAGAGAGAGAGAGAGAGAGAGAGAGAGAGAGAGAGAGAGAGAGAGAGAGAGAGAGAGAGAGAGAGAGAGAGGAGAGAGAGAGAGAGAGAGAGAGAGAGAGAGAGAGAGAGAGAGAGAGAGAGAGAGAGAGAGAGAGAGAGAGAGAGAGAGAGAGAGAGAGAGAGAGAGAGAGAGAGAGAGAGAGAGAGAGAGAGAGAGAGAGAGAGAGAGAGAGAGAGAGAGAGAGAGAGAGAGAGGAAAATATGTGGGAGGCTGGAAATGAAAAAGACCTTAACGGGGAGAAAAAGAAGGTTAGGGAAACCTCAAAGAGAAGAAAATAGCCCTCTTGTATTTTCGAATGCCAGCACATTAGCCGTCTGGGTCCGAAGCCAGGCGGCGCTTGCTTTTCCACATGCACGCGCACACACACACACACACACACACACACACACTTGAAGATGGACCTTGTGCTGTATCTAAGCTGGGCTTCAGTGCATTTGGTGTTATTTATGTGTTTCTGTTAGTTAATGAATATACATATACATATACATGTGTGTGCTTGCGTTTATATACTTCCCAAGGGGGTGGGGTGGGTGGGGGGGGGGGGGGGGGTTAAGAAAGACATATGAGGTGAGAAGTTGAAAATTGGCAACCACACTAGCTTGGATGTCTCCTGGTATTAAGCTTGTCAAACAAAGGCACATTAGCACAGCGGGGGCGCCTTAGTTGGAATAACATGTGACTTCATCTGCTTGACAAATGAGACTTTATTTTAGTCGGGGCAGTGCCCCAAATCGTCAGGGTCGGTAGAATAACTCGACATACAAGCCTAGATACAAGTGTGGCCTTTTGTCTGAATCACCGTTGCCTGGAACGGTTGTTAAACACGTCTTTATCTCCTGTTTATCCCGTTTAATGTCTTGCGCGGGATCGACGTTGGCAATTGACGTTGGCGCCATTATCGTCAATCACTTGCGTCATCATCACGATGACTGATTTTGCTTTGAGAGAAGAAGATAAATATTTAATGGGGTATGGCGGTGATTATGTACGTGACATTTTGTTTCAGTGGCTCCTGCCTGCCTAGACGTTCATACGGTCCGTGAAGCAGACCGTGACCCAGTGCACCCAGTGTGAAATATCAACTTGAGTTGATATTTCTTCAGTCCCGGAGCTGCTTTTTAATACAGTGCTCGTAGTTGAGTGTGCTCATATTCGGGGGCCCCTCGTGGGAAATAGCCGAAAAAAGACACTCGACACTGTAGTCCTGCAGGGAGGCACGGCTTCCTCTTTCCACCCGGGGCCACCAGCCAGACTGCTAACCACAGCCAGGGCTGGGCAGTGTTGTTTCTGTGCCTGTGTAGTGGGCCGGGCCGCGCTTGCGGTGTCCTGGCTTTAAAGGAAGTAAAGGAAATAAAGGGTCACCGAGAGGTCACGACGTGTAGACTGGCCGGGGGGGGGGGGGGGCAGGGGTCACGGAAGGGGTCAGGTGTGTAGTTCTAGAATGTGTGTTCTAGGCCACCAAAGTGGGGGTGACGACCCCAGTAACCCGGGTTCTCTCTACTGCATAGGCCTTCCCCTGGCTTATCACTGGAGGTCTGCTGTCTAAGAGACTGCCGATGAGTGTCCAAACACACTCAAGAAACTGACGCGGGTACGACAGGCATCCGTCAAAACAAGAACGAGAACAATGGTTACAGGGACACGGCCTCCGGTCTTCAGCTCACAACAAAATCACACTACCATAGAACCTTGACCTTAGTCTTGTGACTTTTGACCCTTGACCTCCTTTCTGATTGTCTTTCACCCCCCCCCCCCCCCCCCTCCTGCCAACTTTTACTTGGATTCTGCTCTGATTGGATAACTTAGAGAACTGCTAAAACTTTTGTTGGATGGGCCCAGTCAAGGTCTGTGGTTGTGTTAATTATGGGTGGATGCTCCGTGTTCCTCAAAGCCTTTACAAGGAGTTTTGGAAAAGCTGTATTTTCCACGGTCGAGAGCTACAGTACATTAGTCAATGGAATGAAGAACCTTGTTGTAATTGGCAATCAAAAAAAAAAGGAGGAAAGGAAGAAAAAAAGTTTCCCTCCCCACTATGCATGTATGGTTATGCATCGTATCTCTCAATGATATGATCATTGTGTCATTTAACTATTTTAGTTGCAGTTGTGCGGCTGGCATGGGAATTAAATGGATACCCGATATACTCTAATTCCTAATTGATGCAGGGAGAAGACCCACTCACAGACATAAGCCTCACTGTCCTCCACTCCCCACCCCACCCACCCATGCACACCAACCCTCCACCTCGTCCATCTCTCACCACCCCTTCTCCCCTGGTGCCCCTAAATAACGACGGGCTGTGGGGGGTTTTACGGAATCATCCCTTGGCCCGGGGCCCTGGGGTTCCAGTTCTTCAAGAGCTCTACCATCTGGTGGCAGATGGGACTATGGACGCCGACCACTACTTCTCCTTCCTTCACTTCCACTCTTGTCAATCCGTCGCTGGCTGTCGCTGACCTCCGGGGGGGTCCGCGGGCTTGATTACCGGGAACATCATCGCCGTAGCGCTGCTGCCGAAAAACACTGGCTCTCTCCCTCCCCCCCCCCCCCCCCCCGCAAACCTGGGAGACTTAGGAACTAGCCGCTCCGTCGAACAGACATAATAATCAAAGTATGCCTCGGTGAACAGAGTTCCACTACAGAAATCTTTTGCTTTTTTTTCTTCTTCTTCTTCTCCTCCCTCCAAACCTCATCTTGGAACCCCGTTCTTAAATCTGGCAGATTTTTGAGATTTTTATATAGTTCAGTGGCTTGCGATACATAAGTAAGAGCAACTGTTATCGGGCTGTGTTTTGGGATTCGGAATGCGAGGAGATAACTAAATGGGATTTATGGCGGCGCAAAGGTCACGAGTGCTGATTCCACGTTATTAAACGGAGTGGCACGTGGGGTCGGACGGCAGAGAGGGAACGCAGCCAGGCGCCGTTTTATCGCTCACATCGACTCACACCCAATCTTCTCGATCGATACCGGACAGGCTTTTGATTGACCCTTGATCTGCAAGGTCGGCGTTATTGGATTTGATGGCTTCACAATATAGCCTGGCGTGTCTGAGCTCGGCCCCTCGTCCACACACACGTTTTCCTGTGGTCAACGCAAGCTGTTTCGTCACGTTTTCGACACTCCAGTACAGAGTCCACATCGTAAACAAAGTATTTTCCACGTATGCTCGCCAATAATATGTGTTTTTGGTTTGCAAATGTTGAGTGGATGCAAGCCACTAATGTCACAGTAGTCTTGAAACAAAAGAACCCTGGAAGAGTCAATATCCATTAAGTGGACAACAACACCCACACAAGTCCTCTGGGTACCGTAAAGGGCCTTAAGGCCACCTTGGATACAAAGGAAACACTTATTGGTCCTCATGCATTAATCAGTGGTCTCTTTATCGTTCCAGTCACTTATACAGTCACTATTGTTATTTTGTTTGTTCTTTTTTTTTGTGTACAGTATTTTTATAGTATTGTGCTTTTAGAAAATTCATACCGCGGGAGGGAATGGGGAGTAAGCATTCCATTGCTTTAATACTAAGGATTTGGTGGGCTTTTCATCTTCTGAGAGGTCATGGTCAGGGTCAGATCATGGCTAATATGTTGTCACTTTTATCCAAAGCGTCTCACCGTGAAATGTATTCATAATCTCTATTTAAAGATGCCTGCTGTTAATGAACAGGTAGGGCTTTTGCGTACGGCCCGCAGGTAGTGCTGTGGACATTCGGGGTTCGAACCCAGAACCTCTGGACTGAGAGGCAAACACCCAAACCCACGCTAATGGTTGTGGTAACCACAGACCATGGCAGAGGAGAGGAATGGGTGGGTGGAGGGGGGGGGAAGCATCCAGGATATTGTCCAAACCCCAACCCAAAGTCCAGAGTGGATAAGGCTGGCAGGTCCGGCTACGTGCTTTATGTAGCGGTCTCTCCTCACTCTCCCCCTCCACCCCCCCCCCCCCCCCCCACCCCCCGGCATGGAACAGAACAGCATTGTAGCGTGTTTCCTTCCCAGCGCTGTGCTGTCAGGAGAAACCTCACGCTAAACCCCCACCCCCCCCCCCCCCCCCCTCCCCGAGTGAATGGGCTGTGAACTTATGTTTGGCCCCGCACGGCCCGATGAGCGGGAACCTAAAACATCCTTTCATTCTCTTTTTCTTTTTCTTTTGTTTTTCCGTATAACCTGTGGCTGCAAGGTGACTAAGCGACGGGGGCTTAGTTTAGGGGTTGCGCTTCGGTTCCACCGTTCAGCCCTGAACATCACCCTGACGGAGTAGGGCGTTAAAAGGAAGGGAACACAGAGGCTGAGTAACGGGCGGGGGGGGCAGGGGTCAGGGGGGCAGGGGGGGGCAGTTGGATGGGAGGGTGTTCGGGGGGGGGGAGGAGGCTGGAGCAGCAAGACACGATACAATGCGAATGACCTTCGAGGAGTCGTTTGAGCCGTTTTTACGCCTGGCCAGGTGAAGGGGAAACTTGAGGGGGGTGGGGGGAAGAATGGCGATGAAATGTATTTTAAAGCCGTCATTTATGGCTTTTTGAATGTGCCGTGAAAAATCGTCTGCCATGGCGAGGCAACGTTACATCGAGAGGTGAAGTGGTACCGAGGGCGATACCGATTCAAAACCAAACTTCTAGTTGTAGTACACACTTGTTCTATGTACAGCGTTTACTCAGGTATATTTAAACATTTCAAATCATGCATTGATATATTAGTAGTATGTAACATCCTTCTACTGCTCCTCACTGACTTCTATACTGCCGTTAGCGTGCAAGTCTTGCACGCTAAATTATTTCTAAATTTTTTTCCTAATTGGGAAGCTGGATTTCTATTTTATGACTAAATAAACATAAAAGGGATTTGAGGAAAAAAAATCTATAATAAAAGCTGTAGTCTCCAAGTAGATTTCCTCTGCTCCTTCGGCCCATCCAAACCCCATGTTTCTCAAGCTCAGTTATTTGGCCGTATTAATGTTCAATAAAAGGAATAAAGTGAATCCCATGGAAAACTGCCTGAGCTCTGCTGGCATGACAGAAACCTTCAAGCTGGATGTGCTTAACGCCTGCTTAATGACTTTTAAGCTTTTTAACTATTTAAGCAATTATTTGTGTGTGTGTGTGTGTTTTCTGGTTTGTTTTTTTACAGACCGTTTCCTGAATATTTATGCTAGCCCATACAGAACCCACCACTAACAATCAGATTGGCCAAGATCAGCATCGCTATAGCAACAAACCTAGCATTACAATCCTGCCGTTCAGCCCACAGACCAGAAAAGTGCAGGCAGTGGCGGTGGCTTACCATAGAAGGAGAAATGCCTGTGCCATTTCCTCCCCCCCGAAACAGGAAGTGACCCAATTGGCCACACCCACTTGGCACCATGGCCGCGCTGACTCGATTTCCTGTCTGCTGCCCCGGGGAGAGCGAGTAAGGCAGTCCAGCGGTGCTCCATTAGAGCCAATTAGCAAGAATGCGTTCTAAAACTGACATCAGAAGCCAACTCCTACCCACCAACTGTCACTAATTATGGTGCGTTTTTAAGAAGCTAAAATTACAGGAGCTATAGGCGTATGTGTGTGTGTGTGAGGAAGTGCTTCGTCATGGTCAAACTCTCCCTTCTCCTAGCTGCTAGGGTCACTGAGGTTATTCGAGGGGACGTGCTGATGTAGCCGTCCTACGCCAGTAACTCGGAATTTTATTCTTTTTAGGTTTTTCCGGAAGACTCACCGAAATTATAAATCTTTCAGCTTGGGGTATGTTTGGGGGGGTTTTGGGTTGAGAATTTTCCTCTGGCAAAAATCCACATGGCAAGGATTTTTCACACAGCAGTTCACATAAACGTTTCTTATATCTAAGCTCTATTCGCTGCTGGGGGGGGCAAATTGCTCTCATGTTAAACAACAGAATGTGGAGGAAAGTGAGTGATATGACATCTTCTTAATGCTTTTCATTTTTTCGCTTTCTGGCGCAAATGACGTTTTAATCCCTAGATTATTGAACTGGAGATGCCACGACGAGTCAGTTGAGGTGGTTTTCACCATGTGATCTGAAGATGTTTGTACTTCTTGACCAAAAGATGGCGAAAAACCAAAGCCACCAGTTGTTCTTGGTCTTCTTGTGACAGAAAGTACAGAGATGGGGGGGCTTGACTTAGGGGGTTCATCACCATCAAAACCCTCCTGTCTCAAGTCTTTTGATGATGATTTTTTTCTTCTGTTCCCTACTCTAGGGTGCCGAGCCCCTCACGGACCCCGGCCCGGACCCCAGCCCGGAACCCCACCACAGCCCGGCCTCGTGGAGACGTCCCCCCCCCATCGGTGAAGCCCGCCACCCGGGCAGCTCCTCCTTCGACCAGGGCCACAAGACGGCCGAGCAGTGGTCCGGCAGGGGCCAGAGGCCGGTGGACCGGGCGGAAGCCAGGAGCGCGGTGGGCAGCCGCCCCTGGAACCGGGAGCGGCAGGCCGACCGCTACTAGACCCAGCTGTGGTCTGGAGAGGACGTTCACACTGTGGAGACCAGGTTGGGAAGACTTCCTGTTTGTCTTTCTGTCGGTCTGGAGTTCTTATAGAAATAAGTCTGTCTCTCTCTAGTTCTCTGTCTCTCTCTGTCTCTCTCTGTCTCTCTCGCTCTCGCTCTCGCTCTCGCTCTCGCTCTCGCTCGTTCGCTCTCTCTCGTTCGCTCTCTCTCGTTCGCTCTCGTTCGCTCTCTCGCTCTCTGTCTCTCTCATTCTCATTCTCATTCTCTCTCTCTCTCTCTGCTTCATGACTAAACCAACGTCCCCTCAGATCTCTTAATTAAAACAAAGTGATTTTAATTACTTCTTCGGTTAATTAAGTACAAATCCCTCAAGAGTTATTGTTTTTTTTTTCTTGAAACGTGAACGTCGTGACGTGTCAACACTCGTCGCTTTAAGTACATCCCACAAGGCGGTGACGCCATCCACCCACGCTTGGCTGAAGCTCCCATTAGCGACACACACTCAGTCACGGCCTTCGACAGTTTTCAAACATAAATGTCAACCTGAAAATGATCAGTGCCTGTCCCCTAGATCCACATGGAGGATTTGTGAAGACACTTTTTCACGTTTTCTTTCTTGTGTTCTTTTCACACAGAACGCAATCTCTCAACCGCTACAGGAGGGGGAGTCCCCTGGGGGTCCTCAGCAAACCACCATCATGGCTGCCCGCCTTCTCCTCCTCTTCCACCACCACCACCACCACCACCACCACCACCACCACCACCACAGGCCTCTCCCCCTCACCACATCTGCTGCTCCCGACGCCATGGAATACAGAAGTGAAACACGACGACACCACGGCAGCAGTAGTAGTAAACCATCGTAAACCATCGTAGGACCACAGACTGCTGACTCTCTGACCCTGACCCCCCCCCCCCCCCTGGCAGCGTACGCATGAACTCAGACGCTACCAGAATCTCCCTGCTCCCCCTCCCCTTCCCCCACCCCCCCTCCACGGCTCTCGCGGGAGACTTAACTGCACACGCAGTGCTTTCAGTGGCTGTATATGGAGAGTGTTCCGTGAGAGTGCTGTGGGGGGGGGTGGAGGATGTGTGTGTGTCGGTGTCGGTGGTGGTGGTGGTGGTGGTGGCGTTTTGAAGGGGGTCTAGCCTTCAACCAGCCTATGTATCCTCTTCTTCTGCTTCTCCTCTTCTGTTGGATGTATTACAACGTATAACCGCTACTACTACTACTACTACTACTACTACTACTGCTGCTGCTGCTAGTGCTGCTGCGATTTGACAAGGGGTAGAGGCTCCGAACCGGACTGGTGGTGGTGGTGGTGGTGGTGGTGGTGAGGGGGTTGGAGAGGAAGTGGAAGGTGGGGGCTAAGGGGAAGGGAAGGGAAGGACCGACACCGGGGACCTTGATTTTTAATAGCGTTTGGGAAGTGTGTCACGCCGTAACCCTCTTCTCTCCCCCCCCTGCAACTCGGCGACTCAGACGAGTTGCGGGGGGGCTGTAGACCCCTTTCGGAGCTGAAAGAACGGATCCAGCCTAACCCTGATTGTGACCAAAAAAAAAAAAAAAAAACCCAACAATTGGGAGCGAGTTTCTCACACAAAGTTTCTCTCAACTTTTTTTTTTGTTTTGTTGTTCAAATGGAACACGCCAGCGCACAAGCATTCGTGCACGCATGGCAGAAATGGACTTGGCAACACACACACACACACACCACACACACACACACACACACACACACACACACACACACACACACACACACACACACATAGCTGGGCGAACGTATTTCAAACCCCTGCGTGAGCCGCCCGTATGACCGGATGATGCACATATTGCCGGGGACTATTTATGGAGAACGTCTTGCATGTTCCGGAAATGCATTCTCAACCTTTTTATTTTTATTTTTTATTTTATTTTTAATTTTATTAAAGGGGGACACAAAAAACAATATTCTTCATTCGGCCGTCGTCGTCGCCGCCGTCGTCGTCGTCCTAAATGCTTCTTGCGGTGTTTTCCCGGTAATTCGCTTCCTGCCGTT
The DNA here is from genome assembly GCA_027704905.1 of Muraenolepis orangiensis. Taxonomy (NCBI): domain Eukaryota; kingdom Metazoa; phylum Chordata; class Actinopteri; order Gadiformes; family Muraenolepididae; genus Muraenolepis; species Muraenolepis orangiensis. The sequence continues at coordinate 18,139,011 of CM051016.1, read as the reverse complement.
CGGCCCTTCCTTTCCTTTCCCTATCCTTAAAATCGGGGGGGGGAAACGATTTGACCGTTGCCTCGACAGCGGGATGCAATGTGTACGTTGGTCCCGAGGGGAGGACTTCATGAGTCGCACGACACTACCCCATGGTGCTTTGCTTGGCGTCGGTCGGCGTCTGTACTTCTTTCACCGCGTCACGAGATGGAATCAAACAAACAACAAACAAACAAACTGTGGACCTTTCAGGAAGTGTTGGACGTGCCAGGAAGCAGGAGTCACCAGCAGCAGCAGCGGCGGCCGCGGCACACCCAGCCTAGCGAGGCTGACCTCATCCGCGCAAACACCGTCACAACGTCATGCTGTGACTAGCCCCGCCCACGCCCACGCCCACGCCCCGCCCCGCCCACGCCCCGCCCACGCCCCGCCCCGCCCCGCCCCGCCCCGCCCTCACCAGCCCCACTTCACCCCAGACTGCCAGGATGGAGTGAGGGTCTGTGATACAAACTCTGTCAGTCCAACCTTCGCGAGATGCCACCGGGCCAGGGTTTGCCGTGCCGATCCGACTCCACTTTGCTCCCAAAATAACCCCCACAAAAAAGTATATATATATATATATATATATCTAATAGAGTTGTATTATTTTGTTTACGGAATCCACTTTCATTGGCGCTCCATCCATGGGTTCGGCCGGAGGCCTCGTAGTAACAGGGTGGGGGGGTGTCATAGAAGCAAACATGTTGCGTCTTTAGTATTTTACGGTAATCGTAAAAGATATTATTGAGACGCAGCGGTGTAGACCGGCTCCGTTCTGTATTTGTCCAGCGTTTAGGAACAACATTATCTGCTAAGTTTTTTTTTTTTTTATACAAGTCGTACTGGACGTTACAAAAAATGTACGTGGGGGAAGTCGACGCAAACGTCGGTCTCTTGACGGGAAACCCCACGCGGTCAGGAGGAGGAGGGTCCGCGTGGTTCTTCATAAGATGCATTATGGTAATGACTATTGCTTGATGATGGCATGATAATATTTTTTTTGTTGCAGTGGCTAAATCCTATCTGAACCTAAACCTACCAATCCACCCTGCTGCTGTCCACTTCCTCTTTCTCCTCTTCTATGGGACCACCAAAAAAGCAATTGTGGGAAAGCTTTGAGTTTGGAGGGCAGCGGGTTTGGCTGAAAGCCCTGCTTCTCATCCTGTACTTCATCTGCTGTCATGCCTGAGTTTTCCCATTTTATGCTCTTTTTTTTTAATGACGACGTATCATTTCTAGCGGTGAGATCCATACAGTCCAGGGGGTCAGTCGTATCAATGAATGGATATATATCGTATTGATGAATTCCCGAATCCACCTCATTCATGCAAACCAACCATAACCATGTAATACTTAAGTCATTGCTTTTAGTTGACCGATTTGTTATGTTTAAAAAAAAAAAAACCAAACGAGTCAAGTTATACTTCACCAATGTACCTATTTTATACTTTGTCACCGACCGTGTTGTGTCGTACACGCCTCCTCCTTCTCCTCCTCCTTCTCTCTTTAAACGACAAACAAAAACAGATCAGTGCCTTGAGTTCCAACTGGTGGCCTCTCAGCCAGTATACTGTGTTATATCAGTCGCGCTGAGCTCCACCGCTTGCTGTATAGAATGCCATGAATGTCGATGAGGCTTGAAAGGTGTGATTATTGTAATTAATATCCAATTCCTATTATTTATTATTTGAGCAGTTTTGGATCCAAGTGTAATGGAGCAATTTTTTTTTTGCTTCCCCCCCCCCCCCCCCCTCTCTCTCTCTCTTGAGTATTGTATTTTAAGCCAAACTTAACACAACAAAAATTCAGAAAAAAACATAACATAACACAACAGAAAAGCGAATGTAGACTGCACCTCACTTTGGATATCCGTCGTTAGGACGTCGCTTCGTAGCTCCTCCCCCTCGCTTCGTAGCTCCTCCCCCTCGCTCCTGGGGGCGGGCCCTGTGCCTGTGATCAACTGGAGTGACGTGTGGAGCGAATGCAGAGCAGCCACAGTGGGCCAGAGCTCTGGGGCCGGAGGGACAAGAGGTCGGGGGACCACATGCTCCTTTCGGAAATAGAAAGAGTCTCTGGTACCCGCCGCCGCCGCCGCTTGTCTCCACATGTCTTCATGTCTCGGTTTGCATCTCCACTGCCCCCCTCCCCCCCCCGGCCCCTTTTTCTGTTCTCTGTACTCTTCAATGAGACTTCTCTCTGTCTATCTATCGTTTCCATCGTCATTCCTCTGTTGCCTTCTTCTTGCCGTCTGTCTTTCCGTCTCCTTCTCCTCTGTTCTCCACCAGGAATACTTTTGCCCCTCGGTGCACTCGGCCCAGTTTAGACGGTAGGTAGGGTGCTGCTCCCAGAGAAAGGGATAAGACTGCCCTCCGGGTGCCCTAGCAGGAAAGGTCAGAGGTCAAGGCTGCATCTAATCCTGTCTTGTTTTTGCTTTTTTTTTTTTTTTTTTTTCTCCCCCCTCCCCCATTTTGAAGGAGGAGAAGGAAGGAGAGGAAAGGCTGCTTGACAGAGATACGTCCCCTTAAGGGCAAAATTGGACACACAACAGGGGTATCCCATGTCTTATTCCGACCGTTTAGGACGCGAGGGGTGAGGTGATGGTCCACCGGCTATCGGATGTTGTTGATAATGTGTCAGCAAAGGGCAGCCCGTTGTGAAGTCTTCACACGTGGAGCTGGAATTAGCTACCCTGGAGGGCCAAAGTGTGTGTGTGTGTGTGTGTGTGTGTGTGTGTGTGTGTGTGTGTGTGTGTGTGTGTGTGTGTGTGTGTGTGTGTGTGGTGTGTGTGTGTGTGTGTGTGGTGTGTGTGTGTGTGTGTGTGTGTGTGTGTGTGTGTGTGTGTGTGGTGTGTGTGTGTGTGGGTGGGTGGGTGGGTCTGTTATATGGTCTGTGGTGTGTCCCTTAGCCGACTGAAACCAAGCTTAGGTCCGTTCTCAGCCCTCTCTTTTTGGTCACCCCCGCACCACGTCTCCCCCACCCCCCCGCCCTACTCATCCTCCTCTTCATCTCTCCATGCCTCAGAAGGGAGTCTTAACTTGGAGAGGGGGGGCAGGAAGGGGCCAGCTGTTGGAAGCTGCAGGTTTTATGGGTGCGTTGCGGGGGGAGGTTCTCTCCAGCAGAGGGCTCTTCAAAGACTGCAGGTTTTCTATTTTTATGTTTTATTACGTTTTAAAAGGCCATGGACGAAACCCCATCCACTGTTGCGTTGCGCGCGTTCACTTGCTCACCAGTACCTCCGGGGCCCAAGGAACTGTACCAGCCATGCCTCGCTGGGCACCGCATGCCAGGGGATAGAGGGGGGGGGGGGTACGCCTCCAGATCTCACTGCTGTAGTCTGGGCCCACTGTAGCCCGAGCGCTAAGCTATATTCCATCCTGACTATAACCACGTCCATCCTCTCGTAGCAGCGGACGGGACGTCCCGAATGTTTGTGATCAGGTTTCGAAAGGGTTCAGGGTTCAGCGGGACTAGAGAAGGGTGGGTGGGTGTGTCCCCATGTGAAACGTTGACAACAGCTTAGATAATCGATATGCACAGGGCTGCTTAACGGGGACTTTTTATTTTGACAAATGGAAGCGAGAGAACAAACGGTTGTTTTCGGGGGGCCAATCACACGGTTAACTCCTGATCCTGTGGAAGTCTGGGAGCGTATGGATAAACATCCGTTATATACTGTATATACAAACCATTGTTTTGATCCGGCCTGCGTTTTCTCCGTTCCTCTGTTTTGAAACCAAGTCGCAGAGAATGTGCTTCACAGCAGCGCCAGGGGGGGGGGGGGGGGGGGGGAGTTCGGGCGGAAGCTTTAGCCGTTTCCAAAGCCTCGCTCATGGTGTCATTGCGGTGGTGTCCTGCCATAATCCGCACTTAGCCAGCACTTAACTTTAAGACCTCCAGCAAGTAACCCTCTTTCCCGAACCCCTCTCTCCCCCCAGCGGCCCTCCTTCCTTAGTCCCCTCTCCACCTTTTTCCGTTTCACAATGGTAGACCTATTTCCGACTTTCTTTTCTTATTCCTATGCTGAATGTACGCGACTGATTGTGATTATTATTATTTTTTTGCACCCGGGCCACGCTGGATTCATTCATGGAGTACACATAACGTGTTAGGGGGCGACGCTATCAAACTTCTCAACATTTTAGTATGACAAGGAAAAAGGAACCGCATGGAACTCTGGGAATGAATCTTCGGACACAACACAATTTATTTTTTATTTTTCTTAGGAACGGCACGCTATTGTGCTAATCTCGCCTCGGCCTTCTCGCTAAACATTGTGCCAAAATCATTCCACAGTATTTCTGGTTTACAGGATGGAGGCAGTGCCAGTGTTCTAGCTCCAGAAAGACCCCCCCCCCCCCCCCCCCCCATCGTCTCTTATGTGTATTTGTACCGAGTTTAAAGGAGAAATACTGATGATGTTGTGTTTTCTTTGTTAAACAAAAGATGTCCTATTTTGGAAGATGTATGGGATAGATTTTATTTAAGGAAAACTTGTAATTTTGTAAAGTGGGCCCTATTACCGAAATATATTTGCTATATTTCCTCTTTCATTTTAAGGATATTTTTTTTTTGGTTGTGAGATGATGCATTTCTTTCTTTTGGTTGTTATCGCACTCCTGGAGAGTACTTGTTTCTTGTTTCTTGTGTTTTCTTGTTCATTGTTTTAATGCAAAACATTTCTCATGAACCCATGTTATGATATAAGGGGATTGCAGCAAGCGAGGGGCGAGCGAGCAAGGGGAATAGTGTGGGAGAGAGAGAGAGATAGAGAGAAACGTGTGTGTGTGTGTGTGTGTGTGTGTGTGTGTGTGTGTGTGTGTGTGTGTGTGTGTGTGTGTGTGTGTGTGTGTGTGTGTGTGTGTGTGTGTGTGTGTGTGTGTGTGTGTGTGTGTGTGTGTGTGTGTGTGTGTGTGTGTGTGTGTGTGTGTGTGTGTGTGTGTGTGTGTGTCAGTCAGAGCTGAGCAGGGTTGAGCGGTTTTCCATGTGCTGTTCAACCAGGAACTAACTCTGTATGTTTCTCTTTAGCTTCCATGCACATATGACATATAATAATCAGGGTTTCTGTGTGTGTACAGTGTGTTGGTAAGTGCTGCCAAAGAAAGACGTGGGGAAGGCCTTAAGACACGATAACACACACACACACTTACACTCCAACTTGGCACACACGCATCACTCGCATAGGACTGTCCTCAGATAGAACTGGTTGCCCGCTCTCTGGAATGGCAATACAATAAACACACACACCTTACACATTGTATATAATTGCAACATGCTTTATGAATGGAAGATGTCAGTGAAGAGGTTGTGGACAGACAGACAGACGGGTATGGATGGAGATCAGATGGGAAGGTTTAAAGGTTTGGGTATTCCTGACTGTGGGCGGGGGGGGAGGGGCGCTGCTGTTTTTTCTGTTTTTAGATTAAATACATTGTGCATGTTTTAACCTTACCATGGCTGACACACTCTGCATGTGGATCTCTCAAACGCTGCCAATATGGGCTATATGTACAGCTGACTTATGTACTCCAATAAAAAATAAAGCCAACATGTTTGTAAAAACCAACCGCCTGCCTGTAACGGTTCAGTTTTGTCGGTGTGTGACAGTGTTCTGCGTTTTACGCTTTGCGTTCACAGTGCAGCCTCAGCAAGGTGTGTGTGTGTGTGTGTGTGTGTGTGTGTGTGTGTGTGTGTGTGTGTGTGTGTGTGTGTGTGTGTGTGTGTGTGTGTGTGTGTGTGTGTGTGTGTGTGTGTGTGTGTGTGTGTGTGTGTGTGTGTGTGTGTGTGTGTGTGTGTGTGTGTGTGTGTGTGTGTGTGCGCGTGCGCTCTTGTATGTGTGCGCGTACACTCGTGTGTGCGCGTGTACACTCGTGTGTGTGGTCTCAACTCTGCAGGGTTGTTTAAAGAGAGCAGAAAAAGTTACTGACTGTGCGCTGGATAAGCAGGTCGGGGAACACATGAGGTAAATTGGTCAGGTGCGAGGAAGGGGAAACCGCAAGGCCCCGTTGGAATGCTTAGTCAGCGGCACACGCCTCTCTAGTATAAACGCCTCAACGGTGACCGGCGGGGCTATTCATGACCTGTTCTTGAGATGGCCCCGGTTAAGTCGGCCTACCCCATCCAGTATCCACAGACCAGAAAGGGCCCTACATTGGAATGAGCCTTGTTTAAAAAGAACAGGGGATTTCAGGCTTCACACCTCTTAAAGGAACAGTTCACATGTTTAGTAAAAGGCTATCCCTGCCCTTTAGAGAGTGTTGTTTGTACAGTAGGCCTACCTATTAAAGCAGACATGGCCCGCACTGTAATGTAGGTTTGAAGATTTTTTTAAACACAGAGGAATGTGGTGGTTCCCTCGTGCCCTACTTCACGCATCTTAAAGGGACGGTCCCCCCGATTGTAGTCTTTTCAAATATATTCCCAGGCTATGCTGCCCCATAGGGTTGGACTACACACACATGCTTATGAGTGCTAAAAGGTGTGTTTGTTCAATTGAGCCCAACCCACATTTTAACCAGCCAGAGTAAGCAAGACGAACCTCAGAACTACTATGGGTTTCAATGTCTGACTTAAAGGGACAGTCGACCGAATTGACATGGTTTATATGCAGGGATGACATTGCAATTTTGGGTCAATAAACGGCGTAAACGGCGCTGCTTTGATTTTGTTTTATTTAAACCATTTTTTTACTCTGTAGCACTTTGAGTTGTGTCTACTCAAATGAAAAGTGCGCTTATAAATACAATTTATTATTATTAATAAAATGTTTCAAAATATACCTGAATCCCAGCTGTACTGAACTGGTTCATCTTTCTCCACTCTGAAGTTTCCAGCTCTATGGACTTCACTTGAGCTATTCTGATGGCAAGAAAATCACCCAGGCTAGACTTCTACCAGTGGTTCATCTTCGCAGAAACATAAAGCGGACAAAAAATATGATTCAGTAGAATTGAAACCTGTAGCTTGTACTGTTACTCGAGGTGTGTGTGTGTGTGTGTGTGTGTGTGTGTGTGTGTGTGTGTGTGTGGTGTGTGTGTGTGTGTGTGTGTGTGTGTGTGTGTGTGTGTGTGTGTGTGTGTGTGTGTGTGTGTGTGTGTGTGTGTGTGTGTGTGTGTGTGTGTGTGTGTGTGTGTGTGTGTGTCTAAAAAACAGTGCCTCCTACTTGTGAGGTCTAATCGGCCCTTCTTCAGGTTCACGTGGCCCAGCCTCAAACTGAGGCGGAGCCCGTCTGGACCTCGGTCCTCCAGCGCCCGACGCCTGACCTGAATTAGCCGTGTGAAGCCGAGCGGGGAAATGATGCATTCACACGGCACTCAGATATGCAGCTGGGGAGGACGAGAAGTGAAGGGGAAGGGAAAAAACAAAACAATTTCACAGTCTAACTAACCTCCAATGGGATGTCTCGTTAAGAACCATCGAGAGGTTGTTTCCTGGTACTAGTGACTTCTTATACACTGCCACTACATGGGACTAGACTAACTCTTCACTCCATGGCATTCGTCTAGACTCTGAACTTAAATCATCAGTCCATTGTACGAGACTAGACTAACTCTTTAATCCATTACATTAGACTAGACTAAACTAAATCATCAGTCCATTACACTAGACTAGACTAACTCTTCACTCCATTGCATTAGACTAAACAAAATGATCAGTCCACACAAGACTAGACTATCTCTTCACTCCATTACATTAGACTTCAGTCTAGACTAGACTTACTCTTTACTCCATTACATAAGACTAGAGTCAGACTAACTCTTCACTCCAATACATTAGACTATTCTAACTCTTCATTACATTAGACTTGAGACTAGACTAACTCCTCTCCTTTACGTTAGACTTGAGTCTAGACTAACTCCTCACTCCTTTACATTAGACTTCAGGCTAGACTAACTCCTCACTCCTTTACATTAGACTTCAGTCTAGATTAACTCCTCACTCCATGAGACAAGACTAACTTCTGTTCACATGGGCGTTCTGACAGACCAGAGGTATTATTGCCCGGGGGTGTGATGTGATCCACACACACACACACACACACACACACACACACACACACACACACACACACACACACACACACACACACACACACCATTGCGTGTGTCCCAGGGAACACACACACACCCATCATTGCGTGTGTGTTCCAAGGAACACACGCACACCCATCATTGCGGGACACACACACATCATTGCGTGTGTCCCAGGGAACAAGCAGGTAAGGAAACATTTGTCAGCTAAGTGCCCTCAGATAGTGTTCGGTTAACCAGCTGCGAGGGTGTAAATCTGTCAAGTCAGCAGCTGTAGGCATCCCGCGTTTAACACCAACGAGGAGGAAACGAGAAATGTGCTTATTTTGACCTGTTATTCTAACAACCTGTAAATCACCTCTCTCACTAACCGCTCAATCCAATAACTCTCGGTTCACCACCCTGGATGTCATTATGCATCCACATTATGCAAACAGTATGGGGGAGGTGTGCGTGCGTGCGTGCGTGCGTGTGTGTGTGTGTGTGTTCGTGTGTGTGTTCATGAGTACATTCCGCCCCGCACCTGTGGCGTCTGTGCTGTGAATCCATGAATCACACGGCGGCGAGATGTGCTCAGACATGCAGTAAAACCACGGCCTCCCTCTTTCCCAGTCTCTCTCTCTCTCTCTTATATATATATATATATATATTTATATAAATATATATATTCCTCCATCTCTCTATCAAAAAGTGGTTCTTGTGGGATTCGGTTTATAATCATGAAAAATGGGGCTCATCAGTCAACGGTTACGGCTCGCTCCCAAAACCGTACGGTTCACCAAAGAGAAGTGAAAATACCATCATGCTATTCACTTTAGAGATCCTGGCTCATCCAAACCGTCCTCTGGTCACCATAGGAACCGCAGCTCAGAAACACAGGGGAGGGAGGGGAGGGTGAGGGGGTGCAAGCAGTTTGTACATGCAGAGAACACATGGAAACCAGAGAGGAGGGCGAGGGGGAGACGACACAATGCCTCAGAACGGCCACAGCTCATGGGCCTGACTGTCTTAATCTCTCCCCTCGTTCATCAGAAACTCAAGTTATGAGGGGCCACCGCCAGAGACTCCCGTCATGACGGGGCCCCTGGGGACCAGCCTGGCCTCTGATGGAGCCTTTTATTTATTTATTTTTTTACACAATTTCCCCATTATGCTTCCAATAAAAACAGAAATTCTTGAGATGCAATTCTTTTTATTGAAAAAACAATGTATAAAAAAAAAAAAAAAGTATGTGTTGACAATCGCAATAACGTTAAAACAAACTCGTAACAAAAAACACTAACTAAATAATTTCAAAACATTTTTTTAGCACACGTTAACACCTGTAGTTCACTGTACTATACTATCCATCCTAGATGGACTAGTTAGTGTTTTTTTTTTTTTCGGCACCCACACACTATCTACCAGTCTGGAAGCAATGTTATCCAGCCACAGGTCAAACAATGACAATGCTCTTTACAACCACACATCACATTGAACTAAAAAAAAACACATTTCAATGAAGTCTTACTTCCTGCAAACTGCCTCCATATACCAGTCTAGATATATATATACACACACACATAGAACCATCTATAAATATATCCTCTTCTGTAACCATACCCTAACCCTGGACAACAGCTGAACAACTAAACAAAACAAAACAAATAAGTGTTCTTAAACCGGAGCTTTTTTTTTTAGTTTGTTTTAAGTTCAACTCAAATCGCACTTTCATAATGCTACGAAACATTTCTTATAATACATGTTTTTAATTTTGTTATGGAAGGTATGGCATCCCCTCCCCCCCCCCAGCCTCCCAGTCAGAAAGCGGAACAAAAACACTGTCGAAGCCTCATTTGGGATAACTGCAGAGCAGACACAACTATAGTCTCCATTAGGATTTCAGGGGGAGAGGAGTGACATGTGTGTGTGTGTGTCTAGACGCTGGCGGCGGGCTGGGCCTGCGGGACGTTGATGGCGGTCTGGGTGGTGCTCTGCCTGGGCAGGGTGTACATGGCCCCCAGGAACTGGTCGGCGATGCGGCCCGCCTCCCGCAGGCCGCTGAGCAGGGCCCCGTGCACCGTGGCCGGGTAGTTCCTGATGGTGTGCTCCCCCGCGAAGAACAGCCTCGGGACGGGCTGTGGAGGAGGAGGAGAGAGGAGGGAGGGTTAACAATCTGGACAACCAGGGAGTGAAAATGACAGGAGAGAGGTTGGTCACGATTGGTATGATGATGAGGAGAAGAAGTGGGAATGGAAATGGATGGAGGACGACGACGACAACTTAAGAAGACAGAACTCATCCGTCAACACATGAATGTGACTGGGGTCTCATCAATCAGCATGCCAACATCAAAACAGCCCAAAACCCATCTGTGTTAGGAATGAATCTAAGTGGTGGCCTGGCACTGGCGATATTATAATGTGGCTCAGGGCCATCACAGCGCACTGACACACACACACACCCCCACCCACCCACTTAAACACACACCTGCGAGGATCCCGGGATGGCGGGTCCGGGCGTGATGGGCTGAGCCATGAGGTCGTAGTCGTTTCCGGAAGAACCCGCCGCCACATACGAGTAGGACCCCCGGGCCCAGGGGTCGGCACGCCACCGGGTCACCACCGTCTCCTTGGGCTGCCACGGAAAACGAAAACCGCACAAAACAAAAACAAACGCAGGGTTAGGTTAGAAGGTTTGTTTTGCGTGCCGACAGACACGAACATTAAGAACGATGACTATCTGGGAAAAATATAATTAATAAAACAGCTGACAGCTGGGTCGGCGAAGCGTTCCAACTTTTAGGCCACCGAACGCCCGGTGCTTTTGGTGAGAAACCATACATGGTGATTTATGGTGACAGCTGGCCTGGCCGCCACCGCGGACATGAGTGCCAGTCGCGTTGGTGTAGCTAGCTGGGGGGGGGGCTATGAGAAGATACAGCAGACCCCGATCTGGCGTTCCAGCGAGAGAAATAAAATAAATAAAAACATACAGAAGTGGAAAGCCGGAAGAAAGAGAAATGTAATCCATCACCACTTCTCTCCCGCGAGTGGAAATGTACTGGAGGGTGGGGGAGGCGCCAGAGCACATGTTATGGCTATGGCGCGCGCACACGCTAAGCGTAGGCCCTGAGGGCCACCATCAGGATCCATACCTGAGGCACGGCGCTGCTGCCGAAGATTCCCTTCAGGATGGCGAGGCAGCGTCCGACGATGACGTCGTCGCTGATGTTCTCCATGATGCCCGCCGCCTCGCCCGCCATCAGCGCCAGCAGGATGGGAGCTGGCAGAGGACAAAACAAAAAAGATTCACTTATTAATATTTGACATTCCCCTTTGCGCTGTACTTGGAACAATGTGTGTGTTATTATGACTTAGTTCCACACATTATTTACTCAGTTGCGCGGTCATGGAGGATTTAACCAATCAAACGAGGGAAGGGAAAGCACCATCTTTAGCAATGGTTTCTGAAATTGGCTGATTGAACACTTGAACCAATCAGAAACCATCGCTAAAGATGGTGCTTTCCCCTTCCCTTGTTTGATTAAATCCTTTATGACCGTGTGCCACACACACACACACACCCACCACCCCACTGAGGAAGACTCACCTTTGTAGAGGTTCCAGAAGAGGAACAGTTCTCCACGGCTGGCCGTGGTGGAGCCCACATGACCGAACAGGTTGACACTGGGGTCCCAGAACACACGGTCGAAACACAGCACCACCTAGAGGCAGGGAGGAAGCACAGCGTGGGGTCAGTGACACACAGTCAGCTTACGAAGGTCATTCATTGGTTCCCGTTGTTTTGGCAACAAGCACAGTTTCAGAAGTGCACAATACAGACTCCAGAACTTACATTGACTTGTCAATTTGTCAATTATTTGTAAAGCCCCCAATGACTATCTATGAGTGTATGACTGTCTATAATTAGCCCTATCCCTCCTTTCAGGGATGCTCAGAGGTATATGGGTGCCATAACGGACAGACATAATGGTTCTTGGATCCAGATTGTCCTCTCCTGCTACAGGAGAGCCGGCGGTGGCGAGGGAGAGCTCCCCCTGGTGGCAGCAGTGCGGTACAGGCCAGTTCCCATTGCATAATAATGCAGCATTCTCCTCCGTGCTGCAGCAGTTAACAACAGACCGAGATGCCTGCAGTGGACGATGCTCAGAGACCGGGAGAGAGCGAGAGAAACCCAGAGCGAGAGAGAGGGAACTTGGCTACACTCCTAAACTCCTCTGCCTTCTCATCCGACCCACTGTTCATCCGGCACTCCAATTTTAAACAAGGGTGGGGGGGGGGGAAGACCGTACTGTACAGACTATTTATACGATTGGACCACTTTGTCCTAGCTTGAAACACAACACCTGCTCTGATTCATGTCTGTGGGTGGATGAGAGGAGGCCCCCAGCAGATCAATCAAACAGTACAGATGTCTGGGTAGCCGTCACAATTCTAACAGCTTGCAGGAGGAGGAGGAGGAGGAGGAGGAGAAGGAGGAGGGGTTATGAGGCTAATAGGGGAGACGAGCTACTGATCTCCAGCCTACTACAGCAGCATCTGGAGGTGAGGTCGCCAGAACAAGGACACCACTGCAGGATCAATTGGAGTCCCAGCTGAATCAACACCATGATGCTGGTTCTGGGTTCCCCCCATCACAGCACATAACAGCCGGCCCACTGTGAACCAACACACCCCATAATTGGGTGAAGCTGACAACTGGTAAAAGAGATGGGGCCGAGGTACCAGCCTGGGGCGCAGTGTTGAACCATATCAATACAGACAGACAACACAAAAAAAAAAAAAACTTGACTTGCGCTGACATGTTTAATGGGACACGATGAACGACTTTGAGTCATTTTGTTTTAAAATACTAAAAATAATGGATTAAACCGATACTGCCACAAATACCAATGACATCATAATATAACTATGCACTATGGGACTGTAATGTCAAATGGAGCGTCGGTGTGTGTAAGTGCAGGGTCCAAAATTAAATGAAATTTGACCATTAGGCAGGTCAAAAAGTTGCATATACACTTTCCTTAGACTTCTTCCAACTTCCAGCAGGCGGGACGGACACGCCCTGCTGGAGACACACCCACCTTGTTGAGGTTGCCGAAGCCCATCCTCTGGATGGCGGCGGTCTTCCACTCGGGCAGCGGGGGGACGAACTGCACGGCGGGGGGCTGCTGCTTCATCACGCCCAGGGGCAGCGTGCAAAGCACCGCGTCACACTTATAGATGAAGGTCTGGGTGGTGGAGCGGGTGTTCACTGCGATCACCTCACAGCCTAAAGGGAGAGGGGCGGGGACAGAGAGAAAGAGGGGGCGGGGACAGAGAGAAAGAGGGGGCGGGGACAGAGAGAAAGAGGGGGCGGGGACAGAGAGAACGAGGGGGCGGGGACAGAGAGAAAGAGGGGGCGGGGACAGAGCGAAAGAGGGGGCGGGGACAGAGCGAAAGAGGGGGCGGGGACAGAGAGAACGAGGGGGCGGGGACAGAGAGAAAGAGGGGGCGGGGACAGAGAGAAAGAGGGGGCGGGGACAGAGCGAAAGAGGGGGCGGGGACAGAGCGAAAGAGGGGGCGGGGACAGAGAGAAAGAGGGGGCGGGGACAGAGAGAAAGAGGGGGCGGGGACAGAGAGAAAGAGGGGGCGGGGACAGAGCGAAAGAGGGGGCGGGGACAGAGCGAAAGAGGGGGCGGGGACAGAGCAAAAGAGGGGGCGGGGACAGAGAGAAAGAGGGGGCGGGGACAGAGAGAAAGAGGGGGCGGGGACAGAGAGAAAGAGGGGGCGGGGACAGAGAGAAAGAGGGGGCGGGGACAGAGAGAAAGAGGGGGCGGGGACAGAGCCAAAGAGGGGGCGGGGACAGAGAGAAAGAGGGGCGGGGACAGAGAGAAAGAGGGGGCGGGGACAGAGAGAAAGAGGGGGCGGGGACAGAGAGAAAGAGGGGGCGGGGGACAGAGAAAGAAGGGGCGGGGACAGAGATAAGGGGGTTAGACACATTACTCAGAAAGGGGGAACTGTGCTCTATGTTGATAAGGAAATGTAGAGACACACAAATGTGTGTGCGTGTTCTTCAATGGATTGGCTTTTGTCAGATGATCATAGTACAAACAAATGGTTAAGTAAATAATAAATACATTTCATCTCAATTATTTGTAGATCTCCATGATCCAAGAGCAACAATAAATACTTTAGGAAAACAAAAAACTAGGCTAAACGTACGGGATGCATGAAACGCAGGTTCCTGCAGCTGTGGGAGTTGCTGGCCACTGATTGGTTTAAATTGGTCCCAATCACACAGATTATTGGATTGGCACAAAGTGAACCAATTTAAGCCAATCAGGATGATTTGTATCCGGTACCCGGTGTTTCACCATGAAACGGTGTGGTCCTCGCGGGTTCCACGTTAACGTTTGATTACTCTTTGAGCCGTGTCATTAACATAACCGACACCCGTAACATAACACATGACACCCCCAAACATCAACCCACCGGAGGCCGTGTAGCGCACTTGTCTGACCGCAGTGTTCAGCTTGATGTCCAGGCCCTCGGCCAGAGCCACGGGTACGCAGGAGTATCCGTTCCTCACCGTCAGGTGGCTGCCGGTGAACTCAAAGTCATCGTCCTGAAATGACCAGGTGGTTAGGACGGCGAGAAGAGAATCAATTGAGCATTTTAGCACAGCGTTAGCGTTTAGCACAGCGTTGGGCACAAACCATCACACAGCATCAGCGTTATCATTAAGACGTTTGGTGGCCCGATTAGGGTTGCGCAATCGGACGCGATGATCGGACACATTTTTTGTTTACCTGATCCCAGTGTTTGAGAGAGAGGGTGGAAAGGGGCGTGGCGTTGGCAAACTCCAGGTTGGCAAAGTGCCAGTCTAAGATCTGTCTGTCTCTGGAAGACAAGTAGACGTCACTGCCGTGGACAGAAGAAGAGGAGGAGGAGGAAGAAGAAAGGGTGGAGACAAGAGGGGAGGGGGGGGGGGGAGGAGGAACAGGAGAGATATAATGGTTAAAAATCAGGGCAATTACTCCACTAAAACATGTTTGCTCACGTTTGTTACACGTTGTCTTGTCATGGTCGTGTTGAGAGATGTGGGGGAAATAACAGTTGATTAACTTCACTGTCAGTTACTGGCAGTGACACCTCAACTGTCAACGTTCAGTTCATGTGAAGTGAAGTGTGAACAGACAACTTATTTAAAAAAATAAGTAGTGTCCTTGAAAACACGGCCAGACAGACAGAGGTCTCACCTGGGCGGATTGGCCTCCAGCTCCTGTAGTTTCTCCTCCAGCTTCACCTGCAGTTCCACCAGCTCGTCGTACTCCTGAGGACAGACACCACACGAGGACCAGGTTTACCCATCTACTTGTTTTGATCCACTGCGACCAGTAATTGAGCCTCACCAGGCAGTCGTGACGAGGCTTGTATGGCCTAAAGAGGGCATTTTCATTCGAATGAGGAAAATCAGGTTATGGGAGGTGACAACATATTAGGTGCACTTACAGTGCAGAGCAAATATCGCCGGCGGTGCATATCCAAACGGTGTCACGCCCATGATCTATTAATACAAACCGCGGTTTTGCTTAGTCAAGACGGGTTGCTTTGTTTGGAAGGACGCCCGTTTTAGAAGCCAGCTAAAGAGGCTGTTCTTTACTAAAGCATTTTGTCGAATGGAAGAAAAAAAATAATAACAGCAAAGCATGCCGGTGCTTGTGTATGTGCGTGAGCACGTTGAACACACCCTGCGGTGTACCGGGACAGGTGAGAGAGGACAAAACAGACGAGTGAGGGAGTGGGCCGAGTCGGCCCTGTTCAGAGGTTCACCTCGGTGGCAACGGTGCTAAAATGTCATCCCGAAAAAGCCACGGCTAAACCCTGAGACATATTGTAGCACCGTGCTGACCGCTCCGATCGCCAGGGCCCTGAGAAAACATGACCGACCAAACCGGCACATGGGGCCAAATAACGAGAAAAATAAATAAACGCCTGCAGACCAACAACCACAATGCTGACTGCGTTGCGAAACGTTTACTTTGCATTCATCCTCATGTGAAAGTACCTACCAGTTATACATAGAAAGGCCCACGATGGGGGGGGGGGTGTGTGTGTGTGTGTGTGTGTGGTGTGTGTGTGTGTGTGTGTGTGTGTGTGTGTGTGTGTGTGTGTGTGTGTGTGTGTGACTCCGGGCTGAGTCAGATGCCGCAGTCAGAAGCCACCTTGAAGTGGCTTCTTCAGACAGAGGATGAGGGGAAGAAGTTCCAGACACCAGCTGTGTTTAAAGCGGCTGTATTCACCGTCACACACCCACACCCACACACACACACACACCGAGAGCAGATTTATCTCCAGCCCAAAATAAAAGGCCAGAGCGCCGGCTCTAATAACAGGTACAGCGGAGGCATCAAACCACTTAAACACAGGCCTGCGCAGCGTGTTGGGCAGCATTACAATGGCACCGTGCGGTTAGGGACTCTGCGAAGCGTCCCTTTGCCCTCGCCGGGGGGAGGGGGGGGGGGGCCATGCATCACTTTTATGAGCGAGCTTCGCTTCCCAATTCGAATGAATTCACCAGTCGTCGCCGTCGTAGTCGGCGCAGATAATGAACATTAGCGTGCCGGGCTAAACCCTGCATACATTGTTGTGACTCACACGAGGGAAAGTCCCATCGATACGCCGTCAAAAGAGATAAAACACGCATGCCTAACCACTACCCTATGTATAATGAACACATTCCATTAGGATGGGTTTTCTTTGCAGTTTTTTTTGCTGCAGGATGACGAGGGGGGAAAACATTTAGTGCTGGATCATTGTCCAGCAGTCGATCTGCACACGCACATTTCCAAAATTGCACACATTTCGGATTTGCTTTGACATTCCATTGGTGAATCGTTCCCAATGCACCAAATGTACCCAACTAGGTGTCTGGCTGATAGATTATATTAGTCATGCCGGTTAGCAAGGCCTGAGTCAGCAAGAGTTTAGATCCATTAATAAAACACTGCCTCTATTGAAACCTGGGAAGGAAAGAAAGAGGGAGACATGGAGACAAAGATGGAATGAGAGAGAGACAGAAATACAGAGACAGAAAGACAGAGAGAGAAGACGGAGAGACAGAAAGACATACAGAGAGAGAGAGAGAGAAAATATGCAGGAAATACTGCATAGGTTTGAAATGAGACAGACCGAAAGACAACCAACAGACAGACAACCAACAGACCGACCGAGACAGACCGAAAGAAGGAACTGGGCTCACTTTGCAGAGGGCGGTGAGGTCCCGGTGTTTGCTCTTGACCAGGAACTCCGCCGTGATGTCCCTGGGCGGCTTCACCTCGCTGGCCTCCTTGTACTGTTGATGCAGCTCCTTCACACGCTCCTTGGTGCTCACCATCTGACCAGGAGGGGTCGTAAGGGGGGGGGGGGGGGGATATACGACATTGGGTATTTGTGCGGGCATTTCACGGTTTGTTATGGTTTATTGAATGTTCACAGAACTGCCCCTTTAGTGG
>CM051016.1:17971467-18116467 GCA_027704905.1 Muraenolepis orangiensis | reverse complement strand
ACAATGTAACACATGATTTTGCCATATTGTGACAGCCATGGATAAAACCCTTGTAGATTATCGTGACCCATTTGTGTCAACCATATTGTCCGGCCTTAACATAAGCCATGGACTGCGCGGGGTCTGTGAAGCGCGGACAATGAGACACACCAGAGGGCTCCTCCGGCTCACTGTCATTCTCCTCCTCCGGCGGTGGCGGAGGCGGAGGCACCACCTGCTTCCGCTCCTTCTCCGCCTTGGCGTTGCGCTCCTCCTCAGAGTAATATTCGTCCTCAGACAGATTGGCCAGACTCTCGTCCATCTCGCGGTACTCCACCTGCAACAAGACGCACAATAAAAGCACCATTAAAACCTAGCCCTGGGGTCCGCTGGAAGGCAGGGGCGAACGTGTGCGAGGGGTGACATGTCTTCGCTTTCTCTTCCGTGGCCCAGGAGTCTTTATCTATAGGGAGGGAGGTATGATCTGTTATTCTTCAGCCATACTATAGCCGTGTCCTTTCTCTGTGGTGTTGGGGCTGTGGGTGTGTTCCCTTGGTCTTTGTGTGTAAAAAAAAAACAACAGCCTGGGTTTGATTACTGGGAAAGATAGCAAGGTTATGTGCGCTGCATTAAAGGGCATTAGTTATTAGACATAGGAACATCCTAAAGTCACTCAGTGATTGGCTACTGCCGAGGTCCACCCGACTTCCCTTTCTTAGACAGGACATTAAGGGAGTTCACCACTGCTCCCCGCTTTGCCCACGGCAACAAGGAAACACAAGAGGTATACAATGGACATCACAACAACGGCAGAAATGCTGATATGTTTCAGGTGTATAGTGTAAAGTGAACGCACATTATACTCACGTAATTGAAATAATGGTAAACTTTCCAATCTTTGCCCTATAATGATATGATTTAGACATTAAAAATAAAAAGGGTTCATATCCAGCAACATGTCACCCTCTCTTGCCATAGAGGCAACGAAGATCTTAGATGTTTACTTTTGCTCGCTTGCGACGGCTCGTCCTGCGCACTTCGGCAGCGTCCTGGTCCACTCCTCCTGGACCCGCTTGGTGGGGTAGCGGGGGCCCCCCCGGCTCCCCACTAGGGGAGGCCCTTTCCTTTTTCTTGACGTCAGCGGGTCCGGGGACTGAAGCGGAAGGCCCAGACTGGGCATCTGACACGGAGGCCCTCTCCACCCCAGCTGGCCCCGCTGCAGAGGATGAGGAGGTGGAGGAAGAGGTGCCAGCGTCTGTCTTCTTACTGGACAACATCATGGAGGACGTTGGAGGCCTCTCCTATGGGGGGGGGGGGGGGGGGGAGAGGATAGCCTTAGTACTGGTCTTTCTTTATGACAAATGTCTTGAGACAAATCAGTTTTTGGAGTGAAGTAACGGCCACTTGAATGCGGCCAGAGGATCATACAATCACAAATGATCTGAAGTATCAAAACAAAAAAAAAGATGCGAGTGAAAGATGCGCATGAGCGATGTTGACCAAAATCAGTGCCATTGGTAGTTTGACATCAACAAAGCTTTGCCATTTTTGGGATGATTAGGTAAGCTCAATATGTAATGTAATATAATGTGACGCAAACCATTTATTTACAGCAATTTATTTTTGACAAATATGTTGTGGCCCCTTTACCCAACAACAACAACAACAACACATGTGGCCAATAACATAATGAACACTGCCTCTTTAGTTTGGGTGGAAATGAAAGCACCTGCTGCAACACTAGTTCTGAATTGGTCCTAGGAGTGACACGGGTCTGACTGATGCTGCTGCTGTACGTGAAGATATGACTTGTGTGAAATGATGGCTCTATGGTACAATAGCCTTGTGTTACCCATTGCTCCGTGCACCTCGTAATATCCATTCAAACACTAAAATAAAAATAAAGAACAGAACCAGACATGTGGTTATAATAGAACACCTAAAAAGGGCCGATGACCCAGTCGCTTACCTAAAAAAAAACCCCACTAGATCACGTCGTATCGTCTATTAGTACGTAATATTCAAATGGAAGAACCGATCCATTGGGTAACTCTACCGTATTTGTGAAATATATATAAATACTATATGATGGGAAATAGCAACAGTCAGCTAGCTGGCTAGCTCTATGTGGAGCTAGCTCTCTATGAAGCCTGCAAAGGTTGAGCTAGCAGAAATAGCATTTAGTCCATGTTGCTGTACGTGCCCGAAATGGAAATGTACGCGGGTTGAACATTCAACTAGTACATATCGATCGGGTCCAAACGAGCGTTGCTTTTGATTCGATTTGAATCGGTATGCGAGGAGTCTTAACAATACGATCCGATGCTTCTCGCAGAGCTAGCCATTGTTGTTGGCTAAATGCTAACAATGAGACTCACTGTAAGCAGGACTTGACTAACTTCAGAGCTCTCGTACTGAATAAAGCATGGCGGAATAGGCCCGTTCGTGGGCACATGCAATAGTTTGTGCAATCATTTGTAAACACAAAAAAAACCCGATTGAATCATTATGATTACCTCTGGATCCCCGAAAATGTCAACACAAAGGCAGAATTCAATGCGGTTCCTCTAGACGGAGTCTGGTCGTGTGATTGGCTAAAACCAGACGTGGTTTGGGGCACACGGATTGGCCCGATGAACAAACGTTGTCGTTTGTTGATTGAACGACGGAGTCGTTATATATATATATATATATATATATATATATATATATATATATATATAGTATATATATATATATATACATATATATATATATATATACATATATATACATATATATATACATATATATATATATATATATATATATATATATATATATATATATATATATATGTATATATATGTATATATATATATATATATATATATATATAGTATATATATATATATATATATGTATATATATATATAGTATATAGTATATATATATATATATATATATGTATATATATATATATATATATATATATATATATATATATATATATATATATATAGTCGTACATATATATATATATATATATATATATATATATATATATATATATATATGTAACGACTATATATATATATATATATGTAACGACTCCGTCGTTCAATCAACAAACGACAACGTTTGTTCATCGGGCCAATCCGTGTGCCCCAAACCACGTCTGGTTTTAGCCAATCACACTTATTAATATTTATGTCACATATATATGTATATATTTTCTCCCTAATCATAATCCCAATGGCTTTATTATCATTGTGCAAGTACAACGAAAGTGTCTAGAAACCATCATGGTCACTCTTAAAAACAGCATAAAAAATATAATAATAATAATAATAATAATAATAAAATTATAATAAAATAATAATAAAAAAACGAATAATAAACTGAACTAAATAAAAAAAATGTTAAAGGCAGCCATATCTGGATTGTTGGATAAAGGTATTCACGCGTAAAAGAATGTCCCAAATCTATGTCGCTTTGGCTACTTTGGTGTACAACCGTAAAGAAGCCACACTACCACAAGAGAACGCCTGGAGAATGATCCCAGATCAGCTTCCACGCCACAGCAGCAGACACGATGACGTCAGAGCATCTAAACCCGATAGACAGGAAGGTACAAGTAAAGGTGTATCAGGAAGGCACAGGTAAAGGTGTATCTACTACGGCTGCGTCCGAAGCGCTACTATGTTGGACTGATTCGTCTGTTTCTCCTTTCCGAAACCTACATTTTAGTAAGTTACATATTTTTTTATTGGCTTTTGTTTCAAAAACCGTGAATGAGTTTTCCGAGTTGTATATGTACTTGTTATTTTTGCATTGTTCTACTACTTTAGTACATGCAGTAGTAGCTTTAATGGCATCAACAAGCCATGCCTGGAATAGCTATTGATCGATTTAGAATTAACATCCTGCCACGTATATTCATATTGGTTATTCATTTTATTCATTTTCAATTCGTTACCAGTCAAGTAACCCCATCTAAGCAGCCAAAGAAAATAAACTCACAACAAATGGCCAGTTATGGTAACAAAAGACAACTGTATATCTGTACATCTTGTTTAGCGAATAAGTAACTTTAAATGACTTGAAATAGTTTCTTTAAGTTAAAATATATATTTTTTAAACTTTATGTGCAATTAAGTGCAATTGTGTGTAAGAGTGCATCTTGAGGATTGCTACACAATGTTCTTGTCCTTGAAGAAGTCACCGCTGATGTTTCACTGATGTTTCCACAGAACCATCAGCACCATGTCTAAGGAGGTGAGTACGGCCAACCGGCCTGATAACACAGCCTTCACCCAGCAGCGCCTGCCCGCCTGGCAGCCCATGCTGTCTGCTGGCATTGTGATTCCCGGCTTCGTCCTTATTGGGGTGGCCTTCATTGGAATCGGGGTGGCTCTTTTTGTCACTTCAAAGAACATCCAAGTGTTGGAGGTAGGTTAAACACATGGCTAAATAGCTTGGACCAGTGGGTTGTCCAAAGGTGTCCTGTAACTAATGCAACGCCAACAAGACAACGTGATGAATTATGCATGCTAATCCCTTTAGGATTCCCTCCCTTTTCACGCAGAAAGACTACACTGGGGTCGGTGAAACTGACTCCTCTTGCTCCAAGTGCGTAGCCTTGCCCGAAATAAATTGCCAATGCAGCGTGACCTTTTCTCTAAGCAAGTTGTTTGAGGTATGCAACATGGGGATAGTCATTATATTTGACCATCTATGTTCAAATTAACTGTGTTGCAATGTTATGTAACTTTTTTTTGGTCTGCGATTCCATGGACGACCACAGGGGCCGGTGTTCTTTTATTATGGTCTCTCCAACTACTTCCAAAACTACAGGAAGTATGGTGCTTCCAAAGATGCCAACCAGCTGTCCGGTGACCTAGATTCCTTTAAGGTAAAATACAGTTATTCAAATATTAAAAAGTATGATGGGAATATTAAGATGTTTTTATGATCTTCCATTTAGGGCAGAGTGGAAGTTAGGGCCCAGGACTTCACTAAAACGTATTTTTTGATTTCTTGGTCAAAGTAATTGAAGACAAGTTGCCATTCAATTTGCCAGCTTTATGATGTTTGTCCCTCGGATTAAATGCTAATCATCACACAATTGAGTCGTATAAAGTGTTCTGGGTCTTTCTTTATACGACTTTTGGTTGGTTCTTCTAGGCACCCGCCGAATCCTGTGAACCCTACCGGTATAACTCTAACGACATCCCAATTGTTCCATGTGGAGCGCTGCCCAACAGCATCTTCAATGGTACGCAAGTAGGGTCAAAAGTGATCGATCTAGAATGGTTGGAGATGTGTACATTAGTATTATTAATATAATGTTTTTGTCTGTGCTTTTTGTTTATTCTTCCATTCTGTCTCCCTTATTTTAAAAAGACACTTTCAAGCTGTTCCAGTTGGTCGATGGGCGGAAGGAGGAGGTTCCTTTTGATGGGAAGGGGATCTCTTGGTGGACGGACTACAACATCAAGTACCGCAACCCAACGGTCATACCTCTCAGAAACGCGTTCAACGGTAAACCAAAAAAATACAATTCAATAAAATGTAATGTCACTGCAGCGTTAATATCAGAACGTTCCTACCCTTACTTTGCATTGACCCCCCCCCCCCCCCTATGTACTATTGGTTCAAAATGTGTGTTCATTCATGGCTATAACTCTTAATCAGAGCATAAATGTAGTATCACTATATTTAATTTTATAGAAACGGTGAGAGATGGACTTCGGTTCACATTCAAAGTGAAATGCAGTGTAATATTTTAATAATTTTATCCATACTTTGCTTTCAGGTACTGTGAAGCCACCAAATTGGCCCCTCCCCGCCTATGAGCTGAATACCACAGATCCATCCAACAATGGCTTCATCAACCAGGACTTCCTTGTTTGGATGAGAAGGTCAGCCTTGCCCGACTTCAGAAAGCTGTATCGACGGATCACCGAAGGGGACTACGCAAAGGGCCTGCCAGCAGGGAATTATTCCCTTGAAATAAGTTACAGTATCCTTTTTTTTTAATCCATATGTTTTACGTGTAATTATCTAGTGGTTTCATATTCCATATAGTATTTTATTTTTTTAAATACACTGTTTATAATCGCTATATTCGTTGTGGTAAGCACAACGAATATAGCGTTGAGGAGCTCATAATGGGTACCATCGCCCTGTATCTGTTTGTATTGGAACATATGGGCTCTGTGTCGTATGACAACATGAATAGCCTCTGTGAACGTCGGCTCGGGCCTGTGTGAAGTCCGACCTGTTTTACCAGTTGACTGCGCCACTCTGTTTTCTATTTACAAGAGTATGAAAAGCAATGACCTGGGTGTTCCTGAAGGGGTAAGGACGCACACATGCTTTGCAATATGCAAACAAGATATGGAAATAAGTGACTGTGATTGATTGGCGTTTGGCGACGACTTCACATGGGTGTGGGTGTCTTAAGGTGACTCATCAGTCGAGGCCGACATTCAAATTTTCTGATGGTGACATTCGCAAAGGACCGACCAAAGGTTTCGGTCCGTTTTTTTTGAACAGTGTAGTGAACAGTAAGCCTTCTGTACCTCATCAAAACCAATTGACTGTTGAATTATATATTGTTACATTTCCAAAGCACCTTTGTTAACCAAGGGAGTAAACATTATATGCCAAGCTGTCACGGTTAATTTAGAAGTACATTTTTATATTAACGCAACCAGATTACAGTGTTACTTAATTTAAATTAGACCACATTTGGTGTTCCTTTGCACCAAATTATGTCCATGGCACATCAGTTAAAGGGCCCCTACATTAACGCCAGGTGTGAGTGCCATTAGCCATTACAGGCCGTTTCAAACTTGTCATGCAACTAAGACTGTCATTGACATGGGCACATGTGGGAGTGTCCACCCAGATGTATGGTGACTAGATAAGCCTGCCAGCTGGTACAGGTTACCCAGTAGGCTAGTAGACTAAATGGGGGGGCCCTTTAATTAGACTAATACTAATGACTGTGAGCCTGTTTGTTCCATTGGGGATCTTGTCAATAGGAGTGGTTTGGGATCTTAAGGAACTGACCAATCTCAAAGCCATGCTGACGTATATCCCAGTGGAATCGTGCAGTAAATAGTTTGCATGTGGCAAAACACGTACTTTGCCTCTACTTCTCATGTTTCATTAATTCCCTTTGTTTAAAAAAAGGAAAAAACCCTTAACATAGTTGAAATGCTTTAAACATAAAGCATTTCAACGATGTGTTGCATTGCGTGTATGGAGTCAACATACATTGTTTTGGTTGCGCACATGCTGTACATATTTTTATTTGAAATGCGTTGCAATTGTATTAACAATACGTTGAAGTCCTTAATTCGCTGTACCCCAGATTACCCCGTGGTGGCTTTCGAAGGCAGGAAGAAGGTGGTCTTCAGCAACGTGTCTTGGATGGGCGGAAAGAACCAGTTCCTGGGTATCGCCTATCTGGTCATTGGCTCCATGTGTGTTGTGATGTCGTTGGTCATGCTCATTGTATACGCCAAGTTCAAGTTCCCAGATGAGGAGTGATTATTATTATTTTTTATCTTTAGCACGTGTCTCCGCTACGGGGTGTTATTTTTACACTATCTGCAATTCATCCTCTGACCGAAACCAAACTCGGGACTGCAATCAATCGTTTTATTGTTCCCTTTTAACATTAGCTGTGGTCCGTTCGTTGAAGAGTCTTTGAAATTAACTGGCCTCAATCAGTGGATTTTCAGCAATAGGGGACAGTCTACTCTAGGAAGTGTGTAAGTGAGGTGAAACATCCTGGCAGTTTGTAGACCATATGAAGACTAGAACGGGATGAAATGCACACCACTGACGTTTGTTTTATACTCTTTAGAGTTAACGATTTTAAGTTAAATATGTGAGCCAAGGATTTTTTTCTGATGATTGTTATATTTGTCTTTTATTTTCATAAGACAGGTCTCAGGCTTTTGAATTTTAGTTTTTCTTTTTACAAACTGGGGGTACTGAAAGCCATATTCTTGAATTGTGCACATGTGTGTATTACGTTCACTTTTAAAAAAAACAACCACTGGAATGCATTTGACTGTTTTCTCAGGGTAATCGCTACATAATGCAATATCATTGTATGGGTTTACTTGAGTATATTCATAACGTCCCCGTTATGTTTTTAACGATGGACAAACATTTACCTTTCTATTTTAATATTTTCTTAAATAAAACACTACATTTCTAGAAATCTCAAATTCTGTGTTTTTGTATTGTGAATCAATGTGATAGCGTACTTTAGAAAGCATTTGTAATGTTCCTATCAAAGGGTGTCGCACACTGGATTGAATCAAAACGCCTTTAGTCACAGCACTAACTAAGTGCTGTGACTGCGTGATGGCCTTTCATTTTTGTTTGTAGAAAACATTTCTGTTTTCTACCCTGCCGGCATGGGCCCTCCTCGGTGGCCCTTGACTTGACCTTGGAAGAATTGGCCTCACTCGTTTGGTCAGATGACAACCGAGATGACGGCAGCATTCCTAAGCTGATGGCTGGCCGGCCTCTGCCCATACATCGCATTAGTGTTTTTGTGGGATTGACAGGCCTTGCTTTGTACACTCGTAAGAATACACTGCATAAGGTGTCGCCCGTAAGGTTATTCCATGAATAGAATATATAACAAATATATTTTGGAATATAAATGTATTTAGCCACAGGGCCATCTGAGACAGTCTTTACATTGTATTTCCATTCATTAAAAAATAGAGAATTGTCAAAAACAGTAGGCCATCTGTCAGAGCAGCAGAATTTGAATGATTTGTCCGGATGCCGGAAAATCTTAATTCCTTAATCTCTTCCTCCCAGTGTTCCCACTGGGAGGAAGAGCATTCATCAGCGATCCCCCACACTCTCCCACCCAGTGGAGTCTCAAAATTGGTTTGAATATCAAACCTTGATATGTAAACCAGTAATATAGCTGATTCACACATTTCATTCAACTTAATTATTTAAATAAATTCAGTCTACATTCAATTGAACAGTCATGCCACATCAGTACATTACACTACAAGTCATTAGCAGACGCTTTTGTCCAAAGTGACTTATAATAGTGCGTTCAACATAGAGAACTACTAGTCACCAGAAGTCATGAACTATCTATTGGTATTTATTGTTAGCCAATAAGTTGGCTAACAATAGAGCCGATATTCCTCATTAAATGTTCCAATAAGGGCTTACAATGACATGAGTGAATGAACTCCTCATGGTGGTCGACGACATGGATGCAGTTTGACAGAAGCACTGCCAGCATTGACCTCTAGGTGGCGACCAGTAAACCACCGAACCCTGACTCAGTCGAAATGCTTTATGGGTGACGTAGTTTTCAACTGCTGCGCTGACTTGAATTGCGGCCCACTGAAGACGACAAGTACCACAATGCCTTGCGCACAATAAATCTGACTGCCGCTGTCTGCGGCGTTTTGACAGCAGCTCTCGTTGGCCACCGACGCAGTAGTCTGCCTTTTTCAGCCTTTGTTCACTGTCTACGAACGGTCGCCCCTGGCCGCTCAATAAGAAGATGTCCGACGGAGGAGGGGGTGAAGATACCTCTGGCACCATGGAAGTGTCGGCTGTCCAAACGGTGGCCGACACCTCTGTGTTGCAGAACCACATTCGCAAACTCGTCCCATTGCTGCTGGAAGATGGCGGCGAGGCCCCGGCGTCTCTGGAAACCGCCCTGGAGGAGAAGAGCTCGGTGGAGCAGATG
This sequence comes from Muraenolepis orangiensis, assembly GCA_027704905.1. Classification (NCBI taxonomy): domain Eukaryota; kingdom Metazoa; phylum Chordata; class Actinopteri; order Gadiformes; family Muraenolepididae; genus Muraenolepis; species Muraenolepis orangiensis. Next base: position 18,106,749 of record CM051016.1, on the reverse strand, counting down.
AAGAAGTTCCTCTCCGATCCCCAAGTTAACTCCATCCTCGTCGAGAGGAGTTGCCTCAAAGGTCAGTGTCCCGAGTATAAACTACACTACTTCCACTTTGACAGAATGAATCAGATTGACGACAATAAAAGGTGTCTCATAGCCGTAGCACACAAAGGCAAACACGCAGTTATTGTAGCGTAATGCTGGCTAGTATAGGGACATGTTTTAAAATGGGGTGAAATGTGGTAATATGCCAATAGTTTTGCAGTCGAAAACACAATATCGGTTGGTAGCCCGAATGGCAATAGGCGTGGTGCGTTTATTCTGCAACGAAAAACACAACTTGGGCCAGCAGAGAGAGAGAGAGAGAGAGAGAGGTACATCAAATATATATAGGTATAGATGATATATATAGAACTAGGTATAGATGATATATATAGAACTAGGTATAGATGATATATATAGAACTAGGTATAGATGATATATATAGAACTAGGTATAGATGATATATATAGAACTAGGTATAGATGATATATATAGAACTAGGTATAGATGATATATATATATATATATATATATATATATATATATATATATATGGAAATAGGTATAGATGATATATATAGAACTAGGTATAGATAATCTATCAGTTTCAACAATGTCCTAGTAGTTGGCCTAGCTCTCGACAGCTTCAGGCACTGGGATCATGTGAACGAGCTTATGTCAAGGTTCACTTTATTTCTTATTAAGCGCTCTGTGATGATGTCCTGGATACCCGCCCTCATTCACATGACAAACTGCTGATTCTGTTGTCGTTGTGGGGTGTCTTTGTGTCTGGCATAACAGACTCTCAAGCACTGCAGTGAGATTGCAGAGTCTGCAGATCTATAGGGCAGCTTTTCTAACCGATGACCTCACGTTCCAGGGAGTGGTCCGGGGCTGGACGATAATAATAATAAAGTCTCCAGATAAAAAAAAAAGCAATAACGCTGAATCATAGCCTGCACACTACAGCATCCACCATCTTAACCCTCATGCATCGAAGCCATTAGTTATGAATAGGCGTGTCTTCCATCATTGAATGTGTTTCCTATTTGGGGTTCACATGGTCCGGTATCTCATATATTATACATATCTATCCCTCTTTTGTGACACAGAGGATGTTGGAGATGAAGGAGAGGAAGAAAAGGAGTCCATCGCGTACAACATCAGCATCGATATCCATTATGGGATCAAGTCCAACAGGTAGCCCACGATCTCAAATTTGATCCAAAGTGTTTTACAATACTATTGGTGCGTACATATTCTAAGGGTGGATGGCATAGGTCCCGACTTATCTTTAGAAATAAAGATAAGACGGTACTTTTGTTGATCCCAGACGGTAAGTGCGGGACTGATATTGATCCATATCGGGACCACATTTCTACCGACTAAACTTGCCGTCTTCCACCCAGCCTGGCCTTCATCAAGCGGGCCGGCGTGGTCGACGCGGACAAGCCCATCTCCACGCAGGTGCGCGTGCTGACCCTGAGTGAGGACTCCCCCTACGAGACCCTTCACTCATTCATCAGCAACGCTGTGGCTCCGTTCTTCAAGTCCTACATCCGGGAGTCTGGCAAGGCTGACAGGTGAGACTGAGAATTAGATTTCCAAGTCGCCATGGTGGCTGTCAGAAATCTGTAATAACTCGACAATGGTCAGGATACAATTGTAAAGGCAGGGTTTTTCTATTGCTGCTTCTCACGTAATACTGTTGGATACATGATCCGGCTGTAACTTCCAGACCTGCTTGAAATCCAGTGCCTCTCTAGTTACCCTTTCCAGTGTTTCTCAAAATGACTCTGCAAGAAGTACTACCCTAGTGGTACAATTGTGTAACTACAACATAATAATCTAGAATTGTCCCAGTGCTTTAAATAAATGAATGATTCCTTGCAGAATGAAGTTCTTCTCACAAACTTAGTTGTTATACATATAACATTGTTCTTGCGTTATCATGAATTAAAAACTACTATACAACCTATAGGTAATACTGATATTGGCCTTTAGACATAATAGACCTTATTGTACACCATGGTAGTTTGGTGGTTATACACCTTTGGTAAATAACCTCTCCTCTAACTCACCAGGGATGGGGACAAGATGGCTCCCTCCGTTGAGAAGAAGATCGCCGAGCTGGAGATGGGCCTGCTCCACCTGCAGCAGAACATTGAGATCCCCGAGATCAGCCTCCTGATCCACCCCAACATCACCAACATCGCCAAGCAGTGCTACGAGCGCGGCGAGAAGCCCAAGGTCACCGACTTTGGCGACAAGGGGGAAGACCCCACCTTCCTGAACCAGCTGCAGTCCGGGGTCAACCGCTGGATCCGGGAGATCCAGAAGGTGAGGTGTTGCGAGTTCCTCACAAATATGTCTGCCGTTGGTGCTTGTATGTATTTATTTTTATCATTAATTAATTCTTCCCTGTCCTGCGAAAAGGTGACCAAGCTGGACCGCGACCCGGCCTCCGGCACGGCTCTGCAGGAGATCAGCTTCTGGCTGAACTTGGAGCGGGCCCTGAACCGGATCCAGGAGAAGAGGGAGAGCCCCGAGGTGCTGCTCACCCTGGACATCCTGAAGCACGGCAAACGCTTCCACGCCACCGTCAGCTTCGACACCGACACTGGTGCGGCTCTTCTTAAAATAGTTTTCAGTTTGAAATGTTTCATTACATTTTCTGTCTTTTTTAATTTTCTTTGTTCCATATCTTCTAATACATATCTGTATTCTTTTGCATATATTAGCTAAAATGGTGTAAGCAGACTAAATCTACATTTCGTCTATCAATTCCCTGTTTGTTTATTCCTTGCACGCTAACTGACATTCCGTACGTAATTAACTGATGAAAAATCCTAACGTTCGATTCCCGCTGATTTCCAGGACTGAAGCAGGCGGTGGAGACGGTGAACGACTACAACCCACTGATGAAGGACTTCCCCCTCAACGACCTGCTGTCGGCCACGGAGCTGGACAAGATCCGCCAGGCGCTGATGGCCATCTTCACTCACCTGAAGAAGATCCGGAACACCAAGTACCCCATCCAGAGGGCCCTGCGCCTGGTGGAGGCCATCTCCCGCGACCTCAGCTCCCAGCTGCTCAAGGTTCTGGGCACCCGGAAGCTCATGCACGTGGCCTACGAAGAGTTTGAAAAGGTGGGTTTGTGTGTGTGTATGTGTGTGTGTGTGTGTTGTTGTTGTTTTTAACCAGCTAGAACAGGGGTTCCCAAAGTGGGGGTCGTGAGAGGATTTCAGAATCCTCTTGGTGTGACCCATGAGGTGTTTTTATATTTTTATTATTTAGAATTTTTTTAATGAAAAAATTTTAAGTAATTTTTTTTTGGATTATTTTTTTTATTATTGTTAATAATAACTATTATTATTGTAAATAATAATAAACTAACTGAGCTAGAACATGCTCTCTGTTTTGTCCCCGGCCTTTCTCAGTTTTTTTAATGTTTTAATTGTATTCTACTTCTTTCTCAATCAAGGTGATGGTGGCGTGCTTCGAGGTGTTCCAGACCTGGGAGGATGAGTACGAGAAGCTGCAGGTCCTCCTGAGGGACATCGTGAAGCGGAAACGCGAGGAGAACCTCAAGATGGTGTGGCGCCTGAGCCCCGCCCACAGGAAGCTGCAGTCCCGCCTGGACCACATGAGGCGCTTCAGGAGGCAGCACGAGCAGCTGAGGGCCGTGATCGTCCGGGTCCTCAGGCCCCAGGTGAAGATACAAATATGATACTTATTAAAACAAAAGGCAGAGCAAACATCCAGCGTACACATTTAAAAACAAGTACTGTAGATTGTAAGTAATACCAAATTATCCAATAATCATTGAAAATAAATAGAAAATGAAAAGTACAAATGTTATTGTGCATTTATAACAATTGTTACAACAGTTGCTGCATGTTTTAGTGCACAAATGGAGCACAAAAGCGCTTTGCCTTATTTAGCTATTCTTGGTATGTAACCGTGTAGAAGTTTTGTTTGTACGTGTCTATAATAAGCGAGGTCAATCTTGTGCAGCTCCAGATCTCTGCTGCACCGCAGCACGCTCCTGGCGAGGCGGTGGAGCCCCAGGACATCAAGGTGGCCGAGGTGATGTTCGACGCAGCTGATGCCAACGCCATCGAGGAGGTCAACCTGGCATACGAGAACGTCAAGGAGGTGGACGGCCTGGACGTGTCCAAGGAGGGCATGGAGGCATGGGAGGCAGCCATGAAGCGCTACGATGACCGTATCGATCGTGTGGAGACCCGCATCACCGCCCGCCTGCGCGACCAGCTGGGAACCGCCAAGAACGCCAACGAGATGTTCCGCATCTTCTCGCGCTTCAACGCGCTCTTTGTGCGGCCGCACATCCGCGGCGCAATCCGCGAGTACCAGACGCAGCTGATCCAGCGTGTCAAGGATGACATCGAGTCGCTCCACGACAAGTTCAAGGTGCAGTACCCCCAGAGCCAGGCGTGCAAGATGAGCCACGTCCGCGACCTGCCACCGGTGTCCGGCTCCATCATCTGGGCCAAGCAGATCGACCGGCAGCTGACGGCGTACATGAAGCGCGTGGAGGACGTGCTGGGCAAGGGCTGGGAGAACCACGTCGAGGGGCTGAAGCTCAAGCAGGACGGGGACAGCTTCAGGGCCAAGCTCAACACCCAGGAGATATTTGATGACTGGGCCCGCAAGGTAAGGGGTCTTGATGGTCGACTGGATTTTCTCCCTTCACGATGGTGAAGGTGAACATCGTTGCATTTCATCAAAATCTTTGAAATGAATGCAATTGATACATTTACTCCACCCCCACCCCCTTCCAGGTGCAGCAGCGCAACCTGGGCGTGTCCGGCCGCATCTTCACCATCGAGAGCAGCCGCGCCCGAGGCCGCACGGGCAACATGCTGAAGCTCAAGGTCAACTTCCTCCCGGAGATCATCACGCTGTCCAAGGAGGTGCGCAACCTCAAGTGGCTGAGCTTCCGCGTGCCGCTGGCCATCGTCAACAAGGCCCACCAGGCCAACCAGCTGTACCCCTTTGCCATCTCACTGATCGAGAGCGTGCGCACCTACGAACGCACGTGCGAGAAGGTGGAGGAGCGCTCCTCTATCTCCCTGCTGGTGGCCGGCTTGAAAAAGGAGGTGCAGGCTCTGGTCACCGAGGGCATCGCGCTGGTCTGGGAGTCCTACAAGCTGGACCCCTACGTCCAGAGGCTGGCCGAGACCGTCTTCAACTTCCAGGAGAAGGTGGGTGGAACCTTTTTGTTAACTTGATTGTTTAGTTTCACCGGTGATTGGTAATTAATTATGGGGATGGTAAATGGGGATTTTTATATATATATATGTTTTTATGGTTTCATTCCCAGCACTTTGACTAATAACTTGAGTAATATATACTTAATACACACTTTATACACAATATATACTTTGTTATTGTTGAACATGTTCAGATGTTTTTATTGCCATTTGCAACAAGTACAACGGAATGCTTACTCCCCATTCCCTTCCGCAGTATGAATTTACTACAACAATATTATACTAAACTATACTTTAAGAAACAATACTATACTATCCAGGCACTTTATAGTATAGCATAACAATTATAAATGGCACTATATTCTATACTATATACTATAAACAATACTATACTATAACAATACTGTACACAATAAAAATAACAATATAGTGGATATAGATGGATGATATATACATACGGTCAATTGTGCAAAATGTGGTTCCTTTCCAAGCCCCTTTCCAAAGTCAAGCCTTTGTTTTCCCCATCGCGTCCCGCCAGGTGGATGACCTCCTGCTGATCGAGGAGAAGATAGACCTGGAGGTGCGCTCGCTGGACACCTGCATGTTTGAGAACAAGACCTTCTCGGAGATCCTCAACCGCGTCCAGAAGGCGGTGGACGACCTCAACCTGCACTCCTACTCCAACCTGCCCATCTGGGTCAACAAGCTGGACATTGAGGTGAGAGAACGTTCATGGTTCAATGCCAGGTGATGGATTGATGCCCGATCCAACGAAGACAAACTATGAATCTGAATTCACTGATGGAAAAACCTCCTCTCCCTCCAGATCGAGCGAATCCTAGGGGTGCGCCTGCAGGCGGGTCTGAGGGCCTGGACCCAGGTTCTCCGGGGCCAGATGGAGGACAGGGCTGACGTGGACATGGACACTGAGGCCCCACAGGCTGGACACAAGCCTGGGGGAGAACCCAAGATCAAGGTAGGCTCAATGATTGTCTTTATATGGATTGTCCTGTGATTGTTTTTCTGCCTATGTTAAGCACATTGTGTTTGAAGGGTAATAAATATCGCTTCTCTTGCCTTGCCTAAAGTCTTACAGCTGGTGTGAAAACTAGAGTAGATATTTTTAAGACGTCGAGCTGACTGAGATGCTTGTGTTGCAGAACGTGGTCCATGAGCTGAGGATTACCAACCAGGTGATCTACCTCAACCCGCCCATCGAGGACTGCCGTTACAAGCTGTACCAGGAGATGTTCTCCTGGAAGATGGTCATCCTCTCTCTGCCCAGGATCCAGAGCCAGAGATACCAGGTATCATGCCATGACCATTTTGGTACTTATTTTCAAAAATAGCCTTTCTGTAATTGTCAACTAGCAATAGCGTCACATTGTTTTTGAGTGAATTTTGTAAATATTGTTAATAATATAACTTGATTTGATATAAAAAGAGGTATAGGTATAGATTTAATAATAAATAGCGGTCCGGTTGGGAAGCCCTGGTTCAGATGATCCATCGAGTGGTCCCGTGATAATGGAGGTGCCAGCGGCAGCCTCCCGCTGGCAGCTGTGTTTTCCAGTAGAGCCTCATGCCTCTTCATTCCCAGGTGGGTGTCCACTACGAGGTGTCAGAGGAGGAGAAGTTCTACCGGAACGCCCTGACCCGGATGCCCGACGGCCCTGTGGCCCTGGAGGAGGCGTACAACTCTGTGGAGGACAACGTCGGCGAGGTGGAGCAGTACGTCAAGGTAAGGAAACCACCTTGGTTTGTCTTCTCTATGGAAATGACGAACTTCCTCATATGAAACGACTACCCTTGGGCTTTCTATGGCTACTCTGCACCCAGTCCAGTTGTTGTTTATATGAAAACGAGGCTGTGCAGCACTAACTGTTTGCAGCTCCTCCAATTTTGGATTCTATACTTTGATTGTTCATAGGCTAAATCTTTATTTGCTTTGGATAAAAGCATCTGCTGAGTGACTAAGTATAAACACATCTTGGCCTATCTTTTTGTTGATCGTTTTGTGTGACGGTACTGACTCTCCTCATCCCCCACCCCAGGTTTGGCTGCAGTACCAGTGCTTGTGGGACATGCAGGCGGAGAACATTTACAACCGCCTGGGTGAAGACCTGACCAAGTGGCAGGCCCTGCTGGTCCAGATCCGCAAGGCCCGCGGAACCTTCGACAACGCCGAGACCCGCAAGGAGTTTGGGCCCGTCATCATCGACTACGGAAAGGTAATGGCGGCCTGGATTATGTTGACGTGTACATTTTGGCAAATATAGCAGATCACCATTGTGTGCTAATGTGTTAAAGTGCAAAGCAAACTAAAATATATGAATAAAGTAGCATATTCCCAGTGTAACAGGCATGCGCACAAAATGATAATTTTTGCATCTTATTTTCTTCTAATTTGATTTGTTTTGTTCCTTAGGTCCAATCCAAGGTGAACCTCAAATACGACTCCTGGCACAAGGAGGTCCTGAGCAAGTTTGGCCAGATGTTGGGTCAGAACATGCAGGACTTCCACTCTCAGATCTCCAAGGTAAAGCATTGTCTCCCTTTTTATTTCTGTATATATGTATATATTTTTTAAATAATTTTAGAATTGTATTGATTACTGTACGATTTTAAAAAATATATAGTGATTTTTAATCTGACCGATATTATTGCGTTCCTTCTGCAGTCTCGCCAAGAACTGGAGCAGCACTCTGTGGACACGGCCAGCACCTCAGATGCCGTCACCTTCATTACATACGTCCAGACCCTCAAGCGCAAGATCAAACAGTTTGAGAAGAACGTGGATGTGAGTAGTACTCCATAATGAACACTATTCCTTAAGACCATTTACCTCATAACCTCGTATGCGACCACTTCTGATCGCAGCATTTTACTTCCTACCCCGATGACTTCTGATCCCCTAATATCTCGGTTTGTCTGTCTGTGTGTGTTCTCGTTCTCTCGTTGTTCCCTCTCTCAGTTGTTCCGCAACGGGCAGCGTCTGTTGGAGAAGCAGCGCTTCCAGTTCCCGCCCTCTTGGCTCTACATCGACAACATAGAGGGGGAGTGGGGTGCCTTCAGTGACATCATGAAGCGCAAGGACACGGCCATCCAGCAGCAGGTGGCCAACCTGCAGATGAAGATCGTCCAGGAGGACCGCGCCGTGGAGAACCGCACCACCGACCTGCTCACTGACTGGGAGAAGGCCAAACCAGTCGCTGTAAGTAGACCAGACCCACTTGTTGATCATGGTCAGTTGCAAAGGTCCCTACAGGTGTTGCAATGTATGACAACCCCTAACCCTAATCCCTCCAAAAGGTGAAGGAATTCTCAGTGTTGGTGAGAATAATTGATGCTTGTATTGTACAGCAATTATACTAGAATTTGCCAAAAGTGTATGCCACACTTTCTCTGCAAATTTTTAAATGTTTCAAGTCATTCGGGAATTTATTTATTTTGGTGTCACTGATCTTTCTTCTGTTCTTTCAGGGGAGCCTGCGTCCAGAGGAGGCCCTGCAGTCCCTCACCATCTACGAGGGCAAGTTCGGCCGGCTGAAGGACGACCGGGAGAAGTGTGCCCGTGCCAAGGAGGCCCTGGAGCTTACCGACACCGGCCTGCTCAGTGGCAGCGAGGAGAGGGTGCAGGTAAACACATGCGTGTGCGCGCACATACACACACCACTAATGACTGGTATGATGGATCAACACGCAAGGTGCTGACTAGGTGGCGCGTCTGGTTTTTAGGTGGCCCTGGAGGAGTTGCAGGACCTGAAGGGAGTGTGGTCAGAGCTCTCCAAGGTGTGGGAGCAGATCGACCAGATGAAGGAGCAGCCGTGGCCGTCTGTCCAGCCACGCAAGGTAAAGAAATCGTAATTTCCCGCTCACACTTTGGCCACTTGGACAGTGTAGGCTTTTCAAAGATCTTATTTTGTACACACTCAAAATATTGATTCAGATTTATTTATATATTTTTTATTTTTTGTTGTTGTTGCGTGTGTGGTCCACAGCTGCGTCAGAGTCTGGACGCTCTCCTGAACCAGCTGAAGAACTTCCCGGCACGACTCCGCCAGTATGCCTCCTACGAATATGTCCAGAGGCTGCTTAAGGGCTACATGAAGGTCAGACATTTTTCTGCATATATATATATATATTCCTCCTGAGAATTTGGAGGTAAAAATTCATTAATCATTCATTAAAAAAATCCTTCACCAGGTCAACATGTTGGTCATCGAGCTGAAGTCTGAGGCGCTGAAGGACCGTCACTGGAAGACGCTGATGAAGCGGCTGCATGTGAACTGGGTGCCCTCAGAGCTGACCCTGGGTCAGGTCTGGGACGTGGATCTGCAGAAGAACGAGATGGTGGTGAAGGACGTCATGCTGGTGGCCCAGGGAGAGATGGCCCTGGAGGAGTTCCTCAAGCAGGTGAAGAAGGCAACATAAACTGCACCAAAGTGACTTTCTTGAAATACAAGATTGTGCTGTCGATGTTTTAAATATTACGTTTTTTTATTATGTACTGTATTCATTGTGTCTAGGCATGGGTTAGAGGGAGAGAGGGAGAGGGAGAGAGAGAGGGAGGGAGAGGGAGAGGGAGAGAGAGAGAGAGAGAGAGATTTTTTTAACATTGCTCTGAATCCCTCTCCGTCCAGATCCGTGAGGTGTGGAACTCGTATGAGCTGGACCTGGTCAACTACCAGAACAAGTGTCGCCTGATCCGGGGCTGGGACGACCTCTTCAACAAGGTCAAGGAGCACATCAACAGCGTGTCCGCCATGAAGCTGTCCCCGTACTACAAGGTGAGTGCCGCGGCCTTCACGGGAGAATTAATTAAGCCAGGAGTTTCCGTACTTTATCATGCGCACATTTTTTATGGTTAATCATTACAGTATTCTTTCCGTTTTTAGTTTATAAAACCTACTTTGAGAGTTTGAGAACCACTGCTTTAAGCCACCCTTAATAGATACAAAGCAGTACAATAACTTCTTCTCACCCCCTCCGTCTCCCAGGTGTTTGAGGAGGACGCTCTGAGCTGGGAGGACAAGCTGAATCGCATCATGGCGCTGTTTGACGTGTGGATCGACGTGCAGCGCCGCTGGGTCTACCTGGAGGGCATCTTCACCGGCAGCGCGGACATCAAACATCTGCTGCCAGTCGAGACCCAGAGGTTCCAGAAGTAAGTCTAAGACGCTGGCACTCGGGCCAAGGCGATCCATTTAGGGTGCCGGGATGACTCAAAGTTTCTGAGTTCAAACCCAATGTCCTTGTTTTGCCTGTAATGCGTCCTTGATTAAGACGCACAAACCCCCTACCTGCTCCTTAATGAAATGACAAGTTAATTTTGGATGCTAAGACTCGGTCATAAGACCCTAATTTCTCCCTCTGGGATTAATTAAGTCTTGCATCTTGTCTCATTAGTCTAATGGTGTAAACAGAGTGCTTCAACCACCATCAGACTACCGTGTCTAATGTTTCCTCCTTTTTCTCTCTCTCTGTCTCTGTCTCCTCTCTGTCTCCTCTCTCTGTCTCTCCCTCTCCCTGCAGCATCAGTGCAGAGTTCCTGACCCTGATGAAGAAGGTGACCAAGTCTCCTCTGGTGATGGACGTGCTGAACATCCAGGGGGTGCAGAGGTCTCTGGAGAGGCTGGCCGACCTGCTGGGTAAAATCCAGAAGGCCCTGGGAGAATACCTGGAGAGAGAGAGGTCCTCCTTCCCCAGGTATGGTTTTTACATATATATATTTTTAAAATTGGTCTCTAGAGTTGTTGAATGTTTACTTGTGTACAACTGACTCTGGCCAGGTGATGCTGCTTAGAACAGCCCCCAACCACACACACTCTCCAGTTTTACATTAGTATTTTAATAAACTGTAATGCACACCAACGTATCCAAACCAGCGAATAGCAAGACACTAAATAAATGAAACCGGACAATAATGAATTAAATACCAAAGAATAACTTGATTAATAACAAAAAGAAAGCATTGCTCCTGGAAGACATTAGACATTGTCATTATATTATTTATATGATACTTGAGGGAGGAACAAGAAGTGAGTGGATATTCTGCATAGAGGCACAAAGCTCTTTCTGATCTCTTTATTGCGTGAACGAGTATAACGGGTTCGTCTTATCATCACGCCGGAACCTTAACATACAAGGTCTTCCTCCCCGCCCACAGGTTCTACTTCGTGGGAGACGAGGACCTGCTTGAGATCATCGGCAACAGCAAGAACGTGCCCAAGCTGCAGAAGCACTTCAAGAAGATGTTTGCGGGCGTCTCCAGCATCCTGCTGAACGAGGACAGCACAGAGGTGCTGGGCATCTGCTCCCGCGAGGGGGAGGAGATTGTCTACAAGACGCCGGTCTCCATCACCAAGCACCCCAAGATCAACGAGTGGCTCACAATGGTGGAGAAGGAGATGAGGGTGACCCTGGCCAAGCTGCTGGCCGAGTCCGTCACCGAGGTCACAGACTTCAACAAGGGTGACGACGTGGACCTCATCCAGTACATCACTTGGATCGACCGCTACCAGGTACGTTGGAGGGACGTATGAGGGAAGGAGAGGTACATGAGGTTGGCAGAGTAGGTTGCGATGGATCTCTGCTGACACTGCAATTGAGCGAGGTCTGATGCATAATGCAGGTACACAAGGAAGAGTTGATAACCGCTCAGAGGGAATCTTCTGTCCTCCTCTGGTCTAATTTATAGAGAGCCTTTTAAACAAGTGTTACAGTGTGTTTTTTACATGGCGATGAATTGGAACAAGGCACAAAGACAAATAACCCATACATTGGAAGTAGTGAGGCATGAGAGTAAAACTGTTAAAGCAAATCAGTCATTTGTACTAAACTCCCTTCTCGTCAAACCCGCACTTCCACCCTAGGCCCAGCTGGTGGTGCTGTCCACCCAAATCGCCTGGTCGGAGAACGTCGAGGCGGCGCTGACCACGGTGGCGGCCGGCGGGGACATGTCCCCCATGCAGAGCGTGCAGCAGAACGTGGAGGCCACCCTCAACGTGCTGGCCGACACCGTGCTGATGGAGCAGCCCCCGCTGCGCAGGAGGAAGCTGGAGCACCTGGTGGGTGGAGGAGATCGCCAAATGCCCACCCCCCCCACTGGTGGTTGGGTGTCTATAGATGGTGATATGTGTTGCCCCAATGGGTTTGATGTATTGATGTACATACAATATCGATGTATAAGTCTCAAAGTATATTCAATTTAAGGTATTGTATACTTTACTAAACACGTTCACATATTAGGTTTTTTTTTTTTTTTTCTCAGAATAATTTTCTGATCTTTCTGAGGGTATAATGCATCTTCTCTCATAATAAATGTAGATTACTTATTATTACCCAGTCCTTTTTCCAGTGTGTATGTTCAACATAGAAGTTGCATGATGATTATAAAATGTGTAACGGTCTGACCTGTCTGACCTCCATCTCTCCTCCCAGATCACAGAGCTGGTCCACCAGCGCGACGTCACCCGCCAGCTGACGAAGAACAAGATCGACAACCCCAAGTCCTTCGAGTGGCTCAGCCAGATGCGCTTCTACTTTGACCCCAAGCAGACAGACGTGCTGCAGCAGCTGTCCATCCAGATGGCCAACGCCAAGTTCAACTACGGCTTCGAGTACCTGGGCGTCCAGGACAAGTTGGTGCAGACGCCGCTGACCGACCGCTGCTACCTCACCATGACCCAGGCCCTGGAGGCACGCCTCGGAGGATCGCCTTTCGGTATGTACAGTCATGGGGTATCAAATATTTAATCATTCTATATATTTCAATGTAGCTCAATATACATGTATGTTTTGTAATACATCTTGTCATTTTTTTGTTGTTGCCATTTCATATGATGACTTGGTTGTTCCATATTAATTGAACCTACACTGAACTAAGTTCTGCCGGGTATGCCAGAGAGAGATGTGTGTTCAGCAGCTCACTCTGTGAATCCTTCCCCCTTCCCAGGTCCTGCTGGAACGGGAAAGACTGAGTCTGTGAAGGCTTTGGGCCACCAACTGGGGCGCTTCGTCCTGGTGTTCAACTGCGACGAGACCTTTGACTTCCAGGTGCGCTTTTTGATTTAATTAATTGTATCCTCTAATTATCCCGGATTACCTTGAGCAGAGCCATTAATAAAGGCATCAATTTCCCACGGGATCGATCGAAGAAATGTGAATGTGAACGGTGTGGTTTGCGCCCCCTACAGGCCATGGGTCGTATCTTCGTAGGCCTGTGCCAGGTGGGCGCCTGGGGCTGCTTCGACGAGTTCAACAGGCTGGAGGAGAGGATGCTGTCTGCTGTGTCCCAGCAGGTCCAGTTCATCCAGGTGGCCCTGAGGGAGCACAGCAACCCCAACCGAGACCGAAGTACGTCCGCATGCGTCCACAGGGGGGCTTTCGGGGAAATGTCCACTACTTGTCTGTGGTACCCATCAGCTTTTTAATGAAGATGTGTGATGTCTTAATGGTTTCGGGTTGTCCCACAAAAGGGATCTTCCCTGAGGTTAAACTTCACAGGGGAACCAGACCAATCAAAGCGCATACAAGCTGATTGATTTCTTGGCCTGTACCCTTTTGTTTGGTTATCATCTACATCATTTATATAGACCGAAGGTTGAGTTTTAATTGTTTTTATGAAATAAGAGGCAACATATTGTGATTGAAACTGTGGAGAGGGACTGTTAACACAATAAAAGAGTCTTCTCGTAACCCGTTTTTTTTTTTTCTAATTGATGTATTTTCAGGCGCACCAATCACCACGGAGCTGCTGAACAAGCAGGTGAAGGTGAGCCCCGAGATGGCCATCTTCATCACCATGAACCCGGGCTACGCGGGGCGCTCCAACCTGCCCGACAACCTGAAGAAGCTGTTCCGCAGCCTGGCCATGACCAAGCCCGACCGCCAGCTCATCGCCCAGGTCATGCTCTACTCCCAGGGCTTCCGCACCGCCGAGATCCTGGCCAAGAAGATCGTGCCCTTCTTCAAGTACGTCTCAACCTTTTTTCATTTTGTTTTCATTTCACCCCACCCCAGATTATTTTTGTTTAGTTTTGTTTTTATTTTACTTTACATCAACTGTTTTTCTCCCCACCCCCCCAACCCAACTACAATATCATTTTTTTGAAGATTGTTCAAAATGTCAGACTTTTTGAACTGTTGGACTGTTTTCTACCCCCAACCCTTTTCTTCGCCCAATATCACTTTTCTTAAAATGACACAGAATATTTGTCTGCTTTTGTGATGGCTTTTGGGTTATGATCCTTAGAAAGACATGTTTAGTCATTTGGTGTAAAAAAATCTTAATGTCATACATTTTTTTATAGCCCAATGAATGTGCGCTTGCCTCTCGACGTGTACTGATGACCGTGTCCTCGTGTGTGTTCCTCAGGCTGTGCGATGAGCAGCTGTCCTCCCAGAGTCACTACGACTTCGGCCTGCGAGCCCTGAAGAGCGTGCTGATCAGCGCCGGTAACGTGAAGCGGGAGCGCATCCAGCGCATCAAGAAGGAGAAGCGGGAGCGCGGAGAAAACGTGGACGAGAACGAGATCGCCGAGAACCTCCCGGAGCAGGAGGTACATTTCTATGTCTTTTTTCTGAAGTTTCCTCAAATACAAGGGAGCTCAATAGGCGAGGGGAAAGGAAACACTTTCTGATCAGGATAATGAAAACACTTACTAAAATGACCCATTATAAAAGGATATGCATGGCCATACAATTTCCTATTTGAGCATTTAGCATATTGTACATTGACAATAAAGGAATTCTGATTATCGTCCCCATCTTTTGCCCCCAGATCCTGATCCAGAGTGTGTGCGAGACCATGGTCCCCAAGCTGGTGGCGGAGGACATCCCCCTGCTCTTCAGCCTGCTGTCGGACGTGTTCCCCGGGGTGCAGTACGTGTGCGGGGAGATGACGGCCCTCCGGGAGGAGCTGAAGAAGGTGTGCGCCGAGATGTACCTCACCTACGGAGACGGAGACGATGTGGGCACCATGTGGGTGGAGAAGGTATGGAGCTTATTTTTGGTCGTCTTAATAAAAAAAAAAAAAAAAGATTCTGAATCCTAGACGGGAGTTCTACATGTCCTTCCGTGTGTGCGCGTCTCTTCCCCCAGGTGTTGCAGCTGTACCAGATCACCCAGATCAACCACGGCCTGATGATGGTGGGCCCCTCGGGCAGCGGTAAGACAATGGCCTGGAGGGTGCTGCTCAAGGCCCTGGAGAGGCTGGAGGGCATGGAGGGCGTGGCCCACATCATTGACCCCAAGGCCATCAGCAAGGACCACCTGTACGGCACCTTGGACCCCAACACCCGCGAGTGGACCGACGGCCTGTTCACGCACATCCTCAGGAAGTAAGGCATTATGGACACGTAGTACAAGTATCTTACGGGATCATACCGTATATTGAGTAGAAGTACTGTACTGTACTGTACTTTCCTGTCCTGTACTGTACTTTAAATTCTGAAGGACAATTCTGGGTGCCTTGGTTTTTTAATGTTAATACAAACCTGGTTCCAGAATCATTGACAACGTGCGCGGAGAGCAGCAGAAGCGGCAGTGGATCATCTTCGACGGCGACGTGGATCCAGAGTGGGTGGAGAATCTGAACTCCGTGCTGGACGACAACAAGCTGCTGACCCTGCCCAATGGAGAGCGTCTCAGCCTGCCCCCCAACGTAAGCACTGGACCACATGGTGTTTGTTTAGGTTGTTTTTTTTTTGTTCCGCCACAAAGTTGCCGTACAGTAAATCAAACCTTTTAGTGCCGCAACAAAACTCTGATGGTTTGGTTAGTTGTGGTATTTTATTCATGATTCATACAACTATTGTAGGTATGAAATGATGAAGGATGAGATTCAGATTCAGACTTGGTTTATTTGTCACATGTATAGGGTACAGTGTATAATGTACAGTTAAATGTTATCCCCAGATCCGAAGATGTGCAAAAGTTACCATCTAAGATGGACAGGAGGTTATGTTTTTGCCTCCGTCTGTCTGTTAGCAAGTCAACTTAAGAGTGATATATACGGAATTGGATAAAACTGGGTTGTACTTATGGGCCGAGGAGTAACAGTTGGCTTTGGCGGAGATCTGTCCAGGGGACTTTTTGGTGTTGCAGATGTCTGCGCTCTACGGAGGGCCATCTAGTTATTTGTGTGATGGTGGTAATGTGACGGTTCACGGTCACACCGTGGTTGATCTAAGCTGTGGTGCACAACACACCTGTATAACAGCCTGTATCTAGGATAACCTCCACCCTAGGAAATGACCCCCTCTCTCACCCCCTCAGGTGCGCATCATGTTCGAGGTGCAAGACCTGAAGTACGCCACGCTGGCCACAGTGTCTCGCTGCGGCATGGTGTGGTTCAGCGAGGACGTGCTCAGCACGGACATGGTCTTCAACCGCTTCCTGGCGCGCCTGCGCAGCATTCCGCTGGACGAGGGAGAGGACGAGGCCAGCCGCATGAGGAAGGGCACAGAGGACGAGGAGGAGACCGCTTCGCCCATGCTGCAGGTTGGAGCCGCCTCGCTCTTTCTGGTTTTATGATGAAGTCGCTCACGGACCGAAATATGGCGCCCAACCTTTTTTTTAGAAGCTTTAGAGTAGAGTCTCACTCACTAACACTCATCCAGTGTTATTCTAAAGTATTTTTATTCATTTATAAATAAACACCCTACCATCATACATCTGGGAGGACACTCCCACTTGTGATTGTCAATTATGTTTTAGTTTTTTTTAAATAATTTAAATGACATGCATTTGCTAATTTGGTGGCCCATTTGAAGCTTGTCAATAATGCATGTTGGACATGTATAGTATGTATACATGTAAAGTTTATGGTTCAGAACCCAAAATGGTTTGGTTTATCCCTTGTACTAATTCCTTGCTAAAGAGCAAGAACTCCCCCCCCCCCCCCCCCCCCCTCCAGCTTGAGATGGTTAAGTCCAGATGTTGTCCCTTTTCATCACTAACGTTGCCCGTTCTCACCCCCGTCCACCAGATCCAGAGGGACGCGGCGACCGCGCTGCAGCCCTACTTCACGTCCACGGGACTGGTGATCAAGGCCCTGGAGCACGCCTCCAAGATGGAGCACATCATGGACTTCACACGGCTGCGCTGCGTGGGCTCCCTGTTCTCCATGCTGCACCAGGCCTGCCGAAACGTGGCGCTGTACAACAACAACCACCCCGACTTCCCCATGCCCAACGAGCAGCTGGAGAGATACATGCAGGTAAGGCACTCGCGTTGTAAAAAAAAAAATTATAATAATTGTAATACTATCTTGTATAATTGTTTCGGATTTTTTTTCTTCCTATTAAAAGTAATCCCCTCCACAGAAAAACTATTGTTTAAAAAAAGCTACAAATGCAATTACCGTATTTTCCGGTAATAGTAATAGTACAATAGTAGTGCCGCTTAACATTGCCGCTTTTAATAATCGCCATGGAACAAATGAGACTTACTGGGTTGGAACTGCATGTGGGAAGAACAAACTTGGAGGAGTTTTCGCTGTCTACCTTTCTGTTTTTAGAGCACGTAAATGGAAAATTACTCGGACTGTTTCGCTGTCTGTCTGTGGACCAGCCAGCTAATAAAAGTGTGACCTTAATTGAATAAACTCAATAAATGTGACTTTTTGACAACATGCTTTGCTAGTGGATTCCGACGTGTTTGCTGTACAACTCAAACCAACGGCCCATTTAAAGAGGCGCATTTATTTAGCTAATACCTATCCCTTGGACGTCAACATCCCGCTAACGAGTTGTTGTTGTGGTGCCGTGGTCTCTCTCTACAGAGGTATCTGATCTACGCCGTGCTCTGGTCCTTCTCCGGCGACGGGCGGCTGAAGATCCGCGGGGAGCTGGGGGAGTACATCCGCCGCATCACCACCGTCCCGCTGCCTGCCGCGCCTAACATCCCCATCATCGACTACGAGGTACGGCCAGCACTCACCAAGACTCCTTAAAAAGAAAGCTCTGTCATCACAGCGGTGGTGTTGTAGTACCCTTATCATGTATTCAGATGTGTATCATTATATTGTGTACAAAATGATATCAGTTATTAAATTAAGGGTATCATAATCACTTTATATACTTTTAATGTATACTGTTTTGTATATTATGTATACAATGGTGATCACCAAAGATTTAGTCATATAATAATAATAATAATAAGAAATTGTCATAGAATTTATTATTAGAATTGTCAATTGTCAAAGAAAGATAAAATACACCAACTACATTTTCCCCTCTGTGAAAAGTCCTTGTTGGAAGACCTTGTGTTGTCCGACCCCTGTCATCACTGGTCATTCTGCCCCCTCGCTTAGGTGTGCATCTCAGGGGAGTGGCAGTCCTGGCAGGGCAAGGTGCCCCAGATCGAGGTGGAGACCCACAAGGTAGCCTCCCCAGACGTGGTGGTGCCCACCCTGGACACCGTGCGCCACGAGGCCTTGCTTTACACCTGGCTGGCTGAGCACAAGCCCCTGGTGCTGTGTGGACCCCCCGGCTCCGGAAAGACCATGACCCTGTTCAGCGCCCTCCGAGCCCTGCCTGACATGGAGGTGAGAAGGGAGGGAGGATGGATGGATGGATTGATTGATTGATTGATTAATGGTTGGTTGGTAGGCTGACACCAGAAGAGTAGCAAGAGCTATTCTACATATGGTCGGTGTGGATCTCCAGAGTGATTTAGAGTAATTTTGTCATTTTGTATTTATTCTATTGGTTTGTCTACCGGAATTGACCACCCATAATGTGCCTATCTTTCTTTCCATCTCCCCATATTTTTGTTCCTTCTTTCTCTCTCTCTTCTTCCCTCTTGTCTCTCACCTTTTCTCCAACGGTCTTTCGTCCCCCTTTCCCCGCCCCCTTCTCTCTCTGTCAGGTTGTGGGTCTGAACTTCTCCAGCGCCACCACCCCAGAGCTGCTGCTGAAGACCTTCGACCACTACTGCGAGTACCGCCGCACCCCCAACGGCGTGGTGCTTGCGCCTGTTCAGCTGGGCAAGTGGCTGGTGCTCTTCTGTGACGAGATCAATCTGCCCGACATGGACAAGTACGGCACCCAGAGGGTCATCTCCTTCCTCAGACAGGTGAGAACGGCTGACCAGTGGGAGCCACGGTTAAAACGTGCGTTTTAGTCCTTTGGGTAGACCCTTTCATCCAGAGTGGCTGCCGCTTGATGTTGAGCACAATTGATCCACCTCCCGTGTTTCTAAACTTTGCCCATTAGTATTTTAAAAACACATAAAAAAAACAAAGGGCTGATTAAGAAGCATAACAAGAGGCTAATGGTTTAATGTTGGCGCATCGCACCATAGTGGCACTGAAGTTGCAATAGTAATTGATTATGTATTTTGTCAATAGATGGTGGAGCACGGAGGGTTCTACCGTACCTCTGACCAGACATGGGTCAAACTGGAGAGGATCCAGTTCGTAGGAGCCTGTAACCCCCCCACCGACCCCGGGAGAAAGCCCCTCACACACAGGTACAAGAGTCACCACGTGTGACAGTCACAGTACAACCAGACTAGAGCAATCGAGCTCGAGAAACGGACTAAGAAAAGAAACATCTAAAAATCGAAAATCAAACTTTTCTTTCACCATTGCCAAATGGACCATGGAGATGGGTCTTCAGCTGTGGTGTAACCGCTACTATCTTCCTCCCCACCAGGTTCCTGCGCCATGTCCCCGTGGTGTACGTGGACTACCCGGGCCCCGCCTCCCTCACCCAGATCTACGGCACCTTCAACCGGGCCATGCTGCGTCTCATCCCGTCCCTCCGCACCTTCGCCGAGCCGCTGACCGCCGCCATGGTGGAGTTCTACACCATGTCTCAGGTAAGACTCGCTTTACTTCAATCGACAATCGAACCCCTAGTGGGTTCCAATGGCCAATGGCTGTAAACATTTGACA
This sequence comes from Muraenolepis orangiensis, assembly GCA_027704905.1. NCBI lineage: Eukaryota > Metazoa > Chordata > Actinopteri > Gadiformes > Muraenolepididae > Muraenolepis > Muraenolepis orangiensis. Next base: position 18,086,580 of record CM051016.1, on the reverse strand, counting down.
CAATTGTACTTTAGTTGATGCAAATGTATCTTCTAATTATGTGTAAATATACCTTCTCTTAATTAGAAGGTAAAAATGTAATGATATGATGTTAAATTACTCTTTTGGAGAGAAAAAAAATGAGCGGACCACAGTGGAGATTGAAAATGATTAAACTCGTTTCATTTTTTTGTAGGAGCGCTTCACCCAGGACACCCAGCCCCACTACATCTACTCCCCCAGAGAGATGACCCGCTGGGTGAGGGGCATCTTCGAGGCCCTGCGACCCTTGGAGACCCTCCCCGTCGAGGGCCTCATCCGCATCTGGGCCCACGAAGCCCTGCGCCTCTTCCAGGACAGGTGAGGATGGAGGACTGAGGACGGGGGATGGGGGAAGTGTTACTTTGAATTGGGGGCGTTATTCGCCGTCTTGGTTCTAAATTCTAGCTGGGTAGGGAAACTGACAAGTCCTCATTTTAGTGTTTTTTTTATTTTTTATTAGCCAAGATTAGTACTAGGGGGGAATTCAGGTGTCGAAGAGGCAAAATAGTTAACGTAGGACAAATCAACCCGGAGACGATGACTAAAATAAAAAGTGGTATATCAGCATTGTGTGCATTTATACGTGTACACAATACACTTAAAATTAAACATGTACTTTTATATTCAGAAAATAATCTCCGCAAGTGGATTGGACTGCTTTAACCTGCAGTCGACTAATTCAAAAACCAACAAATCTTAAGGAAATGACTTGATGATGAGTGCATTCGTTGATCGTATTCCCCCTCCCCGTCTCCCAGGCTGGTGGAGGATGAGGAGAGGCGGTGGACGGATGAGAACATCGACATGGTGGCCCTCAAACACTTCCCCAACATAGACAAGGAGAAGGCCCTCAACAGACCCATCCTCTACAGCAACTGGCTCTCCAAGGTACACAGCGTTGACACAACCTAACCAGCTCCAACCATATTAGAACTATTATAGTTACTGTATTACTAGAAGTAGTTATTCTTCTGTATCGGTATGACCCTTAGCACTCAATTATTATACTTACTAATTAATTAGAATACTTAGGATGCATCTCAACATGTTACATTTAATCATTGACACACAGGTTTACCTGCAAAACTCAAATGTCTTACTTCTTGGTGCCTATTTTCTTCCAAAAAAAGTTAGGATTAATAAACCACTGAAGACCCTACTTCCAGAACGGCACTATACGATGATGATGATCAAGTTACGGCCGTGTTAAGTCCTAGTAAGCCCTGGCGGCGTCTGCGTCCTGACCCCTGCTCCCTCCTCCCCGCCCCCCACACAGGACTACATCCCAGTGGAGCAGGAGGAGCTGAGGGACTACGTGAAAGCCCGTCTCAAGGTCTTCTACGAGGAGGAGCTGGACGTCCCGCTGGTGCTCTTCAACGAGGTGCTGGACCACGTGCTCCGCATTGACCGGTACGACCCCTGGCTCACGACTCCCTTCCCCCCAGCTGCGCCAAAGTCCCCCACTTTAAAAGTCCCTTTTTTTAAGTGTACTTTTGTTTTGGTTACATTATTTATTTATTTATTTTCACCCTCTACCCATCCAGAATCTTCCGCCAGCCCCAGGGTCATCTCCTGCTGATCGGTGTGAGCGGAGCAGGGAAGACCACCCTGTCTCGCTTTGTAGCCTGGATGAATGGGCTGAGTGTCTACCAAATCAAGGTTTGTGCAACGCCAACATTGGAGGTCATGTTTAACCCCTTGTGGTATTTGATTGTGATGGTGCTTTATCCATCTATCCATCTGTCCATCAACAAATAATCTTGAAGTCTGTCACAACACTATATACTTTTATCTTAAGGGTCGAAATGTTTGTTTGTCGCAGATGTCTTGTATCATTTATAAATATATATTTATAAATGATGTATATAAATATATATAGAATATAATGTATATTCTATATATTTATTTTATATTTATTTATTTACCTCTTGGATAGAATGTTATTCCTGCCTATAAAACGCACAATGAATGCCCGGTTTGTTTGAAGGCCTAATCAATAAACGTGTGTGTGTGTGTGTGTGTGTGTGTGTGTGTGTGTGTAGGTGCACAGAAAGTACACGGGCGAGGACTTTGACGAGGACCTGCGCACGGTGCTGCGCCGCTCGGGCTGCAAGAACGAGAAGATCGCCTTCATCATGGACGAGTCCAACGTGCTGGACTCTGGCTTCCTGGAGAGGATGAACACCCTGCTGGCTAACGGAGAGGTAGAGTGTGCTGTCTCTCATGGTCCGTCCGTTCGTCCCCCACCCCCCCCCCCCCTCGTGTGTGTGATGGTGAAGTGACCCAGGAGGTTTTTGTAATCGACTCGGTGAACGTTCGGGCCGTTCCCTGTGACAACTGAGGGAGTTGAGACTTCAGGAAGTTTTGCCGTGTGCCGTGCGTCCATTTTAACATGCACGGGTAAAACGGCTAACATCGCTTGGAGGAGGGGGTGGGCGCCGTAAGCTTTAGATTTGAATGAAAAATATCCTCAATACACGGGTTTGATTTTAAATCCGATGTGCGGAATCCATTTAGTTAATTTTGATATACTTTTTTTTAATTTCATGAAATCCTTTCAACTCGGGGTGGTTCTTCATCTCAAATTGCATATTTGCCCTCTGACCCCACACCCTTCTAACGCATCCCCATTAACTTGTAACCCCTGGCGTGAAACCTGTGCGCTCCCCCAGGTCCCCGGGCTGTTCGAGGGCGACGAGTACGCCACGCTGATGACCCAGTGCAAGGAGGGCGCCCAGAAGGAGGGCCACATGCTGGACACCCACGAGGAGCTGTACAAGTGGTTCACCAGCCAGGTGATCCGTAACCTCCACGTCGTGTTCACCATGAACCCCTCGTCGGAGGGGCTGAAGGACCGGGCCGCCACCTCCCCTGCGCTCTTCAACAGGTGAGTGCCGCATTGCTCCGCCACCGCTGCTGCTGCCGCTGCTGCTGCTGCCGTGCGTTACAGCCGTTTCCTCCACAGCCGTTTCCCTACATTGTCGCTAGACCCTTGTGGTTTGTTCGCTGTACCCCTCGTGCGGTGGTGGTTGGCGGTCCAGCAGGAGGATAAGGTGCATGTTAAATGTATCCTGCGTCCTTGGTTCCAAAGCCCTTCTCACCAGCTGCCTTAGTTTGCATGATGAGTGCATACTGTGGCAACAGAGGAGAATCTCTTGGAGATTGGGCGCTATCTATTTAAAAAACAACAACAACAACAACCATTGGAACATGCTCTCTGATTCACCGCTCTCCCGTCCTGTTTTTTGTGTGTTTTTTTTAATTTTTTTTTTAAACATTTTTAGATGCGTGCTGAATTGGTTCGGAGACTGGTCCACAGAGGCCCTGTACCAGGTGGGCAAGGAGTTCACCTGCAAGATGGACCTGGAGAAGCCCAACTACAAGGTGCCGGACTACATGCCCATCATCTACGACAAGATGCCCCAGCCACCCACCCACCGCGAGGCCATCGTCAACGGCTGCGTGTTTGTGCACCAGACCCTGCACCAGGTGGGCTTCCCCAGCAGGCACACCGGCACAGTTCCTTTCTAAAGTCTTAAAAGATAGTGAATTTGTGAATCAAAAAAATAATAATAAGTGGCCTTCATTTGTATTCAAATGTCTTGATCGTGGACATTGTCATGCCCCTAAAATTGGCATTGACATGGGGACATCACACAGTGGGGTGTGTCCACTCAGACGTTAGATGGGTAGATAAGCCTGCCAGTAGGTACAGTCCACTGGGTTAGGCCGGTACACTGATCTAGATCAGACAATGATCTAGACTATTTTAGTCGCGTTACAATGGCTTGTCACACTCGCAGCTTGGGGTATAATATGGACCCCTTAAAACATTTGAAATATAACACATATATATATATATATATATATATATATATATATACATATATAGGAACATGAAATATAACATGTATTTATTTATGGATTCATTACTATTATTATTATTATTATTATTATTATTATTTTTAATTTTGTAGGCAAACAACCGGCTGTCCAAGCGCGGTGGCCGCACCATGGCCATCACCCCTCGGCACTACCTGGACTTCATCAGCCACTACGCCAACCTGTTCAACGAGAAGCGCAGCGAGCTGGAGGAGCAGCAGATGCACCTCAATGTCGGCCTCCGCAAGATCAAGGAGACGGTGGACCAGGTAACGCTGCCCCCCTCCCTCCCTCCCTACCGTACCTCCCTCCCTACCGTACCTCCCTCCCTCCCGTACCTCGCCCCTTCCTTTCCTATTTTGAACCTTCTCAATTCCTAAAATGCATTGAATGGATCATGGATCTGACAAATAACACCTTAATTGGTATTAAATGTCTTTTAAATCAATCTTAAAAATGCGGTCTGATTTTGTGAATGGATTTTTTTATTGTTACAAATCTCAAAATCTCAAACTGGACCACAAAAGTCATGTTTTATGTTACAATACACATATAGGTCAAATTGTCCCCCATCTCTAAAGTAATTGATGTTGTTAAATTGTTGTTATTGTAAAGTTGGTCTTGAATGCCATTCCAAGTGGCAATAAAAATGCCTTAAAGTTCTAAATCAAACTGTAGAAGCCCTGGTATTGCCTCCCCCATCCTCCCCCCCCTTCAAGCAACCCGTATTCTGGTGGTACTTTTTGTGTCTTATGATGAACTGTATGAATCCCCCCCCTCCCCAACCCCAAGGTGGAGGAGCTGCGTCGCGACCTGAGGATCAAGAGCCAGGAGCTGGAGGTGAAGAACGCCGCCGCCAACGACAAACTGAAGAAGATGGTCAAAGACCAGCAGGAGGCTGAGAAGAAGAAGGTAAGCCTGCCCCCCCCCCCCCCACTGCTGCTGTACGCTTTCAGAGAAAGACCGGGTTTGTGTACTGTCACATTGTGCCCGCACGGCTCTTTGCTCAACGTTGATTGACACGTTGCGTACCTGCCGACCGCTAACGCCTGCATAGCCTAGCGTCTATTAATACATTTGCCTCGTTGCCGTGGTGATTCCAGGTGGTGAGTCAGGAGATCCAGGAGTCTGTGTACAAGCAGCAGGAGGTGATCAAGGACAAGCAGCTCAGCGTCACGGAGGATCTGGACCAAGTGGAGCCTGCCGTTATTGAGGCTCAAAATGGTATAGTTGTGTTTATTATTGGTAATATTGTTCTTCACTTCCCGCATTATGGACCAGATATCTATTGTATACAGCTGTTATCTGGAAGGATATACCTATCTTTCGGTCAACATAAAACCTAGGATACTTTTTCCACCAACTGCCTAACCTGTCCCCTAGCCCCCTCTTTCAAAATACTTTTATTTGTGTACCTTGACGACGATTTCCCTCCTGAATTAGTCAGTCTCCTTAGGTGCCCTGTTGTTCCCTCTTGCACTCTCACTCACCTCCTTGTTTCTCACTGCCCTCCGCCTTCCACTTAACTTAAAAACCATGTGTGTGCGCGGCCAGCCGTTAAGTCCATTAAGAAGCAGCACCTGGTGGAGGTGCGCTCCATGGCCAACCCCCCCGCCGCCGTCAAGGTGGCCCTGGAGTCCATCTGCCTGTTGCTCGGGGAGAGCACCACCGACTGGAAGCAGATCCGCTCCATCATCATGCGGGAGAACTTCATCCCCACCATCATCAACTTCTCCGCCGACGACATCAGGTAGAGACGATGGGAAAAGGCGTCCACAGCGTTTGACTAAAAGAGTGTTATTCTCTCTTTTCCCCCCCCCTGTCTCTCTCTCTCTCTCTCTCTCTCTCTCTCTCGCTCTCATTTTCTCCCTGTCCGTACATCTATCTATCCTTCCTCCCATCAATCCATCCTCCCCACTCCCATCCTACCACCACTGCCAACACCCCCCGCCCCCTCCTGCGTGTCCGCTCCGCTCCGTGGCCCAGTGGTGGGCGATATAAAGAGGCATCACCTGGTAGAAGTGCGGGCCATGACCAACCCGCCAGCCGCCGTCAAGCTGGCGCTGGAGTGTATCTGCCTGCTGCTTGGCGAGGAGACCAGTGACTGGAAAAAGATCAGACAAGTTATAATCAGGGACAATTTCATCAGCAGCATAGTCAACTTCTCCTCGGAGGAGATGAGGTACCGGCGTCAATAGGAGACCATTTCCGCCGAGTGTCTTCTGACACTGATCAATGTGTAAATCATTCCCACACCTGTTGATTATTGGTGTGATTTTTAGTTTTTAATAATAAAACTTAAATAAAAACGTACATTCCGGTTGATTTGGGAAAGAGCAAAATACAATCAGTTTGAAATTAATCCAAAAATAATGCTGATCATAACTCGCGTGTGATTAACCTTTTCCTGGAATGACGTGTATCCAGACCACAACTGTCCAATGGACAATCACATCTATACCTCCCATCACACGACCGCTTCAATAAGTAGTTAGAGGCCTTTCCTCCTGGCGTATCCTCCATCTTCTCCACTTTTCTCCTCATTTCTCCTCCACCCCCCCCCCCCTGTGATATTTTCATGATTCAAAGATGACACTTAAAACATCTCTCTAGGCTCTCTAAGATTTTCCCTTCACATCTAAAACCAAAAATGTCCCCCCGATTTCTAGTGACTCCATCCGTGAGAAGATGAAGAAGAACTACATGTCGAACCCCAGCTTTAACTACGAGCAGGTCAACAGGGCCTCTCTGGCTTGTGGGCCCATGGTGAAATGGGCCATCGCTCAGGTGAGGGCACCAGTGGTTTATCATCCATACCAATAGGTGATGGCAGACGTTTGCACATTTCATCACATTTTTATGACGCCGATATGTTTCTGTATGTTCCACATCATCTCACTCGGTGATTTCAATTCATATTAAAACTATGCATTGGGTTTATTCTATAACCATACCCAAAGTTGGAAGGCTTATTGGTTCAATAATGTAATAATTTTTAGGAATGTTTTTTTACCAAGGTTTATGCACGGCCATACTGCGCAAATATTCCGTATTCCGATGGGAACATTGGTCTCACTCCGATGCTGCAGTAAAGAAATGCAATGATAAGATAAGATGGAAGGCGTGCTAGAGACTCCTCCGACAGTTTAAAGACTCAACGCCGCCCTGTTCTCACCACCCCTCTCCCCTGTTCTAACCACCCCTCTCCCCTGTTCTCACCACCCCTCTCCCCTGTCCTCGTCTCCCCAGCTGAACTACGCCGAAATGCTGAAGCGCGTGGAGCCGCTGCGCAACGAGCTGCAGAAGCTGGAGGACTACGCCACGGACAACAAGTCCAAGGCGGAGGAGGTGGAGCAGATGATCCGCGACCTGGAGGCCAGCATCGCCCGCTACAAGGAGGAGTACGCTGTCCTCATCTCCGAGGCCCAGGCCATCAAGGCTGACCTGGCCGCAGTGGAGGCCAAGGTAACATGAGACGGGGAGTCACTGCCGTCAGAGTTAATTGAGATATATGGAAACCTAGGCAGAAATGCGGAAAAGTGCGGAGCCAGCAGGCAATACTGGCTTGTGGGTTGTACACACATGTCAAAGTGATCTTTATACAACTAAGAGCTCAGAGTTTGCATGGGGAAAGCTTACTGATGGCTTATTAGGCACAGAGACATTATGCAATGTAGCGCAGATGCATGGAGGTCAATCAGCCATGGAACCATGAATAGACAGTGGCCGCAATCGGTTTTCATGCTCTTTTCCTCGTGTGTGTGTGTGTGTGTGTGTGTTTCCCAGGTGAACCGCAGTACAGCCCTGCTCAAGAGCCTCTCTGCAGAACGGGAGCGCTGGGAGCAGACCAGCGAGACCTTTAAGAACCAGATGTCCACCATCGCCGGGGACTGCCTGCTCTCCGCCGCCTTCATCGCCTACGCCGGATACTTTGAACAGCAGATGAGGCAGAACCTGTTCACCACCTGGTCTCACCACCTGCAACAGGCCAACATCCAGGTAACCCAAGTCCCCTGCAATGTGGTCTAGAGCAGTGGTTCCTGGCGACCCTCTCCTGGGTTGCGACCTGGGCATGTTGAGTGGGTCGCAGAGCATATGCCAAACCGTTATCCTTAGAAAGAAATCAATGAATTAACCAATCTTTCAATTAATTCATATCTCAATGGCTTACCATTTGATTGAGTTTAGCCCAAATTGTTGCAGCTTTTATTAACATGCATGTTCTTAACAGTCCATTAAGGGACTCCAGGGCCCGGTACCGGGCCCTGGAGGTGTTACTGCCGGGCCGCGAAACAGCTGTGTTTATCATCATATTTGACTCAAATGATTCGAGTATAGGTGGGCGGTATAATCTATATATAGAGATGATATATATATATAGTATAATCTATATATATAGATTATACAGCGGTGTATATGGGCGGTATAATCTATATATATAGATTAAATATATATCGGTGTTACGCCCTCCCCCGAGGTGTTCTTCTAGGGTACAGGGGGAGTCGCAACAGCCTACCTAAACACAGTGGGCAAGTGTAGACAATGCATGGGGTTTGGGGTAAACCCTGGTGTGGGGCACCCAAAACTAAAGACTCAAACAGAAAGCAGTGTTAAGCAGGTATTAAATAGTTTAATTAACTATTTTCACCAACAAAGGAAAAAGGGGCAACAGGCAATCACAAACAGGAGCAACATACAGACTAAACCAAAAACTCTACGATGACAGGAGAGGCAAAACAAACTAACAATTAGCTAAGGACAGCTAGACAGAGGGTTTGGAACAGGGAGAAGGGCGCCCTAGTGTGTTTAGACAAAGAAACGACTACGTGATGCAGTGTAGACCCCAGGGTTTCTTAAAACTACTCTAAAAAGGGTTGCAAAGGCCGGAAACAAAAAACAGGAACTAATAAACGCTCAACCCACGATAGTAAACTATATGGAAAAATATAGTTACTTCGCCCCAAGATTTCTCTCAATATTTCAGTATTGTCAGCCGCCCAAAGTACCTCTACCTCTCTCCTTCCTCGCTTGACAAAATAACTGAGGCATTTTATAGCACACATGGCAGAGGGATAATTGATAATTGGACACAGGTGGTGGATGATTGATCGTTTTCTGGGGGGGGGGAAAAGGAACCACAAGGCGCCACACGCATCCCTTTCGGCCACCTGAGGGAGACAAACGGGACAAGGACACAGACGGGACAGCAGCAAAACCTACAGGAACGTAACAATCGGCGGCATAACGAGAGACTTTCAGTTGCACGCGCTACTAAAGAGACTACGCGCTAGTGACGTGTTGGTCGCGAACGAGACGGTTTTTTTTAAGAGTGCTCCGTGTACATGCGCGTTTATACTGAAATCGAGCCCTGCCGTTTTGTTAGGGGTGTGTGTTGACCAACACACTTTGACCACCGGTCCGCGAAAATTGACAACCGGTCCGCGAGATTTTTTTCATGTATCTGCCGGTCCGTGGCACAAAAAAGGTTGGGAACCCCTGCATTAAGGCATTGTAGATTTCTGCAATATTGGTAAATGCACACACGCCTCAGTTGACTAAACACGTGTTCCTCACCTGTCCGTTAGTTCCGGACAGACATCGCCAGGACAGAGTACCTGTCCAATGCAGACGAGCGGCTGCGCTGGCAGGCCAGCTCGCTCCCCGCCGACGACCTCTGCACGGAGAACGCCATTATGCTGAAGAGGTTCAACAGGTCAGTGTCGAGGGGAGGGGAGGGGGGGGCTATATCCTGAAACCTTTCCTTGAGACCTCCCTCCTAAAGCTAGCGTGTTTCTGGAGGACATGTTTTCATCTTGCTGTTGTGGCGGTGGTGTTTTCCAGGTACCCCCTGATCATCGACCCGTCGGGCCAGGCCACGGAGTTCATCATGAACGAGTACAAGGACCGCAAGATCACCAGGACCAGCTTCCTGGACGACGCCTTCCGGAAGAATCTGGAGAGCGCCTTGCGCTTCGGAAACCCGCTGCTGGTGCAGGTAAGGGCCCCGGGCCGTTGTCTTCTCCCTTAAGCGTCATTGTCATATTCTGTGAATTGTGCTTCATTTGACGTGTTTCCCCTCAAGGACGTGGAGAGCTACGACCCCATCCTGAACCCCGTGCTCAATCGAGAGGTGCGGCGGACGGGCGGTCGCGTCCTCATCACCCTGGGCGACCAGGACATTGACCTGTCGCCCTCGTTCGTCATCTTCCTCTCCACCCGGGACCCCACGGTGGAGTTCCCGCCGGACCTGTGCTCCCGCGTGACCTTTGTCAACTTCACGGTGACGCGCAGCAGCCTGCAGAGCCAGTGCCTCAACGAGGTCCTCAAGGCCGAGAGGCCCGACGTGGATGAGAAGCGCTCCGACCTGCTCAAGCTGCAAGGTGAGAAGAATGCAGAGGACTTACTTACTGACTGACCGGCTAACTACCCGGGGTGGGAAAGGACATGACTATGGATGACTGCAAATGACAGTCAATGTTGGCACCAACTGTTTTTTGTTGTATTTCGCTTAATCAGTCGTCAATTCATGTTCAAGATATTAAACAAAATTGTATTTAAATTTGGAATGATGAACTTACTGTAGGCAAATCTTTACATGACAATGGTGACTAGACTGTAATAGAACGGTAACTCGAATGGAAATCAGGAATCGGGGAGCCAATGATTGATAACATGGTCAGAATAGTTTTCCTAGCAAGATTAGTAAAATGCTCTTGTTTCTACTTAATTAACTTAATAACAAATAACTGCTAAACATATTGAACTGATCACCTTTGTACAATCTTCCAGGTGAATTCCAGTTGCGCCTGCGCCAGCTGGAGAAGTCTCTGCTGCGGGCCCTCAACGAGGTCAAGGGTCGCATCCTGGACGACGACACCATCATCACCACGCTGGAGAACCTGAAGAAGGAGGCGGCAGAGGTGACCCGCAAGGTGGAGGAGACGGACATCGTCATGGCCGAGGTGGAGGCGGTGTCCCAGCAGTACCTTTCCCTCTCTTCCGCCTGCAGCAGCATCTACTTCACCATGGAGACCCTCAACCAGGTCAGAACCAGCCCTGACATAAATGCCTTAGATTCATACGTTATACTGGGCATGGCCAACTAATGACGCTAAACATAAGTTGTTGGGGTGTTTTGGAATCACAGCTGAAAGGTTCTGGGTTCAAAACCCAGTAGGCGTTCCTTGAGCAAGATGCCCTAACCCCTACTACCCCTACATTAATGAAATGCATCGAAATGAAATCCTCCTTTTTTTGTTTATATATATGAAAAAAGACTCGTGATGTTCCTATTCCCGTGTCCAGATCCACTTCCTGTACCAGTACTCGCTCCACTTCTTCTTGGACACGTACCACACGGTGCTGTACGAGAACACCAGTCTGAAGGGAATTGGCGACCACACGCAGAGACTCAACCTCATCACCAAGGACCTCTTCCAGGTAGGAGCACCATGCACCTGTGCTCCTGTTATAGGTTACTTTAATCACACACAGAGGATGTTTGGTGGTCAGCGCAGTAGAACTAATAACAATTACAAATATCATCAATTTGGAATCTGAATATCAAAAAATAATAATAATACAAACACAAACAGAAATTTATACGGAACAGCGAAATGAATGTGTGAACAGGCCTTGTGAAGAAACCGCATTTTTAAGTCCAGGCTTTTGAATGTAGTTTTGATTAGAGTTTTTGTTTGTTATTCGCGGCGGTAGGTTGTGTTCAACAGGGTGGCGAGGGGCATGCTGCACCAAGACCACATCACCTTCGCCATGTTACTGGCTAGGATCAAGCTCAAGGGCATTACCGCGTAAGACCCCTCACTCACTCACTGTAAAAAAAAACGTCGGGAGTAGATTTCAGTTCCTCAATATAATAATAATAATAATAATAATAATGGGCCACCTGTTCTCTCTTTGCGTAGCGAGCGCTCCTTCGACGTGGAGTTCCTGCACTTCCTGCGGAGTCAGGAGATTGTGCTGACGGGCATGTCTCTGCCCAAGGTCAAGGGTCTGACCACCGAACAGTGTGAAGCCATGGTCCGCCTCAGCCGCACGCCCGCCTTCAAAGACCTGGTGTCCAAAGTGGAGGAAGACGAGGTGTGTGTGTGTGTGTGTGTGGGGGGGGGGGGGGGGGGCGCTCTATACATGCTGTCTGTATTTGGGATCTGAAGGGATGTTGAAATGTGTTGTGTTGCAAGCAAAAGGTCAAAACTACTGTCGTAGGTTTGATGCTCACAGACCAAGGGACATATTCTGTTTTTTTTTATTTATCATTTTATTTTCCTCCAGCAATTCTTCATGTGGGTGGAGAGCAACACCCCGGAACTGTCTGTGCCTTACCTGTGGTCTGAGGAGAAGCAGTCCAGTGAGTATTTTTGGGGGGAAAACTCATGAGTTTTAAATCTAAGTCTAGTCTAAAAATAACTTGTGGTAGGTAGGTAGGTGGTTACTAAAAGAAACTCTCTAACTTGGGATGTCTCCACTTCCTGCTCAGCCGAGATTGGCCAGGCGGTGCACCAGCTGCTGCTGATCCATGCGTTCCGCCCCGACCGTCTGCTGGCCATGTCCCACATCTTTGTGTGCAAGGTGCTGGGAGAGACCTTCATGAACATCATCGAGCAGCCGCTGGACCTGGGCAACATCGTGGATAGCGAGGTACAGCGTCCGTGTTCTAGTGCTTTCTGTCACTACAGAGTCCTTCCCGTTGTTCGGTGTTCTAGTGCTTTCTGTCTACTAAAGAGTTCTGTGTGTGTGTGTTTGGAAAAACAGGTGAGGCCCAACACCCCTGTGCTGATGTGCTCCGTGCCGGGCTACGATGCCAGCGGCCTGGTCCGGGATCTGGCCACCGAGGAGAACAAACACATCACCTCCATCTCCATCGGTACGTGAGAGGAGAAAATATATTCCTATCTGAATACAAAAATCTATGTAGCAACATGTGTAGTAGAAGCCATGCGTACGTGGTTGGGGTTGGTCGGTGCAGGGCTTCCCAAAATATTCCCACCCGCCTGCGAGTTAAGATTGGCCCAGAACCCTGGGCCAAATATAATGAGCATTGTGTTCTAATTCAATTCCATGTCTCCCAACACTTCTCTCTTTTCTTTACTTTTCTGTCTTCAAACAAACCCATGTTGTCTAAATGCATAATGCGATACTTAAAGACAAACTTATGGTTTCAACTCCACCCTTTAAAAACCACTGAGTTGGACACCAGTCATGTTCTCAACTCCTTCCTTCTGTCTCCTCCCCTCAGGCTCGGCGGAGGGCTTCAACAAGGCCGACCGGGACATCAACACGGCGGTCAAGTCTGGCCGCTGGGTGATGCTGGAGAACGTCCACCTGGCCCCCGGGTGGCTGATGCAGCTGGAGAAGAAGCTGCACTCCATGCAGCCCCACGCCAGCTTCAGGCTCTTCCTCACCATGGAGATCAACCCCAAGGTAAGACTGCCACCACCACCACCACCATCATCATCATCACCACCACCATCTCTGTGTGGGGCTTTTTGCTGTGGTGTGCAACCACTAGAGGAGGAGAGGAGTGGGTCCTTCGTCTGTTTTGTTTCAACAAGGTTTCAATCCGCTGGGTTTGGGGAGGTTTTCTTTGGGCTTGGAGGGCTCATGGTTATAGGGGTTTGTATGTGAAGTCCTTTGAGGGATGAAACTGATCAAGTGCTGTATTTATGAAGCAGAGTGGTGGCTTTTTAGTGGAAGACCGGGGGCAGAATTAGTGTTGAGGCTAGAGTATCGGAGTCCCATTGTGGGTTCAATCCCTGCCGGCATCTTCCAACCTGTAAATTCCCTTGAGCAACCACCTACCTGCTCCTTAACGATAAAAAAATGAAGAATCTTGAATCTTTTAAAAAGTGTCTTAAGTAGGGATGATATGGGTGATATAGACATATGGCAGCTGGTGTAAAAAGCATTTTTAAAGTAACCTTAACATACTTTCATCCATACCGATGTTCACAGTGAGTCATGACCTCGTCTTACCTCCTGTGTGTGTGTGTGTGTGTGTGTCCAGGTGCCAGTCAACCTGCTGCGTGCCGGCCGTATCTTCGTGTTCGAGCCCCCGCCCGGCGTGAAGGCCAACATGCTCCGCACCTTCAGCAGCATCCCTGTGGCTCGCATGTGCAAGGTGACCGCCACTGGCTGGCTGACTACCGCATGAGTCAATTACCTCCCCCCTCTGGAAGTAACAAGGTTGATTAATAAGGGTTTTTTTTGTTTTTGTTTTTTTTGGCTACTTCTGATGCAATGTCGGCAAATGGGGATTGACTTCAAAGTTTAAAATGTAGTTTTAACATATCTTATCTATAATCCCTCGTGCTCTGGTAGGTGGTCCCCTTACATTTTTTATGGAGGACAAAACCTTGAATTTTATTTCTGATCATCAAATGAAGTTGGAACGGGGATTGAATCTAAAACGACAATGAATAGCTTGCACGCTTTGCGTCGCGCATCAATTTAACAGTCCTTTCTACCTTCTCATTCTGCAAGGCTCCCAACGAGCGCGCGCGCCTCTACTTCCTGCTGGCCTGGTTCCACGCCGTCATCCAGGAGCGCCTGCGCTACGCCCCGCTGGGCTGGTCCAAGAAGTACGAGTTCGGGGAGTCTGACCTGCGGTCTGCCTGCGACACGGTGGACACCTGGCTGGACGACACCGCCAAGGTCCCAAAGAAACCCCTTTAAACTCCTTTTACCATTATTCTTATGGTCTTCACCTTGAAGCTTCGTCCAACGAGTAATGAGATACGTCTTATTTCATGTATTCCTATTCCGTTTCTTGACTTTTTCCGTGTTGTCGTACGAAAACGCACACAGGGTCGTCAGAACATCTCCCCGGACAAGATCCCCTGGGCGGCGCTGAAGACCCTGATGGCTCAGTCCATCTACGGTGGCCGCATTGACAACGAGTTCGACCAGCGGCTGCTCAACACCTTCCTGGACCGCATCTTCACCACACGCAGCTTCGACAGCGAGTTCAAGCTGGCGCTGAAGGTCGACGGAAACAAGGACATCAAGATGCCCGACGGCATTAGGTGTGTGTGTGTGTGTGTGTGTGTGTGTGTGTGTGTGTGTGTGTGTGTGTGTGTGTGTGTGTGTGTGTGTGTGTGTGTGTGTGTGTGTGTGTGTGTGTGTGTGTGTGTGTGTGTGTGTGTGTGTGTGTGTGTGTGTGTGTGTGTGTGTGTGTGTGTGTGTGTGTGTGTGTGTGTGTGTGTGTGTGTGTGTGTGCTTTTTAAGGGTCTGTCACTGAAATACTAGTGTTCCTGGTGCCTGCTAACGTGTTGTGTATCCTCGTGTTGTGGTTTTCCGTTTTGTTTCCAGGCGCGAGGAGTTCATGCACTGGGTGGAGATGCTCCCCGACACCCAGACTCCATCTTGGCTGGGGTTGCCTAGCAACGCTGAGAAGGTCCTGCTCACCACTCAGGGTACGCCTCGTCCCGTCTCCCTCCGCCGCTGGACCGCCGCCGTCGGTCCTTCATTTGTTTATTAATTCTTCTCTCATCTGTCTGTTTATTTTTTTCCCCCCCACAACTTGACATCGTAATCAATCCATCGTAGCGTCGCCTCCATTATGTCTTATCCATGTCTTAATTGATCAACTTGAATGTTTGGCGCTAAACTTTCAGTTGGTGTCCCAAACTGCCCCTCCCCCACCCCTTCCCTGTAACGTGGACAGCCTTTAGCTTTAGTACCCTAAGGTTTGGAGATCTTCTGCCCCAGAGGAGGCTGTGTCGCCTCATCCTCCAGCAGCTGTATTACACGTCCATCATGTCGCTACGCTCCAGAAAAGCTACAAAGTTACTAGCTCCCTCTCACCCATCAACCCACACACTCCCTTGCTGTTAAACCCTCCCTCCTGACCACTGTGATGTACACCGGTATCCCAGAGACTAGTTTACTCCTACCTCCCGCCCTCCTTCTCTCCACCCATTGGCCAAAGTCCCTGTTGCAGGAACCAGTAGATCATGTCTGTCTGCATGCTCCTTGGTGTTGAAAGTTCATGTGGGTGTTCTGTAAAGTCTGTAATCTATACTTTTGCCCTTTGAGTCTCCTGTCGTACTCAAGGAAAACCCTTTCAATCGTTGCTTGTTTTTTTGTTGTCCGGCATCTCATATTAACACAACCTCGAGGCCAAACTATCTTAAAGTTACGGTACACTGTTACATTTCTTCTCGTTCACCTTCTACCACTGTCTCATCTCCTGCCTCCTCCTCTTCTTCCACCCCTCGCTTGGCTCCCCCGTTGGGCTGCGCGGCGCAGGCATCGACATGATGAGCAAGATGCTGAAAATGCAGGTGCTGGAGGACGAGGACGACCTGGCCTACGAGACGGAGATCAAGCAGCGCACCACGTCCTCGTCGGACAACCAGCCCGCCTGGATGAGGACCATCCACGCCACCGCCTTCAACTGGCTGCAGCTCATCCCGCAGATGGTCAACCCGCTGAAGCGCACGGTGGAGAACATCAAGGTGAGTCACTTAAGTGGGTCGTGACGGCCGACCGGGAGAGCCAGGTGGGGGAAGCCCAGGTGCGAGTCTCTCTCTCTCTCTCTCCCTCTATGTAAGACTAACGTCCTCCGGTACTAACCGATCATAATGGCTAGAGCTGGTCAAGGACAAAAGTCCTTCTTGTTCTCTTTTTTGTTTTGTTTTACCAGGTGTTGATGGGTACGTGTGATTGTAGTGTTTTTAAAGCTTCACAGTTTGAGACAGATGGCCTTTTCAAAGTCGTCCTTGTGAACACTACGAGAAGGCTGCAGCGGGATAAGGTTCCATAGTGAGTTGTGACGTTCCTCTTCAATGGCTTCTTTCTCCTACCCCGTCCCCAGGATCCTCTGTTCCGCTTCTTTGAGCGCGAGGTGAAGATGGGCGGCAAGATGCTGCAGGAGATCCGCCAGGACCTGACCGACGTGGTGCAGGTGTGCGAGGGCAAGAAGAAGCAGACCAACGATCTGCGTGAACTCATCAACGACCTGGTGAAAGGTAAACCCCCTTTCACCCCTACAGTGGGAAAGGCTGTTGCTGGTGTTCTGGTCTTTCATCACAACTCTTTTGATCAAAATGATTTGCCGGGGAATTAAACACAGATTTTAATGACATATCGGACTGTAAATTGTCCTCTACGTCTTGCAAGATGTTAGCGTGACTGCTAAAAGCTTGTATTTCCTGCTGTTCTTCCCGAATCGTCCCCCCCCCCATGATCTCTGGTGGGTGTCTCCCTGCAGGTATTCTGCCCCGCAGCTGGTGCCGCTACACGGTACCAGCCTCCATGACGGTGATCCAGTGGGTGGCCGACTTCAGCGAGAGAATCAAGCAGCTGCAGCAGATCTCCCAGGCGGCAGCCAGCGGGGGCGCCAAGGAGCTGAAGGTAACTCAAACCTAACCCGCTAGTGACGTCACAGGTGGGGTGAGTGTTCACCAGCCTTACTAGTTGGTACAGTGCACTTGGTAGGCTGGTAGGTGTTACATCAGTTCTCATTACACTCTTAACGGCTTTAATTTAAAAAATTAGCAACTCATTTGTTTTGATGTATTTACAGTTGGCATTTTCTGAAAATAACAAAAATATGTATTTTTTATTGATTTTTTTCTTCCTCCATCTCACCCCTTTCCAGAACATCAACGTGTGTCTGGGCGGCCTGTTTGTGCCGGAGGCCTACATCACCGCCACCCGCCAGTACGTGGCCCAGGCCAACAGCTGGTCTCTGGAAGAGCTCTGTCTGGAGGTCAATGTCACCAACGCCCCAGGAGCCGTGCTGGACGCCTGCAGCTTCGGGATCAAAGGTCCACACACACACGTGCAAAGTCACCCACTTTTGCAAAGTCACCCACTCCGAATGAACAGGGGGGAGTGTTTGTGTCTGTAGGTTACGGTGTTGATTAGAAGCCGCTTCCTTTCTCACACGGGTTTGGTTCTTCGCCGTGTTTCTCTGCAGGTCTGAAGCTGCAGGGGGCCACGTGTACCAACAACAAGCTGTCCCTGTCCACCACCATCTCCACCGAGCTGCCCCTCACGCAGCTCCACTGGGTGAAACAGTTCAACGAGGAGAAGAGACACATGGTATGACGCCACAGAAACAAACATGCTTATACATACCTGCCATTACTCATTTAGCCACTCATTTAGCCACACACACTCGGGTTCTGGATTTGATCGTAATGTTTGCTGCCAGCTAGGAGTTAAACACTAGACGACCCACAACACATACTTGTACCGCTTTTCAAATATATCAATATAGTTTGGTGGTTTTAAGTTTGTGCTCAAAAATCAACTGAAATCCTCGTCCTCCTTCTCCAGGTGACCCTGCCCGTGTACCTGAACTTCACGCGGTCAGACCTCATCTTCACCGTGGACTTGGACATCGCCACCAAGGAGGACCCGCACAACTTCTACGAGCGGGGCGTGGCTGTCCTGTGCACAGAGTAGAGCTCCTGATGTCTCGCTGATTTAACTCTCATTCTAATCTATAATCGAATCACTTGGTATACATGTCCTGTTATTTAGCTATCCAACAAGAAGCAGCCTGTAGTATGTTGTTGTACCGATATAAATGGTAGCAAGTAAATTGTGTGTGTGAAGCAGTAATCTACGTCACGTCTATTACGGACGTTTATGGAAAGTATTTTTGGAAGGTCGGAGGAAGTTGGTCGGAGGAAGTTGGTCGTCGGTTGGTTAGTAAATGACGAGGCAGAGGAGAGAACAAGTAACGCAATGTGTTTTTAAAGAAGGAATCTGAATGTTTTTAAGAAGGATCAAGGTTGAAATTCAATAAACTGCTACAGTGATTTCATTCTCGTTGATTCTTATTTTACAATGCTTAAGACAAAGCATTTGTCTTATAACAAGGCACATGTTAAATCATACCAAATTGCCAGTTTATTTATATTGTATATCTACGTATTCACTAAAAATAATTGTATAATGTATAATTTGCTTTTCTATTACTATTTGATTCGTGATGAACATGCCTTTACAATCGTACTACGACGTCTCAATCTGAAGTCCACAAAGACCTCTGGTGTGTCAGTGACGCTGATTGGCAGATGGATGTTTTTCGCTCTGGTGGACAAAAGCTCCTCAGTTCCTCGGATGACGAGATGAGTTGTCTTCATGCGACGTCTGACCAGTAGACCGTGTTTGACAAACTGCCTTGTAGTTGAACAAACCTAAGCCTGTTTGTGAGGACAAAGTCAGTGATCAGGCTCTGTGTGTGAGTGATTCATCTCCCTTGCAGTGATTTGTCCTCGGTGTGGAGCAGCTTGATTGGATTGAAAGGAACCAAAGGCTTTTGATTGCTCTCCAACCTCTTCCGATTGGGAATGAGATGATTAGCTATTCAGCATCGGGGTGGATGGCGTCAGTGTCTGCCTCCAGTTTGATCCGGGTGTAAGAGGAGGAACTCTGGCTCATTTTTCATCACTGCAGGGCGGGGAAGAAAAAGGAAAAAAAGGATAGTCTAGCTGGCCTCATGTTTGAGTCAAACTTGTTGAGACGCACATTTAAGGATATGTACTCCAACATTTTTGGGGCAGAATTAAAACATGTATATATACATACTGCTACATGCTTTGAAGTACACAAGAACACAAGTTCTGATGGTATGCACATCAGAAAATGATGGGTAAATCAGGTGTATACATTCATAGACCTTATACAATGTTAATGCATAATTACGTAGCAACGGTGACATTCTGTTGTCGAATACACAGAGTCCAGAGCAGTAGCTCTGTCAACCTTAGCCAATGACTTAACGGAACAGGGGAACGCTGACATTGGGGGTAGAGGTTGGTGTAATGCAAAGCTGGCATTTCCAGGAACCTTGAATTACACAAATCCCCATTAAGTATATGGGGATTGTGTTTGAACTTGGACGTTTTTGCTCGTTTCATTTGCAGAATCACACATACATGTAGGATTTGGAACCAGGAAGGAGTGTTCCAAGGAAAAATAGATCCAAGAGTCCAGTTGCTGTGACAAAATATATATTTTAATATATATTGAAATGATATCCATTTAAACAATTTCAGTCTTCAAATACCTTTCAAAAGTGCTCGCTGTTGACCTGCCAACTATTGAACTCAATGAACTGGCCAAAACTGGCTAGTCACAAAATAAGCTTTCATTCAAAAGAAAGTGGTTAGTGCAATGAACTGAAGTCCAGCTGAAGTGGATAAGGGTGAATGTGTCTCCCCCCTGGTGAGTGAATCTGAAGTCTAATGCGACACTTGAGTTCACTAGTTAAAGTGCAATGGCAAAAGTCAAACAAGCAGTAGGCATCTTACCCGTTTAACTCATTTCAGGCACAATATGACTTGAAGGCACCATGTATTAATTCGAGGCGAGGTGCAAAAAGTCATCTCACTTGCAATCCAGATCAGCTAACTTGAGAGGCACATAAAGAACAAATACATAATGTTAACAATAACAACCGGTGTCTCCTTCAACACTTCTCAGCAGTACAGTCCCCTTCTCACAGCTCTTCCTTCATACGGACGACACACTGCTTCTTCCTCTGCCCCAGCTCCACCATCTCTAGCCCAGCAGGCCCCACCATCTTTCTCTTGTACAAGCAGCAGCCATGGCTGGATCTGTCAGAGGAGCCACTGGCCGCCGGGGAGGAGCTCCCCATCGCCGCCGCCGCCGCCACCACCACAGCGTGAGGAGCGGACCCGACCAAGGGCGGTGGTGTCGGGGATCTGGTGGCACTGTGCAACCCCGAGTCCTCCATCAGCTCCTCCCCCTCCTCCTCCTCCCTCTCGGGGCCGTTGTGCCCGGACCACATCCCCCCCACGGCATCCCGGCGGTCGCTGACCAAGGGCCACGGGGTATCCGGCCCGCAGACCCACAGCTCGGACGAGCTGCCGTCTGAGTCCATCTGGACTTCCACCGGGTGCTGGAGCACCGGGACCGGCGGTTGGAGGGTCACAAAGCGCCTGCTCCGGCACAGGTAGTGGCTGCAGACGCCTCCGTGCTGCCTGGGCCTCCTGCTGATGACCCCTGCCAGGCGGTGGGACTCATCGGAGTCTTCCGAGCTCCCGTCGTAGGGGTCCAAGAACTTTCACACGTATGGAGAGGTGGTTATGGGAGGGGCTTATGGAGCACATGTGAATGCATCCCTTTTAATAATGTCAAGTGTAATGCTCACCCGGCAATAACAGAGAGGCCGTACCCCGGTCTTGTGGGACAATGATGACTTGATCTTTTGAAGAGGTCTTCTCTGCTGCCGGCTAGTCACCAGGGCCTGCTCACAGTAATCAATCATTTAGTCATTCAAAGCTGATTCTGCAAACACTAGGAACAGCACTGTGCTTTGGATTAGCAGCTAACAAGCTAACAGGCCTTGGTCAGCCATGTTGAGGCCACATAACGTTCACATACTACAACTCACAGTTAGCTTTACTTTGTTTTACCTGAATATGTTTATTGGCTTATCTGTACTCATCCTGACCACTGGTCATATCATGAAATATTAAGATTCACCTGCATGAACAAAAAAAAAGTAGTGTGCCTAGTTTTGCATCCTTTTCAATATAATTAGAAAAATACAAAAAGTAAAAACGAATGTGGATGTTAACATCTTGAATGGTGTCAGTAGATTCTTCCCTAGTCGCAATTGTGTCCCAAAAAAATACTGCATGCGTTTAAAAACCCACTTATTGTGTAAGCTCAGTATAGGCCTTTACGCGTACTAACCATACAGACCATAATGAATTCATGTTGACCATGTATCAGTGAATGGTATTTTGTTATTTGGAAAGAGAGAGTGTGTGTGTGTGTGTGTGTGTGTGTGTGTGTGTGTGTGTGTGTGTGTGTGTGTGTGTGTGTGTGTCCCCCCAAGGGCAGCACAGAAATACCATTGTGCTGGTGTCCGACCATCGTGGGCTGAGGTCTGACTCGGAGTCGGTGCTGGACTCCACTTTACACATCGACTGGAGTGGGAGGGGGGGGGGGAGAGATGAAGTAACACACACACACATTGGGCACAGAGTAGCTAAGTGCCACATATTTTTAGACTTCTCATCACTATAAACAAAAACATAGTATAGATAGTAATAATAGGATTATTTACACATGCCATGTATCGTCCTTATGTCCACATGGGTTATAGGTCTTACCATGTATTTGAAAGCAAGCTTATCCACACTGTTGTTAGGACGGCCATCTCGGTTCACTGCATCAAAACAGTGTCTACATGTCAGAAAATAGAACAATTCAAAGGAACAATGAAAATCAGGTTAAAAGTGGATTTACTATTAACGACTTTACCAGGGCGCTTTACGTGACTCTTCCTCCTAGGCGGCATACTGCTTAACACGTGGATATTGTTTTTTTGTTACGTTGTTTTAATGCAATAAATGCTTTTTGTAGTAGTAGTAATAATAATATAAGTGCAACAATTAAAGTCTTAATTGTGCACTTGATAACGCATTATGCACCCAGTCCATAGGCTTCATAGTCGGCGTTTAACACACACATGCACACACACACACTTGCAAACAAACACCAGAAGCGTTGTGTTAAAACTAAACTAAAAATATACTACTATGGAAATGGAGGGGAATGACAAACACAACTGCAATCAAGCCGCTCTATCCACATGCAAGACCAGCTGAGGAAGGAAGGGGGGGGGGGGGAATGGGGGAGAGAGAGGGAGGGGGGGAGAGTTCAAGCTCAAGCTCCATGCGTAAGATCCGGCCTGGAGGAGGAGGAGGGAAAAGGATGCATGTTAATTTCAAAGATGGCGGCGGCGGCGGCGGCGGAGGGAGGCAGCGGCAGCGGCGGAGGAGGCGGCGGAGGAGGCAGCAGCGGCGGCGGGAAGGAAGGAATGAACGAGATCAAAACCCAGTTCACCACCCGGGAGGGAGTCTACAAGCTCCTGGCGCACTCGGAGTATAGCCGGCCGAACCGGGTGCCGTTCAACTCGCAGGGCTCCAACCCTGTCCGGGTGTCGTTCGTCGACGTCGACGACCAGTCGGGTAACGGCGACCGGATCTGTTTCAATGTGGGCCGCGAGCTCTACTTCTACATCTACAAAGGCGCGCGGAAGGTACGGCGCTCACTTCTAACCGCTCGCTCCCTCAAATAAACGACGGTGGTCCTAACCGTCGTCTGTGCTTGGCGTCCGACGTGTGTGTGTGTGTGTGTGTGTGTGCCCGCTCTGATAGGTGTGTGTGTGTGTGTGTGTGCGTGTGCGCGCCCGCTCTGATGGGTGTGTGTGTGTTTGTGTGTGCGTGCGCTGTTGTGCTGTTTGTGTGTGCTGGTGTGTGTGTGTGTGCGCTTTTGTGTGTGTGTGGTGTGTGTGTGGTGAGAGAGAGATTGAACAGTTACCTTTTGGCAGGTGTGTGACTTTGACACCAGCGGACTGACTGGCAGTTGTAGCTTCGAGCTATGCCCTAGCAGTCCAGTGGTGGCTAATCTGTCTAGCTAACTAGCTTGTAGCTTGAAACACTGGACACTTATGTTGGGATGTTTGGCCGCCATATGAACGTACGTCTAAAACATACATACAGTTGGTTTAATGTTAAATGTGGTTAAAGTGGCTTGTCGCTGAGGAGTTATCAGACACCTGTCGACGCCCTCTGATTGACAGGTGATCAATCAATCGATCAACCGATGTGGCTGATTCGGTGGACTTTTAAGTCAGTCACTCAAACTGACTGGCTGATCTTTCGTATTACTGTTCTTGTTTACTTTCTGCTCGGAAGGAGTTTCTGGATAACGTTTTATATTTTTCTGGAGCGATTACATTACATGAGTTATTTAGCAGACGCTTTTATCCAAAGCGACTTACAATAGTGTGTTTCAACAAAGGAGAAAGTAAGAGAACAACTCGTCACCAGAATGATGACCTGATGACCTGGCCTTGCTGGCCGATAACATACACACTTTACAAAGTTCTCCATGTGACAATGCTGCAATCTGTCGTTGCCTGGCGTAAGTGACTCTTGGTCCGTGTGTGTGTGTTGCGATGCTAAACTATAAGAAGCCGAAAGTAGTGTACTTGCTCTGCTGGTGGGATGCAGCGGGTTAAGTGTTACTCAAACACATGTAATAGTTGGCACAAACGGCGTACTGTGGTCCTACTGTTTTATACTACCAAGACTTCACTGGCTACGGGCGGATGATGTGGCCAGTATGAGGTCTTTGGGTCCAGAATATAGTGCAGAGAACCAGTGTTTTGCTTCACACACGTTTGATGACAATACAATGGCAAGTCCTGCCCTCTTGAACTGTATTCTCAACTGTCTGGACACTAGGCGACCTACCATGACTGGACATACTGTATGGTTGGCGTTTTAAAGTCATGCGTTCAGTAGTTTTTTTTGTTTGTTTACGAATGGCACATTTGGTATATTTTTGGTTGATTTTCTTTATGAACTACTTTCTTTATGTTGTATGATGCAGCATGGGTTGTTCTCTCTATACAACCAGCGGTATACCACATCCTGTATAATTGAAGTGAGCTATTCTTAACCTTTTGCACACAATGTCACTATAACATGGCATGTCGTACAGTGCGTTTCATTTTTTGTATCTTAAAGCACGGCCGAAATGCAGGATTGAACTGAGCCTCTTTTCTGTCCATTTAATCTCTCTTCAGCGATGTCTGCCTGTAATCAAATACCACATTGATAGCCTCTCTTCTCCTTTCTGGCAACTCACTGTGTTGGCTTGTGCTCTCCCTTTTTTCACAGGCTGCTGACCTGAGCAAACCCATCGACAAGCGCATCTACAAAGGAACGCAGCCCACCTGCCACGACTTCAACCATCTGACGGCCACGGCGGAGAGCGTGTCGTTACTGGTGGGGTTCTCGGCTGGACAGGTACAACTGATAGACCCCATCAAGAAGGAAACCAGCAAACTCTTCAACGAGGAAGTACGTGCCCGGGGGTCGCCCACTGACGTGTCAAATGTGTTCTTTAGTTTGCCTGTGTTTGCATGGGATTTCTTTCATATTCTGATTTTGGGTTGGGTTAGTGATGCAGCTTGTCAGCATGACTCATGTTAACCTCGAATTTTGCCTATTGCTCATACAGTATGATATGAGTCACTGTCTGATGACTTGTAGCCCATGGTTATGAAAGTACATACTGCATTTAGTTGTTATTTTCTATTGTGCTTTTTATACTGGTTTACAACACAGCAAAATCTATATTTGTGTAATAGTGAAGCTATTATTATTTATTATTTACTTGACCATATTTGTTCTTGTTTCTCTCCTTGTTCTTCTCGCACACCTCATCTACCACTACCCTCCTCCTCCTCCTCCTCCTCTTCAGAGACTCATAGACAAGTCCAGGGTGACCTGTGTGAAATGGGTGCCGGGCTCCGAGAGCCTCTTCCTGGTCTCCCACTCCAGCGGGAGCATGTATCTGTACAACGTGGAGCACACGTGTGGCACCACGGTGCCCCACTACCAGCTCCTCAAGCAGGGGGAGAACTACTCGGTCCACACGTGCAAGAGCAAGTCCGCGCGGAACCCGCTCCTCAAGTGGACGGTGGGCGAGGGCGCGCTCAACGAGTTCGCCTTCTCCCCGGACGGCAAGTTCCTGGCCTGCGTGAGCCAAGACGGCTTCCTGCGGGTGTTCAACTTTGACGCCGTGGAGCTGCACGGCGCCATGAAGAGCTACTTTGGCGGCCTGCTGTGCGTGTGCTGGAGCCCCGACGGTAAGTACATCGTGGCGGGCGGCGAGGACGACCTAGTGACCGTGTGGTCCTTCCTGGACTGCCGTGTGATCGCCCGGGGTCACGGACACAAGTCGTGGGTGAGCGTGGTGGCGTTCGACCACTACACCACCAGCGTGGAGGAGAGAGACCCCATGGAGTTCAGCGGCAGCGACGAGGACTTCCAGGACCAGATGATCCACTTCGGCCGGGACCGGGCCAACAGCACGCAGTCTCGGCTCTCCAAGCGCAACTCGACGGACAGTCGGCCCGTGAGTGTCACCTACCGCTTTGGCTCCGTGGGCCAGGACACCCAGCTGTGCCTCTGGGACCTCACGGAGGAAATCCTCTTCCCCCGCCTCCCGCTCTCGCGGACACGGACACACACCAATGTCATGAACGCCACCGGCCCCTCCGCGGGGGCCACCGTGGTGGCCGGCACTCCCAGCAACGCTACCAACGCTACCAACGGGAACGATGGCGGTGCCAGCACGCCGGGCCTCAACTCCCTCTCCGCAACGTTGCCCCGCTCAAACAGCCTGCCCCACTCGGCAGGGGGTGGCACCGCAGCCGCCAACGCCAACAGCACCAACAAGGCCGGCACCGGGGGGCTCACCGGCGGCATCGTGGACAGCGCCATCGCCACGGGCGTGAGCAAGTTCGCCACACTGTCGCTCCACGACCGCAAGGAGCGGCCCCACGAGAAGGACCACAAACGCAACCACAGCATGGGCCACATCAGCAGCAAGAGCAGCGACAAGCTCAACCTGCTGACCAAGAGCAAGGCGGACCCCGCAAAGACTCTGGGCACCCTACTGTGTCCGCGCATGGAGGAAGTGCCCCTTCTGGAGCCCCTCATCTGCAAAAAGATAGCTCACGAGAGGCTGACTGTACTCATATTTTTAGAGGACTGTTTAGTGACTGCTTGTCAGGAGGGATTTATTTGCACATGGGCAAGGCCAGGCAAAGTGGTAAGTTCCTTTTAATGTCGACGTATGGGAGTCCACTGGGGGAGGGAGAGGGGGAAAAAAGAGTGTCATTGTCATAGGATTTAACTTGCCGCCATACGTATTCATAAACCATCTTGTAATAACGTGAATATGAGTACCATGGGGAGTAGTTAAGCAGACCGCTTACATGGGCTTTAGGCTCATGCCAAACCGGTTTTCATCAGTTTGGTTGGTTTTTCGGTGCTTTCCCGTGCAAACCTCTAGGCCTAGGTAATGGAGACTACCAATGCCATCATTGGTAGCAATTTTTTTCTTTTTTCTTTAAAAAGACTTGCTGTTGCCAGTGTAGGTTGAGACTTACAGGAGACGGCGATGTTGGGTGTATGAATTACATTTTAGGAAATTACTCTTATGGCATATAGCGACGTCAAAGCTACAGGTTATCCACTCAGCCCTCTTCGAAGTGTCCAGCTTTTATGCAAAGCTCTGTGTGTGTGTGTGTGTGTGTGTGTGTGTGTGTGTAGCTTCATATGTGTTTGCATGCACTCTTGTGCGCTTGGCATATTTCTGCATTTGAGAGGATTGTCGTAAGGGGCACTAAATTTGGCAGATCATTTCAGTGTTGGGTCTTTTTTCCAAATAATCATCCTTCCTCGTGAATCCATCTGTGATCATCACCCGTACCGATCATTTTCCTAATCAAATGACCCCATTCAAGCAGTCCTCTCAAAGCCCTTGCAGGCCTTTGCATCCACTCTCCTAATCGAGTGCCGCACACGGGCCTTTCACTGGATGCAGGACAGTGGAAGGCGGGGGGGGGGGGGAGGCTGCTGCTAACTTCTAAATGGATTATTTGTTTGCGTGATTTTTCTTTGCTTTGTGAACTCTCCCAATGCAACTCTCCTTGTTTTCCTTTTTCCAGGGCTTATTGTCATCCCAAAACCAAGCCAGCTCTCCCAGTGGAACAGTAGTATAGCCACAATATTTCTGCTGCTAAACCAACCCTGCAACCCCCGTCAGATGCTGCTCTTCACCCTGCAAGCATTGCAAGTTTTCTTTTCTTTACCCCCTCCCTCGCCCCCCCCTCCCTTTCTCCTCCTCCCTCCTCCTCCTCCTCTTCCTCACTGCCGCCTTCTTTCTGGTTACGTTAATTGCTTTTTTTTTCTATTTCTGTTGATCGGTTACTTGACCTAGGCGATTGAGAAGACACGCCAGCGGTGTGGTGCAATGTTGGATTATTGCACTCGTGGGTCATCCCTGGGGTTTTAAAATGTTTTTGAATTTCTATATATTTTCTTCACATTCAGAGATATTTTATTTGCACCCTCGCACCACCCAGTGTGACTACATCCTTGTTGTTAAAGGGACAGTTTGTTCATTGTTTAGTCTGAGGTTAAGAACTACTGGCTGGAAAAAGTGAATATATATATATATATATATATATATATATATATATATATATATATCTATATATATATATATATATCTATATATATATATATATATCTCTCTCTCTCTCATATAATGGGTGAACTGACCTTTATTGTAACCAACGGGAATCTTTTAGAATTTGCATTAATTAACATTCAAACGCCACTTTTTTTGTCGGTAGAATATCCCCCACAAACGACTTTGCACTGATTTTAGTTATTTTCTTTGTTTTTATAACTACTACAAAGGAACAAGCAAGAGGGTTGAGGACCGCCTTGCTGCACTCGGCTTAAAAAAAACACCCTCAAGTCTTGAACCCTGACTCTATAAACTGGATGCTGCAATCCTAGTCTTTTAAAGGAAAGAAAACAAAACAAAACAAGTTTGCACTTAAAACTAGTTTAGAAAAAGATGGCTTTACATTTTTGAGTGTGCTCATTACTCACACACGGCTAATACAGTAGGTGAGAAAAAAATTATAAAACTATCTATTGAAACATTTATATTAATATTTCAGATTCCCATGTGCTCTGTATCATAATGTGTATATTGTAATTCAGTGAACTGATGGGGGCCTAAGCAAAAGACCATTACTCCAGTGAAGTTTTGTCATTGATAGTTATATTTCTAAAGCCTAAAGTATACATATTAATAATATTAAAATAATCTTGAATACATGGGTTTCTGTTCTAATTTATTCTTTATTGGAGTTCCAAGTCCGCTCACATGTTTTACCCCCACGGTGATGAAACCAGACGACGTGGTCACGTGTCGGCCTTCCCCTCTCCGACCGGATGGGACCGCCCTGGATGGAAGTCTTCCAGGGTGTCAAGAGATTCTCGCTTTAAAAAAAAACAACTGCTTTTTAGAAAAGTATTTTGAGGTTCGTGACCCCCCCACAAATAAAAACACTGGTGATGTGGTGTAGAGTTTTATTGTCTACAATCTACTGTGGAAGAGCTATGGAACAGTAGATGACCAGCAGGGGGTGTCCGGGCTGATTTTCTTTTTTTATTATTACTATATAATTATTTTTATGTTTTTGTGAATGACCGTTTACTGCCCGAGATGAGTAAATGACCCGATACATAAACGAGGAGACGGAAAGATGGAATACATTTTTGATTAATGTGGATAACATTTTACACGTAACAATTTATTCTTCATTAAAAAAAAAATAATAATCATGATTCTCGTTTGTTCTCAACAATGTTACTTTTTGTTTGAAGACCTTTTAATTGAACCGTGTGTGTGTTGCTGCTCAAACAAATGAGACCAGACATATTTCCATGCTAAATATCCAAAACAATTGAGTTTAGATTTAGCTTTTACAGCTGCTGTAAATGCCCTTTAGAGTCATCAAAATCACACCGATTGTGTAGAGCTGTATTTGTGGTAATGTTTTTGATTCATGTTTTCAATTCCTCAGGAATTCACATGTTTTTTTTCAAATGGGTATTCAGTGTGGTTAAAGAGAAGCACTGCACGTAACCGTTTCTCCTTTTGTGGATGCGCTGCAAATTGTATTACTGCAATGTGGAATAACTTAACAGCGACGAAAACCCTGCATATTTAGCATTCACGGTAACTTCATTGATACCCTTGCAACATAGAATTGGGAAATGGTACATTTCTCTTGTTTATATTGTTAAACACAGTCTGAACTGGAACTTTAAGTCTAATATATTACTGTTATGGTAACGTTTGGGTACATGGTACAAAACCTCAGTAAAAAAAATGGTTAGCTTTTTTTCAAATAGTTCTTGTAAATGCCGTCCATTCAGCTCGTCTTTCTTGTTTAAGCCCGTTTGTTTGCGGTGCTGTCCCAACAATTTCCTCTCGCCATCCCACACAAAGGGGTTTAAAAAAAGGTTTATTAGGTCTTTCTGAGTCCAACGGGGTTGGGTTCCTCAGTAGCCTCCTCGTTTTCTGTCCAGAGGTGGCATGTAGTAGGTCTTGAACCCGGCACGGTGTGACTCATCTCTGGGCTGCAAGGAGGAGGGTGTGGGGGAGGAAGAAACTCAGCTTGAATGCCCATTCAAACCCTCTTAATTAACCAGAAACTGAAATTAACATTTTCATCCAAGCTCCGCAGAACCATGTTCCTCTCACACTTGTAGACTGCAGACATCCACCATGCAGGACTCCGCCATATGTCCAAATGCGTCCTTACCTTGGCCAACCGCGAGTGGCACTTCTTGGTGGGGATGGCAGGCAGTGAGTTGTGGTGGACCCCCGTGAGGGGAGGCACCGTGGAGGCTTGGTAGGTGACCTGGGGTCCCGGGACCACCATGTTGAGCTTGGGTAACTCGGCTGCATAGTGGGGGACGTTTCGTCTCATCAGGGGCTCTGCTGCGTGTTTTATGCTGTGCTGCGGACACAACGGGTTATATTTAGTTTGACGAGATGTCGAGGCAGGGGTAGTGTACCAGCACACACACACACACACACGCAATAGTGATTAGGCTGATTGACTCCCAGCTGAAAGGTTATGGGTTTGTTCCACAATGTCCGTAACGAGCTGTAGGCCTTTTCAAGCAGGATACACTACCTGCTGCTAAGAATGACATGCATATATTCACTGAGGAGGATAAGAAGGGGTAACGGATTGACTCACACTAAATGTCTGTCTGGCGTGTCTTCCCCTCACTTGTCTGCCGATTCTGGCTGGCCTCCAGATGTGGTCTACAGAGTGAGGCATCTTAGCGGTGTCCCCTGCCTCCACCGCCTCAATAGTCCTCAACAGACTCTCACTTTTCTTCTCTGCCAGCCTGGGAAAAGCCAAGGTGTGGATAAATATCGTCAGTGGAATTACTACATTTGACCGGTTTGGCAGCCTTTATATTATCCTTCAGCGGGCGCTTTTTATCTTGTGTGACGTTTGTCTTTTATCTTTAAGTGGGGCAGAAGCTCAAAACATTCCATTGGTATTAGAGTAAGTAACAGGAAAAAAAAAGGAATAATTCACAGGACAATTATAATAGCTTGTCGGAGAAGAACGTGGGAGCGCAATAACCACAGTAACAAAAGCAAGGAACAAAACCCCAAACTATTAACAAAAACAAATATTCTCTGCAACTAACTAAATCTATGGTTAAGAGGACGCTGCACACTTGAAATACAATACAAAAAAGTGAAATTGGACGTAATTATGGTGACCAAAGAAAAAAAAAACGTTAAAACACATTTTTCTTTAGGTTGTACAATTAATGCCAAATGAAGTCTATGCTAGTGCAGTATACATTGTTTGTGTTTTTTTGGTTTAACAAAAAAATTATCTATACCCACTGAAAATGGTAGAATGAGCATTATTAAGGGTGGAGAGATCAAGGGGTAATGGAGAAATCCACCTGATATCCCTGAAGTACGTGTGCTGCAGGGCCGTCTGTGCAGAGATGCGCTCGTCAGGGTCGTAGGCCAGCATCTGGTACAGCAGCGACAGCGCCGGCGCCGGACAGTTGGGGATCAGCCGGGAGATACCACTGCCCTTTTTAGGGGGGAAGTCGAAACAAATCGCCCGGGACCTACCACAACGCTTAGTGAGAATTGTTTGTCTTTTTAAATGGAACGTGAAGGGTTTTTTTTGTGTAATAATTCTTAAGATCAAGCGACATTTTTGGGGATCAAATTGGAGCTTACTGCTTGAACTTCTGCAGCACACTGCTGTCGGGTGTCCCCAGAACATCGTGGATCTTGGCGACCTGGTCTAGTTCATTCGATCCAGGGAACAGAGGGTTCAAGCTGGAATATACAGTTTATTTATAAACCATCAGTCTGTGGCATCAAATGTTCAAACACTGATCCATGCAAAGCAAAAAAATCACAAAATCCTGCCGCTTTGATGATGACAAGACCACAAAGGCCGGGTTATTAATGATACAAAATGTGACAATGATTCCATACAACACATACCAGCAAGTCGTCATTTGCTTGTTCATGCACAGGGATACCACGTTCATTTGACACAAACAAAAACTAACGGCTGCCAAATCAAATCCCATGTCTGCATTTGAACCACCACAGTTGAAAAGCCGGGATCTGTATCCTGTCATCGTACTGTACTGTACCTGATGATCTCAAAGAAGACACAGCCGGTGCTCCAGACGTCCATCTTAAGGCTGTAGTATCCGTCTGTGAGGAGGCACTCGGGGGCCCGGTACCAGCGGGTGGAGATGTACTCCGTGTGCGGAGGTTTGGAGTACACACTCCTGCAGGAGCCAAAGTCTCCCAGCTTCAGGGTGTCTTGCTAATGAAAAGGCAGTGAGCGGTACAGCAGAATGAGGACGGGCCGTGCTTACGGCGGGCGCTACAACCAACGATGGCAGGTGGTTTAATTTCAAAAGGCGCCACTTACTTTAATGAGAATATTTTCTGGCTTCACATCTCGGTGAAAGATGCCACACCTGTAACAGAGAGGAGGGGTAAAGAAACACTTATGCCACATTTCATTTGGACTATACAGAGAGTATACATTTAGCGTCATGCCCACCTGTGCATATGCTCCAGAGATTTACAAAGCTGGTACATGTATTGTTTGATCGTGTTCTCAGGTACTGGAACTTGTCTTCCTATGAAAGTACACCAATAATACAATAATAATTAACCATAATCATTGGTCACATGCCTAGACCAACACCTGTTGCTTTCTAATTACTGTTCAAATGTATAATGTAGGCATGTATTGTTATGCATATTCTTTAATTGTTTACTTTTATATATAAACTCACCTTGTATGAATTCATACATGTTCATGTCCATCAGTTCGCAAATCAAGGACAGAGTGCCAGACTCTTTGTCACTGAAAAAATAATGGAAGAATGGTATACAAATACACAGTAGTAGTAGTAGTACACTGACCCCGTACCAGGTACTAGCTCAAAGAGGAGGGGACGACGACGACAAGGACTTACAATATCAGCTCATGCAGCTGAATGATATTGGCATGAGGGCTGAGTCTCTTCATGGCCTGGACCTCCCGTAGGTTGTTTGCTTGCTCCAGACTGAATTTAAAAAAAGTACAGCTTTAATTACAAGGTAGTGCTGCTACTACTACAGCCGCGTATGACACTGCACTGTATACATATTTGATGGATTTCTTAATTAGTCTTTCAGTCATTTAAAATGACCAACTTTCTCCCAACAACTCTTAGATCATTTGCCACCAGCATGTGTTCTGAATTGTATATGAACGTTTATAACAAAATAACAACTCTTAAAAGCACCTTGCACCTTGCTCATCTCGATGTAAGGATTGGTGTCGGGCTGCTGTATTAAGTTGCAGGTGCACACGGGTCTAAGCCACTTGATCTACACTACTCAATGATATTGATTATGGATCGGATACCTGGTAATTGTCTGCTTCATGGTTTTGCACGCGTAGAATTTTCCATCTTTCACACTTTGAGTCTTCACCACCTCTGAAAACGTCCCTTCCCCGATCTTCTTCATTATTGTGTAGCCTGTCATTTTAAGGAACAATAAAGATAAACATTATGATCATAGTATATCTAACAAACAAGCAAACAAACAAATAAACATATGTAAGCCTGT
The DNA here is from genome assembly GCA_027704905.1 of Muraenolepis orangiensis. Lineage (NCBI taxonomy): Eukaryota > Metazoa > Chordata > Actinopteri > Gadiformes > Muraenolepididae > Muraenolepis > Muraenolepis orangiensis. The sequence goes on along the minus strand of CM051016.1, from coordinate 18,053,073 downwards.
CACTTTTGGCGCAGTTTAGTTCCACTCCATTAAATATGCATTAAAATATGAGTTGCCAGGGTTACATGATAAAACCTTTGCGGTGTCCAACACTGTGTGTGTGTGTGTGTGTGTGTGTGTGTGTGTGTGTGTGTGTGTGTGGTGTGTGAGTGTGTGTGAGTGTATACTTGGATGTGTGTGTGTCTTTGCATGTGTGTGTGTGTATGTATGTGAGTGTATACTTGGATGTGTGTGTGTGTATATGTGTGGTTGTGTGTCTGTCTGTATGTGTGTGTCTTTGCGTGTGTGTATGTGTGGTTGTGTGTCTGTCTATATGTGTGTGTGGTTGTGTGTCTGTCTATATGTATGTGCGTGTGTGGCTGTGTGTCTGTCTATATATGTGTGTGTGTGTGTATGTGTGGTTGTGTGTCTGTCTATGTGTGTGTGTGTCTGTGTGTGTGTGTGTGTGTGTGTGTGTGTGGCTGTGTGTCTGTCTATATGTGTGTGTGTGTGTGTGTGTGTGTGTGTGTGTGTGTGTGTGTGTGTGTGTGTGTGTGTGTGTGTGTGTGTGTGTGTGTGTGTGTGTGTGTGTGTGTGTGTGTGTGTGTGTGTGTGTGTGTGTGTACTCTCTGACCTGTCATCGTGGGTGACGCGCGTGGGCACCGAGCGGTGAGCCGTCCTTAACTGCCATTCACATCTCGGATGGTTTAAACGCACATTAATCTAAGTCCACGCCGCGATCACGACACATTTTTACAATTATAACTAATTTAATAATCCGCGAACGACATGTAGAAGTCGTCCATTCTGACAAAAGCAGACACACACTCTCACTCATACTCACACACACACACACACACACACACACGCAAATACCCGCCTAGCCCGCCTGCGAGCCCCTGTTAGCTGACCGTTGCCTTGGTAACCGAGCACGCCTCGCCCTCAACTCTGACCCGAGGTGCACTCGGAGGAGAAAACTCCACCTGAACCAATGAACGAGATCACTGCATGGATGGAAGTCGTAGCGGTGTATTGTGTGTGTGTGTGTGCGTGCGTGTGCGTGTGTGTGTGTGTGTGTGTGTGCTAGTAGGCCTCACACAATTTGCACATAGAAACAGAACCAGAAGATCACATTACATTCACCCGAATCGCCACCAAATACCTTTTTTCCAAAGGGATATGCCGACCGTTAGCTCGGATGCCTTTCGTTTGGTGGCCGGCGGGTTCTTTTTCTGCGTTTCCACGGGATGTCCTCCTCTGTTGTTCCACTCGGTGTTCGGCGTTTTGCATGCATTTCTAATGCATGCTCTGTTTTTCACCCCGATAAGCCAGTTGGAGTAGTGCATCATCATCATATAATCCCCATTTGGTGGAGCAAATGCCTACTACTGCTACTACTGCTACTACTACGAGTCCAGCAGTGACCCTCAGTAACAATGGACGACTGTAAACTGCATTAATTCCATTTGTTTTCCCCCTGACCATCAACAAATAAAAACTCTCACGCCGCTCTCTGTGCAGGTGTCCCATATACGTGCATGTGTGCATGCATGTGACGTGCTCCACCTTGAGCATGTATATACATTTATATATATATATATATATTAATATATAACGCACCAACGACTCAAGCACGCGTAACGCGGTTACGCGCACGGATCAATAAAAACTCATGTGTTAATATTGTAACATAAGGCGTTGACTAATTTTGTTCTACCGGGCTTGCCGTAAATCTTTAAAAAAAAAAAAAACACCTAGGTGCGCATGCGCAGTAGCAGCCTGCACGTTGCATGTCATGGATGCGATCGGCGTTAACGTTATATGCTCTGCGTGTAACATATAGATGTCTTTAATATAAAACATTAAGAAATAAAGGCACGATGAAAACGAGATTTAATACCGTGGACATCAGGGCCATTATCGCTGAGATCAATGCCAAGTAAGTGGTGTTGTAACAACACCGTATGCTAACGCTCTGGGACTAGAGTGGGTTTTAGAGTGGACCATCAATGAAACATGGCTAAAAGTTATGAAACATTTTCCTAAAATGAATGCATTGTGCCTTTTTTGTTGCAGCTACCTTGGCATGAGGGTCAACAATGTCTATGACATCGACACCAAGACTTATCTCATCCGCCTGCAGAAGTAAGCTTCAGTCCACCTGTCCTCCCTGTGTGTGTTTGTGTGTGTGTGCTAACTAACCCTGTCCTTTATTGGGGTTCTTTATGGGTTAAGATGTGGCTTTTACGAATACATATATACATATACATATATATCCTGGATGTAATGGGTACACTATATTATGTGTGTTTCTGTTTGACAGGCCTGACATGAAAGCTATTCTCCTGGTTGAGTCCGGAGTCCGCATTCACTCCACAGACTTTGAATGGCCCAAACACAATATGCCTTCCGGCTTCGCCATGAAGGTAAGGTTCTGATATTAGATTAGATTCGATTCTAATTGATTGTCAGTGTACTACAGCACAAGTACAGTACATCGAAAGGTATTTGGCATCTAACCCCCCAGAGTGCAAATGTTGCCGTAAAGTGCATGGTAGTATATAATGTACAGTTGTTGAATAATATGTAAAAACAGTCTACTAAAAAAAACTACTACTAAACAGGTATACAATTACTTATAAAGTAGGTATGAGATATGTGCAGAATTATAGGTGGGGGGTGTGTGTGTGTGTGTGTGTGTGTGTGTGTGTGTGTGTGTGTGTGTGTGTGTGTGTGTGTGTGTGTGTGTGTGTGTGTGTGTGTGTGTGTGTGTGTGTGTGTGTGTGTGTGTGTGTGTGTGTGTGTGTGTGTGTGTGTGTACACAAGGAAAGTATAAACAGGTAGTGAGCAGGGGTATGCAGTTGTATCAAAAGATAAATATATATAAATTATATAAGTTAGTTGTCTGACACAAAATACTGTCTCTGTTGTTGTTGTTGTTTTGATCCATTTAATTTACAATTATTTAGAGTTGTAGCCTGTCAAAGTTTCATAGTTTTGAGATTGTGTGTCGTCGTCTTGTAGTGCCGGAAGCACCTGAAGTCCAGGCGCTTGACCCAGGTGAAGCAACTTGGGATCGACCGCATTGTTGACATCCAGTTTGGCTCAGACGAGGCGGCCTACCACTTGATCGTGGAGCTCTACGACAGGGTACGATTGCATTGTTGATGCATACATAACGCGTTGTCCAGGGACGTCCTGATTGTGCTTGAGTTTCACTGCTGTTAATTTTACATATCTGTACCCGGTGGTGCACACTACGTCGTCTAGGGCAACATCATCTTGGCGGACCACGAATACACCATCCTGAATCTGCTGCGGTTCCGTACCGCCGATGCGGAGGATGTGAAGATCGCGGTGAGGGAGCGGTACCCCGTGGAGAACGCCCGCCCCCCAGAGCCTCTGATCAGCATTGAGAGGTAATGAGATTACCTCTGATCGGCATTGAGAGGTAATGAGATGCCGTTACCTCATCATTCATTTTTTTTCCCCCATTCCATTGTTGTTTCATTGAGTGTTTTTCTGCAGCACTTGGGATGTTTTACTATTGCTACAATATTGATTGAAAGCTTTAATTGTTCTCCGCCTCGATTATTTTATTTTTGGATCAAGGCTTAGTGCGACTGTAGTACTGTCTTAATTCTGTCTGGATAATGTGTCTTATCACTAGGCAGTTTACTAGTGTCATGCTCTGTGGATGTAGTTCTGTTATGGAACCTCTTTTTCTTATGTTGTTGTTGTTATTGACGTATATAGACTGAGCGAAGTCCTCTCCAAAGCAACACATGGAGACCAAGTGAAAAGGGTCCTTAATCCCCATCTTCGTGAGTAGCCTGAGCACACCACACACAATATCTCAATGTACATCTCAATATAACATATAGCATAGCCATGCGAGTTTAACTTTACCATTGTGTCCCGTATTGTATCACCTGCCTCCAGCCTACGGTGCCACTCTGATAGAGCACTGTTTGATAGAAGTGGGTCTGTCGGGGACAGTGAAAGTGGACAACCAAGCAGACACTCCTCAAGGTATGAGCCAGTGTTTTCCTACCGATTTACTTGAGGCAGACCCCTGGTATCAAATGTTGTTATTGTTGCGACTGCACTCAAATCAACCAGTATCGCCATCAGCGATACTGGCGTCAGCGATACTACACATTGCAGAACATCAACCTCTCTACCAAGAGTCGAATGTAAAACTCGATTTTTATTTTTTACACATAAAAAGTTAAATGTCTGCATTTTGGACGAAAAGGTTTTTAAAGGAATGGATTGGATCTGTGCATACAAAAATATAGGAGATACAAGATACAATATATTTTTATTGGCCAATTGCAACAGGTACATTGGAATGCTTACTCCCCGTTCCCTCCCGCGGTATAGTTTTTTACAAAAATCTTTAAAAGCATTTATGAATACAGTGCAGTAACTATGATGAGTCCAGAAAGTCCAGCAAAGTATGTTCGTGTAATGTTAATAATGCAGCTGTCTTTCATTGCATTAATTGACCAATGGAAGTGTTAGTTATTTTTAGTAGTTTGGACCTAAAGTTCCATATTCAACCTATAGTTGAATCCCTTCAATACCATGATATAGACCAAAAAATGGCTGCATTACATTTATTTATACATTTACAGTTATGACACATGCCGGCAGGGGCATGAAACAGACAAATATTTTTGTCCAAAAATTGCTGCTACTACTGCTGTAGCCAAGCAAAAGCTATGTCCCGCTCCAACCTTTATGCAGACGTCTCACAAAATACATTCCATCTGACTTCCCTTGGTTGGGGCCTTTAAGGTTTTCTTCATTTAGTTTAGTGAATTGTGCCTTGGCCTTTGAATATCCATCGTTAGACAAATAATGTATAGATAATTATTTATTTATAATTTTTTTATTTTTTTAGCACCTAAAATCCTGGAAGCCCTGCAAATGGCCGAAACGTACATGGAGAAAACGGAAAACTACAATGGAAAAGTAAGACATGCGTGCCCCGTTGCTCTGCATTTCTGCTGGAAACGTTTATCCTGCATCTGAATAACACACTGCCCCTGTTGTGCGTTTCAATTGGAAGGGTTTCATCATTCAAAAGAGTGAGAAGAAGCCGAGCTTGGTTGCAGACAAACCCTGTGAAGAACTGCTCACGTAAGCCCAGTAGATGTGGTGGTTTTATGTGACGTTGTCGGTTTCTTTAGTTATCAACAAATATTACAAAAAGGTGTTCTTGTTGCAGGTATGAAGAATTTCACCCATTCCTCTTTGCTCAGAACTTAAAGAGCCCCCATGTGGAGTTTGACTCGTTTGACAAGGTGGGTAGTGAATCTGTAACACTTCACACTCGGGTTAGGTAACAAAAAAAGTACAACCTGCTTTTTCAGAAAAAAGTGTCCACTGACATCCTTCCCCCGACAGGCGGTGGATGAGTTCTACTCCAAGATGGAGGGCCAGAAGATCGACATGAAGGCCCTCCATCAGGAGAAGCAGGCCATGAAGAAGCTGGACAACGTCAAGAAGGACCACGAACAGAGGCTGGGAGCCCTGCACCAAGCCCAGGTCAGTAAGGAGGAAGAGCCTTAAAACCTTAAGGAACCTGCACCTTAACTGCCCTGTTCACTCCTATGCACTCTCATCCTTTACCACTCTGAGATCTGAGTATTAAAAGAGGATAAGCAAATCACCCTTTCAGACCAGTATCCATGAGAAAACTGCATGGATACACCCTAGTTTGTCTTTTGCATGTCATCTGTGCCGACTTGCAACAAAACAAACGGTTCCTGTCGCACCCGACGAGGTCCAAACCCGTCATACGTCCGTTCTGCGGTGGCGGCAGTATAGCTTGGGAGGTAGAGCCTCCAAACCTCCCAACCAGAGCCTCACAACCAGAAGGTTGCCGGTGCGATCCCCGGCTCCTCCTAGCAAAAAACTGTCCCTGAGCAAGACACCCTAACCGCTCCTGACACGCTGGCTGTCTCCTTGCATGGCTGACTCCGCCGTCGGTGGTTGAATGTGTATGGGTGAATGTGAGGCATGACTTGTGAAGCGCTTTTAAAGCAGGCCATTACCATTACCATTCTGTGTGTTCCAGGAGGTGGACCGGGTGAGGGGGGAGCTGGTGGAGATGAACCTACCGGTGGTGGAGCGGGCCCTCCAGGTGGTGTGCAGCGCCCTGGCCAATCAGGTGGACTGGGCCGAGATCGGCCTCATCGTCAAGGAGGCCCAGGAGGCCGGGGACCCCGTGGCCTGCGCCATCAAGGAGCTGAAGCTGCAGACCAACCACATCACCATGCTGCTAAAGTGAGACCACCCCCCCCCCCCCCGGTGTGACCCCCCCCCCCCCCCCCCCCCCCCCACAAGATGCTTGTGTCATCGGTCTTTAGCGCCATATGTCCACATTGTGGATATGTGTGTGTGTGGAAAACGGCTGCAGTTGTTTCCAGATGCTCTCTCTTCGGCGCAGATGGAAAATCTTTGTCAACTGGTAGAGTTGGGGTTATGTTTGGCGTCATCCGGAGGACCAAAGTAGCCGGGACACTGAAATGATACGAAGCCGGCTGAGAAGAGGCAGCCTTCCCTCTTTTGAGCTTAGCATGATCTCTCTAGCAACAAACACATTATTATAATTGCTGTCCGGGGGATCCACTCGAATAAGGGAGGCTGGTTGTCTACGTTTTATGATTATTGAAATCAATCGGACTTGAGTCAATCGGAAACCTTAGTATCAGCTGTTTTACCAGAGATGGTGCTCTTTAAAGTTTCATGGTTTTTGCACCATTGTTTCTCTCCATTACATTACAGTCATTTAGCGACTTACAATAGTGTGTTTCAGCAAAGGAAGGTAAGGGAACAACTCGTCACCAGAAGTCAAAAGTGCATTTAATTTCTAAAAAGTCTCCAATAACTGAACCAGTGCTCAGGTAGAAGTACAATGATTCAGGCAAAAGTGTAAGGGAACAAAGTACAATAAGTTGGCAAACAATATGCAACAATATCTAGAATTCTACAACATTTTACATCATTACAAACCTCTGGTCGTATGTGTTTGTGTTTCCATTTCAGTTAATTCCTCCTCCTGGGTTTCCCTGTTGCTTGTTACTGTGAGGGTTATGTAGTTCATTGGTATTGTCTGTGTGTTGTGTTAATTGCTTGGGCAGCCGGTAGAGCAAGGCTAGAGGAGCTGAGAAGCAGTGAGCAGACCACCTCCATCTCGGCAACAGGACACACAGTCAATTGATTTATTACATGTACTGTTTGTGTGTGTGTGCACGTTCTTCCACAGTGCATGTGGACAATTTCCATTTTTCTTTCACCAACCCTAAGTTTAAGTTAAAGGGAACGGCATAATGTAGCTGGATAGAAGGATTCAAATGTATTGTCCGTGTACTACAGCACAAGAACAGTACATTGAAAGGAATTTGGCATCTAACCAGAGGGCACATGTTGCAGTAAAGTGCATGGTAATATATAATGTACAGTTGTTGAATAATATGTAAAAACTGTCTACAAAAAAAACTGGTATAAAATGACATATTGAGTAAGTTTTAGATATGTGCAGAATATGTATATGTATGTATGTAAGTATGTATGTCTGTATGAACAGGTAGTGAGCAGGGGTATGCAGTTGTATCAAAAGATAAATGTATATACAGCAGGGATGTGTAGTTATATCAGCAGTTGACGATTAATATATATATATATATATATATATATACATATACGGTAAGTACAGTTAAAAATGTACATGACTATCATACAGGTATGTATGTATGTAAACAATAAATATACCGCTACTAGTCGTATAATGCGCCCACCCCTCTCTTTATACCTAGAAATCCCTACAATCTGGACGAGGACCAGGGCGGGGACGAGGACCAGGAGGCGGAAGAGGTGGCTGAGAAGACCAAGGCCCAGAAGGGCAAAAAGAACAAGAAGGACAAGGGACCCACCAACACGCTGCAGAAGAACAAGCCCATGCTGGTGGACTTGGATCTCAACCTGTCGGCCTACGCCAACGCTAAAAAGTATGTCTGGGAGATGTAGCGGGGCCAGTTTTTACATAATGGCGTAGATCAGACGTGGGGAGGATGGAGGTACTGGATGGATGTCTCCGTTTGTCGTGTTTCCAGGTTTTACGACCACAAACGGACCGCAGCCAAGAAGGAGCAGAAGACCGTCGAGGCGGCTCATAAGGTGAATGAATTCCTGCCAATCGAATGGAAACCGTGCACTTCATTCAAGTGTTGCTGTGTGTTTTTATATTTGGCTTATGTGCTTGGTCTTGTTTTTTTACTCTTCTTTTTTTTTTTTTTAAAGGCGTTCAAATCTGCAGAAAAAAAGACCAAGCAGACCCTTAAAGAGGTCCAGACCGTGACCACCATTCAGAAAGCCAGGAAGGTCTACTGGTGAGATCCTAATACATCATCTAGTTAGTCGTAGTTTGGAAAACCCATTTATCTCTTCATCCCTCACCTGCGTCTTCTTCTCCTCTCAGGTTCGAGAAGTTCCTGTGGTTCGTGAGCTCTGAGAACTACCTGGTCATCGCCGGGAGAGACCAGCAGCAGAACGAGATGATTGTCAAGCGCTACCTGAGGGCTGGTAAGAAATGCCCAGGACTCTTATCACACACACACACACACACACACACACACACACACACACACACACACACACACACACACACACACACACACACACACACACACACACACACACACACACACACACACACACACACACACACACACACACACACACACACACACACACACACACACTAATGAATACACCCATCTCTACGGGATGAACATGATGACAAATATGGACCTTCTCCTGTTGCCAGGGGACATATATGTTCATGCCGATCTCCACGGAGCGACAAGCTGTGTCATCAAAAACCCCTCAGGTAAACCTGCCCTTTCATAGCACTGTACAAAGCCTCTCTCTCGCTCTCTCTCTCTCTCTCTCTTCCTCCCTCTCTCCTGCCTCGTTACTGTTGTTCCTCTTCCCGATTGGCTGAAATTGTGCTCAATGTTGTCGTTCATGCCATTCAAACTGTGGGAATGAGCGACATCATCTTGCACCAATTTTCTAATAATAAATAATACTTTAATAAATAAAGTCGAAATGTCGAGAATAAAGTCGAAATGTACAAACTTTATTCTCGACATTTCGACTTTATTCTCGACATTTCGACTTTATTCTCGACATGCTAAATAAATAAATAAATCTTCCTAATTTTTTTAAATTCTATGCCTGGCCCTAATACTCTTCCGTAGATTTTAGTATTGATAATTAACTTGTAACTTGCTTTGCTTTATTACACCCCGTTTAAAAAAAAAATGTTTTCTTCCCAGGGAATCCCGTCCCCCCTCGCAGCCTGACGGAGGCTGGCACCATGGCCGTGTGCTACAGCGCCGCCTGGGACGCCAAGGTCATCACCAGCGCCTGGTGGGTCCACCACCACCAGGTGAGGCCAACCGGGTCACCGCAGTGGGATTGGGTCGCCGGGCTGTAGTAACGCTGATGATGATGATGATGATGATGATGTTGTTATTGTGTTGTTCTATAGTTTTGGGTTGAGGTCAGGTTTGCTTTAAGGAGATGCATACATACATTTTGTTTTTCACTTTCATTCGTACTCATTAAGTTTGTAGCTTCCTGTGTATTGCGAGGCATTTGAGTTATGTATGTATGGATGTATGGATGGATGGATGGATGGATGTGTTTTGGATTTCAAGAGTTTCTGCTCCCAATGCACATCCACGTGTGGTGTGGGCTGGGCACTGCTCATAATATACTTATTTTTCATTTTTTTTAATGGTCTTACGATTGACAGGTTTCCAAAACGGCACCCTCGGGAGAGTATCTGACTACTGGAAGTTTTATGGTCAGAGGTATGTATCTATATCAGGCAATACCTCCTATCCACACACACGCACACACACACCTCTCTCTAAACATGGGTTCATCTCACCCCCCCCCCCCCCCCCCCAGGGAAGAAGAACTACATGCCACCGTCCTATTTGATGATGGGCTTCAGCTTCCTCTTCAAGGTAACTCCCTCCTGTCAACACACACACACACACACACACACACACACACACACACACGGTCCATCCTCTCAGCTGTGTCTGTTCTGTGTGTGTGTGTGTGTGTGTGTCAACGGAAGCACACGCAAACTCAGAAACCATGTCTCTTGTGTCTCCCACAGGTAGACGAGGACAGTGTCTTCAGGCACCGAGGGGAGCGCAAGGTGAAGACTGTCGAGGAGGACATGGTGGCGGCCAGCTCGGAGGACCTGCTGGAGGATGGGGAGGAGCTTATCGGTAGGAGGCGCATGCGACCAAGGGGTAGTGAGGGGGGGGGGCGTCACGAAGTTCTTATGCATTGCGATAGAGACCCTATACTACTCACTCAGTCATGTAACTTTTCACGTTTATTGTTTTTTTTTTTTTCTATAACTTCTAATTACGGTCTTTTACCTAGGGATTAGTTTTGCTTGTGGCCAATTATTCTATGTTGTATCCTTTCTTCTGTCATGTTAATAAGTATGCTACTGGGGAAACCCTGGCATTTCCTTTGGGATCAATTAAGTATTAAGAATACATCCTAGGTTGTCTCTGATCTGTGTCTCTTTTTAGGCGACGACAGCAGCAACGAGGGAGAGGCGGAGGGTGAGGAGGAGAGAGGAGAAGCAGGCGGGGACGGAGAGAGTCAAGAGAAGACGGGGAAAGCGACTGACGAAGCACTGCCGCCTGTCCCCGAGGAGACCGTGGAGGAGACGTCGACAGAGCGGGCCGACGAGGAGGAGGAAGAGGAGGAGGAGGAGGAGGAGGAGGAGGAGGAGGAGGAGGAGGAGGAGGAGGAGAAGAAGGGGGAGATGGAAGTGGAGGAGAATGAAGACGACATCTGCTTTCCAGACACCAGCATCTCTCTCTCCCACTTGCAGCCTGGCAGGTGGGCGTCACTGGCGTAGCATGGGTGGTTTTGAGCATGGGGAAGTGTACGTCTCTTTTATACAGGCGACACCCGGACCAGGTGCCTAACCCGCCTAACGGCTCCTTAACATAGATGAGATGTACTTGTATTCACCACCCAGACAGGAAATAAGGCAGAGAGAAATGTGTAATGTATCTCAATTCACTGCCGTCCCTTTTTGGATATTATCCATTTTTGACACGTTTCTTATGTTTTTTGTCTCTGCCAGGCCTGCTCCAAACGTCGGCTTCAAAAAGGAAGAAACCTCTCAGGTGATTGGTGACCTTTTTGTCTCGGCCCTGAATAACTAAACGTGCTTCACTCACATCTGACTCACCTCGACTTTCATATCTCGCATGAGATGGCGCCGCAACAGTGGCATGAGTTAATTACTTTACCCTGACCCTTTGTCTCCAGGTGGAGGCCGACGCCCAGAGCAGGAAGCACATGACTGCCAAGCAGAGAAGGTGAGCTAATGGAAGAGGAAACGGGACACTGACCACACGGCCAATTAACCTACATTATTAATCTGTCCGCCATTAAGTATTGGAACATATCAATGCCAAAAACCATCACACGCTACCAGGGACAATTTGCTGGCTTTGTCTGGCAAGCTGCCAAAAAAACAAACCCCAATCCAATTAGCATTCATAACTGTATTTATGAAGCTATGCTTTTACATCATGGTTGTCTAATCCGTACATTTTATTTTGCGTGTGATTCATCGGAGTTTAGCCCCTCTAAGGTTGTCAATATATTATAGAAGGCATTTTTATCAACCTGTCATTTTGTAATTCGTTATGTATTGGATTTACCTTGAGAGAAACGGAGAGAAACCAATATTTTAACCTCATGACCCCTGGTAAATCTCTGTCTGCCGTCAGGGAGGATAAGAAGAAGAAGCCGAAGGATGGTGAGGCTGAGGAAGAGGAGGAGAGGAAGACCGATGGCCCTTCTGCTGTCCCGGCCGCTGGCCAGGGAAATAAGGGAGGAGGAAGAGGAGGAGGAGGAGGAGGAGCTTCTGCTGCTGCTGCTGCTGCTTCTGCTGCTGCTGCTGCTGCTGCTGCTGCTGCAGCAGTCTCCCAGCAGCAGCCGAAGAGGGGTCAAAAGGTCAGAGAGAAACACTAAGAAGTCACAAGGAGTTAACACGAGATTGTTCATCAACAATCAAAGAACAGCAACTTCAGATTCATGATTTGAGAAAAAGGCTGTGTGGTTTCCCGTCGCATTTGGTGTAGTACTTAATGTTTTTGGGGTTTTTCCCCCTATCTCATTACAATATTGGAAGTAACAAGAATTTGTTGTTTGTTTTTCCCCCCCTCTCTATTTGTTCTGCCTTTTTTAGAACAAGCTAAAGAAAATCAAGGATAAGTACAGGGACCAGGACGAAGAGGACAAGGAGCTGAGGATGAAGCTGCTAGGGGTGAGCCCAAAAGCCACCATTCTTTTTTTTTTTTTTTTTGAAAGCAGAAGCCAAAAAATTCATTTTGACGTTTACAAATGAAGCGACACGTTGTCGATTCTAAACGCTTACTATAAAACACTAATTATAATTTGGTGTATACAGTCAAAAATATTCCTCATATTTTTTTTCAAATAGCGGCACTAACTGGGGCAACAGCTGAAGCGTGTTCAACGTGCTACAGGTGATGTCGGACCTAAAGTGTGAATGCTTGACTACTGTCGGTCTTCCCCTAGTCTGCCGGCACCGCCAAGGAGGAGAAGGCGAAGGGGAAGAAGGGGAAGAAGGGGCGGGACGAGCCGCTCAGGAAAGCCGCTCAGAAACCGCCTCAGAAACCCCGTAGCGCAGCGCCGCCGGTGATCGTGTTGGTCGAGGGGGAGGAGGAGGAGGAGCAGCAGCCAGGAGAGCCGGGGGAGCCGGGGGCGGTCGCCGAACAAGAGGACAAGGTGAGAGATGACAATTTCCCCCCCCCCCCCCCCCCCACCCACTCAATGAATGTTCGTTCAATGCTACCAATGTCTGTCTTCACTGAAGAAGGATGAATTGAACAATGAGTCTGTTGCCCCTCTTGCAGGAAGATGAGGTGGACCAAGACAACCCCGGCGCTGAGGTGGGATTCTCCTCTCTTTTTCCTTTTTCGCTGTCCTGGTCCTTAAAGGGGAATTTTGCTGCCCTTCAACCCTATCTATATCTATCCGCATTAGGGGTATAGTGTGGAAAAACTACAGTTAAAGCTACAGTTGTTGCCGATGCTCTCTGCCTCTCTGGGGGCGCAGCTGTAAAAATCGCATATACTTCCCACAATGAAAGGATGGCGGTTGAAAATCGGCAAAGTTTCCTTTTAAATTAAATAGACCCAATGCATGATACACTCACGGTTAATATCCTTATATTCAGTTTTTGTATTCAGTATTTAGCTATCGTAATTTTACCTGAGCACTGGCTCAGTTCTTGAAGAATTGTTAGGGAATGAAATGCACTATTGACTTCTGGTGACGAGTTGTTCTCTTACCTGCCTTTTGTTGAACGCACTTGTGTAAGTCGCTTTGGATAAAAGCGTCTGCTAAATGACTGTAATGTAAAGTTCGAGAAATGTTTTAGATTGATTTTCGTGTGTGTGTGTGTGTGTGTGTGTGTGTGCACTCGTGTTTCCCGCGTCACCAGGAAGCGGAGAACCTGCTCACCTCTCTGACGGGCCAACCCCACGCCGAGGACGTGCTGCTGTTCGCGGTCCCTGTGTGCGCGCCCTACACCGCCCTCTCCAACTACAAGTAGGTCCAACCCTCCCCAACTACAAGTAGGTCCAACCCTCCCCAACTACAAGTAGGTCCAACCCTCCCCAACTACAAGTAGGTCCAACCCTCCCCAACTACAAGTAGGTCCAACCCTCCCCAACTACAAGTAGGTCCAACCCTCCCCAACTACAAGTAGGTCCAACCCTCCCCAACTACAAGTAGGTCCAACCCTCCCCAACTACAAGTAGGTCCAACCCTCCCCAACTACAAGTAGGTCCAACCCTCCCCAACTACAAGTAGGTCCAACCCTCCCCAACTACAAGTAGGTCCAACCCTCCCCAACTACAAGTAGGTCCAACCCTCCCCAACTACAAGTAGGTCCAACCCTCCCCTCTGCCGGACACTTTTCGACGAGTGGTGTAATTAAATAAAAATGTTGTATCTCTTTGTAATTAATCATTTGTTTCGGTTTGCCTGCAGGCATAAGGTGAAATTGACACCTGGCAAGCAAAAGAAAGGAAAAGGTAGGGATCCGTGGTGTGTTTTTTTGTAGTTTATCTGAATGATTCTTGTGGGAGTGCAGTGTACAACATTAACAATCCCTGGGTGTGGTTTTGTGTTACAGCCGCTCGCACCGCAGTCTTGAGCTTCATGAAAGCCAGAGAGGCTACAGGGAGAGAGAAGGACCTGTTCCGCAGCGTCAAGGTAGGTTTTTAAAAAATAAATACAAATAATCTCTCTAGTTGTGTGTGTGTGTGTGTATAAACAGCAGCTAAACACTTGTTTGTAGCTGTTGGTTACACCATGCTTTAACTTGTTTAACAGCTTTTTCTTTCAAGCCCTTTGACTTACATACAGAAGACAAAACAAATTGCCAGTTCACATGTATTCAGTTCATATTGTAGGTATTGGATTGAAATTATTATTATTTTTTTATATACACGGAACTTTGGTGGCACCTGAGTTTAGGGTTTTTAGATCTAATACAACACCAAGCATCCTATTGTAACACGGGCTTCTATGTTGTCGCAGGATACGGACCTTTCAAGGAACATGCCAGGCAAAGTTAAAGTATCTGCACCGAACTTACTGGCTTCCAAGAAGAAATAAGAAGAGAAGTGAGATGAAAATAAAAATGAGATTTTAAAGTGTTGCCTTTTTAATTTGAGTCATTTGATGGAACCAACATTGGAATGTCGGCTTTTGTTTTTTGATTTCTAAATAAAAGTGGAATGATTCTTATTAATGACAAAACCAAATCGTCTGGGATAGGGGGGGTTTATTCTTTTCTTGACAATATTTCAAATACATTTTATACAATGTGTTCCACATTTTCACAATACCAAAGAGAAACATTATTGATGTATTGATGACCAGGGGAAGTTTCAGTGCAACATGGCTCAACATGGCTCAACATCAACACTTCTCACCAAGATTCAGAGTTCCCACATGTGATGCTACCAAAGCATTTGAAAACAAAAAATATATATATATATATAGAAGAGATTAAGCTGTAGTCGGTAGCTTCTAAGATGGCAAGATGCCTTCTAAACACAAGCACACACCACAATGCAAAACAATATAAATTACAATATATACAAGATTGACAGAACACAACTAAAACTTCAGTGTCACAGGAAAGCAATATAATTGCAATTATGTCAACACTGGTACAATTTGCGCTTTAAAGGGACATTCCAGAATTTGAAGTACTGCCAATTGTATTGGGTTCTACTTGGGGCTACTGTCAACAACGAATGCTTGCAAATCGGTTTACAGTAAACCTGGTTGAACCCCCATGTTCATTTCAGTCTCAAATAGGTGTTCATCGGATGCGCAGGGGGGGAGGGGCGGGCTGGACCGCTGGCTCCTGGACTATGAGCCTGGGGCTGGACTATGAGTTGTCGGGGACCACTGTCTGCTGGAGGCTGTTCAGGAGGTGCTTGGGCAGGTAGTTCCAGGAGCTGGCCAGACGCTCCCGGTGCTGCACAGCCGCCTGAATGCAGTACCTGGGGGAGGACACACCTCTGGTTAGGAGCCGTGTGCACCTGGCGCTAACGAGCGGACCCGAGTTTGCACCCAGGTGCAGTGAAACAGGGCATTTTTATTACAAAATAAACGGGGACCGGGAACAAACACTCACCGAACGAGCGATTTTGGTTGTAAGTTGAAAATCAGCAGCTCGTTGCTGTGTGCCTGTTTGAAACAGAACGCATGCGGTTATTGGAAGGGTGTTTATTCAAGTGTTACGCATTACCGTCGGGTCTCCCGTGGATTCACGCAGAGGGTTTTCTAGCCGGGAACGTCACGCTGCCAACTCACGGCTCTTTGGTGAGACAGCAGGTTGTTGGCACAGCCTCCGAACACAAACACCTCCCCGTCTGGACCCGAACACGCCGTGTGCCACAGCCTAGGCCACACACACACAACAGTCAGCACCATGGATCATACGGATTAACCCTCCCCATTGGAATAATCTAAACTGTCTAAAAAGATCAACTGAACAAAAACTGTAAAATGCACTGATTTTACATCAGAACAAAAAGCTCTCGCACACAATCTCCCAGCCCCATCTTAAAGTCATTTAACATGCCAACAGAGAGGTATTGTATCATCAGTAAACATGCTGGTGTCACACACACAAACACCACAATATGAACCAAAACACAACCAGAAGCTCACCTGGGGCTCTCGGTGTGATTGTGTTTAAACGGCTTCCACTCGTTACTACTGGCGCCGTAGAGCCATCCGTCACCTGGGGAACACATGCGGGTTATCACTAGAGGGTACAGTCCAGTAGGTAGTTATACACACACACACACACATACAGCAGCTCCTAGGTAACCGTTCCCCTTGGGTGTTCAGGCGCTCTCTCTCTGGGCTCTGACTCACTCAGTGTCTCTCTCTCCGTGGTGAAGCCACCGAAGAGGAAAATGTGATCTTCCGACACAGGGGTGAAGGAGTGCCAGGACCGGCCCGACGGACCGGCTTGGGGGACGCTCCTGCCAGGTCACAGGAAGGAGAGGAGGACACGGCAGAAGAGAGGGATCGGGTTTGAGGAATGTTATCAAAAAATACAAGGAAACTAGGTCCACCCTGAACTGATTTACTAGTGCAGCCCCATTCTAGTTGTTCCCTTGTTAAAATCTTGAGGCAAGAAAGTCGAGCTCTATGCTTGCGCTTCAGCCCATTAGACGACACTCACATCTCATGCCATTCCCAGGTGTCCATGTCGATGTAGTACAGGTCGTTTAGTCTGAAGTTCTGTGGACAAGAAATGCACATCACAAACGATGCAACACATCAATCACAAGAGATTTTGGCTGTCGTTTGGTTTGTCGCGTACCTTGTAACGTCCCCCAAACACGTAACCTCTGTTGCCCAACGTGGCACAGGCGTGGGCGGCTCTGGGAGATGGAGTGTTGCCCTATGGGACCAGAGAACATGGGGGGGGGGGGGGGTTAAAAAGAGTGGCATTTCAAATATAGACACCTTCGGACAATACTAGCATAAGAGCGACATGGCTCTCTCCGAATGGAAGATGTGTGGTGAAATGCGGTGACAGACAGTCAGGCAGACAGTCGTCTGCCTTGAGAGCATGACTGTCACTCTTTGCACAGGTGTTCACCTTAGTGATGGGCTGGCTCCACGTGGAGGTCTCCAGGTCCAGAATGTGGATGTGGTTGTTCCAGCCTCGACTGGGGCTGTTCCACTGGAAAACCACAACACAAAATGCACTCATGTGGGCATACGGTTTTTCGTGTAGTTTAATTTGGTTGAAATGTTTCACGTGTTAAACGTGAGAAATGCTCACCACCAATGACGAGGTGTCATCAAATTCAAACGTTCCCCGGTGCTGTCCTTGTGGTGCATAGCCATAACCGCCGAAAAATATCAGCCTGGAAAAATCAGGACAATATATATATATATATATAAGCACTGGCAGGTGTTTTGGGTATAACAAGCCAATAACAGGTAATTTAACCTATAGAGGGAGTCTTCTAACGCAAACCGACCTCAGAATTTTCGTTAACATAACAAAAACAGGCCCAAACCTGTTCCCCTGGACCCAGCAGCCTAGCTTGTCCTTGCAAGACGGAGGGAGGCCCTTCAGATCTTTCATTTCCTCCCAGATGAGGTGGGGGGCTCTGAGGTTCAGGCCGAAGATCTGGACAGGAAGATTATAACTGTAATATAATAGTAAGGCCAGACATAACGACAGACATGACTACGAGGCTTTAAGGCCTTCCCCCCCTCCCCTCCGCTTCTCTCGTCTTTCATTCCAGTAGGCTCAACAAGCAGTTCTATAATCAGTTTGTTGTGCAGAGACGAGATGTAGCACAGGGGGGAAACAGAGCGAGACGGTACCCTGTTGATGTTTCCCCTGGCGTGGTGCCCTGCGAACAGATAGAGGACTCCGTTCACACACACCCCACAGCTGCCCGACATGGATGTGAAGAGGTTACCTCCAGTGATACGCTTTGTCCTGTAAAAACACATTGGTTTGGTTTTGTTAACAAGTGTATTTTCGAGAGTGTGCGAAACTTATGGATTTTGGTTGTTCTGCGTCTCACCAGACTCCTGTCTCCATGTTGTATTCCCAGAGCTCATTTCTTGGCAAGTACAGGTCAAAGAATCCGTGGTTGACGGCGTTCTTGTTTGGCCAGAAAGAAAGATGTGATCAAAACGTCAAGACAGAACAGGCTGCCTATGAGCCTATATGCTAAAGCTTTATGAAACAATGTGACATGCTCTAGCGTAATCAAAACAACGTACCTTGTATCCACCCCAAACATACATGCAATTTCTATCTACCACCGCTATATGGCCACTGCGTTCCGGTGGATTGTCTGCCTCCAAAGACTCTGACGCTTCAGTGACAAGGGGATCGTCCTCGTCGTCTTCTTCTTCGTCATCGTCTTCGTCGTCATCTTCGTCATTCTGTACAATCCAGTCAAATTCGTCATCTCCCACATCATCTCCCTCGTCGTCGTCCTCCTCCTCCTCCGCCTCCTCCTCTCTGGCTGGAAAATCTTCACCCATTTCCGCGTCCATTTCTTAAGTCTTAAGTATGCGAGTAGTGTAACAACTATCACTTGTGATTCCTCTGCCTGGCAGAAACCAAAGGGGGGTTTGGGGGAGCAGGTCAGGCCACCCACTGCCGGGTGTCTGGAAGCGATGGTGGCACCTGGATATGAAGGAACAAAGGCAACACAATTTGGATAATCAAACAAAATCAAACCCACCTCTTCACTACTGCTTTCTCCTGCTAACCTCCTATGCATCCCACAGTGTGTTAGTTTTGTTCGTTTTAGTGTGTGATTTATTTTTAAATTTACTTTATAGGAGTAGTAAGATTCGCAAGTTACAACTGCCTACTTTCCCACCACCAAATTGATCTTGTTGTGTATTCTGTGTCAGAGTCAGAGTCTTTTGAGTATCTTTAAAAGCGCTATATAAATACAACTAAAACTAATGAAAAGGTTGTGGTTCAAACCCAATGTCCACAGTCTACCAGCATACGAATGACATGTATATCGAAAACAATTAAAACCAACCAAGTTGTAATAAACGCATCTGCTAAATGATATGACTGATCAGTAAATAGCTTGCATTTTATTATATATATTTGCTTCAAATTACAACCATGGGGCACATCACTTGCAATTAAGAAAGGAATATAAATGTTGTATGAGATCTAATCTGCCATCTGGTTCAAAAATGTATTGTTGCCCCCCCAACTAAAAGTGCACAATGTCCTCTTTACGGAATAACGATATGAAATGTCAGCAGTTGGTCAAGGAATGGCGGTTTTACCTGTTTATTAGTGAGGTTTGGTTCAGTGTTGTGGAGATATGATGGGTTAGGCTAGTGGAGCAAGTTAGCTGATTAGTATGGCCAGCTGTCCACACTACACCATGGTGTAAGTCTTTTACAAAAGGCAGCAAAGCAGCCCTTTTAATCTCAGGTTTGCCATTACATTGATAATGGACTGAACGGGCATGAACAACGGACTATGTGCTCGTAATGGAGCGTTTTTAAGCGTCCAGGCTTACCTTAACAATGTGTTCTTCCCTTCCAGTTTTTCAAAAGCAACACGCCATAAGTGTGAGGTCGAGAAATTCCGGGGGCACGACCGGAAGTGGGAAACCACGGACCGCCTAAATACGCCATTTTTGAAAGGTCGAAACAGAAATATTCTCTCTCGGTTGTTGTTTCTGGACACACAAATGAGAGAGAGAGAGAGATATATATATATATATATATATATATATATATATATATATATATATATATATATATATATATATATATATCATATATCTCATATATCTATATCTCATATATCTCATATATCTCATATATATATATATATATATATATATATATATATATCTCTCATATATATATATATATATATATATATATATATATATCTCTCTCATATATATATATATATATATATATATATATATATATATATATATTTTAAAAATCAGCTTCCTGCGGATTCCAATTTTTTTTCTGTTCTGAGTGCGTCAATAACTTTTACACACGTTGTTTCGATATAATATAATATTCAAATTTATTGTCAGTGTACAGCACAAGTACAGTACAGCGAAAGGAATTTCTCTGCATTTAACCCATCCTAGTATTATACATACAGCACCCCGGGGAGCAGTGTAGGGGGTGCCTTGCTCAAGGGCACTTAGGCAGTAACCTGGCGTTTCGGGGACTTGAACCGGCGACCTTGCGGCTCCCTTGCCCACTGAGCTACTGGCTGTTCCAATTTTTGGTTAAATTTAGTTAATTTCGGTAAAATACCGGCACAAGAAACCAGACAGTGTAACACATTTGTATATTTATTAAAAAGGTACATGCATATTAAGACACATTTTACAAACAAGGAATACAATACAAAAAACGGACAACAGCAGCAAATCCAAATTGTTAGAGCCCCTGAAGTTTGCTGTAACGACAAAAACAAAACAATTAGCATGTAAACAATTAGCCTATCAATTATAAACCTTTTTTGTTTTAAAATATATATATTTTTTAAAACAGTAAAAGACCCAAAGATAGAGAGAGACATTACAACCAACCTGTCCTCCACCGTTCTACTGGAAGGGTAGTACACCTTGAATGTGAAGCCGCTCTTTGGAAACGAACCCTGTTATGACCAATTTCATAACATTGTCATTAACATTACACTTGCATACTTTGCTGGACTCATAGTTACTGCACTGTATTCATGATGCTGCTGCACTACTGGCACTTTAAATGCTTTTAAATATTTTTTGTGAAAAAAACATGTACAATTAACACATATTAATTATCAGTCACTTTGCTGTTCTTTTTTTGATTATATTTTATAATTTTTATTGTATATTTAATTTGTATGGTATTGTTTTGGAGATGTATACTGCAGGAGGGAATGGGGAGTAAGCATTCCAATGTACCTGTTGCAATTGGCCAATACAAATATATTTTATCTTGTATCAATACAGAATACATCAACACAAAAAAATACGGTCCAGAAAGGACAGGACGTCAAAGTAAAAGAGTTTCCATACCGGGTTGACGCACAGGCAGTCGGCGTTGGTGACACTGAAGGGGTCGTACTTGTCCGCGAAGATGATGACATCGGGTACCGGGTAGACCCGCATGGCGTAGTCGTACGCCCAGAACACGGGACTCACGTACAGGGGCAGGGGCGTCAGGTGACCCTGGGACAGGATGGTCTTCACAAACTTCAGAGACAGCAGAAGAAGAAGAAGAAGAAGAAGAAGAAGAAGAGATAGTGTCATGAGACCAATCCAGGATCGTCTTGTGGTTAAGGGTGTTTGACCCCAGCTGAAAGGTTCTGGGTTCGAATCCCGAATGCCGCAGTCTACCAGCACATTTATGACATTTATGTAAAAAAAACAAAAACAGAACTTGTAACAAACGCATCTGCTAAATGATTATATGAATGAGGAGAGAATAGCTTGTATTTAATTGTATAATTAGCTTCAAATTACCACCATGTGTCCTCACTTGTAATTTCATTGGAAATGTGTAGTCTACAACACTTATAATATGCTTCCGCCACCCAAAGGTAGAACACACGGACCAGGAGGATGCTTCTCACTCACATGGTTTGGAATGTCAAGGCTGTTGGTCGGCATGCGGACACAGTTTCGACACATCTTGTTGACCAGGTCTTCCCTGATGATCACAATCTCCTGGCTGCAGTACTGAATCCTGCCAACGCACAAGGTCACGGTCAACAACTACCGAACACTACTGTCTAGAACAGAAACGTAGACCGTCTAGATCTACTGTATGTAAACAAGATATTTCTTGTTTGTTTGGGGTGGTTTCTGAGGCAAAGATGCTTGTGTGACAACAAGTTCTCAAGACACATACATGCAGAACGCAGTTGGTGGTTTGAACCGAGGAACCTCCAGGAGTTGGATAGACTAGCCATGTGATTCAATATGTAAACAGGTGTCTGATAATGACTTAAATAAGGTGACCCTATTTACCTGTTTGTATGTGTGTATTCCAAAACAAAACTTGCTAGTGTAACCGCGAGTGTCCGGCACGTGTTTCAAACTCAAGGTTCCCGGCATTGAGAGGCAATGCACTAACGTGAGAAGTTCAAACCCAACGGGCTCTCTAGCTTCATCGCTAAAACCTTGTAGGCGTCGGGGGGGGGGTAGTGAGGTTTACTTCACTGCACAGCACCCCATGGCTGGCGTCCGTTACACTAGCTCCCCATCATATTGCTACCTGCATGGGTTGGTGGTGAACACGGAGAAGGGAATCCTCTGTCGGAAGTCCTCCGTGATGTGGTCAGCCAGTGGAGGCCTTGGATGGAGAAAAAAAAATAAAAAATAAAAATAAAAAGAGCACACATTGGAACATCAACTCGTAAACTCTTTTGTCATGCAGTCAAAAAGAGCCGCTTGTTGACATGTTTACCGTGGTAGGATTGTGCTGGGACCCGGGTCTTCAGGACCTGGTACAAAGACGAAGCGGCTACTGTGGGTTGAGGAAAAAAATAAATAATATAATATATATATATATATATATATATATGACATCTAACCAGAGTGCAAATGTTACAGTAAAGTGCATGGTAATATATAATGTACAGTGGTTAAATAAGATGTAAAAACAGTCTACTAGGTATAAAAACCAGGTATAAAATGACTTAGAGTAGGTATGAGATATGTGCAGATATAGATATAGATATAGATATATATATATATATATATATATATATATATATATATATATATATATATCTATATCTATCTATATCTATATATATATATATATAGATATAGATATAGATATAGATATATATATCTATATATATATATATAAGTATACAAGACATATGTTGTCTACAATGCAACTCATTTTGAGTTTCGCTAGTCTAGGCTGAGGTATTATTACTGGCGTATAAAATATATTAAATTTCTTGGGATATGCATCCAATATGAACAATAATAGGAAGATGAATTGAACTTCCAATCTTATAATACCTGGTGTGAATGCTGGGATAGGAGCAGATGGCATCAGCAAGAGTCTTCAAAGATTCTGAAACGGAGCGCATCAAATAAATATTGTCACATCCCTTTATTATGGCTCTCAAAAGACCAAGACCGAGAACGGTCCATCCATCCATCTTCTCCCGCTTATCCGTAATCGGGTCGCGGAGGTAGCAGCTTCAGCAGGGGACTCCAAACTTCCCTCTCCCTGGCAACATCGACTAGCTCTGACTGGGGGATCCCGAGGCGTTCCCAGGCCAGTGTGGAGATGTAATCACCCCACCTGTACCATGGTCTGCCCCGTGGTCTCTTCCCAGTTGGATGTGCCTGGAAAACCTCCCTCGGGAGGCGACCAGGAAGCATCCTTACTAGATGCCCAAACCACCTCAACTGGCTCCTTTCTACGCAAAGGAGCAGCGGCTCTACTCAGAGTCTCTCACGAGTGACTGAGCTTCTCACCCTATCCCTCAGGGAGATACCAGCCACCCTCCTGAGGAAACTCATTTTGGCCGCTTGTATTCGCGATCTCGTCCTTTCAGTCATTACCCATTGCTCATGGCCCTAGGTGAGGGTAGGAACGAAGACTGATCGGTAGATCGAGAGCTTTACCTTCTGGCTCAGCTCTCTTTTGGTTACAACGGTGCGCCAAAGTGCACCCAATACCGCTCCCGCTGCACCTATTCTCCTGTCAATCTCATGCTCCATCCTCCCCTCACTCGAGAACAAGACCCCGAGATACTTGAACTCCTTCACTTGGGATAAGGACTCCCTCCCTACTTGGAGTAGACAATCCACCGGTTTCCTGCTAAGAACCATGGCCTCAGATTTGGAGGTGCTGATCCTCATCCCAGCCGCTTCACATTCCGCTGCAAACCGATCAAGTGAGTGCTGAAGGTCACATACTGATGACGCAAACAGGACCACATCATCTGCAAACAGCAGCGATTCAATCCTGAGCCCACCATACTGAAACCCCTCCCCTCCATGACTACGCCTTGAAATCCTGTCCATGAAAATCACAAACAGGATGGGTGACAAAGCGCAGCCCTGGCGGAGGCCAACACCCACCGAGAACAGGCCTGACTTACTACCGAGAATCCGGACACAGCTCTTGCTTTGGGAGTACAGAGATTGGATGGCCCTCAACAGTGACCCCCGCACCCCGTACTCCCACAGCTCCCCCCACAGTATTTCCCGAGAACGGTATTATAATCAATTATATATTGGATAATTCATCACACTCACCTTTGAGTGATTTTATCTGTGTTTTCCCATAGGGAGCAGAGGAAAAGTTTCCACAGAAGATGAAACAGGTAGGAGGCATTGTAGCATAGCCTACACCGCAAACGCACACAAACTTTGATTTAGAATATTCATTATAATGTGGCTTTTTCAAACAACTGTAAAAACCTTAAAATTACTTTTGTGCACAGTGGAGTGGCTGGTGAGTGAACTTGTTATGTTCACCTAAATGTGTAAATAATACAAATATGCATTTTTGTAAAATACAACTCTAAGATCGTACAATAAAAACACATACCCGAGAACATGGTGTGAATTTTCTCCATCACCTCAACACTGTCCAGCCACACATCGGAGAGGACTACAAACATGGCGTCGTCATTCTCCTCTTCCAATTGCTTCAGCTTGGCGGACGCTTTTACCGATGTGGTCGACGGGCCGCCAAAGAAGTTCAAGTTGCCGTAGTAAGCTCTGGAGGTACAATAACACACTTTACGGTTTATACGGAGGACGAATGTTATCACCAGTATCAAGGAAAGCACTATCGTAATCAAGTCGTAATAATCGTTAAGAATATAAATATTCCAAGATGCCCATTTACATTTAGTGAATGTGTCTCAGTAGACATAACAACCACTAATGACATTGCTGATAAATCGTACATGGATATGATGTACTTCACCAAATTATCCTTAATAATGTACGATATTATGAAAGCAATAATAGTTGTGCATTTGAGGCAGCTCACCAGGGCTACCACCAGTTAGTGCAGTTCAATGGCATTTATTTGCACACTTTTCATTTCCCAATAATGAAGAAAAACTATTTGTAGTAATACTTTTGGATTAAAGCCAAGTTGCCAACCTTGTCGCTGATGAAGTTTCTGTTGGTGGGAAGCCAAAGGCATTTACATGGAACAGCGAGTCCTCATACCAGCCTTGAGAGAGAACATAAAACATCAGCATAAAACAATAACAAATAGGGTTAATTTCCTTGACCATAAAAGGACGTGGGGAAGTGTTTCTACTTACCCTCTGCTAGTACAAAGCATGATTCTGTGTACAGGCCATTATGGAACTGGTAAAGGCATGGTTAAGGTATTGTGTGCTTACAATGATTGCCGATTGATGGTTACAAGCATTATTGCATTACAATAATTGCATTGATGATTTAGAAATAATTATAATTATTCTATTATATATTATTATAATTATATATAAACATCCATCCATCCATTCGTCACGCTTATCCGGAGGCAGAGGTAGCAGCTCCAGCCTAAACTTCCTTTTCTTTGGCCGCATCAACCAGCTCCGACTGGGGGATAGCAAGGCGTTGCCAGGCCAGTGTGGAGATGTAGTCACCCTACCTGCACCTTGGTCTGCCCTGTGACCTTTTCCCAGCTGGATGTGCCTGAAAAAAACCCCTAGGGAGGCGACCAGGATGCATCCTTACTAGATGCCCCAACCACCTCAACTGGCTCCTTTCTATGCAAAGGAGCAGCGGCTCTACTCCGAGTCTCTCACGGGTGACCGAGCTTCTCACCCTATCCCTCTAAGGGAGACGCTAGCCACCCTCCTGAGGAAAACCTTTTTTGCCACTTGAATTGCGATCTCGTCCTTATGGTCATGACCTATAGTGGCTAACTGGTAGGTCGAGAGCTTTGCTTTCTGGCTCAGCTCTCTTTTAGTCACAAAAGGGCACCCAATACCGCTCACGCTGTCCCGGTCCTCTGGTCAATCTCACGCTTCATCGTCCCCCCCCTCTCGAAAATAAGACCCCTGAACTGATATATAAACAATAACATGAGTTGCACATGTCGGAAAAAGCGGTTTTGAACGACCAGAAAAAAGGATATTGCCTTGGACATTTCCAGCTGAATGGTACCAGTAAGGTCTTCAAGGAAGAATTTACCCTACAAAGAGAATGATGAAAAAATAAATAAAGATGTTCTGAAATGCTGTGGACATGACGTAAGTGACAATGGACCACCTCGGCGCCACATGACTAACCTCTTTCAACTGCGTGATCATGCCCAACACGATGACCTCGCCCAGTTTGGCCGTGCAGCCCAGGAGCGCCTCAACGGTTTTTAGCTACGAACAAAACAGTAGAGCAACAGAAATACGGTTGACTGTATTTAAAACAACTAAATAAAGAACGTCGTCATCATCATCATCATCATCATCATCATCATTCCTCAGGGTTTGTTACCTGGAACTTGTTCCTACTCTCATCGACAGCAGAGCCTATCGCCGGTGGGGTGAAGAGTTCGTGTCTATGAGTTCGCTAGAAAACAACAACAAAACACATGATTCAAACACACAGCTGAGAGGGTTTTTCTTTTTTTTTTGCCAAGCTATTAGATGGCGGCCCTTCGAGGCGGCAAGTTATAGCAACTCACTTGCAAAGACAAGAATCCACACAAACCTGTTGTAGGATGGAGTAGCGTTCCCTGAAGAGCTCCGCCTTGTCCCTGGCCACGCCACACAGACTGGGAGCCGGATGCTTGGTCAAATTGATGCTGAGGAGGGACCAGGTCAAAAGGTCAAAGGTCATCAAAGGTCAAATAGAAGTCAAAGGCAACCTGATCGGCACAGATATGACGCCGAAATGAGCACTATTCAACGTGATGACAACGAAAATAACAATCTGTAAATAATTGATTTGACATGAAATCTGCCAAATGAGCAACTTGACATACGGTACAAATTTCTTCCTCTCCGCACTGTAGATGTATCTGGGCACGTCAAACGCTCCAATGATGTTGAACACATTGTCTCTGTACATAGAAATCAATTCACAGGGCACGTTATTACATAGGATCCTAGTTATTTTGATGACTACTTTGACTAGCCTCCTTTAGAGTTGTAATGAAACATTTTTTGAATGTGTTATTCAACGCATGTAACGTATGAAAATAACTTCACAGATGCAACATTTGAATCAGGATTGCTGGTAAATAAGTAAAATATCCTTTGTAAGCAGTGCGTAGATCCCTTTATTATCTAGTAATCAATGATAACATTCAAGTAGGATTATATCTAAAAGGAATTACATGAAGGAATAACAAACTTCTGCTTACATGTTTTCATCACACGACTGACTGCAGTCCTGAACAGCTGTTTCCATGACGGACAGCTCGATCATAGCAGAGGATACTGTTGCAATGCAAAAATGTTGTACACCATCACAAATAAATATTACATTAGATTAGATTACAATGTATTGTCATTGCACAGTACAGCCAAAATAATTTAGCATCTAATCAGAGTGCAAGTGTTACAGTAAAGTGCATGGTGTTAATATATAATTTACAGTTTACAGTGGCTAAAAAACTGTCTACTAGGTATAGCAACAGTTGTATGATTACTTATAGAGTATGTGTGAGATATGTGCATAATAATAAGTATATATATATATATATATATATATAGTTATTATTATTATGCACATATATATATATATATATACATACATACATATACATATACACACACACAGGTAAGTATATATCATCTAATAAGTATTTAACAGGTAGTGATCAGGGGTGTGCAGGGTGTGTGTATATACACATCTATGACAGCCAACGATGACCCATCATCCACTCCAGCCTTGACTCACGGGGCTGCTTCTCCACTGCGTCCAGGATCTTCTCGATGACATCCTCCAATTCGGTGGGATTGACAGACTCAAGCACTTCCACCAGATATTTACTAGCGTCTCTGCAATAACAATGAGACAATGACTAACCTCTAAAACATGTTTCAGGAACAGCTAGAATCCTGATGATATGATGTATACAATACAATAGATGTCTTGCATTTTTAAATGGGACCAGTGTAGGGCTGTGCATGCATGTGTGTGATATATATATATATACTCTCAAATCACATGCAATCTTTAACGTGAAACAAAACATAAACAGAATAACGGCAGCTAATACAAACAGTACATACGGGCGAAGCATGAGTCCCCGCATCTTGACGTCCGCGGAAACTTTAGTCTTAATTTTGCGTACAGTATCCATGATTGATTACTACAAGAGTTTTGGTTAACTCTGACAACAAGAAGCGCTCCACTCAACTTTGGCGCTAAATAAAATACACACACACACACACACTTCTCGTTGTGTTTCGTCACGTCCGGTCTCGCCAGCCACTCTTCCGTCTTTCATTCCGTCCTGCTTTCCTGCGGCTCTTTCGGAACGACAACAACAACAACGACTAAAATAGAAGAAAAAAGAAAAACAACAATGAACAACAATCAATGGCCATGAACACAACACAACTCAAACCTTCTGTCTCGGCCGTACAGATGACCATGTTGTGACTCTCTCTCTCTCTCTCTTGTTTCGCTTACAGCTGGTGAGTTTAAACGTCCCAACGGCTTCGAGTTCGCAGCTGGCTGTCAAAATAATATATATGTACATATGTACATATATACATATACATATATATATATGTATATTTATATATATGTATATATATGTATGTATATATGTATATATGTATATTATATATATATAAATATACATATATATATATACATATATATATATATATATATATATACATATATATACATATAGCTGTTCTATTCTAGCTGTTCATGAAACATGTTTAGAGGTTATATGTATATGTATATTTATATTTATATATGTATATTATATATGTATATATATATATATATATATGTATATTTATATATGTATGTATATATATGTATATTTAGATATGTGTATATTTATATATGTATATATATTATATACTGTGTGTATATATATATATATATATATATATATATGTTAGGGTGCATCAAATTGCAATGCAAAATTGAAATCTCAACATATCAAACTGGGGTTGCATTTTGTTCGGACACAGATAAAAATGACTTTTGCATAGTTTTGGGAAAATTCGTTGAGATTTAGAGGTGGAACCAAGCATGTGAAAATATGAAAATGGGCCATTTGGGGTGTTTTCCTAGGCAATCTCTAAAAATGCAACAAAAAAAAAGTTTTTATTAGAACACCATTTATTTTCAATAGAACATTTATTTATTCAAGAACAAAAATGAGGGTGTCTCAAGAATCCTGGTCCAGCTTGCGCTTGCAGTGGCGCAGATTTGGCTGTTTAGAGCGGTCATGCTCAACTGCCTGCAGCACATTCTGCAGGTGCTCCTCGCTCCTGGCTGCTGCCACAAAGTCAAGTCAAGTCAAGTCAAGTCAAGTTTATTGTCACTTCACAGTTTACAGTTTAGTATAAAGCAGTGATGTGAAATTCTTGTGTGCAATACCCGACGACAGACAGCAGTTATAGAATAAGATAAAATAAAAATAGATAAAAATAGATAAAAGTCTGATGGGAGTTTAACGCCACGCTCAGCACAGTCATTCACAACATTTATGGCGCGTACATTCACCGCACCCATCTGGAATGCTTCACTGGCAGCCCAATCCTCTACATCCAGTGAGAGAACGCTGGATCGATGTGCAGCTGTTGCATGCCGAACCAGCAGTCGAACGGTGGTTCGGCCTCGTCAGGAATGTAGCGGGACAATGGGCGCTGTCCTTATGTCGACCCAGTGAGAGCTGGATGGCAATGCAGGCTGCCGTGAGATGGCCAGTGTTCGGTGGTGTCAAATGCCATGTTGACAAACCGATAGGTGCAGCACCACCCCTGCAACAGCTTGCATGTCAGCCGGGCGATGATCATTCCACATTGGCTCATTTCCCTTCATATAGGCTGGAACACCAAGCAGTTTGAGCCGCTCCGCATCACCGACCACCACCGTCAGACGCTCCTACAACTGGTGCACATTAGTGAGCTTCGGCGTCAACTGTCTGTCCCAGTGCAGGGTGCAGGTGGAAGGTGGTGTCCACTGCTGGTGCTGATCCTCACTGATGGCCTCCAGCGTGTGGCGGCGCACTCGGTCGGGAATGTGGAGTCGAGCCTGTGCTCCTGGGGAATGTGGCACAACTTGTTGTTAGCGCATTCTCGACGATCTCTGACCATTGAGATATTGACTACCTTGGTTGTCTGAAACCGAGACAATGCTCCCGTTCAAACCTGGTCGCTTGGCATGCAGTTGTGCGTCACAGTACATTATGCACCGCAACATCTGGCGACCACTTCAGCTTGGCGCCAGTGATGATGGCATCTGCATTGGTGATGCTGACACCCAGACCAAAGACCAGGCTGCGGGTGCTCCGGAGCCTGAGGGTGGTGGCGACATCTTGTGAGAGCTGGATCCTTTGGCATTCACTGACGTTGACATGCTGCTACATGGGTTTTCGTCTTCTTTGTCACATGGCTTGTTTCTTCTTCTTCTTGAAACCAAGCATTGAAACCAAAGCCCAAAGTGATGGCACCAGAGAAGGGCATCAAAAATGAACCGCTTTATCATGGCTCTCCAATGGGTGCCGGTTACCCACTTTTGCCACAAAAGCTGATGTGCCGTTCAACCTCTAGATCACCACGTATAGCAAAAATATTTTGCATTTATTGTTTTTGCATGGATGGTAACAATTTGAGCACTCAGACAGATCAATTTTCTGAAATTGTGTATTTTGATGCACCCTAATATATGTATATGTATATATACATATATATGTATATTTTTATATATATATGTATATATGTATATATATGTATATGTGTATATGTATATATATACACAGATATATATACATATACACATATACATACATATACATACACATATATATATATATGTGTATATATACGTATATGTATATATATAACTGATATACTGCATATATAGATATATGACAAATAAAAAATATTAAATACATCAAAAGAGTTGTTTTTCTCCGTCCCCCGGGAGCAGAAGTGATGGATGAGAGGTGTGGCTCTGAACTGGTGGCCCAGGAGAGAAGTGGACACACGGCGGTGGTGGAGGACAATCTCCTGTACATATGGGGAGGCTACGTGGTAAAGACGGATTTTATTTATTTTTAATTATAATTATTATTATAATTAATATTCTATAATTATTATTATAGAATAGTCATTCTCATATGTGATCATATATACGCATAACAATAGCGTCATGTCTTTAAAAAGGTAACCTCATTGTGTCATTGTTCAGTCCATTGCCGACGATGAGGTGTTTCTACCAAATGACGAAATCTGGATCTATGACTTGGAACGAGGCGTATGGTAATGTCATTATATATTACCTATATATTACCTTACTGTACTTTTACCTCAACTTATTGTATTTTCACCTGAGCACTGGTTCAGTTCTCGGAGACTTGTTAGGAATGAAATGCCTGACTTTGTTCTCTTACCTTCCTTTGTTGAAACACACAAGTCGCTTTGGATAAAAGCGTCTGCTAAATTACTGTAATGTAATGTAACATATGAATGCAGATCAACTGACTTTAAAGCCCATGCATGCATGCATGCGTGCATGTACTGTGTGTGTGTGTGTGTGTGTGTCACATTCCTCATATTCCAAAGCGTCAAGCAGTTTGTTTTTACCCTGAGCTTTTTCTTTGGTGAAGGGAAATGTCCACCATGACAGGAGATGTACCTCCAGCCATGTCTGGCACATGTGGCTGCTCTGTCGCTGGACACATGTACATATTTGGAGGTTGTGACAACAACGGCCAGACCAACGAGGTGGGTTCAACGTGGCTTTATTTATTATTATTATTATTATTATTATATTATTATTATTATTATTAATAACTAACTCTGAAATCAGCATCGTAATGCCTTCGGTCTGCAATAAATACATATTTTCGTATTGGTTGACAGACAATTAATTTGTTTATTTATTTGATTTGATTGTAGGTGGACACAATTAACATAATAATACAAAATAAAATACATAATATGTATTTTTTATTTTATAAAAATCTGCACAGCACCAGATGCATTGTAGGAGTGTTTCCACAGCAAGACTTTTGGAAGATAATGGAAGACGAAACAAACAATGACAAAGACATCATCATATTCACAGTCCTTTTATGACAGTGTCTTCAAACTATTTTAAAACTTGGGTGGGGGGTGAGGCGAAAGAAAAGGAAGAGGAACTAAACCGGGTCAAATAATGTAGATCAGACCCATTAAGGTATAACAATATATGTTCGGCATGGTAACAATGATGACTTTCTTTAGCCATATATTAACTGCTCTATTAAAAAAATGTTTATATATACAGTATATATAGTATAGCATGAGCTACGTATGTATGGTCACAGCTCCCCTTTTAACCTGTTAAAACCCTGTTCCAATGTTTGACAGATCTACTGTGTCAACCTGCTGGATGGTAAATACGCTTGGAAGAAGGTTTCTAACGGGTCTGGAACTCCTCCCTCACCCCGAGACAAACTGTCTTGCTGGGTATTCGGTGGCAGGTGTGTGTGTGTGTGTGTGTGTGTGTGTGTGTGTGTGTGTGTGTGTGTGTGTGTGTGTGTGTGTGTGTGTGTGTGTGTGTGTGTGTGTGTGTGTGTGTGTGTGTGTGTGTGTGTGTGTGTGTGTGTGTGTGTGTGTGTGTGTGTGACTTACACCATGTATCACAGTTAGGTCTTCACACTGCTTGAGTCATGAGTCGACGCCCTGACAGAAAGTAGTGGTAGTATGAATATTAGCACTATTTAATAGCACCAGCATTTCAATAAACATTGAGATTCATATTACACTGTGCTGCTGTTAGTATAGTAATAGTTTGTGTGTGTGGGGGGGGGGGGTGTGGGTGTCCATGTGTCAATGAGTGTGTATGTGTGTCAATATAGTAGACCTGCTCTACCAGAAAACATACATATCCTGAATTACTCATGTTACCATCTTAGTTAGTTCTTACTCATCCAAACTACATTCCTCACATTAGTCTTACTCTATTGATCATGTATTTTATAGTAATAATACATTTATTTTTGTAATAGGATCATCTTCTTTGGAGGATATGGTCACAAACTACAAAACAACATCAACAGGAGAAACTTCATTCCGGATGAGGCATCGTGGGTATGCAACTCTTTGTGCATTGGTAAATGCAGGAATCAAATAGTTTGACAAAAACAAACGGTTGGTTGATTCATTTATTTATTTATGAAGTCAAAATGTATTTCTAATCATTTTGTTAATTTGTTGCTCATCAAGTAAAACAACAGTTTGCTTCAAATTTGCTTTGGAAATCACTTTGAGCTTTGATTCAAGATTCAAGATGATTTGTATTGCCATTTGCCAGTACAATGCTTACTATTCCCTTAACAATACTATACTAAACTATACAATACTATACTATAAACAACACTGTACACTACCTCTGATATGCTATACTATATACTACAAACAACAATATATAATATACTATGTACTATACTATATGCTATAAACAATCCATCTAGTCATCGCTTATTGTTCGTTAATCGTTTATATGTAGTTATTGTTTATTGTCGATCATTGTATGATCGTTAGCCACAGCCCTGGTTGGGATATTGTCCACCCGTCGATCAGCTTGACCCGCTCCAGCCCTTAAATCCTCACACCCATCCTCGTTCCACCCCCCTCACCAGGTGGACGACGTCTACTGGGGCTGGAACAACGAGGTCCACGTATTTGACCCCAAGCACGCAAGTTGGACGGAGCCCCACACTAATGTAAGTCCTCATCAACCATAACGCTGTCTCTGTTTTAGAGTGCTATCGTGTCTGGACGCCTGACGCACCCTGCTCAAGCGGTCAGCATACTTCATGTATGACGTGATCGCAGAGAAGACAAACAAACACTTACCTCGCCAAACTACTTTATGTGCACTTCTTGCACTAGGAGTGTGAATTGTATCTCACAATTTCTATTCTTGGGGTCACATCCCATTAAAAAAAAAACCATTCTCTATGCTTAACGATTCCTGATTCAAAATGGCATGAAAGCGTGTATAAGATTATGTATCTTTATTTTTTTTATTGGAAAAAGCTATATCAATTAAGCAATAATGTAATTGAGAAATAATGTTAACACACATACCTAATACGATAAGAATTTCGGAGACGACTCAGAATCGTTGAAGATAAGAATCGTGACTGTTGGGTGAAATGGACTTAACTTAAGACTACTTTAGAACTAAACCATGTGAGCCGAGCAGTGAGCGGATGAAAGGCCAGTGTGGTTAAAGGGCTGTTTGTTGTTGGTTGTAATGTGGACAGGGCCGCCCCCCCGCCCCCAGGG
Organism: Muraenolepis orangiensis; assembly: GCA_027704905.1. Lineage (NCBI taxonomy): Eukaryota > Metazoa > Chordata > Actinopteri > Gadiformes > Muraenolepididae > Muraenolepis > Muraenolepis orangiensis. Next base: position 18,018,440 of record CM051016.1, on the reverse strand, counting down.
CTGCCCACGCCAGCACCGCCCTGGGTTCTAAAGGATACGTTTGTGGAGGAAGAGTGATGGTGAGTAGAAGAATCCCTCCCTCCCTCCCTCCCTCCCTCCCTCCCTCAAACACACAGATAATCAATGTTTCAGAGAAGTGGCCATTGAACAGTTTACATCAAATCGAAGAGGTTATGAAACTCATTTTTCTTTTTTTCCCTCATGATAGGAAACCCGGACCAACGACGTCCACTGTTTGGACCTTGAGACATGGACGTGGGCGGAAATGTACGTGGGGCTGGAAGTCTAACAAAGACGATTACTTACTGTCGTCGCTGATGGACAATTACCGCTTTCTGGTCTTGTTTTAAGCATTGTGTTGTTGGCTTTGCTAGAGAGTTAATGCACACGCGTAGTTGTGTCGATAGTGTGTCCATAATGTCTATGATTATTGACGAGTCTCTGTGCGAAAATGTCCTTTTTTTCAGAGTTCCGCTCTCTGCTGTTCCAGTAGGCAGATCTTGGCATTCACTCACTGCTGTTTCTGATAGCTCCTTATTCCTATTCGGAGGACTAAGTGTGGACTGCAAACCAATGAGTAATACGCCTAATGAACATTTTCTATGTTTCCAATGCATATGAACTAATAATAAACAAAATAATAACAAAAGCTTTTCTTTTTTTTGTTTAATAGGTGACGGCTGGCTGCTTAACGTTGAAACGAAGAAATGGCGGGAGATTAGCCACCCATACGAGAACAAACCGAGGTAGTACATTCTACAACCGCTACGGAAAATAGTCAAAGATCCACTCAAAGACTTTTTCTTTAATAGTAAATTCTGTAAATTGTGCTTTTTGTCCGTCATTGCTTAAGGTTGTGGCACACAGCAAGTGCAGGAAAGGACTCTGATGTCATAGTGTTTGGTGGAAGTTGCGACTACATTCTTCTGGTGGACACTGTAGGTATTTAGTTGATTGTCCATTGAAAGAAGCGTAGAAGGCTTGTTTTAAAATAATTATATTAAATAAATATTAATGATTTTAAGAAAATGTGCTTTAAACAGGTCTCAATAAGATGTTTTTTCAGAATAACAATGAGATTATTACTTTAAGGGTTTAAATGCATTTATTACTAACATTGTGTTTTCCATAAATGCCTAAAAATAATTTCAGAGAAAAAAATCATAAAAGAAAAATCATAAAAACACGACAAATGTATTTTCTTCTGCAGGGTCACTGCAACGATGCGCTGGTATTTCAGACGGAACCACATCCTCTATTCAGGTACAAAAATATATATATGTATATACTTTAAGGCAACATAATCGCTGTACAGCACAGGAATTCAACTATTTAAATCCAAACACTGAAAGTGTCTTTCCGGGGTCTGTTTTCCCGCGGCAGGTCTTGCGTCGACTACATTGCTAAGAATGTCGGAAGCTGCAAGATGCTCAGGGACCAGATTCTTCTGCTGCCGTCGAAGCTACAACACGTTGTGCACAGAAGAATGAGCTACTACCGGCCGCCAAAGAACAACAACAAAACACCTATAGGTTGATGGTTAATAATGGTTTATAACGCCGCGTTATTTTTTTGATTTTAAGTTCTAGGATTTGGGAAATGTATTTAACTTTGGGGTAGGGGGGGAAATTGTGTATTTTATTGTTTTATGTATATTTTATATTGTGCCATCTATTTTGCCTTTTTGGAGAAAAAAAATATTTTATGTTAACTGCGTTAAAATAAATTAGCACATTAGAGTTAATTGTGTATTGTCAAATCTTAACAGGCATCTGTAGTAAAAATTTTACTGGAATAAGAGCGTGTTGGCAGCATTACTTTCTCACACACATATACCCTCACATACCCTTCAATATTAAACAATTATCTACAGTATATGTTTAAAAAAAAAACAAACACGTAACATATTTTTAAAGTTAAGAGAATATACTATATTATAACCAACCTATTTACTGTACAAATCCCGCGGCCGTATTTGTATTCGTTTTAACGCAGAAGGCACACGCAGTTCCCGTTTCGTCCACTAGGTAGCAGTAAGTCTTCATGTTAGCGCGGAGCAAAAACAACCTCTTTGGAGCAGCAGTTGGACTGTATAAGCAACAGAAGGTGCAGCTGCCAAGCCAGAGCCTTTCACTGAGCTCATTCTAAAACCTCTCCGCTGCCACACATTCCTTTTAAGGAGTTGGGGAACTGTGGTCAGGAAACGAAACGTTAAATAAATAATCCCAACCCATACCCTTTGCACAGTGGCCACTTATTATGCGACTGAAAATCCATTTGTATCTACGTATGTCTTTGAGGTTAAGGTGCAATGTTGTAAGGCCAACTTGAACTTGTGCATTGATTAATGATTGTTTTTTTGTATTTTCTAACACTTAAAAGTTGAGTTTCAAGGACAAAAGGTTTTCTTGGGACATGGTTCTCCATATTACATATTAACAGAAAAGCGAAAGCTAAGCATCGATGGGTAACACATGTAAGTGCTTCTAAGGGAGGTGGGGGGGGGGGGGGGGTGGGTGTGTAAGGCGTAGGAAGGTAATTTGACCCATGGCGGTAACGGTGACACCCTGGAATGGATGAATGACCATGGCCATCTTACAGAACACTTCTCTGTATCTGTCGAGAGTTCAGAAACATCGTCATTGTTTAAAAGGTGCGCTGTGCATGCAAAAGTTTTTGGGGGGGGGGGTTATAAAAAATTTAAATAAAGTCAAACATCTTTGTTTTTGTGTGAGCCATCCAATCCGCGGGCGTCTGTGGTGTTTCACCCACATGCACCCGTGTGTGCATTTGACGGACAAACAAAAGGTCATTGTGCATTTTTCTTCGTGAAGAGAAGAGAGCTTGGCGATCACTTCCAACCACGGGAAGTCCTCTGCAGTCCTGACATCAGCTGAACTCCCTCTCGATCGTGTCCATCAGCTCCTCCTCGGAACCGTCGTACTGGATGACCGGCGTGGCTACTGGGGTGCTCGGGCAGTTGGCGAAAGATCTGTTGGAAAAGTGGACAAAACATATCATATATAATATATAAACATAAACTTTCATTGTTGTTTTCATGTCAAGGTTAAGTGGATTTCCATTATAGGCCACTTGTAAAGGTCAATGGCTCGTGTTTTTGTTTCTAATGAGGCACAAAACACAATTTAATAAACATCCAAAAGCACCACGTGTGTGTGTGTGTGTGTGTGTGTGTGTGTGTGTGTGTGTGTGTGTGTGTGTGTGTGTGTGTGTGTGTGTGTGTGTGTGTGTGTGTGTGTGTGTGTGTGTGTGTGTGTGTGTGTGTGTGTGTGTGTGCGCGCGTGTGTGTGTGTGTGTCGCAAAGTGATATATCGACTTGGGGAAGAGAACAGGGGGTTTGGAATTGTGTTCCCTTCCTGTGAATTTGATCCGGCTGTGAGGTCAGCATTTTACTACAGAAGTCCCCTGTGTAGCACAACTCATCCTCGGACCGTCAATAATTAATCATGAGAGAGAAGGGGAATAAAGACCCATACACTTACAAGTCGTTTGCTGTTTGGGGAACCTGTCCCATCACACACGAATGACTTGGACCCAAGCCCTGGAAAGACAATCACAAATACAATTACATAAAATGAATGTATAATATATATATATATATAATATATATATATATATATATATATATAATGTATTTCAAGAGTGTGCACTTCACTTTCATAACATTGCACTCACTTACACTCACATTCACTTTCATAACATTGTCATTAACATTACACTTACATACTTTGCTGGACTTTCTGGACTCATCACAGTTACTGCACTGTATTCACGATGCAGCTGCACTACTGGCACACTCTTTTTTGGTTTATTTTTATTGTATATTATATTTTTATTTGTATGGTATTGTTTTGGAGATGTATACTGCTGGAGGACATGGGGAGTAAGCATTCCAATGTACTTGTTACAAATGGCCAATACAAATATATTGTATCTTGTATCGCTCAATTACTCAATGGTACTCGTACACGTACTCCTTTACGTATAACAGACAATTATTTTCAATTGAATTGAAATATTTAATTAAGTAATAATTCATAAATCAATCAATCAATCAATTGACCCAATTAAGAACTCACTCTGGAGCAGGCTGTGGTTGTGTGCTTCCTACTAACGTGGCTGAACACACTGCTGTTCCCATTCTGCTGCTGCCGGACCTCTTGGGCACCATGGACCATGGACTCGGATGGAGTGAACGCCTCATGCGGTGGAGTCGCGTCGTCCTCGTCGTCAGAGTTGTTGGAGTCGACCCCCCGTTTGAAAGCAGCGCACAGCCCGTACGTCCTGGACCTGACGGGACCAGAACCAGGCTTCTTCTGAGGACTTTGTCTTCGGAGGTTCTTCGTTCTTTGAGAAAGTAAAGAAACCCTCGATCGGGATTCACCCCGACCTGCAGGCAGGGGAGGACCAGGAGCTCGGTCCGGTGGTGGTGGTGGTGTCGCTCTCCTGTGTCTGTTGTGTCCATCATCCCCACAACCCTCCTCCTCCTCCTCCTTCACCACCTCGTCGCTGGCGTCTCTTCTGGACACGTTTATTTCCACGACGCACACAGGTGCGATCCGTTTACTCCTGCCCAGACCGCTGCCCATGTCTTCTTAGCCGTTTGACATTGAAGCGACTCGAAGAAGTCCAAACTGTTTAAAAGATGATCTTTGAAACGAAAACGACTTACGTTAAACACACTAGACTGCAGCAGGAGGACGTTAATCATCACTGTTAATCCCGAGATTAAGATTAAGTCACCCCTTCAAATATTTCGATTCCGTGCGTAATTCAGACCAAGGGCTGCAGGTCTCCCCCCTCCGACGCCGCCGAGTTCCTCTGCATGTTGCTGCAGAACGTACACACGGTCCTGTGGAGACACATGCTCATATCCCCGAAGAGGGAATCCCAAAGTACCCGACTAGTACTACAGAGAAATACGCACAGACGGCACACACAATGACACCAGTAGTTCAGTTACATAACAGTTCGGTCTGGAACGACCCGGGGAGAAAACTCCTCCCCCCCCCTCATTAGAATATGTCATAATTAGCCTGTATTACAACCACACAACATGCATGTGTATTAATATAAGTAGTATTACAAAACATTGTAGTGCAAAACATTTCCTCTCTTCAACTCTTATTTTCAGTGATGACACAATACGTTATACACAACTACAACAATTGGCTCCAAGCACAAATGCATAATGCACAATATAATAATAATAATGTACAATATACAGCTATTCCTTTATGTACTACTAGACTAACGGTGTGGCTAATGATTTAGTCCAACAATCAAGGAGGCCGATCATAAAAAGAGCAAAGAGACGCCGACGGCCATCACTTAACTTTATCTGCAGCACATGTCATCATCCACAATGACCCATCTGTGTTTAGCTAATACGGTTTTATGGGGGCGAGTGAGGAGACGAAGGATGTGCAAGCAAGCCCCAAGCACGTCTGTCTGTCAGGGTGACTTTCTCTCTCTCTCTCTCTCTCTCTCTCTCTCTCTCTCTCTCTCTCTCTCTCTCTCTCTCTCTCTCTCTCTCTCTCTCTCTCTCTCTCTCTCTCTCTCTCTCTCTCTCTCCTCTCTCTCTACCCTCTCTACCCTCTCTCTCTCTCTCTCTCTACCCTCTCTCTCTCGCTCTGTGAATAACTTCAACTGAAGCCTGGAGACACACTAGAGACAGAGACAGAGGAGAGGAGGGTGGGGGTGGGTTGGGGGGGGGGGGGGGGTCGGTGGGTGGAGGGGGGGGCATTCCATTCCAACAGCTTGGCTTAAAGATTCCTCAGTTAGCGTTTTGTTTGGGTCGTTTGCACGTTACAAAAGAGCACAGAGGGGATGCTCCATCAGGGACGTAGCCCCCCCCCCCCCCAAAAAAAACCCCACTGAAGGAATTGTTTACTGTCCTTTATTAACACCCCGCTCCCTCTCTCTCTCTCTCTCTCTCTCTCTCTCTCTCTCTCTCTCTCTCTCTCTCTCTCTCTCTCTCTCTCCTCTCTCTCTCTCTCTCTCTCTCTCTCTCTCTCTCTCTCTCTCTCTCTCACACACCACACAGATACACACTCGTGCACAGAACAGAAACACTTGCATAACGCACGCACGCACACACACACACACACACACGCACGCACGCAGGCACACACGCACGCACACACATCTATGTATGTGGTGTGTCAGACAGCTGTGCAACCTGTTCTTACACTAGAGCCTGACCCTAATCAACAACCCCTTAGCAGCAGCAGCTACAGCTACATATGTGCCACAGCTAGCGCTACAGCGAGAGCTACAGCGAGAACTACAGCATCTCCTGCACTGCAAAGCTGTTAGAACAGTACTAAATAACCAAATCACCAAAAGAGTGAAATGTCACATGTTGTCATGTCTGTTTGTAGTCTTTAATCACATTACTAAATAAGTACTAAGTACTAAAGTACTAAACAGTACTAAATAACCAAATCACCAAAAGTGTGAAATGTCACATGTTGTCATGTCTGTTTGTAGTCTTTAATCACATGTTGCCATGTTTGTTTTGTAGTCTTTAATCACATGTTGCCATGTTTGTTTTGTAGTCTTTAATCACATGTTGCCATGTTTGTGTTGTAGTCTTTAATCACATGTTGCCATGTTTGTGTTGTAGTCTATAATCACATGTTGCCATGTTTGTTTGGTAGTCTATAATCACATGTTGCCATGTTTGTGTACCAAAGTGGCGAGAGCCCTCTTCTCGGCTTCCACCCGTTGTGCTGCCGTGGTGAGCGAGGAGGCTGTTCTGAGCCAGGCTCTCAGACGGCAACATCTGGAGAACAGCTCGACAGTCTCACTTCCAGACCATGGAGAGGAGGAGGAGGAGGAGGAGGAGGAGGAGGAGGAGGAGGAGGAGGAGGAGGAGGAGGAGGAGGAGGAGGAGGAGGAGGAGAGAAGAGGGGAGGAGGGCGGCTCAGCCTGTGGAATAACTGTGGTTTTTCTGACTTCCCCTTAATTTTAGGAAAATGTGTGCTGCTGGCTGGAACACTTTTAATGACTGGGTGTACAACTCCTTCTGGTTCTAATTCACACAGCACTTTCCATGAGGAACACGTTAAGGCATCTTATATAATGTTTTTGTTCTATTTATATTTTACTTTGTTTGTTTGTGTGTAGGCCTAAATGTAATATTTATGTTCCATGTCAATAAAGCTCTATTGCAGAGAGAGAGAGAGAGAGAGAGAGAGAGAGAGAGAGAGAGAGAGAGAGAGAGAGAGAGAGAGAGAGAGAGAGAGAGAGAGAGAGAGAGAGAGAGAGAGAGAGAGAGAGAGAGAGAGAGAGAGAGAGAGAGAAACAAATCAAAGTCAATCCTAGCTCCCCAAATGACTAATCCAACATTGCAATAATAGTGTCCACGTGTTTGGACAAACACGTTCTTTCATAATTCCGAGTCTGTAGACTCAATATCCACACACTAGTGATCAACCCACTGATAGATATTCCAGAACAAACTGTTGACCCACCCTTGTGACAAAAGCACATACAGTACATGTGGAGAGAGAGAGCGTGGACAGCACCAGATTCACTGCACTCCCCTAAGCGGACACTCCTTCAAGTGACCCTCACCTTAGTCCTCCACTCCTAACTCCTACCTCCTAACCCTGTCCTCGCTCCCTAGCAGCTCAGACCCCTGACAGCGCTCAGTCTCTTCCAGATAAAAGCAGACAGAATTCCTCACTTCAAAGCAGTGAATCCCACAGCAGTCATTAAAAGTATTTTGTTGCAGACACACACACACACACACACACACGTGCAAATGGGAGTGCACACACACACACACACACACACACACACACACACACACACACACACACACACACACACACACACACACACACACACACACACACACACACACACACACACACACACACACACACACACACACACACACACACACACACACTCATGCACTTACTCTCTCTCTCACACATACACACACACAGACACACACACACACACACACATGTGCAAATGTATGTGCACACTCACACACACACTCATGCACTTACTCTCTCTCTCTCACACACACACACACACACACACACACACACACACACACACACACACACACACACACACACACACACACACACACACACACACACACACACACACACACACACACACACACACACACACACACACACACACACACACACACACACACACACACACACAGGAACAGTGCGTTGTCAGACACACAAAAAGACCGTGACCTATCCCCTTTTTTCCTTTCAGCAGACATCCATCTCTTTTAGCGCGGGATGTCTCGGCGTCCATCTTTAAGATCAAACAGAGTTGTCTAAGCCAGAAAGCCTTAGCGAGACCTTAGAGACAGACAGGGAGAGAGAGAGAAAGAAAGAAGAGAGAGAGAGAGAGAGAGAGAGAGAGAGAGAGAGAGAGAGAGAGAGAGAGAGAGAGAGAGAGAGAGAGAGAGAGAGAGAGAGGGGGGGGGGGAGGGAGGGAGGGATAGAGAGAGAGAGAGAGAGAGAGAGAGAGAGAGAGAGAGAGAGAGAGAGAGAGAGAGAGAGAGAGAGAGAGAGAGAGAGAGAGAGAGAGAGAGAGAGAGAGAGAGAGAGAGAGAGAGAAAGAAGAAAGAGAGAGAGAGAGAGAGAGAGAGAGAGAGAGACCAAACCAACTTAACAGATGTGCTCGGCCTGAGACAGAGACATATTGGACCGTTGACATAACGGCATAAGGTTGCTAAGGCAACGGGGAAACGAGGCCAAGAAGAAGAAGAAGAAGAAGAAGAGGAACGAGTGAGGAAGTGTTTATCCTAGAGCTATTCCTCTCTCCTCTCGTCTGTGGGTTGGCTTGTGTGCGATGTGATCTGGGCGAGGACGTTTAGGTTGAAAACTACGTCAAAGCTCAACGCCGTGCACTTTATATGAACCCTCGACGTCTCCTCTGGGAAGGAAGCTGCGTGTCTCTATAGGCTGCTGGCGTGGGCTGCCCAAGCATCTCCCCTCCGTCTCCAGGGGCATGCTTTAACGTATGTCTATCTGACCATCAGATTCCACAATATCTTCATGAGGAGACATTTGCATCCCCCCCCTCCCATTGTTCTTGTATAATATACTAAAACAACAATGTGTGAGAATGAAACCAGCAGATGGCGCCAACATTCAAGCAAAAACATGGACAAGAGTCACGCCACACACATACAGCGAGCATGGTGTAGGAAAGAATGAGTTTCAGAGAGTGGGAGGAAAGTGGAAGGTAGAAGAAGAACAGGAATTACAGCCCAAAATATAAACCTGGCCTTTGTTCTACTGTTATATTTAGAAGACACTTTAATCCAAAGCGACTCTAGGATGCCCACACAGGTGGGGGATCGAACCCGGTTACCTTTCAACTGACTGAGTCACCCTAACCACTACCCTTTTTTTTTGATGATGATATTGATCTGACACTGATGATATATGATTTTAAGCCTTGTCAATAATTTTCAGTTTTGTTGTTTTAACCCAGTATAACGATAGTGTCATGCGTGTTTGAGATGTCTGTGAGCTGTTGAGCTGTGCTGTGTGGGTATTTTCCGAGTGGAAAACACTGACCCATTTCTCTCCCAAAAGGCCCATATTCAACACAGAACAATTATACCTCCCAGCCTCCCAGCCTCTCTCTAAACACTCAATACCTGCGACTGTTCACTTTGTAATTAACCCACTAAGGGAGACATCTCATCAGGGTGGACACTCTAGTAATCTATCCTCCACTTATAGTCTCGTGTAGCATCCTGACCTGATGTTGTTGTTGTTGACGACATTTCATTGCATTGTATTGAAGGATATTGTATGGTGCTTTGTATCTTGTAGACCTATTGTGTTGTGTATTGTTTTGTATTGTTGCATAGCTATAGTGTGTTGTATCGTGACATATCATATTGTATTGTAGTATGTCAGATTGTTTTGGATTGTTATACTATGGCATTGCATTGCATTTAAAAATCGGAATATAATGATGTATTGTAAAGTCCTAAATAACCTTGTTCCATTCTAAAGGTTTAACCTTCTACTATGTTTTCTTTAGGTGTATAATTCACACATCCCCAGTCTCCTGGTTTATTCCTCACTTAAAACTTAAATGTCTTTCAGTGTTTCTTCTTCTTCTTCTTCTTCTTCTTCTTCTTCTTCTTCTTCTTCTTCTTCTTCTTCTTCTTCTTCTTCTTCTTCTTCTTCTTCTTCTTCTTCTTCTTCTTCTTCTTCTTCTTCTTCTTCTTCTTCTTCTTCTTCTTCTTCTTCTTCTTCTTCTTCTTCTTCTTCTTCTTCTTCTTCTTCTTCTTCTTCTTCTTCTTCTTCTCCTTCTCCTTCTCCTTCTCCTCCTCGCACTATTATTAAACTTTTCTACAGCTGTTTCTCAAAGTTTCTCAAACAATAACTGTACAAAATTGTACAGAGGCTGTACCACTCCAGCCACTAGAGGCTGCCAATGGGAAAACGTGCAGAAATCGTGTAGGTTTGAAAGATAACTCTTTCTGCTTTTCAACCTTATTTCTATCGATCTGCATTAGGGCTGAGAAAAACGGCAGCAGTTGTTTGACGATGCTCTCCGTGTCTCCTGATGTGCTGATTATGCAAAATCTTACCTCCATTCTGTCATTTGAGGTTTGGGGCGTTAAGCGGTAAGATGGGTGGGTAATGACAGAACTGAGAAGTCTCTCAGATCTCCCTGCTTCTTATGTCCACCGGATGACAACTTTGTCCAAGTTCCCCTTTTAAGTTAATACCCTTTGCAAGAGATTGATCACAATCAACTGATGGTCGTCACATCACATCAAGTTGATCTCCCAATTACATGTCGTTTTATGCATATTTTATTTTTTTATTGATTATATTGGTTTTCAATCAAATCGATTGGTTTTGAATAGAATAAATTGGTTCTAAACAGAATATAGGCCTATAGGTGGTTCTTCAACAGCCTATTCCTATTCACAATATACATATGAATTTATGTAAAGTAAAGCATAGACATAAGGACCAACCCACACTGCTCCAGTGTTATGTAAAGGGGGGTACATGCCTTATTATCTGCTCTCTCTTTGTCTCCGTCGGTCTAAAAATACGACTTTAAGACTCAAACGTGATTTGGCATTTATGTAACTGAAGGGAAGGGGTTTATATTGCAAGCTGTTTCCATGACAGTCCAAACCCCATCTAGAAGAGAGAGAGAGAGAGGAGAGAGAGAGGAGGAGAGAGAGAGAGAGAGAGAGAGAGAGAGAGAGGAGAGAGAGAGAGAGAGAGAGAGAGAGAGCGAGGGAGAGAGAGAGAGGCAGAGAGAGAGAGAGAGACACACCACACACCACACACACACACACACACACACACACACAACACACACACACACACACACACACACACACACACACACACACACACACACACACACACACACACACACACACAAAGAGAGATGCTGAGAGGAGAACAAAAGAACGAAAGAAGAAAAGAAAAAAAAGAAAGGATGGATAGATAGATGTGATTGCATTGTTCTATGTCACATGTTCCATTTGCACAGCCTTGTTAACTGACTTGCTGTCGCCTGTTTTCAGCCTCAGCTTGGTGGTCGATGGTCTACGGAAGGGTCCCTCCGACCCTCGACCTCGAAGTCTAAAGGTCGTAACCCCCGAACTCGATGGGGCCACTGCACTGTCCGCCCGTGGAATACCGTTAATACACGTTGAACCAGGTAAGCAAGTGAATAAACAACACGTGAGCTTTCCTTTCAGTGGGATTTATGTGCGCACGTCTGTCGACGCATCCAGTTCACTAGGATCTGCCAGACAAGGCACAAACCCCCCCCCCTCCCCATGATGGCTACTGGGGAGGAGGTGGAAAAAAACAGATTTCCTCAACGGTTTTTACTGAGGACGTGTGCACTTAAGATGGGAGGTTGTAAAAGTGAACCACCTTTCGTTCGCGTATGATAATGATGCTGTAGACATATTCTGGCGTTGTGCTGATCTGAAGTTCCGTGCCTGGGGGATCCGATTGACTGACGCGGAGAGAGGAGACGGTCCTTTTTCTTCACTTTTCAGCATTCCTATACAGTTTACTGGAGCCACGCTTCTCCTTGAAAATGCGCAACATCAGCGCGTATGACGGCGAGGAAAGCAACGACTATGCTGCATATGGTAATAGATAGTGTGCCCGTGTTGTGCTCAGAATTCAGCGCACGCTCAATATTACGCCTTTCCTGCTTTTTTAAAAACCATAAAGGCCACGCATCAGAACGGATGAATGCGGTCGCTGGGCTGACAAAAACGTGCACAATTCTGTTTTATTAAATGTGCGTTTGCAGTAAATGAAGAGAAGAAACGGGAAAGAGACGACAAGATGGAGGGATGGATGGATGGAGGGGGAGAAAGACGGTGGCTGTGTCCGAAATCACTCCTTACTCACTATAAAGTGCATTATGAAGCGCTGAAAGAAAGGGCGGCAGACGGACAAGCGACATCCACCGACGTAGATCTGGCGCCAGGAATTATACCACAGCAATGACGTCACTCATGGTGACTCGAGTTGTATCCGATGAGCTCACTTTATGGTCCTCGTAGTCGAACTCCCAATGTAGGGAGTAGGGAATAAGCAAATGATTTCGGACCCATCCTATGTCATTAGGCCAAAAGGCTTTTTGGTTGCTCAATGTTTTTAACAGTACATGGAGGCATTGTTGGAAAATGTTGGAAAATGGTCTTTCGAGGTCACCGTAAAGTTCAATCTCTCTCTCTCTCTCTCTCTCTCTCTCTCTCTCTCTCTCTCTCTCCTCTCTCTCTCTCTCTCTCTCTCTCTCTCTCTCTCTCTCTCTCTCTCTCTCTCTCTCTCTCTCTCTCTCTCTCTCTCTCTCTCTCTCACCTCTTCTTTTCACATTCCAGAGAGATGCGTTAAGAGTCTTTTCTATGAACAGAGTCAGTCTGGGCCCCCTCACAGTTCTGGGATGGCTGTGTTGTCTGGCTGGGTTGTCTGGCTGTGTTGTCTGGCTGGGTTGTCTGGCCATCTTTAAGTGGGATCCGTACCCCTGTTGTTCAGCCTGTGTTATCTGGGCTCAGAGGACAGGGCTGAATAATTCACTCTCCCCAGCAGCACCCCTTTCTCTCTCTCTCTCTCTCTCTCTCTCTCTCTCTCTCTCTCTCTCTCTCTCTCTCTCTCTCTCTCTCTCTCTCCCTCTCTCTCTCTCTCTCTCTCTCTCTCTCTCTCTCTCTCTCTCTCTCTCTCTCTCTCTCTCTCTCTCTCACACACACACACACACACACACACACACACACACACACACACACACACACACACACACACACACACACACACACACACACACACACACACACACACACACACACACACACACACACACACCAAGCTTACATCAGGAGTTCACAGGCCTGGTCCGGGCATTGCATACCTGAGGTTCTGTTCAGCTCCTGGTGCCACTGCAATAGACGTTGATTCATTGCAATATTATATATTGTTGGGCAGTCTTGTTTCTTAAAAAGGGGCAAAATATCATCATCATCATCTTCAACATCATCATCATCATCATTATCACATGCTCCTCCTCCTCCTTCTCCTCCTCCTTCTCCTCCTCCTCCTCCTCCTCCTCCTCCTCCTCCTCCTCCTCCTCCTCCTCCTCCTCCTCCTCCTCCTCCTCCTCCTCCTCCTCCTCATGATCATCAGGAGAAGAATCTATTGCTGCTTCTTGCCTCTGGGCAGCTCTGGGACAAATGCAAAAACACAAAATGAACACAACTACTCATTGACTTCCCTATTTTCAAGCCTGGAAATAGTCTCCACTTTCTCTAAAGGTGAGTTCTCACATGAGAGGGAACACACCTTCCTGTGTTGGTACAAAAGACCACAAAACGCGTTCTTTAACAAACATTTTAATATATGAACCAAGGTGCAGAGACCTTAAAAACAGAGAAAAACTGTTGCAGAGAGCCGCTCAGAGATCCGCCCCCGTCTTGTCGAGGGGACACACTGCGTGTGTGTATGTGTGTGTGTGTGTGTTGCCATCCTCCCAGGTCGCCTTCGCGGGGGAAGACTGAAGACTGTTCCGCCTGTTGAACAGAACATCAACATCCAACAGCAGCTGGGCGACAGCCAGCCACCAGCCACTGCTTTCTCCTCGCTGGGCTCCGACCTGCCAGCAGTGTTGAGCTCAAGCAGGCTTTAGAACACCGCATGGAACTACAGCAGGCTGTCTGAACTGCCGGGTACTGGGTGTAATGTAAAGGTGTATATATAACTTCCTCTATACATATATATATATATATATATATATATATATATATATATAGAGAGAGAGAGAGAGAGAGAGAGAGAGAGAGAGAGAGAGAAGTTAAGGTAAGGTTAATTTGTTAATGATTTTGATTCAGACGATGATGTAATCATGTCTTTGGTTTGTTTGTTTTTGTTATTGTGTAGTGTATAGTATATGGTGGACAGGGATATCCTGAAGTTAAAACTAAAGGAGGGAACAAATAATACATTTAAATTAAAACAATTATTTATGAAAGGGATTTTTATAGATCCTTCCTTCAAGGCCTAGCAATTTAATTTAGTATTTTCTTACATTCAGTATCACACCTGTAAAGCGACGTCTTGTATAATAATATATTATATAAAATAATTGATGTATAAATCATGACCATGGAGTCTGAAAACATTATTGAATGTACTGCAGTTGGGAATGAGTGAGTCTGTGGGCTCTACAAGATTATAGATTCAAGATTTTTATTTGGCATTTGCAACAAGTACAATGGAATGCTTACTCTGCATATCCTCCCGTATGAATGTTCTATAGCACTATACTATAAAAAAAATACTGTACACAATAAAAATAACAATAAAAAAAACAATAAAGGGACTGATGGAGTACATTGGAACGCTTACTCCCCATTCCCTCCCGCAGTATACATCTCCAAAACAATACCATCAAAATAAAAATACTACATACAATAAAAATAAACAAAAAAAAGAGCAACAAAGTGACTTAAATGATATGTACTTGATATGTGTTGAATGTACATGTTTTTACAAAATCTTTAAAAGCATTTAAAGTGCCAGTAGTGCAGCAGCATCATGAATACAGTGCAGTAACTGTGATGAGTCCAGAAAGTCCAGCAAAGTATGATAGTGTAATGTTAATGACAATGTTATGATAGTGGCAGCACTCCTAGCAGTTCGGTAGGCGCACTGCCTGTGGATAAAAACTATCCTTAAACCTGGTAGAGCATCGCAATAATCGGATTATCAAGTTTGTAGACGACACCACAGTCATCGGCCTGATAAGCGAGGGCGACGAGCAGAGATCAGGTAGTCCGGCTGACGCGATGGTGTGAGCACAACAGGACTAAGGAGACTAAGGAGCTCATCGTGGACTTCAGGAACCACCGGGGCACCCACTCCACCATCAGCATTGACGGGACCCCGGTGGAAGTTGACAGCTGCTTCCGTTTTCTTCAGCTACAGATTTCCGATGACCTAGCGTGGACCTGCAACACGGAGGTCATGCTGAAGAAGGCACACCAGTGCCTCTATGTTCTGCGGTGCCTCAAAGAAAGCAGAATCGGCCAGAGGTGGCTAGTGAACTTCTCTCACTGCCTGTGAATAAAAACTGTCGTTGAACCTGGTAGTCCTTGTACAGATGCTGCGGAACCTGACAGGGTTGGCCTAAGAATGCTGAGGAAACGTGCTTAAGAAACTGATGAAATTTGAGCAGGATTTGTTCACCGGCCCCATGAATCATTAAACCAATGAACATGAAGATTCATCTGCTGAATGCTATAGTAAACCAAAACAATGGTCGCTCAATGGAGAAATCATCCACTAAACCCATCCAAAGCACTCATCCTCTCAAGCAGACTCCTCTGAGGTGAAACGTATCTGGTATTCTTTTTCTCACACCCCGTCCCGAGTGGCAAGATGAGGCGGTGGTACTGGTCTGTTGATTTCGCGTGACTGGAAATACTCCCCAATTTCCATTCCACAGCTCATTATTGCAGTTGTTTATCGTCCACCCGGCCCAGCTGGTGACTTCTTGGAGAAGCGTGACATGCTGATCTCCCACTTCCCTGATGATGGTTCTGGCCTCATCCTTCTTGGCGACTTCAACATCTTGACTGAGAAGTTGGACCCTCTTCTCTCCTTCCTCGCCTCCTTCAACCTTTCCCGCCGCCCCTCTCCTCCGACCCACAAGGCCGGCAACCAGCTGGACCTCATCTTCACCAGACACTGCGATACAGGAAACCTTTCAGTTACTCCTCTCCATCTATCCGATCACATCTTCATGTCCTTCTCCCTCTTCCTCCCTTCCCCCCCCTCCCACTCTCCCCCTACCAAGATGGTGACGTCCCGTCGCAATCTCAGCACACTCACCCCTGCTGATCTCTCCTCTTCATGTTCTCTCTGCCCTCCCTCCTCCTGATTCGTTCTCTGTTCTACCCCCTGATATTGCCACTGACCTTCTTCTCTCTGGCCTGTCTTCCTCTCTGGACACTCTCTGTCCCCTCACCTCCAGGTTTGCACGTCCAACTCCACGTGCCCCCTGGTTGTCAGACTCAGTGCGTACGCAGAGGTGGAGCCTCAGAGAGGCGGAGCGCAGGTGGAAGAAAGGAAAAACCCCAGAGGACCTTCTCCATCTTCAAGGGCTCCTGTCAAACTTCTCCTTGTCGCTTTCATCCGCCAAAGCTGCATTTTACTGTTCCAAAATTCAAAGCGCAGCATCTAACCCTAAAAAACGGTTTGATACTTTTTCCTACGAAACTAACACTCGACCCCTCTGAACTCAAGAACTCAAGAACTCAAGAACTACTATCCCTTTTGCCCTTCTTATCCAAAACTCTTGAACGTGCTGTCTTTAACCAATTGTCCTTGTATCACCACCAGAACTGCCTCTTGGACCCCCACCAATCTGGTTTTAAGTCAAGTCAAGTCAAGTTTATTGTCACTTCACAGTTTACACAAGTATAAAGCAGTGAGTGAAAATCGTATGTGCAATACCCGACGACAGACAGCAGTTATAAAAATAAGAATAGAATGCAGATTTTTTTGTTATTCAATAAAATAGAATAAAAACTGAATAGAATAAAAGTAAAAATGCAATTTATAAAATGCAATATATCGGCACAGAAAAAGAAAAATATGTATATATAAATCAATGTAATAAAATATACATTGTTATATGCTATATGCCCTTGTTCAGCAGCCTGGTGGCCTGACTGTGGAAGCTATCTCTGAGTATATTTGTACGGCACTTGATACTGCTGTATCGCCTGCCTGACGGTAAAAGTGAACATTGGGCATTGTCTTTTATGATGCGTTTGGCCTTGGCCACTCACCGCTGGTTGTATATATCCAGGAGGGAGGGGAGCTCACCTCCAACAATATACTGGGCTGTCCGCACCACCCTTTGAAGCACTCTGCGCTCGAGTGCGGTGCAGTTCCCGTACATGGCAGTGATACACCCTGTAAGAACACGCTCGATTGTGCCGGTGTAGAATGTTCTCAGGATGCGGGGGCCCATGCTGAATTTCAGACGCCTGAGGAATTACAGGCGTTGTTGGGCCCTTTTCACCACGTGTGTGGTGTGCGTGGACCATGTGAGGTCCTCGGAGATGTGCACGCAGAGGAACTTGAAGCTGCTGACCCTCTCTACTGCAACACCGTCGATGGAGATAGGGCTGTGCTCTCCTCTTTGGTTCCTGTAGTCCACGATCAGCTCCTTGGTCTTCTTGACGTTGAGGGCGAGGCTGTTGGCACCACTGCTCCAGTGATCTGACCTCCTCCCTGTAGGCTGTCTCGTCATCACCGGCGATCAGGCCCATCACTGTCGTGTCATCAGCAAACTTCATGATGACGTTGGAGCTGTGCATAGCCATGCAGTCGTGGGTGTAGAGGGAGTAGAGGAGAGGGCTCAGCACGCATCCCTGGGGGGCTCCCGTGTTGAGGGTCAGTGGCTCTGAGGTGGTGCTGCCCATCCTCACCACCTGGCGGCGGTCCGACTGGAGGTCCAGTATCCAGCTGCACGTGGATGGGGGCACGCCTAGACCTCTAAGCTTGGTGTCGAGCTTGGCAGGAACTATCGTGTTGAACGCTGAGCTGTAGTCCACAAACAGCATTCGCACATAACAGTTCTTTCCCTCCAGGTGGGAAAGGGCAGTGTGGAGGGCCATGGCAATTGCGTCGTCCGTGGATCTGTTTTGACGATATGCAAATTGCCATGGGTCCAGCGTGGCAGGTAACACGGAGCGAATAAAGTCCTTGACCAACCTACAGGTTTTTTGCTACAGACCAACCTACAGGTTTTTTGCTACATCATTCAGGCATGTTACCTTGGGTTGTTTAGGGACAGGCACGATGTTGGACATCTTGAAGACCGTGGGAACAACAGCCTGGGACAGGGAGAGGTTGAAGATGTCTGCAAAGACTCCTGCCAACTGGTCTGCGCATGCTCTGAGGACACGGCCGGGGATGTCGTCGGGGCACGTGCTGCTAACTTCCTGAACAAAGATAGTCGCGATAAAAATAATAAATAACAAAAAACTGCGTCATCGTGCGGGAGCTCGCGACACGGCAGCCATCTTGTACGGCGCCATACTCCTCAGGGCAGGTCACTTGATAGAAACTGCCCTTCTGGCAGTAACTGAGTCGCTCCATGTTGCTAGAGCAAATTCGCTCTCCTCGGTCCTGATACTCCTGGACCTGTCTATAGCATTCGACACTGTGAACCACCAGATTCTCCTCTCCACCCTTGAGGGGATGGGTGTATTGGGCTTGTTTGCCTTGTTTGCATCCTACCTGATGGGTCGCTCCTACCAGGTGGCACTGGGAGGGTCTGTGTCGGAACCACGCCGACTGACTACTGGGGTTCCACAAGGATCGGTCCTTGGTCCTCTTCTCTTCTCCCTCTACACAACGTCCCTTGGTGCTGTTATCCACTCCCATGACTTATCCTAGCTATGCTGACGACACTCAACTGGTCTTGTCGTTTCCCCCCTCCGACACGCAAGTGGAAACACGCATTGCCGCATGCTTAGCAGACATCTCAAATTGGATGTCGATACACCACCTAAAGCTCAACCTGGACAAGACTGAGCTAGTGTTCTTCTCGGCAAAGGGCTGTCCGCACCGAGACCTGGCTGGCACTTTTGATGATGCTGTGGTGACACCTACTCGGACTGCAAGGAATCTGGGTGTGACCCTGGACGATAAACTGTAGTTCTCGGCAAACATTGCATCGGTGACACGCTCCTGCAGATTCCTCCTCTACAACATCAGGAGGATTCGGCCTTTTCTCACTGAAAAGGCTGCGCAGGTGCTCATCCAGGCTCTTGTCATCTCCCGGCTGGACTACTGCAACTCCCTCCTTGCTGGCGCCCCGGCATTTGCCATCAGGCCCCTGGAGCTCATTCAGAAAGCTGCAGCTCGCCTGGTGTTCAACCGCCCCAAGTACTCCCACACATCTACCCTCCTTCGGACTTTACACTGGCTACCTGTAGCTGCTCGCATCCAGTTCAAGACCTTGGTGCTAGCCTACAAGGCAGTAAAAGGTACTGCTCCATCCTACCTCCAGGCAATGGTCAAGGCCTACATCCCAACCCGTCCACTTTGCTCGGCTTCTTCGGGCCGTCTGCTTGCCCCCTCACTTAAGGGCCCGTGTGGCCGATCTACGCTGTCACGGCTCTTCTCCGTCCTGGCCCCAATTTGGTGGAACAAACTCCCCACGGAGGTCACGACTGCAGAGTCACTCCCCATCTTCCGCCGCAGGCTGAAAACCCATCTCTTCAGGACACACTTCCGGATCCTTCCTCGTAGCATCAATTAAGTCAGTCAAAAGTAGATTACATATTATAGATAGGTACTAGATATTGTTCTAGATATTGTTGCATATTGTTTGCCAACTCATTGTTCTTTTTCCCTTACACTTTTGAATTATTCTACTTCTACCTGAGCACTGGTTCAGTTATTGGAGACTTGTTAGAAATGAAATGCACTTTTGACTTCTGGTGACGAGTTGTCTCTTACCTTCCTTTGTTGAAACACACTACTGTAAGTCGCTTTGGATAAAGCATCTGCTAAATGACTGTAATGTAATGTAATGTAATGTAATGTATGGGCTAGAGAGTCGAGAGACAAGTTCTCTTTCAACTGACCACACGACGCAGCACAACAGACGCCAAGCGTTGGAGAAAAAGCCTGGAATGGAGTTGGAAATTGGACAAAGTGCAAGTGAAAGGTTGGACAACGTCAGGTTGGTGAGAGTCAAAGTTAGGGAAATGCAACAAAGCAGCCTAATAGTTTTATAGGAATAGGAAATCAATACTGGGCTTCTCATTAATGTGCCTGTGTGTGTGTGTGTGTGTGTGTGTGTAAGACTGGCTACAATGAAAACAAAATTTAATCAGGACCAGGGATCTATAGTATTTATAGTTCTGTGCACTTGGCAGCCACAAGAAAGAACTAATTGGAGGCCTATTATGAAGGAATTTAAGACACAAGGGGCTGTGGCACAACATGATTTGTCAAGGGGGGAAAAATCAGGCTTCCCATGGTCCCAACCTCCATAATTCTGCATCGCAGAATCTGTCAGCCTCCTCCCCCCAAAATGGTTCCCAGTCTGCTTGCCTCAACGGAGCCCAGGTATTCTGGTCTCATCGTCTCATCAGCCATACACACCTCACCTCACCTCACCTCACCACACTTCCTCTGACCTCTGGATGACTTCTAATTACCAGCAGCTATCAAAGATCGACATTGGTGGAGATCAGCGGAAATGAGCGTTGATAGTCCTGTCACGTCCCAGGTTTTCCTTGCCAACTCCGTCTTTGTTAATCTGTGCTTATAGCAGAAACAGAGACACATTATCTAAAAACCTGCACAATTTTTGTCTGTTTTTGTAAATTATACGATGAGGGACGAAGTAGCTAAGTGGCCCTCAAACAATATATAGCGGGAATAGTGATAGCTTGGATAAAATAGTATAAATATATTAATAACTGTTATTGTGGTTGGTGGCTGGTTTAAGCAGCCTCACCTGGCCTGAGTCGGACTGATTACTCTGTGGCTGGGTGAGGCTGCACACCTGTGGGTCCTTGTTAATCAAGGCCCACAGGTTAAACCAGCCACCAACACACACACACACACACACACACACACACTCGAGGAAGAGCTCTAGCATGTACCATCTGCTCTGCTCATTCGTCAACTACAAACTGAACCACAACACACCGGATTCCTTGTCGTCCACCCTGTGTCCTTGTCCTCGGGAGGCCCCCGAAGCAGCCATTGTAATGGCTTGTGGTAGCGTCGTCTGCTACAGTTATACACTTGTTTGTTCGCCCAAACAATATGTTCTTCCAGTGCTATTGGCAGTTTCCATGAACTAAAATGAATCACCCATTATATATTTCTTTATGTTTACGGGGTCATTAATAGAGACTCTGTCTCTGATCCCAGACAGTTTCAGGTTAGTTTTACTCAGAACAATCGTTTTGCCTCTTTTGTCACCAGATTGCTATGTCCACCTGCTCACTGTGCATATAAACACAACAACAACAACAACAACATTGCATCTGAATGAACGCTACCAAATAATGGCACAATGCATACATGAAGTCATTCAATCTGTGAACAATGCACTCAATTCCATCCCTCACACAGGAGAAAGGGGCTGGGACGCTACAGCTTCATGTGGTCGGTCGGTGCACTCATGCAGGAGTTTGAGGGGAACGAGGACCGGTCGTCACATCGTCTATTTTTTGCTGAACTCCCCCACCCCCCCCACCCCCTCTGCAGTCTGCGCTGGTCGAGTCGCTGTTATTACCATATAAACGAGATACAGACTTCGGTAATTGGTGGCTGAAGTTCCAGCCAAAAACGTACGAGTCGTAGAGGCGGTCCTATGGCGGACCAGGGCTTGTTTGTGTTTTTCGAGGCTTGGCGTACAGCACCACTCAGGCCTTCTCCTCCCCCCCCCCACCCCCACCCCCCCCCACACACACACACACTGTTTGCTCCCCTTGTAAACAGCTCAAAGCACAACGCTTGAAAAAACCCTACACCGTCGTTTAATGGGCTTACAGTAAACCTGTTAACAGGCTGTAATGTTGACGCCATGGCATTACAGTTATGACAGAACAAGACTTGTGTCTCTCCACGTGCCTCCGCTGGAGATGCGGCCTTGTTTTAAGTTTGATTCATGAGTTATGACAGAAGCTACGCATAAGGGAACACTTGTGGTGAGTCGTCCAGACACGTGGACTGTCACGCTGCTTGTCAAGTCAACGTTTTTTCTCGGCCTTCATCAACAGTGAATTGATGAGCTAATTGTAGGGGCAAGATTGCGTGTGTGGAGGGGGGGGGAGGGGGGCGAAACGTAGCTGCTCCTGGGTTCAATTTCAAATGTCCACAGCCCACCTGTCAACATCCTTGAGTTGACAGGAAGTGGGAAGATGTCTGACCCTGTATCCTGTTCCTGAATGACATGAATCTGAATTCAAGTCGCATTGGATTAAAGTGTCTAAAGCCAAGTGAGCAAATAGTCTGACTCAATAGATGTCAACATCCTGCTATTGCCAGTATGTGACAGTAACAGTATAAGCACATCGTTAGGTTGCTGACTGATAACCTGGCTTTTTATCTTTTAAACAATTCCTTGCCAAGCTGTTTGACCTCAGCGGGTTCAGATACAGGAGAACAGAGTGGAACACCAAACACCAGAACAAACAGACACAAGAGGCACAGAAGGCTGGCCATGCTTCAATGACTGATCACACATCTGTAAATTAGAAGATGAAATTAAAGCATTGATTTAATTCCCTTAACCGCCAGCCCTACTTAATCTCTTAATCTCTTTGGTAATATCTGATTACGTGCTAACGACGCCAGCTATGATGCAAATTAGCCCTATGTTAGCGACACTCAAATTAGAGTTCCATAAGCATCACAAATTGTACTCCACTAAACTATGGCAAGGTGTGCGTGTCATCTGGTAATTTTGTTCTGGTGCTGAGAGAGACAGTCAGAGAGAGAGAGAGAGAGAGAGAGAGACGGAGAGAGAGAGAGAGAGAGAGAGAGAGAGAGAGAGAGAGAGAGAGAGAGAGAGAGAGAGAGAGAGACGGAGAGAGAGAGAGAGAGAGAGAGAGAGAGAGAGAGAGAGAGAGAGACGGAGAGAGAGAGAGAGAGAGAAAGACTTCCAGAGCCAATGGCCCACCTGGGATAAGAGCAGGCGTGACATTTGAGTGCCAGTGCAGGGCAATTACCCGACGTGGAGAGCGGGCCCAGCTTCCCTGCTTGTAGTCCCACTCATCTGGCTTCTGATTTGAACAGAGAATCCTCAGGTTGGGAATTCGAGGAGACGCGATCTCTCTGAGAGATCATGTCCGGCTCCAAATTATGTTTTTTTTTCTTTTGTTCCTACACCACGCAGCACTTCCTCATTGTACACACACAGGGAATTGTGTTTCTCGGCAGCTATTGTTTAAACTGTGCCGAGGATCAGTGTAGGGTGGTCTGGTGCCTTGCTCAAGGGCACCTCGGCAGTGCCAAGGAGGCCAACTGACACCCTTTTCCAAGTACCAGTTCTCACTCCGTACCTCCAAACCTTGGTCCTCCGGGTTCCCAAACCAAGTCCCAACAGACTGAGCTGCTGCTGCCGCCCCCAAAAAATGTGTTGATGTTATTTTCTTTAGTCCTCCTTGTTGTCCTTGTCTTGTTGTTTTGAGTCCAGAATGGTGACACTGTGTTCCATGATATGCTACAACAGCTCAATCCCCTTTATCCTACCAGTTACTAATTTCCCCATGTTGCGTAGTACATCACTTTGAACACATTAAACCGTCCTATAAATGTGCCTTCTGCCATTTACATCCCATTAAATTCAGCCTGCACGGGCACTTCGGCGTCAGGGTACACTGTGATAACACGGTAACATGGGGCCGCCCCGCCCACGGTTCCTCACCGACCAATGAAACGCCGGCGCTTCACCGTGACCTTTCACACTCGCGCATCGACTCGCAAATATGAAACCGCCCGCGAATCACGACACTGTGTTTAAATTATGACATATCACCTCCCCCCCCTCCCCCCCACCCTCGCCCCCTCACCCAACACCCCCTCCCCCGACCGGGAATGCCACCGACCCGAAGGTCACGGCAGTCCCTCTCTTTAGTAGACCCTTCACCCCCCCCCCTCCCTTGCCCCCCCCCCCCCCTCCCTTGCCCCCCCCCCCCTAGTCGACCTACCCTGGTCGACCTTTGGGCAGCGGTGGCTTCGCGGGCCGCAACACAAATCACGCAAAGAGCGGATTTGATTGCGTGCAAGGGTCAGAGGTTAAAGGCCATCCATGGGGATGGGAGTTATGGCTGTTGCGGCTGTAGCCGTGTCGGTTTTACAGAACATTAACATGTTGAGTGTGAACTCTCATTGTGTTGGTCGGGCTGCGGTGATACGTGGCGTGAGAGTAGGAGAGATGCCATCAGGCAGAGGACGGAGGGCGAGAGAGAGAGAGAGAGAGAGAGAGAGAGAGAGAGAGAGAGAGAGAGAGAGAGAGAGAGAGAGAGAGAGAGAGAGAGAGAGAGAGAGAGAGAGAGAGAGAGAGAGGGGGGGGGGAAATAGGAGTAAAACCTGTAGGTTAAGAAAGACGAGAGACATAGAGAGGAGAGAGAAGGGGGTGATAAACCTATATTCCTGACTGTCCTTTCATTAATATTTGATATGTTGCCTGTAGTTATTGTTGCTAAGAGCAACTCTCAGGTCCCTCTAAAACACGGACGGCTGCTTTCATTTCATCTCCACTACCAGAACAATGTACAGTGGAAAATAAGTTGGAAATTCAACTTATAGTGAATTCAGAGACACAATACGCTGATTCAAGTCAAGTCAAGTAAATTATATTTGTATAGCCCTTAAATCACAGTCACACATGTGTTTACAGCACCCCCCCAAACCCCTAGCCCCATCAAGAGCAGGAACTAAAAAACTACCTTAATGATGGAGGAAGAAATCTTGAGAAGGAACGCAGAGTGGAAGGGGATCCCTCCTTCCAGGGATGGTTCAGGAGTGCCATGGGTGGGCATAAGCTGATGTGTGTCAAATTTGGGCCACATTATAAATGTCCTACTTTTTATCGACAACATCAAGTGCGCTCGTGCCAAAGCTCGTGCCCCCCCCCGCCCCCCCCCTGTTTGTGTCATTATCGGCGTCATCGTTTGATAGCGACCCTGAAGAAGTGCTCCGTTTTCATTGCCAACCTGCACTAGCAGGACGGAGGCATGTCCATGGTTATCAATGAAGCCTAATGGGGGAGCCAGGCTCATGGCTGGTTCAGCGGTTGCTGAAAGATGAGAAGAGAAACACAATGGTTTTCTCGTCACAGGAGGACAAAACTCGTCATACTGAGGTAATAAAACTGTCCAATGCTATTAAGGCGCTATCTATATCCACCCACCAAATAGCCGCTTTGTCAAAACAACACATTATGTTTGATACAGATTCCGTTTGTACAGATTTTGGCATTGGATTTTGTCACTGATATATTATATATTATTGTTTTTTTTTATTGCAACTGTTCAGATGAAGCTCATGAGCAGTGTGTATTTTATGGCTAGCATGCTACACTAGTTTAGCATGAGCATGAAGTCCAGCTTTAGGTCCATGTCCTCTCCTCAGTCTCCACCAGATGATCTCTTCCACCGCCAACCGCAGTGTTTCCCAGCTGTCTTCTGAACTCAACTGGCCCCCAGGGTGCCCTGATCCGGGCCCTCGGAGAGCTCAGATCCAGGCCCTCTGGCTCTGGTTTGTTCCACTGTTCCACTGCCGAGAGTGGGGGGGGGGGGGGGGGGGCAAGGAGCGAAACAGGCTAAGAGCCACACACAGGGTTCATACACAACCGTTACCACATAGAAGACGAATGATTGGTGATGTTTGGAACTGTTTTATGTCTGTGTAACTCTAGACCATGCCATTGTTTAGATTGGCTTCAGGAGGAGATCTGAGGACCCTCCTCACATAGTGAGCTTCCAAAGATTCCCACGGGACGTGGATCTGGTGGGTTTGGCTTTGGATTTCACCAAATCTTTTTTCTTACACAGCCTTTTTATTGCTCTTGAAAGTTTGGCCCGATATGCGATAGTCTACCAAGTCCAATGACTATCTAATAGTTATGGTATATTCAATATTTGGTTTAGTTTAGTCTTTTTGCCTCCAATACTTTATTAGCAGTAACAGGAGCTGCGCTATTCTGTGTGGGCTGGGGAATCCCAAGGGACATCTGTGTGTACACTTTAAATTTGTTAATTAAAGTCATTAAAGAATACTTCCATGTCACTCAAAGTGGCGGTCAGAAACTGAGACTGAAAGTTCCTTTGTTAAGGCCTTGACAACATATGTTTCTACCTTTGGTTGGTTTGCCCAGAGTATTCAGACCAAGTGATGGTGATACAAAGCCCAGTGATCGTGCAAAGAAAAACTGGTAATGACATCAGATATCCATCAGACTCCTTATAAACATCAACATGAGAGGACAAAAGCAAGGAATAGACACACAAGTCCGATCCTCGCCAACAAAAACAAAGTGTTATACAAATCACAGGCTGTCTACTGACTGCTACTACTACTACGTTTTAGTTTGAATCAAACGATCACTTTTTAATCAAAGCGTGTAGTCAACGCTGAGTGTGTGCTGTCTGGCCTGCATTTCCATTTGTAGTCTGGTGTGCAGTTTGTTTGCAGTTGTAAGCTAATGGTTGGTTTGTTTGTTTTAAGGTCTTAGCTCAGGCCTTCTGAACCTCGGGGGGGGAGGGGGGGGGGTTTCAACTTATAGGGGTCAGGGTGTGGTTTTTGGGATTGTTTAGGGTTTGGTTTTAGGGTTTGGGGGTTTTAGGGTTGGAGGTTTTGGTTTCATGGTTTGATTTAAGTGTTGGTGTTTTGTTTTAGGGTTTGGTTCCCAGGATAACGGTCCCAGTATGGGGCTCTGAGGTCCATTGAGGTATCCTGAGGTCCCCATGGTCCTCGGGTCTGGGTTCCTGAAATACGACCTCTGACGGGGTAACAGACCTACCCTCCGGGGCCCGTGGTCTCAGGAGGGGATGTCTGGTCCCAGGAGGGCCTGAAAAATACCTCAGGGTGACTTTTAAAAATGTTGTTTTTGTGTTAGCGTTTTTTGGTGTTAACGTGGCAAAAATGTAACATCTATAGGTCGAGAACCCTGTCTTAGCTGTTTGTATGTTTGCAGTTCCTCTGTAGGCATATCCCTCTCTGACCTCACCTCATCCTCATCCTCATCCATCATGGTTTTTTAATAGATTCCACTGATGACAAAGGCATGTCTCATAGCGGCGCATTAAACCGATGACATTAAAACAAGGCTTATCTTTCATGCGGCTCTACAGAGCACATGCAACATCCCTAAACATGGTGGCCAACATATTGTTCCTTCACAAAGTGCATCTGCTGCAGTTTGAGTCACATGTGTACCCTCACGCCCCACTCACCACCACCACCACCACCCCCCCCCCACGACTACTCAGGCAGAGTCACATGTGTACCCTCACGCCCCACTCACCACCACCACCACCACCCCCCCCCCACGACTACTCAGGCAGAGTCACATGTGTACCCTCACGCCCCACTCACCACCACCACCACCACCCCCCCCCCCCCACGACTACTCAGGCAAAGCAGGAAGAGAAGTGCTGGTGCTACCAAACAGCAGCGCGAGAGAGAGAGAGAGAAAACCTCGCCTTGTCGCGCACCAGAAAGACGTCCTGTTTGCACTTTGGTCAGCAGCTCTGTTAAAAGTGCAACCACGGGCCCCTCTCTCTCCACAAAGATTAATGGCTGCCGGTAGAGATGGTCAAAACGAGCCACCCCCAGGACAGCAGACTGCTGCTGTTTTGTGTCCTTTATTTTCCCGTATCCCTCCTATTCCCTGTGAGCCGTAAGGAAACCCCACCATTCACGCACATGCTCATCGTCATTTACATAATTGTATCATCCGCCAACAAAACGACCTACCGAGAACGCTTTTGTCGGGAAGGGATGTTGGCGGAATGTTGATAGAATGGAGGATTTCTTTAAAAGAAAATGTATTGTTATTGTTTTTATTGACATGGACAATTAGACATACAATTTCAGACCAAATGTCAGCTAATAAAATGCATAGATAATCATTTCTTCGAGAATATCAACATACATAGTGATCCAAAAATTTCTTTTTTTTATTGTTTTATTGTAAGAAAAAGGGATTTGAGGAGTTGTTTTTCATTTGATTCACATCTGCGTGCATGCGAATCAAAGGCTTTTTCGGATTTAAATAATGTTTAAAATTGTTTTTACAAAGTAACAATGGGAAATATAGTACAATAGAGCGGCTGCATGCTAATAGCGGAAAAAAAAGGGTAAATAAATAAATATCTCATCCTTGAATAAAAATAAATAAAAAAAGGAAAATCCTGTATAATCCGAGTGAACAAAGACAGAAGGCAGGCCAGTAATCAGTATGCAGTATACTGGTTAACCACATTCCCTTCATCCCCCACACTGTCTATACCACCGCCCACCTCCCCCCCCCCCCCTCCCCCCCCACCCCCACACACATATACACCCCCCCCCCCCCCCACACTGTCTATACCACCGCCCACCTCCCCCCCCCCTCCCCCCCCACCCCCACACACATATACACCCCCCCCCTCCCCCCCCCCCCACACACACACACACACACCCACACACCCACCCCACGTCCCCTTCATCCCCCACACGGTCTATACCACCGCCCACCTCCCCCCCCCCCCCTCCCCCCCCACCCCCACACACATATACCCCCCCCCCCCCCCCCCACACACACACACACACACACACCCACACACCCACCCCACATCCCCTTCATCCCCCACACTGTCTATACCACCGCCCACCTCCCCCCCCCCTCCCCCCCCACCCCCACACACATATACACCCCCCCCCCCCCCCACACACTGTCTATACCACCGCCCACCTCCCCCCCCCCCTCCCCCCCCACCCCCACACACATATACACCCCCCCCCCCCCCCCCACACTGTCTATACCACCGCCCACCTCCCCCCCCCCCTCCCCCCCCCCCCCCACACACACACACACACACACACACCCACACACCCACCCCACATCCAAAGATGAAACGCTATGCCTATAATCATCTGGGTACCTGGGTAACTTCCCCACCATTCTCCATGACCTTGCTAATCAGAAGAGAATTTCAAAAGCACACAGGGTGCACACAGGGTCAGTGCCGATATGCCAGCGAAATACCAAAAGATTACCATTCAGCTTTTAAAAAAACTCTCTTTATTTTAATTTTTTTTTTAAATCTATATAAATGTCTGCAGCCCAAAACCACGTCTTTGATGTCGGCAAGGTTTGCAATGAGAGCAATTAAAATGTAAAAACATATTGTTATATTTTATACAGTACACACCGGACGAAGGAATAGTACGCAGACTTTTTGGTTTGTTTGTTTATGAAGGACTACCTGGCTGCTAGTTATCTCAAATAAATCAGTGTTTGGTGAACAGTTCAATGTTGGTTCACGTTGACTTACAAAGTCCCTATGAACACTACTAATATAATGAGGCTGTCTAAAGTTGAGCTAACTCACCCCTTAGTTTGGAGCCTTCCCATTAGTTTTGTTTGGAGCCAGGCAGAGAAACTGCATGTGATCTTTTGTAGCGGCATGCTAGCGCCATCCATGGTATCTTCAGTTGTGTTTTTCAAACCACTAATGCTATGCCACTGGGCTAACATGTATACAAAAAAAGTATTGTTTTGTATACTGCACTGTAAGTTATTATGGATGACTTGAAGATGGGTATTTCACGATGACGGTGTGTCTGTAGCATCCTAGTCAACTGAACCCTGCTGACCCGTTCACCATCACTGTCTTCAACGCCTGCACTGTATCATAGCTCCCTACCGCTACCTATAGTTACATATTTATTGTTTACATACCTATATATATGTATATAGTATATACATTTATATTATTAACTCATATAACTCATAGCACATAAGATTTTCACTCACTGCTCTATACTTGTGTAAACTGTGAAGTGACAATGAACTTGACTTGACTTGAACTTGAACTTACTTTGTATATGTATACCTATAATTCTGCACATGTCTCATACCTACTCTATAAGTTATTATATACCTGTTTTTAGTAGGATTTTTTTACACATTTTAAATATTATTCAACAACTGTACATGATATATTACCGTGCACTTTACTGCAACATTTGCACTCTGGTTAGATGCCAAACTCCCTTCGATGTACTGTACTACACTGACAATGAATTTGAATCTAATCTAATCTAATCTAAACTGTTAAACCCACCATAAAGGTCCTTCGGTTCCCTGTCTCAGGTTTAGATTCATTAGGAGAACCTCTTCTTTGGAGAACCATGGTAAAGTTGTAACCATAATAATAATAATAATAATAATAATAATAACAATAATAATAATAACAACAACAAAATTCATCATTCTTTCTTTCATCCAGAGCGGCTAGCAGCAACGCTACCATACTGCACAACATGTTCAGCTGATGCTAATTCCGTTATCACTTCCAGAGCACGTATGACGCATGACACAGAATATGATTTCCCACATGAGGGAACCCGGTATCGAATCAGCTTAAGTAACACGCGTGACGGAGACGCCAACACACATGCCAGAAAGAGTGTAAAATATTGTGTCTATACAGCGTATATTTAGTAAACGTTTTTCCCCTTCTAGCTGGCTACAGATTATACTGACTTGATTATAATCACATCTGGGGGGGGGGGAAGGCATTATTTCCCCATGGTATGATAAATGCTATACATACTGTGAAAGTGAATTGATGGTATCCTCGTCTCTGTGTGTTCAATGGGTTAATGGTGTGTTCATCGTAACCATGCTGTCAAACGACCTCGACTCGGTGGTGGATGAGTGATGCTGGTAGCGGGTGGTGGTGTGGTGGTGGTAGGTGGTGGTGCTGGTGGTGTGGTGGTGGTGGTGGGTGGTGGTGGTGGTGATGGTGGTGGTGGTGGTGGTGGTGGTGTGGTGGTGGGGGTGATGGTGGTGGGTGGTGGTGGTGGTGGGTGGTGGTGGTGGTGGTGGGGTGGTGTGGTGGTGGGGTCAGGGGTGGTGGGTGGTGGTGTAGTGGTGGTGGTGGTGGTAGTGTGGTGGTGGTGGGTGTATGGTGTGGTGGTGGGGTGGTGGTGGTGGTGGTATGGGGCGTGGATGGTGCTGGTGGTGATGGTGGTGGTTGGTGGTGGTGGTGGTGGTGGTGGTCATGATGGTGGTGGTGGTGGAGTGGTGGTGGATGGTGGGTGGTGATGGTGGTGGTGGTGATGGTGGTGGTGGTGGTGGTGACTGGGTGGTGGTGGTGGTGGTGATGGTGGTGGTGGTATGGTGGTGGTGGTGGTGATGGTGGTGGTGGTGGTATGGTGGTGGTGGTGGTGGTGATGGTGGTGGTGGTGGAGCTGGTGGTGGTCATGATGGTGGTGGTGGTGGAGCTGGTGGTGGTCATGGTGATGGTGGTGGTGGTGGTGGGTGGTGGTGGTTGTGGTGGTGGTGGTGATGGTGGTGGTGATGGTGGTGGTGGTGGTATGGTGGTGGTGATGGTGGTGGTGGTATGGTGGTGGTGGTGGTGATGGTGGTGGTGGTGATGGTGGTGGTGGTGGTGGTGGTGGTGATGGTGGTGGTGGTGGTGGTGACCATGGAGGTGGTGATGGTGGTGGTGGTGGTGGTGGTGATGGTGGTGGTGGTGGTATGGTGGTGGTGGTGGTGGTGATGGTGGTGGTGGTGGAGCTGGTGGTGGTCATGATGGTGGTGGTGGTGGAGCTGGTGGTGGTCATGGTGATGGTGATGGTGGTGGTGGGTGGTGGTGGTTGTGGTGGTGGTGGTGATGGTGGTGGTGGTGGTGGTGGTATGGTGGTGGTGGTGGTGGTGATGGTGGTGGTGGTGGTGGTGATGGTGGTGGTGGTGGTGGAGGTGGAGCTGGTGGTGGTCATGATGGTGGTGGTGGTGGTGGTGGAGCTGGTGGTGGTCATGGTGATGGTGGTGGTGGTGGTGATGGTGGTGGTGGTATGGTGGTGATGGTGGTGGTGGTGGTGGTGGTGGTGATGGTGGTGGTGATGGTGGTGGTGGTGGTGGTGGTGGTATGGTGGTGGTGGTGGTGGTGATGGTGGTGGTGGTGGCACCAGCGGTCACCACGACGCGAGAGGAACCACCGATGAACAAATCACGTGATAAAATGCAATTCAAACCAATAACACCTGGGACGGTAGCTACTCTGGCATTCGCCATATGCTTTTAAAATATTAAAAGGCGACACACTTATGTAAATAAAAAACGAAGACACAACATTAAAAAATGCCTACATGACAAATGAGGAATGTGCCTTTGAGGGTTGTTGGACGGTCTCCATGACGATCATCATACGGTTCCGATATGAACCATATGTCTAACATCGTCGTCAAAGCCGCCTTATAAAAGGACATATCTGGACAATCTGTTTCAATCTGTCTTCATCTGTTTGAGGTTCACACTCTCGAAAGAGAAGGTAACAAAATCAACATGAAAAATATATTTTCTACGTAATGTTACGATAGAATCACCCCGCTTCTCTCAAAAGCTTAATGAACCAAATCAAAACACATTGATTCAAATTACCGTGTGTATGACGTCGTCCGGGTGTTTCACTCCCAGGGGTATTGAAAGAAACGCCTGTCCCCCCCCCCCCCCCCCGACAACAGAAGGACATAAACAAAGGGTAGTAAGCACATCTTTATAGAGCATGTGACGCAAATAAGCCACGAGTTCCCCGCTAGAGCTGCTAGCGGCTCTAAGATGAAGGCTTCCGTCCACAACCCGGGCAATTTCCTGCCCCCTCCGGGATCCCTCTTGCATCAATTCAATTAGTTTCAGTAAATGGGACCAATTCATCAGGGAAATCTGGGGACGTCGCTCATGTTTTTCATCAAGTGATACCTGGCTCTGCCTTTTTTCACGGGCACGCGTGTGGATTAAACTGTGTATTTATTTTCCTCTTTTCTCTCCTCCGAGCAGAAGTTATGCCCTCTCGCCATCTTATTTGCACGGCTTATTGCATGCGGTAAAAAAAAAAGCAGTTTTGAGCGTGTTTTCCGCTCACATCTAGATTGTGCAGTAGTCGCAGCCCGATTTCTAATTACAAATGCGTAACACCATGTAGTTCATTTACTCGGTAAATGCCGGGCCTGCCGCAAAGCATTATGACGTTATTTTTCAGTGGAAGTTTGGTTATTATTTGCTGAAGTTTTTTATTGACTTTTTGCAAACAAATATATAAACGTAGCTATATCGTTTATGTCGCTTTCACTGCAAACTTCACTTTCAACTTGCACTTAGTCGCTTTGAAATAGAGCCTCTTTAGGTGCAAACTGTTCTGTGAATCAGTCACTGCATTTGTCCTTAACAATAGTTAAATGAACGAGAACATGCAAAGAAACCCACAAAAAACATGAAAAAAACCTCCTAGGAACTACAGCCTATTTCACAGATGTTCCTCTACTGCTTGTTGTACCTCAAACAAACCTCCTCCCAGTCAAACACATCAAAACATCCAATTCATCAAACCGATATTGGAAAGAGCCCCTCATTAAAAGACTCTCTCTCACCCTATTTATAATAAGCAGTACTTTACGGATTCCAGCAACCAGGGGACAGCAAGGCATAGGGCAAAACACGCTTCTCCATTCAGCAGTCACATGAATACAGTTAATCAAATTCTGATGGAGGGAAGCAACCTTAATTGTGAGCGAACAAAGGCGCAGTTTGACATTTAGTTGACAACACCGTAATAACACCGGCGCTGTGAAAGAGTCGCGTAATGCCAGCAGATGACCATCCTCAGGTGATCACCATAATATCAGGCCTTGGACCTCGGGCCAGCAAAGGTCCCCCCCCCCCCCCTCTTAATCACACACACACACACACACGCACGCACGCACGCACGCACGCACGCACGCACGCACGCACGCACGCACGCACGCACGCACGCACGCACGCACGCACGCACACACACACACACACACACACACATATAGACAGGCTTGTGTCATCCCTGTGACATTTCCACAGTCGTCCCCTTTCATCAGGACAGTAATTAATCATCTCCGAAACAATGTGGTGGTCTGGAACACTGGGTATGCCACAGCACCGGTCAGAGGTGGGGAGGAAACGACACTTAAAGGTTCCCATGGTGACGCCTCAATAACATCCCCCCCCCCCCCCCTAACCCGACTGTCACCTCCGAGACATCTGTCGACATGAGGAGCCTGGAAGCACCGTATCTATGCAAAGTGGTCTGGAAACCTGGAGGTGGCATGTGTTAAGGTGTGTGTGTGTGTGTGTGTGTGTGTGTGTGTGTGTGTGTGTGATATTAATGATATTCTCTGGTGCAGGCACAGATAACGATGTTGAAATGAGACCCAGAGATTATCTGGATCTTGGCAATATGTGGAAGAACTGTCACGGCTGGGTGTAGGTGGGACCCAAAAGCAGAGTGAACAGAAGCCAGGTAGAACAGGTCCTTTAATGTTCGGCGCACACGCCGTTTAGCGCGCTCAAAGGCAGAGGTACAGACAGGGCAAAATGCTAAAACGTGGTCAAGGCAAAAACGAGGTCGTAATCCAGGCGATGGTCAAAACACGGCAGATCAATAAACGAGAATCAGAGTGTGATAATCCAGCATTGAGTAACACAAGACATGGCTTCAATGGACAACAGGTGAGTCCAGTATGAGCACGGCTGACACGGGAAAACACGGAGCGGCACGCGGAACGGAGTCATGACATTGCGGATCCAGGAAGCCCACGGAAAACCAGGACCAGGAGCAGGAAAAGCTGACCCGGACCGTGACAAGTACTACACAGTGTGGATTTGAAATGACAATATCACTACAGATCTGCATTGCACATAACTGGAGTTACTGTGAGTGTGATTATGAATGCATTAAGCGATAAAAGGGATATTGATCATCTATGTTTTGTTTTACAAACATTTCAATGCATTTTCTTTCAATGCCAGGTGAGGCAATGGGTAATCTCAGAACTCCGGCAAGATGATATCCTGTAACTATAAACCTTCTAAGACAATCTAGGCCACCACTGTACCCCCTATGTTCTCAGGACGCTACGCAGGCGGGGTTTAATCCAGTGATTGGAAGACGAACGCTCCAACGGCGACGGCAAAAGGCTGGATCCATTCAGATATTTACAGCATTCTTAAGGCAACACCTGCCACTTTGCGAGAGCTCCACCTCTAGCAACACAATGTGCCCTCAACATTTATGAACCATTTAAGTGACTTTCCCATCAGACTTCTGATGTATTCAAATTCAAGTCCACTTTTGCGGGACTTGCTAAAGGGCCATTTTCTGCCACCTAGCACCACCTTTTTGACCTGTCAATAGGTCGAACACGGTTACATTTTCAATGGAACTCTTGTCAAACTCACAATTGCTGTCCTTTTGTTCACATCTCCTGGTATCCTAAATATGCAGTGGCAAGTAAGTGAGTAAGTAATACCGTATATGCAAGCCACAAAAACGCCTCTTAAATAAAAGCTCAGCCATGGTAACTTTTCATTAAGGTCAGACGAGAGGGTAGGGGGATGGAGGTGTGTGTGTGTGTGTGTGTGTGTGTGTGTGTGTGTGTGTGTGTGTGTGTGTGTGTGGGTGGGGTGTGGAGGGGGGTGTTGGAGGCGGCGGTGAACGTTTAATTAAAATTCAA
Source organism: Muraenolepis orangiensis (assembly GCA_027704905.1). NCBI lineage: Eukaryota > Metazoa > Chordata > Actinopteri > Gadiformes > Muraenolepididae > Muraenolepis > Muraenolepis orangiensis. Next base: position 17,982,612 of record CM051016.1, on the reverse strand, counting down.
ACTACAGGGGAGGTGGGACGGTGTGAACAGAAAATAAATGATCTATTCCCTTAAAGAGGGGCCTGAATATCGCAGCCACCCAATCGGCTGAGGCCAGATTATTAAGAAAGCTGCTGAAGCAGAGACTCGAGGCCTTGTAAAAGTGCTCCAGGCAGCGGGACACTGACAGTTCAAGGCCTTTTGAGGGGTAAAAAACGGGGAAGGTGGGAGCGAAAAAAGCCTCCCCCAGCACTGGAAGTATTAACATTAAGGTGTGCTTACAGGACAGTATTAAATCAAGGTAAGCTAAAAAAAAAACAAAGACAAGAATAAGAAACGGCTTCTCTTGGCTCTCTATGTGGAGGTAAATTGCACCTCCCACACTTTTACCCCCTCTCATATTATCAAAATGTCAGGTCAGGTCACCACCCCAACCCACCTCACTCTCCCTACTCGGACCAACACTACCTTTGGTTGTGGGGTGCCAGGTCAATTTACAGATGTTTGTGCCCCACCAAATGCCAATCTTTAATATACATAAATATGTCCTTGCCTATATCATTTGACCTTAATATGTCCTTGACTCTTGAATCTGACTTTAATATGTCCTTGCCTCTTTAATCAGACTTTATTGTGTCCTTGCCTCTTTAATCTGCATCCACATGTATATAAACATTGACATCATCAAACCCCCAGAGTCTTTCGGAAAGCCGAGTGTCGTTGTTAGTGATACCGACACAGATAACGAGATGAGAGTTACTCAGGCAATCTCTCACCTGTGGAGTCCGCTCCGGCTTCACGGAAGTCAATTTATAACCATGAGGTTAGTAGTTATTCAGTTATTGTTAAATCAATAAACACCACAGGCTGAACGAGGAGTGATTCTAATTGGCTTAGTGCTGTCATTCACAGCCGTAGAGATGATTTCCCCACAGCTCGGCCGGGCAGTGGATGAATTGACACGTTAATGATGAAATGATGAGTAACAAGAGCGGCTTCAAGCCTGACGTGTCTCTCTCTGGCATGTATATTTACTTTTAAATGATTATTGATCGACTGACTGATTCGTCGATCGGTTGGTCGGTTGATTGATAAGTAGGAGCTGATTGAATTGTTCATTTGTTTTATCGGTTAATTGATTGACGGGTTGATTCATGAGTTAGAATATGTCACATGGCGGTTTTGCCGAAGGGTTTTATTTTCAAAGTAAGAGTCTTTTGGGGAAGGAATAAAAAGCTTTCAAATCACCTGTTGTATTGTCATTCTCACGGCAGGTGGTTTTTATCAAGCCATTTTAATATCCTTAACTTGATGTCGACTGCACGTCTGCTTCTCATCTGAGGGCCTCGTTGTTAAATGGGTTGGAAATAACTATTAAAAAAGATGGGGTCTATTTTTCTCCTTGACTTTTTCCGTATTCTAAGTGAAAAGGAGATTTAAATATTAATATTTTCAAAGATTGCTTTGAAATTAGCTCCATAGGAGTCTAATGAATAGTTTAAACGCATTGATGGAATGGGACTTTCCTCCTGAGAAGCATAGTGAATGTGAATGTTTGAACGTCTGATATCCCCGTAGGCGGTGGTTTATAACATGAGTGTGTTCATATGAATGTTTTGATTCTTATGGTTTTATAGACTCACTATACACCCATGATATATAGGTTTACATCCTGTAAACAAGAGGGGGGGGGGTGTTCAGATGGCATGTAGAAGCAGAAAGAACAAGGGGAAGGGGTTTAAAGGATTTCCTCTGATATATGCTTTCAAATATGCATGAATATGACATAAGACCTGAGACGGAGATCCTCTCCTTGGGATCCAAACTTACGCACAGTCAACAGCCGTAGAAACTAAGGGCCGGCCTGAGGTGAGCATGGAGGAGCCCTACCTTATATATATATATAGCTGTCAATTACAGCATCATTTAACCAGTGAACAATCAAATTACTTATTTTAATACCACTGTTACTGTAACTGGAGATTCCTCTTCTCTCCAACAATTCAGGTGTGATGAAGTGATTGAGAATTTATTCCCTTTGTAAGGGATAATATCTCCAGATGTTATCGTGATAACCAAAACGGGTTTATGTACGCTGGGGTGTTGGCCCCCGTGGGTTAGAAGGGAGAGATAACAAATTGCATCAACTTAACACAAACCTTTAACAACGTTATTCACAAAATACTGTGAAAATCGTTGGTAAAATGCAATTGTGCTAACGTGCATTGTTACTGTACTTGAGGTTTATTTAAAGTTTGGGAGTATAACTGTACGATATTTAAGCACGGGTCAATAATTAATTCTCACACATTTGAATAAATACGGATATGTTTTATAAATAAGTCTGTAAAATAGTCCTCAGCATCATATTTTCCCGGTCTGAGTAAAACTCTTAAAGTTTGGAGTTGGATTTCTGAACCGATGCTACAGTAACAACAACAACAACAACAACAACAACTACAACACAACACAACAACCACAACAACAGGAGACCACGACCGATGTTCAGATAGATACCAGACCGGGAAAGACAGGAGCAGCTCATTATTGTGGTTTAGAAACATTCTGCTTCTAACACCTCTCGCTTTACCCTAAGCCTCCCCTCTTAATTCACACCAGTAAAACATAAAACACAGCCCTTCTGAAGATGCTCTGCCTCTGCCTCTGCTGGTTCCACACAGCCGAGTCAATACTGCACCTAGCGAGGTATTGATAGAAACAAGAACTGAACTATGGGCTCCAGCTCCATTTGAAGTTATCACCACCTTCTGTTTGCCCGAGTGTGTGTGTGTGTGTGTGTGTGTGTGTGTGTGTGTGTGTGTGTGTGGTGTGTGTGTGTGTGTGTGTGTGTGTGTGTGTGTGTGTGTGTTTGTGTGTATGTGTGCCTGTGCCTGTGTGTGTGTGTGTGTGTGTGTGTGTGTGTGTGGTGTGTGTGTGTGTGTGTGTGTGTGTGTGTGTGTGTGGTGTGTGTGTGTGTGTGAGAGAGAAGAAATGAATTGTATGTGTGTGTGTGCAGAGAAGAATTGTGTGTGAATAGCAGGATTGAATGTATATGTGTTTGTACCTGTGTGTGTGGGCCTATGTATGTGTGTGTGTGTGTGTGTGTGTGTGTGTGTGTGTGTGTGTGTGTGTGTGTGTGTGTGTGCGTGTGTTTCAGAGGAAGAGGCGTAAGTCCACAGTCCTCATCCACGCGGAACACAGCAGCAGCACGCAGCACAACACAAACTCAAAAGCCTGCCAGATTTATCCCTCCCTGTTTCATATGCCCGGATCGTTTAAGACCATACAGATCCAAAGTTGCCGTAATCCCCCAGCCGATCCATCGCCGCTCCATGTGCGAGAACTCCCACTCGCCATAGTGGAGTTTGGCTATGATCTATGTGTCCGCTTCCATTATAGAGAAGACAAACATATCACCGCGCTTCAGCATCCGTCTTACCGTCTCACATTCCCAATTCATGCATGCATTTTGTGTCAAAACAAGAGAGAGAGAGAGAGAGAGAGAGAGAGAGAGAGAGAGAGAGAGAGAGAGAGAGAGAGAGAGAGAGAGAGAGAGAGAGAGAGAGAGAGAGAGAGAGAGAGAGAGAGAGAGAGAGAGAGAGGGGGGGGGTCTTTTTATGGATTGAAAAACCACTGTGTGTTTTTTTTTTTAATGGCCCAATCGGCAGGGCTGACAGCAGCAGGACTCGCAGGTTTTGCTGTTGAAAGAACGGCGTACCGGATCACATGGCTGCCGCTCTGCGTTGGCTCTGTTCAAAAAGCCGATTGGGTTAAGCAGTTTAGTAGTATAAGCAGGAAAGCCAACACCACGGCTGGTGCATTGAAAGCAGCACAGTATAGGCCTCGGATGAAGAGGGATGAGATCTCCTCTTCATCTTCTGTTTTGTTTTAGCTGAAATGCTTTGACCATTTTTCTCTTCCCGGCGTGCTTGTAAGGCTTTTAAGCCGGCTGTTGGTGAAGGAACATGGTCTCAATCCAACCATCCATCTTGAGATGTTATATATATATATATATACAGTATATTTTATATATTTGAATGCATATGTATTATGTTGTCTATATTCATCAGTATATCTGCATTTCAAACCTGTATTTCAAACTAAACAAAGGTTTTCAGGGATTGAGAAAATGTTTTTCTTCTTCCACCTGTTAATTGTCCGAATGCTGTTGTCCTTTGTAAGTCACAGTGATTCTATTCTCTGAGTTTAAAGGGGTCACATCATACTACCAGGTGTGCTATCAAAAGGCCATTTAAAAAATGGTCATGTGACTAAAGTTGTCTGTTACTTGACATCACATGGTGGGAGTGTCCACCCAGATCTATGATGGATAGATCCGTCTACCAGCCTACCCAGTGGACTGTACCAACTGGTAGGCGTATCTAGTCAACGTACATCTGGGTGGACACTCCCACTGTGTGATGTCACCAAGTAACAGACCATTTTAGTCACATGACAACAAAAGAAAAACAGCCTGTAGTGGCTAATCACAGTCCCACCTGGTGGAATAATATGACCCCTTTAAGAATGCATGATACACAGAATAATCAATCCATGAATCAATCAAGATATTAGCAGGCACCAGAAATCCAAGATGAATTTTGACCATTGTGTGTTAAACAAGAAGTTAAGTTATGTGTGGCAACTTGCTAAATTACCTCTGCAGCTTTCAAATAGAATATGTTGCTTTCCTCAAAATGACAACTTAAAACAAAGTGTGTGCGTGTGTGTGTCTTTGTTTCTGTTTAGGTGAACAAATGCACACACCTACGCACATTCAAGCAATATTTCACACAACAATTGCAGTATATAAGAAAAAAAAGGAAAAAACTGAAACTTCACAAACAAACATATCATATGGGAATTCTGAATACATAAGTATCATCCCTAACATTTCCATACGGTGCGGACAAAACCCTTCAAAGTCCTTCAGAAAGTCAGACGGGAAAACGTGAATAAGAAAACAAAGACATGGTCATCAAAGTCTCCCCGCCTCCTGCATCGTATCTCTCCGTAGCGTATTCCCTCGATGGATGAGGAGTTATTGTTTGCCACGCATAAAACTATTATTCATTATCCTGTGCAATATATATATATGGCACTTAATATAGCCCTGAGCCTGTGCTACAGGGACTATATTTTAATGCATTTGCATGAGATTAAAATGTTTAAAAAAACAACAACAAAAAACGGCATCCATGGCGTGTGCTGACTGAGTGAACTATGAGTGTGTGGTGTCTCTTGTTTTTTGTCCCTGGACAAGATGGGGGTGGTGGTTGAGTTAGGTGGAGGTGGTGGTGTGGTGGAGGCAAGAGTGGTGGTGGTGGTGGTGATGGTGGTTGTGGTGGTGGAATGTAGTCCCCACGGATGTCAGGACTGCAGAGTCACTGCCCATCTTTGCCGCACTACCCGGATCCTTCCTCCTAGCGCATCCTCTTATCACTTTTTACTTACTTATTTTTTACTATCTTACTAAGTAGATTATCTAAGTAGATTGACAGGTAGATATTGTTCTAGATATTGTTCTATATTGTTTGCCAACTTATTGTACTTTTACCTTATTGTACTTTTACCTGAACTTATTGTACTTCTACCCAAGCACTGGAGACTTTTAGGGATGAAATGCACTTTTGGTGATAGTGGTAGTGGGGGTGGTGGTGGTGGTGGTGTGGGTGGTGGGGGTGGTGGTGATGGGAGGGGGAGGAGGGGGTCGGGGGGGGGGGAATAAAAGCAGTGCTGAATGCTCCAGTCAGAAGACGGCTCACTGCAAACAGGCTTTCAAGTGCTGCTCAGGCTGACAGGCTTTTGATGTGGGCACTCGAGGCTGGGTGAATATCAAGCCGGCCTTGTGAGAGAGAGAGAGAGAGAGAAAAAAAAAAGAGAGAGTCAGAGAGAGGAGAGACAGAGATAAAGACAGAGAGAAGAACAAAAAGAGAGGGAGGGCGAGAGAGAGAAAGAGTGGGAGAGAGAGAGAAAGAAAGAGAAAGGAGGGGGAGAGTCAGAGAGAGAGAGAAGAGGAAGGGTGAGCGAAGCGAGATAGAAGGTTCGAGAAAGTCAGAGCGAGAGAAGAGAGTATAAAGAGAGATGCACCTGCTATCATCATCCTTTGAACATCATCCGCAAAGAAGAGGGGCCTCTTTTAAACTCAACAGCCTAAATGCTCCCACGATAAACGGATTTACTAACACAAAACAGCTTACCTTACCCCCACATAGGAAGGACACAGACATCGGATGTGACATCCCAGCATCTTAAACAGGGTTCTGGCTCCCATTGAAGGAAAACATATCTAGACTTGCGGCTTTTTCGATGCTATGTGACAGCTACACTTTTCGGAAATCAATTTGTGACTGTCTAAAACCTTTCACTTGTCACTCACTCTGTATATTGATAAAAAAAAAGTGCAGCAGACCTGAAGCAGCTACAGTATGTTGTCCAAACCCACATTTTTTATTATTCTACCGTTTGTTCCCATTTGTCATTTGTCAAACCGTTTTGTCATTTGTTCCTTTTTCTCTGAAGTTCCCCATTAGCCCGGAGGATAAACTATTCTATTAAATTAAAACATACATGTGGGCTGCAGGGCTTAAATCCAGCACCGGTTAAGCTCCACTTAAGGGCTCCTGCATGAACCTGGGGGTATCTTATCTGATTACTTAGATCCATGAAGAAATAATTGAATAAAAACGGCCCATCGCGGCCGAGAGAACCAGCCGGAGCATAAAAGCATGACGTGATGTGGTTTTTTTTTCTGCGGTTCAACAGTTTTCATTCTGTGCATTTTCTTCTGTGTACAAAAAAATACAACAGAAAAAAGCCTGTGGTCTTTTATTTTTTTAATAGTTTCTACGATTCGATATGTTGTTTGTTTACAACAAGGGAGGTAAACACAGAGCACTCTCTGGTAGCGCTCTATCCCGAGGCCCCCTCCCTCCCCCCTCCCTCCCTCCCTCCCTCCCTTCCTCCCCCCCCCCCCCCCCCCCCCCTCCCTCCTCATCCATCTTCCTCAGAAGGGAACCATTAAAAGTTGAAAATCTGCATTTTCATGGGCCTGGCGTCTGTATCTGTGATCGGTGATCTCCCCCTCTCATATGCATATCCTGTCACATTCCACCCCCCCCCCACCCCTTTAATAAGAATGAATGTCCACCAAAGCCCCGCCCTTCCTCCTCCTCCTCTTCCTCCTCTTCCTCCTCATGCAGCCACCGCTCGTAACGCTTCCGCTTATCTTGTCAAACTGCGTTATTTCCTCCCCCCGCCTACTAAAAGGAATCAGGACATGGGGAAAGAATATAATACAATTTAAAATAAAACCAACAACAATTTTGTTGCTGTGTTTGTCATGATTTGTCATTTATTTCGGACAGGAAGTGGGCATTGATTGACAGGTTTGATGTTTTATTTATTCAAAGCTGACGGTTTTTATTTAACGCTAGGGCGTGGGTTAACAGTCGGTTAACTGGCAGCGTGTTGATCACACTGGAGAGAGAAACTTTTGTGTTGCGGACAAACTTCCTACATTCTCAATAATAGATGAGTTGGCAGCTAGGGGTTCTCTGATGGACAAATTAGACTGTGTGTGTGTGTGTGTGTGTGTGTGTGTGTGTGTGTGTGTGTGTGTGTGTGTGTGTGTGTGTGTGTGTGTGTGTGTGTGTGTGTGCACACATGTGTGTGTGTGCGCGCACGTGCGTGTGTGTGTGAATTTGAATGCAAAATAAAAAAGCAAAATGCAAAATGACAACTTTGGTGAATAAAAACAAAGACATTTCATGTGAAATAACGGATAGATCATAATTCATAAATAAATCATTTAAACGGGCTGGTGTGCGGTAAGAAGCTAATTTGCGAGACGGTTCCTATGTTTGCCTGTTCTGTGTTTACTTTAGCAAAAACGAACACCGATGGGTTTTGCTCTTTCACACCGGGAAAAAAATCGAACAATCCCTCAATGGTCCTTTTCAACGCACTTAAAAAGATAAAAGAGGTTTCTGACGACCTCCTCGGGCGGATTTAACGCTTCGACACACGCTGCTTCACATTCATATTCTGGCTCCGGAAAGGCACCTAAATTCCTACCCCATGATTGTATGCTTTGATTACCTCGGCTTCAGACAAAAGCCTGTCTGAATATGTCAATTCCACCAACTCAACTGTTTGAGGAAAACGGTAAACCGGTAAAACACACTACACCCTGGGTTCAATAGAACCAAACTAGACTAGAGAGAGAGCTGCTCCCTGTCTGTTGTTGGAGGTCGCTGGTCACCTCCAGTCAGAGTCAAATTGATATTGGAGAGCAGTGGGAACCAGGGCTTGACATTAACACCGGCCACTGGTCAAACGCCGGTATAATTCGGAAGTGGCTTGTGACTCCATCACTCTTACCAGGCCACTTTCTGTTGGTGACCTTTTGGTAGCATTTCCTCATGAAAAAAAATCTTTGTAGTTTACAAAAGGCTTCTGAAATAATTATGTCAATTGGAGGTGATACTACATGACACTATAACTCCCATGAGAACTGGGTGTGCCCTAAAGGGGGAAAGTGAAAAGGCTGGGGAAATTGCTGAGTGGCCAGGGACTTTGGAAAAAACCACTGGCCACAGTGGCTAGTGAGCCAAAAAAAGTGAATGTCAAGCCCTGGTGGGATGTGAACCTCTAGGACGATGATGACGCATTAGAATGAAATTTAGAATGTGATTTTGATGAGTCATTAGAAACCAAACCAAGCAGACAGCAGGTCTGAGTTACTCCATCTTTATGGAATCAGAGAGATTAAAGGGAACCAATGCAATGATGCACACCAAATGTTTGTGTTCAAAGTGGTGGAGGTGGTGGTGGTGATGTTGGTGATGGTGGTGGTGGTGATGATGGTGGTGGTGGTGGAGGTGGAGGTGGAGGTGGTGATAATGGTGGTGGTGGGGTGGTGGTGATGTGTTGGTGGTGGTGGTGGTGATGATGATGATGATGATGGTGGTGGTGGTGGTGGTTGTGTTGATAGTGGTGGTGATGGTGGTGGTAGTGGTGATGGTGGTGGTGGTGGAGGTGGTGATGATGGTGGTGGTGGTGATGTTGGTGATGGTGGTGGTGGTGGTGATGGTGGTGATGGTGGTGATGTTGGTGATGGTGGTGGTGGTGGTGATGGTGGTGGTGGTGGTGATGGTGGTGATGTTGGTGATGGTGGTGGTGGTGGTGATGGTGGTGATGTTGGTGATGGTGGTGGTGATGATGATGATGATGATGATGATGATGATGATGATGATGATGATGATGGTGATGGTGATGGTGGTGGTGGTGGTGATGGTGGTGATGGTGGTGATGTTGGTGATGGTGGTGGTGGTGGTGATGGTGGTGGTGATGGTGGTGATGTTGGTGATGGTGGTGGTGGTGGTGATGGTGGTGATGGTGGTGGTGGTGGTGATGGTAGTGATGGTGGTGATGTTGGTGGTGGTGGTGATGTTGGTGATGGTGGTGGTTGATGGTGGTGATGTTGGTGGTGGTTGTGGAGGGAATGGCGATGGTGCTGGGGGGAGGGGAGCGTTTATTTTATGGTGGTGGTGGTGATGATGATGGTGGTGGTGGAGGTGGTGGTGGTGGTGGTGGTGGTGGTGGTGATGATGGTGGTGGTGATAGTGGTGGTGATGGTGTGGGTGGAGGTGGTGGTGGTGGAGGTGGTGGTGGTGATGATGCTGGTGGTGGTGGTGGTGGTGATGATAGTGGTGGTGATGGTGCTGGAAGTGATGGTGGTGGTGGTGGTGATGATGATGATGATGATGATGATGATGATGATGATGATGGTGGTGGTGGTGGAGGTGGTGGTGAGGATGATGATTGTGGTGGTGGTGGTGGTGGTGGAGGTGGTGGTGATGATGATGATGATGATGATGATGATGATGATGATGATGATGGTGGTGGTGGTGGTGGTGGTGGAGGTGGTGGTGATGATGATGATTGTGGTGGTGGTGGTGGTGGTGGAGGTGGTGGTGATGATGATGATGATGATGATGATGATGATGATGATGGTGGTGGTGGTGGTGGAGATGATGATGATGATGATGATGATGATGATGATGGTGGAGGTGGTGGTGATGATGATGATGATGATGGTGGTGGTGGTGGTGGTGGTGGAGGTGGTGGTGATGATGATGATGATGATGATGGTGGTGGTGGTGGTGATGGTGGTGATGTTGGTGATGGTGGTGGTGGTGATGATGATGATGGTGGTGGTGGTGGTGGTGGTGGAGGTGGAGGTGGTGGTGATGATGATGATGATGATGGTGGTGGTGGTGGAGGTGGTGGTGGTGATGATGATGATGATGATGATGATGATGGTGGTGGTGGTGGGGGGGGGGAGGGGAGTGTTTCTGTTACATTTCCATTTTTATTGGCGACCGATCTGGGTCATTTCACATGCCGGCCCACGTCGAGACTAAACCAATTTGTTTATCCTGTTTGGGATGCTAAACATTTCCATTGGAAATAAAAATCCGGTGGATCCACCTAATGACATTTAGTTCAAAGCAAAACCTGAATTTGCTGTCTTCCTTCCCTGTGGCTCAACGTTGAAATCTCTGGAAAGTTGAAAGCACGTTTGAAACACTTTTACTCTTTCTCAGATTTTATTTTTCCTCGACAAAATGGAAGTCTTTCAAAGCCAATCAAATACTACAGTAATTTACACTTCAAAAGCCAAGCTCCAAACTCCATACACAATCATACAGGCAGGAAACTGGAAGTAGTCGTATAGGCCTACTATATATATAAAGTATATATATACACTATACAATTATATATATATATATATCATTTTACATACACTACAATATATATATTCATACATTTTATATATACTACTATATAATTTCTCTATATATAAATATATATAGAAATATATATATATACATAGTAGAATATATACAAGTATATACATATATAGTATATGCACACACACACTGTGTGTGCCCATCACTTATATATATGAACAATTAGGATACAGTCTGGATGTCACTGCTGTCTCTACATTTTCCATTTTCTTATCCCATGTGCCAAGCAAAGAGGATAGGATGCTATTCATGTTGATACGTTTCAAGCCGGTCTCTTCTGAGTCTCTTTTACCTCTGATGTGGAAGCTTGATGTTCCCTTTACCTGCCAACCGGGAGGACAGGTGATCT
>CM051016.1:17958967-17961467 GCA_027704905.1 Muraenolepis orangiensis | reverse complement strand
AAAGCCAACCCACATTCTATTGTATCTTCTCATGAATATAAAAGTGGAGGGGAAACATATGGCAAAATCGAATCATTCAGCAAAATGCCTGTTGAGGTTGAAATCTGAACATTGTCGACACCACCAATGTTTGATGTTTAGCCCTTGCTCTCTCTCTCTCTCTCACCACCCCCCCCCACCCACACACACACACACACACACACACACACACACACACACACACATTAATACACACACACACACACACACACACACACACACACACACACACACACACACACACACACACACACACACATGAATGCACATACACACATACACACTCACACACACACACATGATGCACATGCACACAGATGCTCATACACACTACCAGGAAAGACAATTGTCACATCAACAAATGTTTTTTATCCTATATAACGCTAATTATATTGCACTATGGCATCATTTAGCAGCAAAACGTTCCTAATTAGTTTAACTGAATGCTTCAATTGAATGTATTGGTTTAATCTGCGCAATAGCTTAATTTATTTAATCTCCAGCTTCTTATACTGCTTATGTAATGTTAATCGTATGCTAATTTGTTGACTGCTTTTTTTCCCTTTACACAGCAAAAGTATGTAGCTTAATCTATCAGTTGTAACAGTTGTGTGTATTCACTAAGCACGACATATTAGAGGGAGATAAACACACGTTGACAGATTTTTACTGAATAATTACGTTACGGATAATCTTTTTTTTTCTTCTCTTAATCTCTCTCTCTCTCTCTCTCTCTCTCTCTCTCTCTCTAATCTGCTTCCCCAGATTGGTCTGAGAGGCAAACTTTTTTCCTTTTTTCCGGGAAAATGGTAAACAACGTCTTCAGGGACGAGGAAACTGGCATCCAAGACAGGGAGGGCAAGGAGGAGTCCATCTTGGCCCTGCTGGGCATCGTCGGCACCGTCCTCAACCTGGCGGTCATCATCTTCGTCTACATCTACACCACGCTGTAGAACTCCCTGACAACACTCAATCGAACCCTCCTTCCCTAGTAAATAAACCAAAACCCCAACGGTTCTCTTCTGAATAGACTAATAGTTCTTTCATCGCCGCCTTGTTACGGCCGGCTCTCAGAATGAAGGCCCGTCGAGCGCCTGAGACGTCGGACTTCTCCCGCGTGAACGGCTTGAGAGCGTCTGAACGCCGAATGGCGCACAACCGACCGCGGCGCTCCGGACGCTACTTCTCGAGACCACGGGGGAGGGGGGGCCCGGAGTTCCTGTTCCTGCGGGCGCCATCGTCGCCGGAGGAGGTTGTATTTGTGTGTGGAATATCTCCGGCTCGCTGGTGGAGTTGCACATGAATGTGCAACGCAGGAGAAGGGGGAGCTCGGTTCACGTGCGCTACAAAACAGACACACACACACAGCTTTCGCCCCAGGGCCTCGGGCCAATTGGGAAGTGCGGGGAAAGCAGCTTGTACACGTCAACGGATCTCAACCGCCATGGCTGCGGGCTTTTGGCAGTTGGTGAACTCAACATATGAGGAAATGGATTGGCTACGTGTTTTTTTCCAGGATACATTTAGCGAAAACTTGCAAATTACTGTTCACTTCCAAATTGTTCACGTTTTTTTCAATGCTCCAATAAATTCAAGCGTAGGCTGATAAATGATGTATTATATGTTGATAATTTGAGGTGATGTATAAAGTTGTTGTTTTTTCCTGATGATCCTTATTATTAATTATCATTAATATTTTCTGGTGGATTGATATTGGTGAGGACAAATCTTTTTTTGACAGTTTTCTTCCATACAGTAGACACATATTTTTCTCATGAATATGATTTTATTGGCAGGACGTTCTGTCATAACATGCATAACATACAGCAAAGGGGCTGAAACTAACGTGGTCGAAGATGTGTGATTTGAGACCGAATCTAGACGGATATTCTGGGAAGCAGAATGTAGCGCATCATGCTGCATGACTGTATTACCTATTACCTTGCATTTAGGAATAATAGCATAATAGATATTGTTATGTTTTTACATTTCAATGATTTCAATGTAAATATAATTGCATTAGCCCTATCATCGTCATTGGGTATACTGCAATGTTTGAAAATTCAGCATCAGTAAGTGTATTGATATTTCAACACTTAACATAAAGGGGAATTGATATTTCCAACGTGTATAAAATGATCAGGTTAAAACGACTTCAAGAAGGGTTCTTCTTAAAACACATGGCTCCATAGCGGTTTTCAACAATACCTCTGTTGTTGTTGTTGTTGTGGGTGAATGAACGGACATTATACAACAATACCTGCTACACTAACAAATCAAATGGCTAATCTTGGCATTCAGACTTGTTGTCAGTCATGAGGCATTTCAATTTCCCAGGTTCAAAAGTCTGCGTGTGAACAAATATGTAAGGAGGAGATAGTGAGGTATAAATGAGCCTCCATTAGAGTACAAGCTAGACTCTGCGTATTTACCGAGGCAACCTATCGATTGACGACCTCAT
>CM051016.1:17831467-17953967 GCA_027704905.1 Muraenolepis orangiensis | reverse complement strand
GGCTGGCGGTGGTGGTATTTTAACCTTTAAAGGGTGCCAAGCTCATTAAAGCACAGACAAATGTCTCAGTTGGAACAAACAAAAGCCACCCAGTACATGGTTCAAAGACAACGTAAAGAATTTTAATAAAGCTTAACAACATAATATAAGTTAAAATAGGGGACGGTAGATCTAATAAGCCATTTTATAATAAGGTTGAGATCAAGAGGACTACAAAACCAACTGGATGGTCCTTCTAGGGCAGCCACACTGGATACATGGACAATAAAAGATTCACAGAACGACTTTATTTGAGCCGCCAGAGCAATTCCATGGCTCCAGAGACCAGTCTGTTGTGAAGAGAAAGGAGGGAAAGGAAAGAAAGCAATCCGCGGATGAAGCGCTAATGTTATGGTCGACATATTGTGTCAAACACTGCCCTCTGCAGGCCGTTGGGCGTAACAGGTCCTCAATACGATGCAGCTTGTGGGTGTTTTGAGGATGTTCTCTCTATACTGTGTCAACACGTGCCATGAAGTTCTACCGAAACGCAACATTCTTAGTTAATACATTTCATAGATCTTAATAAAATTGAATATGTTAATTCTGAAATTAGTCATCCATCGAAGTTTGAAGTGGATTTCGAAAGCTGACATATTTAAATGTAAGCACATACGCAAACATGTATATGATGTGAGTCCCATTTATAAACGTAACACACAAAATCCACATTACTACAACAGTAATCACTAATATTTTAGGCCTTGGACAGGCACCATTATCAATGCAGGCCTACTATTCATATTGATAGATATGGATATGATTGCTTTTCATTGCATTGTCAGTTGCTGACCTCTAGTTGAAAAATATGTAATAACATCAAAATAACAAGTCTCTCCATGCCCTCGCACCCTAGTACTTAACAGACCTCTATGCCCCTTCCCGGAGTCTGCGATCCTCAGACACTGGGCCTGCTCTCCAATTCCCATTCCCCATTCTGTGTCTGGACCCCTCCATCCTCTGGAACTCTCTTCCTGGAGAGATCCGCAACGCAGCCTCCGTGGACATTTTCAAAATAACCCTCAAAACTCTTCTGTTCACCATGGCAACTTTGACCTCTAACCCATCCGTGTTCCCCTCCTTTCACTGCTAATTTTATTTATTTACTTTATTTGCCTTAGCGGTTTGTTTCATTTTTTATTTTATTTTTAGCCCTCTGTTAAGCGGCCTTGGGTCCCTTGAAAGGCACTATATAAATTAAATGTTTTATTATTATTATTATAAGTTCTGAATTTCACTTCACCCTTGAAATATTGGCAAGAAAAACATATACAATTAAATATAGTATGTCAAAAGTGTACCACCATCAGATTTTATGACAAGACCTAAGAGCTTGCATGTGTGTATTTTATTGATTCATATTTCATATCATTACTATAAATGTTATATGCCTCCAGTCATTTATTGTTAAATGAAAGTGGTGCCACAACAGCAGCATCCCTAATGTGAGTTCTTAAAACCATGCATTACTGCGGAGTGCCTTCACTAAGTCAACAATGTCAAAGCCACTGCATATTTACCGTCTGACTCCTTAATGAACTTCTTTCTTCTTACTAAATACATCATGCATGAAGACCGAAAGGGGCCAGATGGGGAGCAGGGTAGAGTCTACTGGTTATTGGGTGTAGACTTCCAGCCCAAAAGGTTCTGGGTTCAAACTTCAAATGTCCACGGTCTACATGTGTGGGCATCCTTGAGCAATATGCCCTAACCCCGACCTGCTCCTTAATGACCTGTATCCAAACTCACTATAAGTCGCTTTGGTATCCAAACTCACTATAAGTCGCTTTGGTATCCAAACTCACTATAAGTCGCTTTGGTATCCAAACTCACTATAAGTCGCTTTGGTATCCAAACTCACTATAAGTCAAGTCAAGTCAAGTCAAGTCAAGTCAAGTTTATTGTCACTTCACAGTTTACACAAGTATAAAGCAGTGGTGTGAAAATCGTCGGGTACGACGACAGACAGCAGTTATAAAAATAAGATAAAAATAGATAAAAATAGAATAAAAATAGAATAAAAATTAAATAGAATTAAGTAAAAAAATAAAAATGCAATTTATAAAATGCAATATATCGGCACAGAAAAAGAGCAATATGTATATATAAATGTAATAGAATATATATTGTTACATGCTATACACCCTTGTTCAGCAGCCTGATGGCCTGACTGTGGAAGCTATCTCGGAGTCTATTTGTACGGCACTTGATACTGCTGTATCGCCTGCCTGACGGTAAAAGTGAATACAGTTTGTGGCTGGGGTGGGCAATGTCTTTTATGATGTGTTTGGCCTTGGCCACGCACCGCTGGTTGTATATATCCAGGAGGGAGGGGAGCTCACCTCCAACGATATACTGGGCCGTCTGCACCACCCTTTGAAGCGCTCTGCACTCGAGTGCGGTGCAGTTCCCGTACCAGGCGGTGATACAACCCTCTCCATGGTGCCGGTGTAGAATGTTCTCAAGATGCGGGGGCGCCTGAGGAAATACAGGTGTTGTTGGGCCCTTTTCACCACGTGTGTGGTGTGCGTGGACCATGTGAGGTCCTCGGAGATGTGCACGCCGAGGAACTTGAAGCTGCTGACCCTCTCTACTGCAACACCATAGATGGAGATAGGGCTGTGCCCTCCTCTCTGCTTCCTGAAGTCCACGATCAGCTCCTTGGTCTTCTTGACGTTGAGTCGCTTTGGTATCCAAACTCACTATAAGTCGCTTTGGTATCCAAACTCACTATAAGTCACTTTGGTATCCAAACTCACCGTCAGTCGCTTTGGTATCCAAACTCACTATAAGTCACTTTGGTATCCAAACTCACTATAAATCGCTTTGGTATCCAAACTCACTGTAAGTCGCTTTGGTATCCAAACTCACTATAAGTCGCTTTGGTATCCAAACTCACTATAAGTTGCCATGGTATCCAAACTCACTATAAGTCGCTTTGGTATCCAAACTCACTATAAGTCGCTTTGGTATCCAAACTCACTATAAGTCGCTTTGGTATCCAAACTCACTGTCAGTCGCTTTGGTATCCAAACTCACTATAAGTCACTTTGGTATCCAAACTCACTATAAATCGCTTTGGTATCCAAACTCACTATAAGTCGCTTTGGTATCCAAACTCACTATAAGTCGCTTTGGTATCCAAACTCACTATAAGTTGCCATGGTATCCAAACTCACTATAAGTCGCTTTGGTATCCAAACTCACTATAAGTCGCTTTGGTATCCAAATTCACTGTAAGTCGTTTTGGTATCCAAACTCACTATAAGTCGCTTTTGTATCCAAACTCACTATAAGTCGCTTTGGTATCCAAACTCACTGTAAGTCGCTTTGGTATCCAAACTCACTATAAGTCGCTTTGGTATCCAAACTCAATATAAGTCGCTTTGGTATCCAAACTCACTATAAGTCGCTTTGGTATCCAAACTCAATATAAGTCGCTTTGGTATCCAAACTCACTATAAGTCGCTTTGGTATCCAAACTCACTATAAGTCGCTTTGGTATCCAAACTCACTATAAGTCGCTTTGGTATCCAAACTCACTATAAGTCGCTTTGGTATCCAAACTCACTATAAGTCGCTTTGGTATCCAAACTCACTGTAAGTCGCTTTGGTATCCAAACTCACTATAAGTCGCTTTGGATTCCAAACTCACTGTCAGTCGCTTTGGTATCCAAACTCACTATAAGTCACTTTGGTATCCAAACTCACTATAAATCGCTTTGGTATCCAAACTCACTATAAGTCGCTTTGGTATCCAAACTCACTATAAGTCGCTTTGGTATCCAAACTCACTATAAGTTGCCATGGTATCCAAACTCACTATAAGTCGCTTTGGTATCCAAACTCACTATAAGTCGCTTTGGTATCCAAATTCACTGTAAGTCGTTTTGGTATCCAAACTCAATATAAGTCGCTTTGGTATCCAAACTCACTGTAAGTCGCTTTGGTATCCAAACTCACTATAAGTCGCTTTGGTATCCAAACTCAATATAAGTCGCTTTGGTATCCAAACTCACTATAAGTCGCTTTGGTATCCAAACTCACTATAAGTCGCTTTGGTATCCAAACTCACTATAAGTCGCTTTGGTATCCAAATTCACTGTAAGTCGTTTGGTATCCAAACTCACTATAAGTCGCTTTGGTATCCAAACTCACTATAAGTCGCTTTGGTATCCAAACTCACTATAAGTCGCTTTGGTATCCAAATTCACTGTAAGTCGTTTTGGTATCCAAACTCACTATAAGTCGCTTTTGTATCCAAACTCACTATAAGTCGCTTTGGTATCCAAACTCACTATAAGTCGCTTTGGTATCCAAACTCACTGTAAGTCGCTTTGGTATCCAAACTCACTATAAGTCGCTTTGGTATCCAAACTCACTATAAGTCGCTTTGGTATCCAAACTCACTATAAGTCGCTTTGGTATCCAAATTCACTGTAAGTCGTTTGGTATCCAAACTCACTATAAGTCGCTTTGTATCCAAACTCACTATAAGTCGCTTTGGTATCCAAACTCACTATAAGTCGCTTTGGTATCCAAACTCACTGTAAGTCGCTTTGGTATCCAAACTCACTATAAGTCGCTTTGGATTCCAAACTCACTATAAGTCGCTTTGGTATCCAAACTCACTATAAGTCGCTTTGGTATCCAAACTCACTATAAGTCGCTTTGGTATCCAAACTCACTATAAGTCACTCTAAAAAAAAAAATGTACACAGAAATAAGTAACTCAAACTGAGGTTGCAATATCTATATGTGTAACAGTGAGTGTCCCGCACTGGGCTCAAACTGACGACCTCCGGCATGAGAGGCGAGCTTAAACCCCATTCGTGCTAGCTTCATGGCTAGAACGTCTATTTAGGCGTTGGGGAGTGAGGTTTACCACTGCACAGCACTACCTGCTGGTGTCCGTTACATATGGAGTTAATTGCATAAGATAATACATCTGGGATTTAATAAGAGTATAGTCTCACAAATAAACCACAGTAAAGTCTGATAGCAGACAAGCTCAAATCTGGGTGAACAAGGCGTTTTTCTGTGATTGGCTATTGACAATGACTACAAACTCGGCCAGCACTAGTAAACAGAACAACAATGGCTGTAAAAGTTTCAAAACAACGCTGTGTGGACTGGCCATTGTAGAAAATCATCCCACCCTTACTTCTGAAAGTTTCGTCAACTTGCGAAAATTAGTTTCCCTCCGAAACAGGAAAACAAGGCGTAACTCCGCCCCTTTTGAGGTTCTGGTTTCCGACCAGAAACCGTTAGAAGTTCATCTGTATTAAACATAGTGGGACTGGACCCAAGATGAATAACAGTATATAACCCAGTAACAGCTCTCCAACGCTTAGTAGTGGAATAGAACACAGAATCTGTTGATGTTGCCGTGCGGGATAAAAAAGCTCCAACGATTATTCCATTAGTGTGACGTAAACCGCGTGACCGCGTGCCGATAAACGCCTGTAATGTATTAAGTGTTCTTCTATCGTTGAATAATTCACGAGCGTAAATTCCAATGATTTCCACGCTACAAAACCGTATCGGGCCTACCAATACCCCGAAAAGTTTCAAAACTGACATTGAAACCAGTTTCCTGGTGGAGGTCTTTGAAAATACTCTAATACAGCACATCTGACATGTCCACTTCAAAGTTGATCATCGACAACAGCCTGTTTCCACTCTCTCACATCTCTCGGACCAAGCAAAACAGCACCTCTGTCATCTTAGGTGTATCGTGGTGGGAAACGATTCTGTCCAGGTTTTCACTTTCACAATCTAACGTCGCGGAGGCTTAGAGCCTGTGTCACTCCTACCGCCAGTAATGAGGAGCGTGTGTGCGTGGGTGTTTCCGTGTGTTTCCGCGGCTGTGTGTGTGTGTGTGTGTGTGTGGTGGCAACAGGCAGTGTGTGGGGGGGGGGGGGGGGGGGGGGGGGGTGACCTTTTCAAGGAGCTATTCTTTAATAAACACTGACAAGCCTTTTAGAGGCCACTTACCATTCGTCCGGTCTACTGGATTAGACCTCACAGCCAAACTACACACACACACACACACAGATTGAATCCTCGCCCCCCCCTCCCCCCGCTGCAGGCGGCAGCGCCAGAAAGAGACAGAAAAAAAGAGAATAAAAAACGAGATCAATATTGCAGCGGGGAGGATTCATTTTTCTTAGGGATTCTGGCAACAACATGAAGGGGAAAAAAAACATGTTGAGCGATACGACACGAGGGGGAGAAAGAAAGAAAAGAAACACACAGACACACACGAGGGAGAGGAGGGTCTGCTGTGTGGTGTGTGTGTGTGAGGTGTATGTAGTATGGACACACACACACGCACACACACACACACACACACACACACACACACACACGCACACACACACACACACACACACACACACACACACACACACACACACACACACACACAAGGAGGGAGACATGGAGGGTTGTAATACGGGAGATGCTCGGCCACATTTACTTGGCGACACGTTTCATGCACCGTTGCAGCAAACACGAGAAGTGCATACCGGAGAACAGAGCGAGGATAAGAGCCAGAGTACCGGGACGGGGGCACGCGATGATCTTCCTCCGTGGTGGCAGCTTCTCACCCCGGCCCCGGCCCTCGTGTAAACGCGCGTATTAAATATGAAGCGATTACACCAGCCCGCCCCGGCGGCTGACGTTTGAAACGGGCAACCTTTCGATTCCCCGCCCCCCCCCCTCTGTGTTTATTCTCTCCCGCCTCTGGTAAGCAGACGAAAAAAAAGAAAAGAAAAACCTTTGCACAAACAACCGCTGAGCTGCCGCCGCCGCCGCCACCGCCGCCGCTGTGGCGTCCACCGCTCTCGCCCGGCCGCCGCACATCCCCCCCCCCCCCCTCACCCAGGGAGACCGAGGGGCGAGGGGGGGCCCCGACGCGTTGATGGGAAAAGATGGGGGATGAATTGTTGAAGTCACATTGGGATGAATAAATTAGCGAGTGAGCCCAGAATCCATTTACATGTAGATGAGATGATGTCCGATACGAAGGCTCCTCTGTCTCCCCTCCAAAACGTCATCCCTCCCGTTGCATCATAATTCTCCGGAGGTACATACAGTGTATAAGGCTTAGGACGCCAGGAACAATGACACAGTGTCTGGATGGATGGATGTGATGAATGACAATCGGTCGCCGGGACGACGGGCCCCGCAAGGAGCAGGGCCAATACGCTTGAATGCCAGCGAGATAATAGAAAGGTTGAGCACTGTCGTTACTGTTCCCCCCCCCTCTCCCCGGGGACCCGTCGGACAGCCGAGGAACGGCCTGTCCTTACTACGGGACTAAATGCTGCTAGATGCTAGATGCTAATGCTGCTCTGCCCCTCGCCACCGAAAGAAACCCTCGACATCAGGAATAAAGGAACCTACGTCATCGGAAGAAACCTACGCCATCGGAAGATACCATCGCCACGCCATCGGAAGAAACCTACGCCATCGGAAGAAACTCTCGCCATCTGAAAAACTCTCGCCATTGGAACAAACCCTCACCCCCAAACCGGAACAAACGCTCACCACCAGAACAAACGCTCACCACCAGAACAAACGCTCACCACCAGAACAAACGCTCACCACCAGAACAAACCCTCACCACCAGAACAAACGCTCACCACCAGAACAAACGCTCACCACCAGAACAAACCCTCACCACCAGAACAAACCCTCACCACCAGAACAAACGCTCACCACCAGAACAAACCCTCACCACCAGAACAAACGCTCACCACTGAAACAAAAGCCTCAGACCTACAATGGAATTCTTAATCCCCATTCCCTCCCGCAGTCTGAATTACTAAAACATTACTAAAATACTATACACAATAAAAATTTGATAAAAGGTTGATATGTACATGTGTAGAATTCTGCGAAACGGCTTTAAAAGCATTTTAAAGTGCCAGTATAGTGCAGCAGCATCGTGACTACAGTGCAGTACAGTGCAGAACAGTGCAGTAACTGTAATGAGTCCAGAAAGTAAATGATGCAAATGATGACATTGTAATGTTGATGACATTGTTATGATAGTGGCAGCACTCCTAGCAGTTCAGTAGGCACACTGCCTGTGGATAAAAACTATCCTATAGGTGATATGTGGGTGAGCTGTGGGTAAGATACGTGCGATAACCCCCAAACAAGTGGTGTAAAACAGCAGGTTACCAAGTTAAAGATTACAAACCATTTCAAATGTAAAGAAAGAAAATCCCCTTAATTATTTTTATATTATCTTAGGTCTAAATGTAAATTGAACAATCTAGAGAAAAAAATTAAAGGATTAGCCCGTAATGATTTTGGGCTATTAAAAGTAACGCAATGCATCCATATCCTGTCCCCCTGTGGAAAAAAGGGGGAAACTAATCATGTTGATTAAGGAATAGGATCAAATTAGTTCCAGCTCTGCTAACGCATGCAGTGTGTTGCCGCTCTTTTCCCCCATAGATACAGAGAAGGCGTGCGATAGAGAGAGAGAGAGAGAGAGATATGAGAGAGAGAGAGAGAGAGATATGAGAGAGAGAGATATATGAGAGAGAGAGAGAGAGAGAGAGAGAGAGAGAGAGAGAGAGAGAGAGAGAGAGAGAGAGAGAGAGAGAGAGAGAGAGAGAGAGAGAGAGAGAGAGAGAGAGAGAGAGAGAGAGAGAGAGTTGGAATGGCCTGGCTCAGGCCTGAGCAGGCCCCATGACGTCTGTAACCTGGTCACACAGTCACGTATGTGCATGCAAAGTACACACACACACACCCACACACACATACATATATGAATGTATGGATCACTCATGCATTCATTCAGTCACACACACACATTACATTACACTACATTGCATTACAGTCATTTAGCAGATGCTTTTATCCAAAGAGACTTACAATAATGTGTTTCAACCAAGGAAGGTAAGGGAACAACTCGTCACCAGAAGTCAAAAGTGCATTTCATTTCACACACACACACACACCCACACACACGTAGGCTAGAGAAACACACACACAGACACACACACGTAGGCTAGAGAAACACACACACACACACACACCCACACACACGTAGGCTAGAGAAACACACACACAGACACACAGACGTAGGCTAGAGAAACACACATACACACACCCACACACACGTAGGCTAGAGAAACACACACACAGACACACACGTAGGCTTGAGAAACACACACACACACACACACACACACACACACACACACACAGACACACACAAATCTAAACAAGAAAACAATCACACACACACACCCCAACATAGATACACATACACAGAAAACACACACCAATCTCTTTGAACGTGTGCATGAAGCCTCGTGTGCATCTCATCTTTTAGAGAATAGGAGCCGAGTTACCGTCGGGTTGCATCAGAAAGTTCCATAACGTCAAGCTTCAAAATCATACACATTTGGACAGGAATCGGACAGCTTCTGGTGCTCTCAGCCACTGGCGTTTTTTGGGGTTTCTCAAGCAGATCCAGTCTGCAACTTTCCTTGTAAATCAAAGCAGAGGAAAGAGCAAAAAAGTGATTATTTCTGGAGCCCAATGAGCACAAAAACATGAAATGAGACTTCCTCTTCCTCATGGTGTGATGACATTTAAGAAAAAATTAAAACCAGTCAATTAAGAGACCTGTACGAAGTCTTGTGTTTGCCATTAGCTCTGTAGCGGTGACGGTGTTCTATTAATATTAATATTAAAACCATGTATCCATGTTGGCCCCACTGCGCCTACTGAAATACACAGAAAGATGCTTTTTTTTTTTAAAGCTTATAAAGACCAGGTCTTAAGACCAGTTATGAAACGACCTTGTCTATATGGACAACCTTTTTTTTTTACAGGTCAGCGTCTATTGGAAGGTCGGGCGCTGCCACGGTTCACCTCAGCATCTCGATGGTCTGCATGAGTTATTTGATAGATGGCTCACAACTGCGCAGGGGGCTCCCTCATCTATAACTCCACACACGCAAACACACACACACACAAACAAACGCACACACAAACACACACACACACACACACACACACACACACACACACACACACACACACACACACACACACACACACACACACACACACACACACACACACACACACACACACACACACACTCACAGATAGCCACATCTGAATGACTCTCTGGGACACGTCACGCACAGATACGTCCGACTTCCCTCGGCGGTGGGCTTTGACCACGAGGAAGAGGGGGAGGCGGAGGAGGAGGACCACATGCAGACAGGGGGGCGGGGGGGGGGGGGGGACGACAAGGGGGGGATAGAGACTGAAATGAAGGTCAATGGCTCCCGTGGACGCATGCATGCATGTTGGCAGGTACACGGGACAACTTAAACAGCAGGAGGGGGGGGGGGGAGGCGGGAGGGGGAGGGGGGAGGGGGAGGGTTGGGCTTGGGAGGACCCGGCCAACGCACATGCGCTGGGAAGACCGACCACCTAGGGTGGGGGCTGATGGATGGGCCGTGTTATTCTGATGTAATCGCAAAAAGGGGGGACGGGGGATGGGAGGGAGGGGGACGGGTGGGGGACACAAGGACAGTCATATAGAGAGAGATAGAGAGAGAGAGAGAGAGAGAGAGAGAGAGAGAGAGAGAGAGAGAGAGAGAGAGAGAGAGAGAGAGAGAGAGAGAGAGAGAGAGAGAGAGACACACAGAGAGAGAGAGAGCGAGAGAGAGAGAGAGATGGGGTGTTTTGATTGTCTTCTTCCATCCATATTCATGGGATGAGATGGGACGAAGCCCGCGAGTGGATGACGTCGCCGGGACGACCGTAACTTTGCCTCCGTGGCCAGGTGACATTACGCTGAACCTTTGCTTGTAAACACTGCTGGATTACATCCAGACGAGGCAGGAAGCCACATGCCGAATATCCAATTACAACAATGACCGTTCGGTTTCAAGGATCAATCTGGGGAGAAAAAATATATACAGAAACCAAAAATGCTCGTCGTTTGTTTTACACCACGTGAGACAACTCCAGGGAAATAGGATTAGATTTGACACTTTATGGATTAATGTCAGACGTGAGCGGAGTGTGCATTTTCGTCATGTGATGTGATCACAGGGAGGAACAGTCAGGAAAAGAGCATGCTGATTCGATCTGGAGAGACTATTGTGACGCAGACCTGTACTTGGCCTATACTTGAGGATCACAGGGATGAGGTGAGATGAGGGATTCACCCTTAACAAGACATTACATCACAATCATTTAAGGTAAGCTTTTGTCCAAAGCGACTAACAATAACAAAATACAGTATACAGCGTACATAATACAGTACACAGCATACATAATACAGTACAGTAAATACACTTACAAATCCAGTATCTCTAAAGGGTGTGGTGGGAGTACTATTCTAGAAAACTTGCTAGTAGTAGGAATTTATCCCTAGCTTGCCGCCAATCTGTTCCTGACAAAAAAAGTCTAATAATAATAATAGAAATAACAGAAGAAAAAAAGAAAAAAGGAAAGTCCTTGAGGACAATCTATC
The DNA here is from genome assembly GCA_027704905.1 of Muraenolepis orangiensis. Classification (NCBI taxonomy): domain Eukaryota; kingdom Metazoa; phylum Chordata; class Actinopteri; order Gadiformes; family Muraenolepididae; genus Muraenolepis; species Muraenolepis orangiensis. Next base: position 17,942,401 of record CM051016.1, on the reverse strand, counting down.
GTTCCATCTGTGCATTGGGAGGATTTGTGCGGTGCAGTCAAAGTGCAGATAAACACATGGCTGCTTAATCTGAGAATAACAGTTGACATTAACTGTTTCCACGTTTCGACCGGGAGAGATAAATAACATCTCGTTCTTGCACTGTATACGCCCTGGTTCGGCGTGACCTTTGACCCGGGCGTGACGCGGCTCTTGGCTAATGGCACTGATCTCAGGCAGTAGGCAGGAGGCCGAACCTGTCGACCTGTGCTCTATAGGTCACCTTAGCCAGGGGAGCTCACGCATACACACACACACACACACACACATACACATACACATACACATACACACATACACACACACACACACACACACACACACACACACACACACACATACACATACACACACACAGAAAACACACACCAATCTCTTTGAACATACACACACAAAGATACACACATGCACACATGCACACAAATACATAGATACAAAGACAAATACAAAGACACACACACACACACACACACACACATAGTAGGGATAAATGTCAACCACACACACAAAGATACACACAAGTACATCAATACAAAGACACATACACACACGCACGCACACACACACACGCACACACACGCACACACACACACACACACACACACACACACACACACACACACACACACACACACACACACACACACACACACACAGTGCGAGCATAAGTGTAAAATCCAATGCTATCCTGAAATGAAATCCTGTCGTCTACACCCTGTTACAAAGATGTTACACCACTATCTTTGAGGATCATCGTAGCACATGAAATGCACTGCCATCCACTTGATTCGGCAGCCGTACCGTCTGACGGGAAACCCAAGCGCGCGAGGAAATTAGAAATAAGTAAAGCGAGCCGTTTCCTACGACTTTCCCGGGACGACATGATGGTTTCTCCATCATTTGATCTGTCGTTATGATCCATGATGCAAGGCAGGTGCAGCACCCGAAAACACACTTTACAAAACACACGCTCTAGGATTCCACACACCGCACCCAGTCAAGCAAATGGCTTGAAATTAAAAACAAACACACACACACACACACACACACACACACACACACACACACACACACACACACGCAGCGCGCGCGCGCACCCACACACACACACACACACACACACACACACACACACACGCGCGCGCGCACCCACACACACACACACACACACACACACACACACACGTACGCACACACGCACCCACACACACCAGCCTTTTGAAGCCACGGGGGAAAAGAAAACAAGGGATTCAGATAGTGTCACATTATTCTGCACACTACCCGATAATATGTGTTATCGCTTCAGAAATAGCTGCCAACGCACCGCCGAAAACCACAGCTAGTGTGTGGCTGCTTTTTGTCCCCGGCAATAAACAGGAACATGGATTCATTCCTCTGTTTCTCTGTGCCAGAAGCCATTTCAGGGCAGCAGTAGCTCAGTCTGTTGGGACTTGGCTTGGGAACCGATGGGGTTGCCGGTTTGAGTCCTCGAAATGGACTTTGTACAAAGTGAGAACTGGTTCTTGGCCTCCTGGGCACTGCCAAGGTGCCCTTGAGCAAGGCACCAGACCCCTCTGCACTGCTCCCCGGGCGCTGTATATAAAATAGCTACCCACTGCTCCTAATACTAGGATGTGTTTAATGCAGCGAAACAAATGTGTGTGTGTGTACATGTATGACCAATAAATGATCTACATGATCTACCAGTATGTCCAGACGATCAAGATACAAGATTTGTATTTGCCATTTGCCAACAAGTACAATGAAATGCTTACGCCCCATTCCCTCCCGCAGTATGCATTACTATAAAAATGAACATTAAAAGAACAATTAAGTGACTGGTGGATGATATGTACATGTGTGTAATTGTGCAAAAAGCATTTAAAAAGCATTTTAAAGTGCCAGTAGTGCAGCAGCATCATGAATATGAATTTCACAGCCCCTCCGGTCTTCAGGAGCCGGCCTTCTATCAATTCCAAAAGTCATAAAGAAATCAGCAGGGAATAGAGCGTTCTCCTACCGTGCGCCCTATTTGTGGAACAGTCTGCCACCTGTTATCAGGGAAGCAGACTCTGTTGAAATATTAAACTTAAAACCTACCTTTTTACATTGTCGTTTGGCACCTAGGAGTGCCCCTCAGCTCTCATTACAGCTAAATCGACCCGTTAGCCAGCACTAGCCTACCACTGCTGCCGATAGGTACTAGATTAGAGGTTCTCTACATGTTCCATGTCCACCCTACCCCATCTAACCATACCGCAGTCTGCTTCTGTTTTCCAGTGTGCTGCTGTGATCCCCACCTGAAGGATACCGGCCAGCACCACACACAAATTATTTTCTCATTTTAATATTTGTATATTGTGTATATTATATGTATATTAGTATTATTATTATTATTTAATTTTTTTTTGTACTTTACTATGTACATTACTATAAGTCACTTATGGCACCCATTGCACTCCTGAACCATCCCTGGAAGGAGGGATCCCCTTCCACTCTGCGTTCCTTCTCAAGATTTCTTCCTCCATCATTAAGGGAGTTTTGTCTTGCCCTTGCCCTAGGGGTTTGGGGGGTGTTGTAAACATGTGGCATGTGAAGCCCTTTGAGACTCTAACTGTGATTAAGGGCTACACAAATAAAATAGACTTGATTGACTTGACAGTACAGTGCAGAACGGTGCAGTAACTGTAATGAGTCCAGAAAGTCCAGCAAAGTACAATAGTGTACTAGTGTGTTAATGACAATGTTATGATAGTGGCAGCACTCCTAGTAGTTCAGTAGGCGCACTGCACTGTCTGTGGATAAAAACTATCCTCGAACCCAGTAGTGTACAGAGAGAAGGGTTTAAAACCCCAAAGTCAACGGTCGACCGGTAGGTAGGGTATCAACGCATATTTGCGTTATGCTTAAGAATTCAAAACACCATGTTAAACAGTCTAACTCTGAGGGTCACTATTGGTGTAAATGGAAATGGAAATCATTCATGGACGATAAACGTTAATATTGAGCTATTGCCATTGCCCTACCTGGAGGCATCTTCTGAACAGGTGGCCCTAACCCATTTTATTTGAGAAATAAACTGCTACGAAATGACTCAAGAGTAAAACATTTTAAATAACCGCCCCTAACCATGATCCAGCTGGTGAGAATGGCTTCAACAACAACAACAACAACAACAACAACAACAACAACAACAACAACAACAACAACAACAACAACAACCACAACCACCAAGTTTTGTCCAATTCCGTACAAAACATATTGAGTTATCGTGCTAACAGACAAACAAACAAACAAACAGTCAAACTGACAAACAGACAAACAGACAAACAGGGGTAACACCCCTGGGTTTGGCTGGGGTTTAAAAAAAAGAAATCACACTTCCAATTGATTGCCTACCTGGAGGGTTTGTGATGGTACACGATACAGGCCGAGAGACGGACCCACTGGAGCCCATCCACTTCACAGAAAGAGACGCCTGAGTGCTGTGCAGTAACGAGAGGGCCACACATGGGGGCCAGAGTGGGGGGGTGGACCAGGGGAGAGAGAGAGAGAGAGAGAGAGAGAGAGAGAGAGAGAGAGAGAGAGAGAGAGAGAGAGAGAGAGAGAGAGAGAGAGAGAGAGAGAGAGAGAGAGAGAGAGAGAGAGAGACAAAGAGACAGAGAGAAAACAAGATAGATCGAGAGAGATCAAGAAAGAGAGAGAGAGAGAGAGACACAGAGAGAAAACAAGATGGATCGAGAGAGAGAAAGAGAGAGTGACAGAGAGAGAGAGAGAGAGAGAGAGAGAGAGAGAGAGAGAGAGAGAGAGAGAGAGAGAGAGAGAGAGAGAGAGAGAGAGAGAGACAGACAGACAGACAGAGAGACAGAGACAGAGACAGGGCACAAAGAGAGATGTGCGTGTACACATGTGTGTACTTAATGTGTAGCAAGAGTGTCGTCTTCTACCAACACGTATATTAGTTGACACATAATGGCCCCTGGTTGGGGCGTGTTCTTAATAAACTAGTTTCCCTTGTGACTGTGGTTTTATATTAAAAAAAATATCCAATGGCTTCACACTGTAGTTTGATTGACTTGCTCTGTGCTATTTATGTGTACCCCGGTAATGGTATTCATAGGCTGTCACCGCTAAACTAGCACACGACAAAATGCCCCTAAGATTGAGGATGGTCAGGATTAGGTACAGGGCCAAAGCATGACGGATGGAGGGCCAGCATATCAGCAACACACACACACACACACACACACACCACACACACACACACACACACACACACACACACACACACACCACACACACCACACACACTCACACACACACACAATACACACCCGGATCAGAGACTAAGAGAAGGTGTGTGTTAATGTAAGTGAATGGCTCATTCTGTGTGTGTGTGTGGTGTGTGTGTGTGGTGTGTGTGTGTGTGTGTGTGTGTGTGTGTGGTGTGTGTGTGTGTGTGTGTGTGTGTGTGTGTGTGTGTGTGTGTTCAATACAGGAGGCTGAACAACACATTTTCTTCATCATTAAATGTCTTAAAGTAAAATGATCTACTGTGTCCGATCTTAATTGATTAATTACGCTAATGACGTACCTGTTGTATGCCTACTTATAGGGCTAATTTCCGTTGGAAGATACGCCTGCGCTTGCGAGACAGAGGGGGTGGGAGAGAGAGAGAGAGAGAGAGAGGGGGGGGAGAGGGGGAGAGAGAGAGACACACACACAGAGTAAGAGAGAGAGCGAGAGAGACACACGCACACACACACACACAGTGAGAGAGAGAGAGAGAGAGAGAGAGAGAGAGAGAGAGAGAGAGAGAGAGAGAGAGAGAGAGAGAGAGAGAGAGGAGAGAGAGAGAGAGACACACACAGACAGTGAGAGAGAGAGAGAGAGAGAGAGAGAGAGAGAGAGAGAGAGAGAGAGAGAGAGAGAGAGAGAGAGAGAGAGAGAGAGAGAGAGAGAGAGAGAGAGAGATCGCACCTCCTCACTACACTATGATGATAACACCGTAGTACCTCTGTCTCCAGTCGGCTGTGATTTCTGCGCGAGGCTGCTCTTCTGCCGCTCCGATATGTCGCCGACATGAACGCCGCACAAACCTGAACAACCACGCAGGAAGAAAAAATAAATTGGTGACATATTTAATTTTCCGGGGTGTCTCTGGCTTAAACACATAGTGACACTATGGATCTGTCGTTCATGGCTGCGCAGGTAAGGTTGTTGTATTGTTCTTCTGTGCATCGATTTACACGACGATATCGGCGAACTTTTAATCGATCGATTGGAGGAAGCGCGTGGGCGTGGCACGTCAACAAGTTGTGTTATTGTTGCCCCGACGATTCATTCAACAGACTTTCATTTTTGATTTTGCATGTCATTTTTATATTATATTATATAATGCGTCACATACGCTATATATATATCTATATATATCTATAGATATATAGATATATATAATTTGTAAACCTCTACCGTATGTGTCCAATTCCTCCTGGCAGTCTTTCCTAACTCTATAACGCGAGTTGTTATTGTCTGTTGTCTGCATCCCCCGTCCCCCGTCCCCCCCCCCCATCGCGACCACCCACATCATGATGTCAGTCTTGTGTCATTATCAATAGAATGTCCATTTTAACGAGAGCCAGACGACAGACGGCTTTAATAAATCCCCCCCCCCCCTCCCAACCTCAACCTCAACCCACTTCAGTGTTCTTGGTTGCATTTCTTTAAAAGTTTAGTATTGATTACACTACTACAACAACAACAACAACAACAACAACAACAACAACAGGAACAACCACCAACAACAACAAATGAGAGGCCAATTTGGAAAGCAACATTTCAAATAAAGAGCCATTACTTCCCAGAAGCCTTGCTTGGCAGGTGCACACAAGGTGAGCCAATAGCAGAGTGGAGTGATTCACACACTCCGTACAAAACAACACAAGCAAATACGAACGCAATAACTGCAGTCCCATAAATAATGGTAAGATGTTTGTTTTGGCGTCTGATCTGTAAAACCATAACACTTTGAACACATGAATTATGGGGCCTTCCGCTTATACCCAAAGCTCCTAACTGCCCTTCAAAAGCCCTCTGGGTAATATCCCCCCTTTTTTTTTATTGTCCCTCTATTATTCATTTATCTTCAGCGTCTAACCTGATTGCGATGCCAATTCATTTCCCAACCGCCTCGCCTCTCTGTCCCGTAAGGCGGCGGGAGGCTCTCTATTTGACTCTATTCGAATTAAACTGCCTTCCCTCCGGTGTCCCGGTGTCCCTCACCCATCCCCCTCCACCCCCAACCCCACCCCCCACCCCCCCAGAGTCTGGACAATTGCCAGTTTAAAAGGATGCTGTCTCCCATCACCAGGTCACCAGGGTATACCCCCACCCTGATCTCTTAGAACACGAGCGAGGGGTGCCTCCCTATAGCCACCGATATCCCTCATTTTCATCAGCTGTTTATTCATGTAAAATTCATTTTTTTAATTTTTTAAAAATAATTTGTTTGTACATTTATTCATTCATTTATTTATTTATTTATTTATTCATTCATTCAGTAAACAGGTACAATGAAATGCATTACGAAACTGTTTAATATTTGTAAACACCCCGGGGTCGAAAAACAGATGCAAAGTCAATATGTATTAGGTGATTATGCAAATGAGTCAAAACATGATTTCCATTCTCTAGGAATAATGAAATGAAAATAAAAAATAAAACCGTGGTAGAGGTTCATAGCAAAGGCCTATGATTGCGTCAAGGCAAGATTCCCGTAGCCTGCTGTTTAAAAAATTGGCTTTGTGTTTTCATTTTGGACAATTTCATTGTGTTTTTCCTTTTTTATTTATTTATTTATTATTTCATCATTTTCATTGACATGAAATGAAAATGATGTTTAATTGACTTGACACAGCACTTTGAACAATGTGGTCCTTTGTGGTTTGCGCTCTGCGGTTACAAATGATAAGCCAGGGAGGTTCTTCATTAGGGTGGAAACTGTGGCGCCCTCCACCAGCAGCAGCACCACCCAAACACAGCTTTTAAATAGATCGCTGGCACCAACGCACTCCTCGAATTCGTTGAAAGTGGAGAGCGATGAGAGCCACCTTCTGATACCCAGGATCCAATTAGAAAATCCCAGAACCCAACTGCTTCATCTCCACCCATACCCAGAATCCCTCTGATAACCCATGGCTCCTACACACACCGCTGTGTGTGACCCAGTATTCTACCTGTAACGACTGCAGACCTTGATGGCCGGGGCTGCTAGCATGATACTAATAATGCCTCATGTTTCATTCATTGGGCTTGCGTTCGCGGAAGTAAGTAAATAAGTTAGTAAGTCAAATGTACTATTCTCAGACAAGAGTCACAAAGTGCTGTACAGAAGCAGGTTAAAAGTAAGATTCACAGAGCAAAATAGGTGGACACAATAGACTCTAGATTCAATACACAGTCATTAAGACGTGGTACAGCAACAAAGGACGCGGTACAACCATAGACACAACAGAAGACACAACAGAGGACACTTCAAAACAGAGTCACCCAAACGTGGTACGTCTTTAGCTGCCTTTCAAAGTGCTCAACACATACAGCCAAACTACGGGTGGTGCGGAGAAGCAGCAGCAGCAGCAGCAGCAGCCCTAAACTACAGCATGGGCTCTGTTGTTTTCGGGTCAACGACGTGTAGAGTTGTAATGGACTCCATGGCGCTCAAGAGATGCTGTGGGCATGTTGGCCGTCTAAAGCATGCTTCTTTCAACCCCATGTGAGCTGCTGTGGAGAACCCCAAAGTCCAGGCAGATCCCCCACCCCCTCCCTGTCTAACCAGCAGACGGTGACCCAATGGGCTTACCCTTTCCAGGGCTGTTTGCTGACAGAAACCATGACATTTCTACCATGACATTTCTGTGACATAGCACGTACACACAGGCACACATACATGCCACACACACACACACACACACACACACACACACACACACACACACACACACACACACACACACACACACACAGCACACACACACACACACACACACACACACACACCACACACACTACACACACACACACACACACACACACACACACACACACACACACACACACACACACACACACACCACACACACACACTTAACACAGCACATGTTGCAAGCTATGTATCCTAAACCTCCATCGATTGTCTTGTCTTGCCATTGCTTCTAACCATTTTGTAACATTCATGTTTGTGCCCAAACCACTTACAAACACTGAACTGTGGCCGGCGTGTGGTCTATACATACGCTGTTCTTAAGGCCTCGGTAATGAGGTCAACATACAGCAAATGGGCCCTATGTTATTTTCGCCGAGCTTCATTAAACCGGAGGTCCATTCAGGGCTCTCCGGGAAAAAAAAAAGTAGGATGAATTAAGAAAGTTGTCGAGGGGCAAATGCCAACTCTGAGCGCATTTGACCCCGGGTCTGTTTATGCTTAATGTGTTCCATCACTGAGCCCTACGTGAGAGGGCCTCCCCCCGTCGGGTTGTATCGTGTTTTAAGCACAGCTGATCACCGTGATTGATGGGGCCTCGGGTGTCTGCTCCATCAGTTTGTGGTGTGCGTCGCCGGGCAGCTAATGGAGCGACCGACAACATATTTCACGTGTTGACTTTTATTGAATCGAAGCAAAACGGCGGACGGCTCTAGACAAGACACTAATTATCCGGTAGTAGTCGTTCGGTGTAAATGCTTCGTAATGTACTCGCTGTGTCTTTGCTTTTGCCTATCTGAAGTATGGTTTAGTATAGTCATATATGATGTGTTGTTTCCCTATTGTGCAACCCCTTGTTAGCTGTCCTTCATCCTATAGATGCCTATGTTTACAGTACATACGCATAACAACAACAGTTATTCTTCAGGTGCAAATTAATGTTTTTCTGGCTGAATATGTAGCTGTGACTCTGAGTCTGTCTTTTTTTTGAAAGCCTGTGTGCACACTGCCTAAAATCTCCCCGAATGCCCTTAATAATGGCTCTCCAGCCCTTTTCCTCTCTAATAGTCCGTTGAGTAGAAATAGTCGTTTCAGCTCTGCTCTCATGTCAGCCTCTCCCAGCCACCGCTTTGATAACCAGTGGGTATTTGTTGAGAATAAGCCAGCCTCACTTATAGCTTCTCCTGGACTCAGATGTGTGCAGCCTCTCTCTCTCTCCACCTTCCAGTGTCCGTTTAAGAAAATCACAATTTTGTACTGTATGTACAGTATGCATGTATGAACTGTATGTATGTATGTATGCACAGTATGTATGTATGTATGTATGTATGTATGTATGTACTGTATGTTTGTACTGTATGTGTGTACAGTATGTACATATGTATGTATGTACAATATGTATATATGTACAGTATGTATGTATGTATGTATGTATGCAAGGATGACTAGATAGATATATATATATATTAATAATAATAATAATAATAATACATTTTATTTGTATTGCACTTTACATTTGAAACAAACCTCAAAGTGCTACAGTACATAATAAAAAAAAGATAAAGAAAACCATTTGCAAGAATCAAAATGTATAAACAGGTTAAAAAACAAGTTTATATACTGTATATATTTTATATATTAGGGTTTTTGTGCTTGCATGTGTGTGTGTGTGCCATGTGGTTTCATTTTCGCGAGTTGGATGAATAGGACAGTTGGCATCCGGTTTAGACAAGAGGAAATCCTCTGACCAAAATTGAGAAAAACTGAAGAAAGGCAAAGGCGAACGCTTTTATGTGTAATTCCTCCGTAACCATGTTGGACATCCCCATTAGGATAGCATGTCCCCTGAAGGAAAGGTCTCCGTGTAGGCCCCCCCCCTCGAAGGCTGGTTCCCTCGATACGCTCATCAGAAAGACAGAAAGGGAATACAGCCAACAACATGCCACACTGCAAACTGTCACAACATTGCATTGCTAAGAATAGTGTTGAGTTGGCACATAGGCTTCGGTGCTTTCTCGAAGGCATCCTCCATCCTCCCTTGAGCAATATTAAACGTATGCCGTGTGCTGTCATCGTTTTTTTTAATTTACAATAGCAGCTGGAAAGCCTTTCACAATGTGAGATGGTAATTATCCAACAGGCCTCCCCACGTAACACATTTCTTCTGTGTCTGAGAGCAGCTGAGGATAATATTGTGCTTTGTAGTTCGGCCACTGATGAATTCCCGGAGCAGGTGCCGAACCATGCTTCATCCAATCACCAGAGGCACCGAGGGGGGGTTACCATAACAACGCAGATGATTGATGGCGATTAGACTTTGCCCTGTTTCATTACATCACATTCCGCCTTGTTTGTCACATCTAAACCAGCATTTCTTTCTTTTTTTGGTTGGTGCCCGGAAATGACGGCCGGTTGAATATTGAATCCCAAGAGTGAGGAAAGCAGAGCTGCTGATTCCTACGATGTCAGGAGCGTACGAGGTTCAGGATCGGGCCGTCCCCCGATTGGCCCGGCCTGCTCCTTCTCGACATGATGCGTCCTATATTACAGTACCTCCGATGTTCAGCGAGGAAGCGGTGCTGAATTATGCATTCCTACATAAATAAACTATTCTCAGAGCAATCTCAGAAAAGTTTCTACGCGGGGATCAGTGCTAAGGCTGCTCGCTTTAGAGTAAATCTCTTCCGCGCCTCTCGGCGAGAATCGCTCGCTTGTGATGGGATTTCAAAGTAGCAGGAATTTCTTGGAAAGAGATAACCCGTCTAATCTAACTCTAAATGTAATTTTCATTTCAATCCACAAGAAACGGCTGAACCCAATTACGTGATGGCAATTAATTACCCAGCATTAGGAAAAGAGGAGGACAAGGACAATGCATACTAAACAGACGGTGGCGTACGGCGGTGGTGGTGGTGATGATCCTGGTGGAGATGATGTCTATCTGTGGTCGCTTGGATCTTTATCTTGAGAGAGCCTCTATCGGCCCGTTGGCAGCTGGCTGAAGACACTAGCAGAGATGTGGCTGTATCTACTAGGTGCAAGTTAATGAGCGTCAAAAGGGAACAACCAAATCATGAGTCTTATCTCACAGGCCAAAAGAGACCTGTGTGTGTGTGTGTGTGTGTGTGTGTGTGTGTGTGTGTGTGTGTGTGTGTGTGTGTGTGTGTGTGTGTGTGTGTGTGTGTGTGTGTGTGTGTGTGTGGTGTGTGTGTGTGTGTGTGTGTGTGTGTGTGGTGGCCAATGACTATATCCATGTATATTTTAACAGACAAAATAACAAAGTTAAATAACAAAAACATCGAGATAAGGCCTAGAATGGGTTTTATCCGCATCATCATGGTCTCATCAGGTCTCTCTTTATTGATTTATTGATTGATGATACGTGAGTTTATTGATGAGTTGACTTTGGGTGCTTCCAGTCATTGCGAGAATCAGCTTCCATAGGTCCAACACAGTGCAGAATTCGTTTTTGCAATACGTTCATGTTTCAAGAACATTTTGATCGCTGAGGTTAAACAATACAGTCCTACAGATGACTGAATCACATTTGTGGACCTCCTTAAAAAAAAATGTCTGAGTCTGATCGATAATGACTTAGGTCAAAAAAATAAAAAAGCCTATTACAATTTGTCAAGGTTGGATGTAAGTGAAAAAGGCCCACAGATTCAAGGTTCTTGGACCTTTTTAAGCTTAAATGTTCTACAAGCTTTTTTCTATTAAGCATGCATCTTCCAAATGCTTATTTGGAATACTTATTAAAGTCTGAGGTATTAAAGAAAAAAAATAGCGGTTTAATTAAATGTTTGGTAAACAGAAGCCTGTGGTGTTCTCTGTCTTTCAGGCCTGTCTTTATGTCTTCCTTCCTTGCTTTCTTCCTCTTTCCTCCGCCGTATTCATTTCCACTTTGGCTTGAGCTTGAGCTATTTAAAGAGCAGCAACAAACAAAAACCAAAAAGTGGACGTCTTAACAAGAGAGCCGAATTTTTTTTTTGAAATTATGAAAAGATCTTTCTGTAATAAAAGAAAAAAATCGGCTCAGAAAAAGCGGGGGGAAAAAGCGGTGGGCGTGCGACGCGCAGGTTACCTATCTCGTGTGGGCGGCGGCTCCTCGCTATTCCTCCGGCATAAATCCCGCCTCATAGGCTGCCTTTGCCGACGCTTCGGTGTGGTAATGTTAACGGCGTCAGGTGGCGGTATAGCGGGAAGGTAAATTGATAAATTTCACACCAGTGAGTCTGGTTTGCAGCTTATTGACGCACGCCTCCCCCAAACCCCACAAGAACACACACACACACACACACACACACACACACACACACACACACACACACACACACACACACACACACACACACACACACACAACACAAGGAGACGACTGAACCGCACGACGAACAGATCACGACACCAAACGACAGCCAGCTGGGGCAGATACACAAACACATGAGAGATTCATGGCTCCCCCCCAGGGAGAGTACGTAGCCATTCATGAACACCTCGGCGTTCAGATACCACATTATAACAAGACTTCTATAGGGGCTGACGTGCTGCTTTAATTGTACAGCCGCTGTGCTGCTGCTGCTGCTGCGTTGGTAGCAAGTGAACGCACCGCGGAGCTGTCAGAACAATACACCGTAGTCCACAATGCTAGGCTGTTACCCAGCATGCACCGGTCCCGGGCCAAGGCACACTTTGCCGCCAAATTGCCATAACCGTGTAAACTGTACAACAGTATGCCAGGCATCTGAAATGCACTCAGCTACCCGATCATAGCTATATCTATATAACGGACCCCATGTATGTGGACGCACAACATCCATCCATTAAATGTATGGATGTACATTGTAGATGTGTTCATCAAGGGTTGGATAATGTGCACAGTTCAAATAAATGCAATCCTATAAGCTTTTCTTATGCCCATAAGAAATGCTTATCGGAAAGGCTTATTTCGTATGCCTTTCTTATGCCCAGGAGATCCATCCAAAGATCCAGAAATGTCCCTTTACCAAAGTGTACTATACCATAGTATAGTTTACTATACAATAAACCACTATATTATATATGGTATCGACCAATTAAGGCCACGCTAATATGCAAACAAAATGACGTCATCTCATGTGATCTCAAAATTATGTAATGACATGATTGGCTAGCTAGCACCTTGTCGCCGTGGTGACCACAGATGTACAATACGTTCGCGCAACCCGATGCATATGTGGAGGTGGGCGGGCGAGAGAGAAGTCTGGCCCCCCCGGGCCTCTGGCCTCCATCACTTGTCCCCGTGGTAGTTGATCCTAGGGATGTAGGCATGCAGGCTCAGGCTCAGGGGAGACCGCTGCCTCTCTTTGGGTACCAACATCACTCAGACAGGAGGTTGAAGAGGGCCATAGAAAACCATCATGGTGGCGGTCATCGTTTTTTCCCCTATATCCGCCGGCGAAATGGGCCAATCGGTCTCCTAGATGAGGATACAGAACATTACGGAGGAGAGTGAATCATACTCTGAGTGTACCTCCCAACAGCTGTCGCCTTGCGTCTGAAATGCTAGCTATAGCTTTGGCACCAGCATGAACCCATCTTGATGAATACGAGGAACCCAATATGTTGTTTTTTTCCCCCGCTAAAATAAAGTCATAATCCCACAGCCTGTCCACAGGCTAGGTTCTGTACCCGACTCACACTTTACCAAGCCCATTGATTTGTCCAGTTGTATACGCCATTACGGTAACCGGGTTACGGGAGCAAGTTCAAGTCACAGTCACGATTAATCCATAATCCGACCATAACAATAGCTGAGAACTGATGTGAATAAAAAAAGAAAACTATATTAAAAATATATTATATTCACTTCACGTAATAAATGAACACAATGCACACTCAAAGTCAACGTAGGTCTAGTGGTGTCAACCGCTGGAAACTGACCGGCTCTCTTCATGTCGGGTTTCCATCACCATATTTCGATTCGCATTTAGAAGAATTGCATGAGAAAATGTTGATAGAAACCGCCAAATTCGAATAAACTTTCTCTGATTCGCATAAAAGTATCTACGCTTGAGGTGGTTTTTGACTGGTTTTTTTGAGTTCATCATTCGCAAAAGCGGAGACGGAAACAACTTCGCCGAATCAATTCTGACGTAGCAAACTTTGAACCCACGTGACTTACGCTGTCGGCTTCTTGTCACCGCCCAATATCCGTCATCGCTGACGTAGTTTGTTCGAAGCAAAAAGTTTGCTTAAAATTTGCATTCGACTGTTAGATGGAAACCCAGTTACTGTTGCTTCAGTTTTCAGTTAACATCACTAGACCCACCGCAGATTGCCTCATATAGTTCGACAACTTAAGGGTAGGTTCCCACTATTGTGCGATCCGTTACGAACGCCACGATTGGCCATTCGTAGCTGATTGTGGAATTTCTCTGAAATTTCAGGTTTGGATACGAGGTGATGCGAGTCGATACGTTCTGATACGATTTGTTGCGCTCGGATGCGATCTGGTCACGATTTGTCAATTTCAGGTGTCACGATCTGTCACGGTCTGATCTCCCGTTCAGATACGATCACATACGTTCCGATATGATTGTTGGATCGAGTCCACGATTGGGTCTCGATCTGACATGATCATCACGATCGGGTTCCCCGAATTGGGACGATCCGGTACGTGCAGATATGTTCTGATACGTTCATCACAAACCGATGTGCTCCGTTACCATAGGATATGATTGTGGTCGCGATGTCTTTCACGCTCATGATCGAGGGTGATCACGATTTGAGCTACGACTGGACCCCGACGGGTATATATACAGCCCGACTGATCATGGACTTCATTGTTTCTTAAACTTGTGAAGAGGGAGATCGTGGGAGAAATGCGTCAAAGAAATGTTTCTGGATGGATGGTCAAGATAAAAAAGCAACTGTAATTACTCTTACTGCCAGAAGGGGGGGACAAAAGCGCTGCACTACAGCTTTAACATACATAGCCGCTCCAGATATTTTTTACTATATTATTGGTCCAAATACTTCTTTCGCATTGCGGCACTTGCCTGTCGAATTTATTTTTGTTTCGGTCTCTCTCATTAGATGTAACGTGAAATACATCTCCTCATGAAGCATTCGTTTCCATGTAATAATTACTTTCCCTTTCCCATGATTAATATGGAATGGAATTCCTGTATCTTAAGCCTCTATATTTTATGGAGGTTATTATAATCCACATTCAAAAAAATAACCGCAATTGTTCGACTGAAATTAATTGGAGTCGACCCGGGGCCTTAGGATTAGACTTTTAGGGTACAGCCGCAGTGTATGGTTATTTGGTTTATTATGATTCAAAGTCGGCTGTATATGTTCCTGTTCAGCTGTCCGCATTGTGATTGAATGTGGAGATTAACATGGGTGATTGATGTTGGAGGTACAGTACGTACCTTGTACGCATGGACCCATTCCGTTGCGGCTGTTTGACCGAGGCCACACTTGCGTGTGACACAGCGAGAGTGCCACGCTGTTCTGTCTTTAGGAGGTTCAGAACATGGAAATAACGCGGATAAGGAAGGGAAGACGGAAGAAAAAGAGCGATATTCTCAGGAGAGTTCCGAGTGCAACAGGGTGTAGTGGTTTGTATGTCACAGGCGAGTGTGTGTGTTCGTGTGTGTGTTCGTGTGTGTGTTCATGTGTGTGTGTGTGTTCATGTGTGTGTTCGTGTGTGTGTGTGTGTGTGTGTGTGTGTGTGTGTGTGTGTGTGGTGTGTGTGTGTGTGTGTGTGTGTGTGTGTGTGTGCGTGTGCGTTCTGGACCTGTCAGGGAACAGACAGAACAGTAGTGTCCTTGTTGGAGCAGTGCGAGGGTTAGCTGGCCGGTGCGAGACCTTGGCATTAAAAGGTATTGCTGCTCGATCCCATTGCGGTCCTTTGCGGAGTTATTGGGGATATCATTCAACAGAAACGTTTGGCATGATCCAATAGAAGGGAAGGGAAAAGGTGAGAGTGGGCGTTATATAAGAGCCTTAGAGGTTTTAGAGAGAGAGAGAGAGAGAGAGAGAGAGAGAGAGAGAGAGAGAGAGAGAGATACAGATACAGATACAGAGAGAGAGGCAAGATAGATACAGAGAGAGAGAGAGAGAGAGAGAGAGAGAGAGAGAGATACAGATACAGATACAGATACAGAGAGAGAGGCAAGATAGATACAGAGAGAGAGAGAGAGAGCAGCACATTCATTCTAGTTAACGTGTCATGAGTCACTTCATTGTAAAGCACTCAGGTGCTGTAGGTTTGAATTATACAGGCATTGGGGCCGAGCAACGCAGATTCAATTATGAGCCAATCAGTGCCGCTTCGGTTGAAAACAGATAAATAATGCCTGAGAGAGTATCTAAAAGGTTCTGAAAGTTGTATCCGTATAAGACAAGGCCAGAGTGTAAGCGTTTGCAGAACCATGTTTGGACTTTGTCGAGACTGTACTGTTGTCTTCCCCCCACAATCTCTAAAATTAAGGGAAAGTACTACTACTTTAAATGAAATGTACTACTAAAAAGTTAAAAGACAGAACAAGTAGTAAATAATAAAATGTGTCCTTGGAAGTTTAGTCTTTTATAGTATTAACAACATTCTGTCAAATATATATATATATATATATATAAACATAAATATATATATTGTCAACGGAAGAAGTACAAGAGAGAGCAGTGGGACACATACCAATTTAAAAAAAGGCAGTTCTCGGTCTCTAGGATTTTATCTCTCAACACACAACCGGTGGGCGAGCGACCCCAATAAGCAAGAGGGCCGAAAGGCTGCAGGAGAAAGCCGTTCGTCACTCTCTTCTTGTACTATATAGTGGCAACAAAGAAGAAGAAGAAGAAGAAGAAGAAGAAGCCAGCCTCATCCCCCCTCCTCCCCCTGGGGTCATAGCAGCTACGTGGTGTCCAAGTCCTCCTCCCACCACCGCTCTCTCTCTCTGTCACGCTGTGTTACCGACAGACACAGAGCAGGTCTTATGAGCGGTTTCCCCCTCGCTCTGGACGTGCGCTTCTGGCTAATGGGATTCGACCTCAACGCCCTTGGTATAGTAGACCAACAACAACAACTGGGCGGCAGTATAGCTCAGGAGGTAGAACGGTCGCCCGCAACCGGAAGGTTGCTGGTTCGATCCCCGGCTCCTCCTAGCAAAAACTGTCGAGGTGTCCTTGAGCAAGACACCCTAACCCTAACTGTATAAATAGCTGCCCGCTGCTCCTAATACTAGGATGGGTTAAATGCAGAGAAACTAATTTCACTGTTCATGTTTGTACATGTATGTGACCAATAGAGAGGGTTCAATCCTCCAGAATTAGATTTAAACAACAACTGCGATGACCTCCAGTAAATGTGTTTTTCCGTCGTCCTAGCCTGTTTATTTCATTTTATTTTATTTTTGTTTTGCATCAGAAAAGCAATATGAGCACATTCCAAACCACCAAGTCTGCTCTGTTAGATGTTCAAGTTTTAAAAGTTTTTTTTTTTTTGCGTTTTGTTCATGTAGACCTTGTTGAGAATGTTCATGTGGTAAAATCCACAGAGGTCTTGTTTGGATTGAATCCTCTTTATTGGTCAAATACATGTACACACAGTGAAATGTGTTTCTCTGCATTTAACCCATCCTAGGTATTAGGAGCAGTGGGCAGCTAGTTGATCTATACAGCACACGGGGAGCAGTGTAGAGAGGGGGGTCTGCTGCCTTGCTCAGGGGCACCTCAGCAGTAGAACTGGAGGCGAACTGGCACCTTTATCCAAGTACCAGTTCTCACTCCGTATTTGGTTCGTTTCGGGGACTTGAACCGGCGACCCTCCGGTTCCCAAGCCCCAAGTCCCAAGTGACGGAGCTCATCCTACCGCCCACGTGTTACACATTCTGTTGTGCTGTTGGGTGTGGACTATACCTTCAAAAAAAAACACACGTTCTCACACATATGGTAAATCCGGTAATGTGTCATCCGGTTCGTACATCATTTAGCAACAAAAATGCTCTATACTCAATAATGAATGGGGCTACGAAAGCTATCTGACGATTATCTTCGCTGCATATCCAGAAACTGCGTTCCAACGCTGTCGTGATTACGTTCTCCCCCAGAGAGCGCTTTCTGGCACTTCACAACAAACACTCACTACATTTCTGTGGCAGAGACGGGAAAAAAATTATAATAATAATAAATAAATAAATAAAAAGGAAATCCACTTGTCAATTATAATAAATAAACCATGAATAGAAATTAGACAGTCTAATCTTGAAGACTGGTGATGGTAATCAGCCCAATAAACAGCCAAGCGAGGGGGACGGGGGAGACGATGAAAAAGACATACATACATACTGGTGAAAATGACTTTCCATGGATGCATTTTAATCTGTATGTGTTGCGCACACACCCTGGTGAGCTAAAGCCTCGTGGGTTTGTGTGTGTGTGTGGTGTGTGTGTGTGGTGTGTGTGTGTGTGTGTGTGTGTGTGTGTGTGTGTGTGTGTGTGTGTGTGTGTGTGTGGTGTGTGTGTGTGTGTGGGAGAGAGAGAGTGAGTGGGGAGAGAGAGAGAACGACAGAGGAACATAGGGAGGTTGAACGAGCGGGGGAATGAGTGGGAGTTGGAAAGAGAGGGGAGAGAGAGAGAGAGAGAGAGAGAGAGAGAGAGAGAGAGAGAGAGAGAGAGAGAGAGAGAGAGAGAGAGAGAGAGAGAGAGAGAGAGAGAGAGAGAGAGAGAGAGAGAGAGAGAGAGAGAGAGAGAGAGAGAGGAGAGAGAGAGAGAGAGAGAGAGAGGCAAGATAGATACAGAGAGAGCGAGAGAGAGCGAGAGAGAGAGAGAGAGAGAGAGAGAGAGAGAGAGAGAGACGAGAGACAGATACAGATACAGAGAGAGAGAGAGAAGCAAGATAGATACAGATACAGAGAGAGCGAGAGCGAGAGAGAGAGAGAGAGAGAGAGAGAGCAGCACATTCATTCTAGTGCATCTAGCATGTTGATAGAGAGAGAGAGAGAGAGAGAGAGAGAGAGAGAGAGAGAGAGAGAGAGAGAGAGAGAGAGAATAAGTAAAACAGTGAGTGAGAGATGGAAAAAATATATATAGGAAGTGTGTCTGTGTGTGTGTGTCTGTGTGTGTGTATGCGTGTGTCTGTGTGTCTGTGTGTGCGTGTTTGAGAAAGAGAGACAGACAGAGAGACAGAGAGGGGGCTAAAAAATGAAATCCTGAGTCATTGTCTGCCTATTCCACCTCATCCACCATCTCCATCTCCTCTACCTCCTCCAGCTCCTCCATCTTCTCCTCCAAAACCAACTCCTGCTTCTCCTCCTCCTCCTCCTCCTCCTCCTCCTCCTCCTCCTCCTCTCCTCCTCCTCCTCCAGCTGACGGTGCTCTGTCTGCCCAGTGGTTTTGGCTATGGCTGCGAGGCTATACCGCTGCTACTGGTTGGAACTATTAGGGTCTCATTACTGGTGAGCTAGTTGTTTACTCTGTTCGGTCTGCCGTAGCAGACGGGGAGACGGGGGGAGTCAGAGGAGCACAGCGCCAGAGCCAGACTCCTCCAGCCAACGTCACGCAACGCATTCACAGACCCCGACGTGTGACTCACTCAGCCATTCATTCACCGCCGGAGCGGGGGGAAGAAATTAGTTCGCTCTGCGACGCTAATGGGTGCGCGTTCATTTCAGCACGCGTGCCGCCAGCCTCCGGTTCGTCTCTCGCCTCGCTCTCTGCCCGATGAGGTCCGCGCCCCCCCCCCCCCCCCCCCCCCCGATGAGCCGCTACCCAACGACTAACCATTCATCTCAAAACGCTTTCTATCGATTTGAACCATTTTTTTTTTTGTTGTTGTTGTCAAGGCCCGGAGTTTACAACTATTAATGTGGAGCCGCGGCGCTAATGACTCACACAGGCTGTGGCTGACTCATGTGAGTCAGGAGTGCTTGGTTGGACAAAAACATGAAGCCAGGCTAGTATGTAACAAGAGTTAAGAGTTAAGAGTTAAACTCCCAACCAAAGGTACTACTACTACCCGCTCCTTACTGATGTGAATTCACCGGGAGTCTCCTTGGATAAAAGTGTGTCCGCTAAACAGTGAAATGTCCGCCGTTAAAAACCAGCATCGTTACACATTGCCTGGCGCCCGTTTAAAAAAACGGGTCAGAAGTTGAGATGAGGCTCAGAACGAAAGGAACTGAAAGAAAGGACCCTGACGTCTGGCAGAAGGGAATGGGCTTTTAAATCTTTGAAAAAGTTCAGTTCGATCCGGAAGTTTCTCCCGGTAATCACGCTATAGCGCTCATTACACAACAGTGTCTGTCAGAGTGGCTGTGCCAGGTGGCCGTATAAATGATTGGCACATCACACCAGAGTCATGGTTTAAAGAACAGCCCTCTATTTCTTCAACACGTGATTAATAATGCATACAAACAACAACAGAACAACACACTCTGAAAGGTCATTGAGAGTCAACTTATTTAATTAATTAGAATTGCTGACATAAGATAACAGAAAATATAAAACGCAAAAGTATGGTGGGAAGGAGGGAATACAAATATAAGAAAAAATTGCACACGTGGACAAAAAAAAAATAAGTATGCATCTAAATAAATAAGTTTGCATATAGAAAATGTGCATGCATAAAATGTGAATACATAAAATGTGCATAAAAGATGCATACACCGTGTGGCTGAGAGGAGAGTGAATTCGGTTGAACTGTAGTGTGTGTGTGTGTGTCGTGTGTGTGTGTGTGTGTTCGTGTGTGTGTGTGTTTCGTGTGTGTGTGTGTGTCGTGTGTCGTTGTGTGTGTGTGTGTGTGTGTGTGTCGTGTGTGTGTGTGTGTGTGTCGAGTGTGTGTGTGGTTGTGTATACACGATGCTCAGAGTTCAGCTCAGCCTGCACTCAGGTATACTGTACATCTAAAGTCAACTACACGACTCGGGTGCGTCGGCCCTCTTAAGATTGGAGTCCTTTTGCCCGAAGCGACTCCAGCTCGCGTTTATAGCTGGGAGTGGTCTCGGCTCTCTAGCCGTGTGTTTCTGGGAGTGGGAGGGTTTTTATTTTTCCTTTTTTTTTCCCTTTTGTCTTTGAGTACGGTTATGCCGTGTATGTTTCGTGTTCATGAAAAAGGAGAACGTCAAAAATATAATTAAAAAAAAGACACGGGGCGTCTCCGGCCCGCATAGAAACACTTGTCGGGTTAGGTGATTTACTATATCTATATAAAAAAAAAGGAAAGTGTTAAGGCTTACGCATTCGGCAACACTAGAACAAAAAAGAAGAAAGAAAAAAAATCAATCGAGCGGACCTGTAAATCATGGGCCGCGGGCCAGAACCGCGTCCAGGGTCTCACCTGGTTTCTCTTCTGGATTAACAAGCACCCACCCCATCACCCCCACCCCCCCCCACCCCATCACCCCGTAGCAGCCGGGGAACCTCAGACCGCAGATTTACAGCGGAGCCGGGTCAATATAGCGCACGTGTCACCCTCCAAATCCATCGCTCTGAGAAATGGACCTCGATTGTGTGGCTGAAGTGCAGAGGGGGGGGGTTTGGTGGGGGGGGGGGGGGGGTTGTATTGAATGTGGTGAATTGCAAACATTGGGATATAAGAGGATTTCAACTAATTTCCTACTTCTCCTCAATACAGAACATTTTAGCTGAATATAGACTCAATATCACAGTGATAAGAGAGTCGATAGACACGTTTCCTTCGAGGTATAAATTCAGGTTTGGAAATGATTAAAACAATGATTTTAGGCCGCATGAGAGCCTTGGATGAGTTTGAGATGATGAGCTGTGGGCCATTTTTGTTCGTATATATACGTGGTACAATGACAATAAAGGCATTCTTGATTCTGTTTGGAAGGAAGCCAAACGTTACATGCCTTCCTTGGTTACCCCTGTACTCTTGCACAAGTTCTGTGCTGCCTTTGATGCTTTTATAATTGTCTTAGATGACACCACCCACACCCAGTTGAACATGCTGATTAGGGTGTGATCTGGTGTCACAGTGGAGTTAAATATATATATATAATATATATATATATATATATATATACGTATATAACTCCACTTTATATATCTATGACTATAGCATATTCCTAAATATCTTTTGTGTGGTGAGGATTTTAGTTTGTGTCTTTTGGTCCCTGCCTTGCAGCTTCTGCTCAGACGGTGTGTGTGTGTGTGTGTGTGGTGTGTGTGTGTGTGTGTGTGTGTGTGTGTGTGTGTGTGTGTGTGTGTGTGTGGTGTGTGTGTGTGTGTGTGTGTGTGTGTGTGTGTGTGTGTGTGTGTGTGTGTGTGTGTGTGTGTGTGTGTGTGTGTGTGTGTGTGTGTGTGTGTGTGTGTGTGTGTGTGTGTGTGTGTGTGCGCGCGCGTGTGTGTGTGTGTGTGTGAGATGAACTATCCGTCAGACTGTCAGCGCACCTATACACTCCGCTTCAACATCGCGTTCTCCCTCCTATTAGTTCCCCCGTTCGGCCAACATCCAGGGGGGGGGAAGAGATATCAAAAACTAAAACGTTCACCGCTCACTGATGTGACTGCGTTTGTTGCTTTGCTATAATCCAAAGTAGTCCAGGTGGTGGGAAAAAAAACAACCTGATTTTTGGCACAAATAAAAAGAAAGTACTGTAAGAAATGTACTTTTTTTGGGGGGGGGGGGGGGGGGGGGATATAAATATGCCACTGCTTCCTGCCAAGGCACACGAGGCATGAGGATCATCATGGAAGCCTGCATGCCATAACTTTAATTATGGATGATTCGGCTGATGGGAGGAATGGTGTGGCAACGGCAACGCGGTACAGAAATTAATGCTGTCGGCTCCCGCCACCGATTCTACATTAATATTAACAGCTGTAGCAGCTCATTAGCGCGCGGTGTGACAAGCGTGGACGGATTTAAAATGAGAAAACGAGATGGATTTCGGCAATTGACCTTTTTGTGTGTGTGTGTGTGTGTGTGTGTGTGTGTGTGTCTGTGTGTGTGTGTGTCAAAAACAGCTATTCTGAAGATAGAGCGATGCGTTGAAGCCATCTGAGGGATAATAGTACTTCTATAGCCATCCGTTTGAATTTGTGTCAACCCGCCGTGAACCTGCACTATTATGACAGTGATGCTCCGTGCGTGAAAACCAAACAATTCCGACGCCAGAGCGTGAGAAGCAAATGCATGCAAGGCCCTACTTGGGCTTGTTTTGGTGCTGAAACGTGTGTTTATGGTCCTCACAGGAACATGGCGTCCATGTTTATACGCCACGTTCGGCTTGTTTTGTGTTTTCCGGAGGCGTTTTCTGGCAGCGATTCTCTCCCACCGGAAGGTATTTCCGGACTATAGGTTTCTCTGGACAACACCGATGATGATGATGATGATGATGACAACAACAACAGGCCTTAACAGGTCTCACTGTGGCATGTACTGTATGCATTTATGGGGCGGCAGTAGCTCAGTCTGTTGGGGACTCGGCTTGGTTAACCCGGAAAGGGTGGTTCAAGTCCCCGAAAACTAAACGAAAAAAAGGTACGGAGTGAGAACTGGTACTTGGACAAAAGGTGCCAGTTGGCCTCCTGGGCACTGCCGAGGTGCCCTTGGGCAAGGCACCAGACCTTCCCTATACACTGCTCCCCAGGCGCTGTTTATATATCTTATATATATATATATATATATTAATACTAGGATCGGTCAAATGCAGAGAAACTAATTTCACTGTGTGTGTGTGTGTGCTTTGCCGTGTACAGGGTTAAACATTTTTAAGACTTGAGGCTCTTCACTTGGCTAGACTGTTTTTCCTCTCTTTCCACTCTCAAAACGTAGATGGATGAAAACTTAAAACTTGGATGTCTGCATCCGCTTGAAGCCTAAAACGTGCACGTCGAAGAATCTCGCTCCCCAGACAGAGACCCCCGCATATAGGCCTGTGTTTAAAACCGCAATAGGAGGCTCAGGGTTTTTTTTTTGTGTGAACGTGTTGCGTTGAGTGTCACATCTGACAATGACAATGACATCCCCAATGTGGGGGTAGTGACGCGGTGGAGGTCAATTTAATTCCATTCAGCCCACGCAGTGTCGCAATCAGCCGGTAGCATACATACATCAACCGGCCCTTATCTCAACCGGCCCTTATTTCAACCAGCCCTTATCTCCGAGCCGTGCGTGGGTTCCACCCACTCTCGATGCATGCTAGAAGATGCCTTTCTCCCCCGGCTCTCTCTCTCTCTCTCTCTCTCTCTCTCTCTCTCTCTCTCTCTCTCTCTCTCTCTCTCTCTCTCTCTCTCTCTCTCTCTCTCTCTCTCTCTCTCCTCTCTCTCTCTCTCTCTCTCTCTCTCTCTCTCTCTCTCTCTCTCTCACTCTCTTTTGTGCTCTCTCTCTCGTGCTCTCTCGTGCTCGCTCTCTCTCTCTCTCTCTCTCTCCTCTCTCTCTCTCTCTCTCTCTCTCTCTCTCTCTCTCTCTCTCTCTCTCTCTCTCTCTCTCTCTCTAAGTGCTCAGACTTCTCAGAATCCCCCTTGCTTAAGGGTTCCGTTCCTGTTGCCTTCATTTAAAGACCGGGCTGCCTCCTCCCGCTGCTACTCAGTGACTTGTTGCCATGGTGAGGTGGATGGGTGGCGAGGGGGATGGAGGGAGGGGGGGGGGGGGCAGGGAAAGAGAGAGGAGGAGGGGGGGTGGGGGGTCTGTCATGAGGCTGACCTGACCTGTGATAAGAGCCCTTGAAGCCCTCATTGATAAACCATGCTGACGGCTAAGCACTGTTCACTACTCAAGTATCAACTTCCAGGTCATGGAATAAAGAGGGTAATGCCGTCTTGAAAGGGATTTTCAAAACGTCCCCTGCGCATTTTGTGGACTTTTTTGACCATCATTTTTCTTGTTATTACTCGTATTTCTGTCCTGCACTTACTGCTGTGACATCCTCATTTCCTGTCTGGGGTCTTATTTGAATTTATTTATTTATCTATGTATCTATTTGTCAATTTATCAATTTATCAATTTATCAATTTATTTATTTATTCATTTATTTGTTCTGTCCTGTCTCGTACACCTGCCCAAAAGTACAGCTAGTACCGTGACATATGTATTTATTAAACATTTTCTATTCAATTAAATATAACATATTTACATTTTGTTTTGTTTTTCTCAAGAAAACATACAAAGAACAGCTTTGGAGCCACAAGCATATCCGTGTGATTTCAGATACAGACATATTCAAAGACATGACTGAGTGGGAAGCCCAGGTAATGCTGGACATTGTGCATGCTTTCTTTGGCTTTGATGATGTTGGCACGTGCCTGCGATCGATCGATAGGCTCCAGGGATGGGTCTCCATCATGAGTCAATACCAGGAGCCAATCGGCAGACCAGAACAACATCAACCCTGATCTGTTTTCATGTCCTCCCTTCTGTGCGAGGGAAGGCAAGCGAATCATGCACGTTCATGTCTTTCTTTATCAGCCACTGTGCATGAACGAGAGAGGTAAAGGGAGAGAGAGAGGGAGAGAGAGAGAGGGAGAGGGAGAGGGAGAGAGAGAGAGAGAGAGAGAGAGAGAGAGAGAGAGAGAGAGAGAGAGAGAGAGAGAGAGAGAGAGAGAGAGGGAGAGAGAGAGAGGGAGAGGGGGAGAGGGGGGATTTCCATGTATGTGAGAGAGCCTGACATCAATCTGAGTTATTTTTAGCTTTGGTTTTTTTTTTACCATCCTTCATGGAGTCTGCTTATACATCTTTGTATCGTACACTGATTTCAACATCATACACTTTGCACACACACACATGCAGGCACGCACACGCAGGCACGCAGAAGCACACATACGTGTACACACACACACACACACACACACACACAGACACACACACAGACACACACAGACACACACAGACACTCTGCTCTGATGACCAACTTCTGCTAGACTCTAATGGTCTCAAGCCATACAATCATTTTGGCTTGTGACATGTGAGACATGAAACATTAATGTGGTTTTAATCAAGACTTAGTGCCTTAGTGCCTGAGAGAGAGAGAGAGAGAGAGAGAGAGAGAGAGAGAGAGAGAGAGAGAGAGAGAGAGAGAGAGAGAGAGAGAGAGAGAGAGAGAGGAGAGAGAGAGAGAGAGAGAGAGAGAGAGAGAGAGAGAAATATAGAGAGAGTAGGGACGAGGAGGGGGAAAGAGAGAGAGAGAAAAGGAGGGAGAGAGTAATAGAAAGAGATGAAGCATGTGTGGAAAACCTGGTTAACATTTGCTGAAGCTCTACAGCACACTTCACTTCTTGGAATATTGAGCTTTAACTCTACAGCCAATGCATGACGCGGCTCTCTAGCTTTTTGCCATCTTTATTAGTACTGTTTTCTTAAGTGATCTACACGCACACACACAGACACACACACACACACACACACACACACACACACACACACACACACACACACACACACACACACACACACACACACACACACACACACACACACACACACACACACACACACACACACACACACACACACACACACACACACACAGTGAAAGACATTGGTACCATATACCAGACGTATTATTCACCTGTTTATCACGCTCCGTGAACAAGCCTCATTACACACCCCTGCCAGAGGCTGATCTCAAAACCAAAAGCATTGGATTCTGACCTGACCACATCAGTTATCTGACTTTGTCTTGCTTCTATACTGCTGTCTCCTCCCTATCTTTCAACACTCTCTCCCTCCCCCCATCTCTCTCTCCTCTCTCTCTCTCTCTCTCTCTCCTCTCTCTCTCTCTCTCTCTCTCCTCTCTCTCTCTCTCTCTCTCTCTCTCTCTCTCTCCTCTCTCTCTCTCTCTCTCTCTCTCTCTCTCTCTCATTGGAACATTCTGACTCGAGGCACAGAAATTGAAAAGCAGAACCTTTTTAGTATTCGATTTCTTTTATCTTTTATCTCTCCCTCCAGCATCTCGCTCTTCCTTGAGTGCAGTTTGACTCAAAGTTGTGCTCCTTCCATGTGTTAACCCCCCCTCCCTTTTTCTCTCCTTTCTTCTCTTGTCTCTCCTCTTTCCTCTGATCTCCTCTGTCCTCTCCTCTCTCCTCTGATCTCCTCTGTCCTCTCCTCTGATGTCCTCTGTCCTCTCCTCTCTCTTTCGATCTCCTATTTTCTCTCCTCTGTCCTCTCCTCTCTCCTCTGTTCTTCTTTGTCCTCTCTTCTTTCCTCTGATCTCCTCTGTCCTCTTCTCTCTCCTCTGATCTCCTCTTTCCTCTCCTCTCTCCTGTCCTTTTCCTCTCCTCTCTCCTGTTCTTTCCTCTACTCTCCTCTCTCCTCCGATCTCCTCTTTCCTCTACTCTCCTTTTTCCTGTCCTCTTCTCTCTCCTCTTATCTCCTCTGTGCTTTCCTCTCCCCTTTGATCACCTCTGTCCTCTCCTCTCTCCTGTCCTCTCCTATCTTCTCCTGTCCTCTCCTCTCTCCTATCCTCTCCTGTCCTCTCCTCTCGCCTATCCTCTCCTGTCCTCCTCCTCCTCCTTCTCCTCCTCCTCCTCCTCCCAGATCCCCGTCATGACGGGAGCATTCATGGACTCCTCGCCCAACGACGACTACAGTGGCGAACACTCGCTCTTCAACTCCTCGGCCAGCGTGCACGCCGTCGCCTCCGCCGCCGCCTCGGTGCACGGCCAGCCAGAGGAGCCTCAGTCCATGTCCAGCGACGCCATCTGGCTGTGGATCGCCATCATCGCCACCATCGGCAACATCGTGGTGGTCGGTGTCGTCTACGCGTTCACGTTCTAGCTGGGGCGTGGTGGACGGGCGGGGCGAACGAACGGGCGGGGCGAACGGGCGGGGCGGGGCGGATGGGCGGTTCCTGGCGCCCGGCTGGAGGGGGAACTCGGAGGAGAGGGCGGAGCCTCCGGAGATGTGGAGACACAATGGCGTGGATGTTTCATCCCCGGGTTTCCTTTTTTTTTTCTCTGTCCTCCTGACATTTTGACCTTGGCGGGCGACACTGTCCAGGAGGAGCACACATGCACTTTTTTCACTACCCTCTCTCTCTCTCTCTCTCTCTCTCTCTCTCTCTCTCTCTCTCTCTCTCTCTCTCTCTCTCTCTCTCTCTCTCTCTCTCTCTCTCTCTCTCTCTCTATCTCTCTCTCTCTTTCTCCCTCTCTTGCTTTCTCTTGACTTTCTATTGCTCTCTCGCTTCCCGGGTCGCTGACTCTCTGTACTAACAGTATATGCCCCTCGACGACCCCCCCCATGCCCGTCACACCAGTGTGGATTCAGCCCCCGTCCCCCCCGAGCCCCCCCGGGGGCCCCGAGGGTGGGAGACATGTGGTGGAAGTCGACAGTGACACAGTTGATGGAGTGCACCGCATCTGAATGCCGGGTCCCGGGGGGAGGATTTGGGATTTCGTCTGCGCTGTCAGAACAGTCTGAGCTGGTTTTTTTTCTTTCCGGATCCTCCTGGAATTGGAAGTGTTGGAACATTTGTGTACACCGGCTCCTCCTGTACACTTTGACGAAAGTTATCCTTTTTTTTACTTAAGATTGTTTTTTCGTGTTTTCCCTGCCAGACAACACCATCCGACCTGACGTCAAGTTGAGTAGAAGGAGAAGGAGGAGGAGAAGGAGAAGGAGGAGAAGGAGGAGGAGGAGGAGGAGAAGGAGAAGGAGGAGGAGGAGGAGGAAGAGGAGGAGGAGAGTGGGTGGGGGGAGGGGTTCAGATCTGGAGCATCTTCAACAACCCCCCCCCACACACACACACACACACACACCCACACCCACGCACACACACATGGACAGAGACGGTTGCTAGGCAATTTAGGGTAGTGGTACTTAATTATGTGGCTGAACGGAGAAGGTGAATGTTGAACACATTCAAGGGGAACTGGAATTACATCATCCACCCCTGTGAGTTTGTAGGAAGTGAGGCGATGTCCTATTCTGGGGTTTGGTTTAGTTTTCATGTTTTCCTGGACAAAAAAAATCAAGTCTGAAATGGGAAGTGTAATTAACATGCATTCTAGGTTTCACGGAAAAAAACAAACGTATTTTGCTTCTGACTTAGTCTAATTGAATGCTAATTCAGTCAAATAGCTTAGCAAAGCACTTAGCACCCTTTCCTATCTAAAGAGTGTGTTGTCCAGAGTAAAAACTGTTGAGTGTATTTATATCTGATGGGCTTTGGATTATATAGGCCTCTAAATCACGTTTTACATGACATTTACATGCAGTATGTCCGGTGTATATATACATATCATATGATACGATAATATCTAGAGTTGGCTCAATAACAATAAATTGTTATTGCTGTAATGATCAGTGATTGGGTTGTGTTTTGTTTGCACAGATTTAAAATTTGCTGTCTCTTTAAATTTCCGCTTGTTTGTTCTGTTGCCTTTGTGGCCGCGTAAGTCCATATGCGATTGTTACCATGACAATTAATCTTACTCCATATATAGAACATTAGCACGCTGCACTGTTAGAAAGCAGGCAGCGATCTGACCTTGTGTGTGTTAATGACTTTGAGAACAGAGACACACACACACACACACACACACACACACACACACACACACACACACACACACACACACACACACACACACACACACACACACACACACACACACACACACACACGTTATAGTCTCCCAGGGCCGGACTTACATACAAATTCATTTTAATTTTCATAATTGTCTCCTGCCACAAAGTGGTCCATCTGGCTCGGTATAGACACAACACACACACACCAACAGCCGCTTGGTGATAGAGCTCCGCTCGTAGCCAACCCTCATCCGACTGACTGCTGCGAATGTAGCAGCATGCACGCTTTCTATTGGCTAAGCCACTAGGCATCACTTGCTCTTCAAAGCCTATTGCAGTAATCCTTCAGTGCAGAGGGCACACATTTACGAAACAAAACGAAAACACAGAACTCTGGGTGAACGAACGAAATACAAAAAGCGGGAAAAACCTCACGCACTCGTGAATAATTACTCAGTTTATCAGTAGCTGACTCACAAAATATATATCTGTCACCTGGCTTTATGCTTTTTTTTGGTAGGGCTAGCGAATAGAGATGATGCTTCTTACTTTGCTCTCTCTCGAGTAGCCCTACTCCTCCAACCAACACTTATGGGCTGTGTCCAACAGGTCCAATAACAACAAGGTTGTGTCATGGCAGCCTGTATTCCATAAGTAGCTGGGTTTCCGTCTAACAGTCTAAGCTACTTTTAGGCGAAAGGAAGTTCGTACAAAACCAAAAATAAGGAAATGCTAATTAATTGTGTTTCAATAAACTAGTTGGAGCGAACAAACTACGTCAGTGATGACGGATATCGGGCGGTGACATAGACTGTATAAATAAGGGCGGTAAAAATCTAGAGGAAAACAAAACCATGTGAGACAAAATTGATAGCAACGTTATATGCAAAGTGGATGAGACCCAGGAACAATTTGATCTCCTCACCGGTCTACACGCACCTGTTGTTGCTAGCCATGTTTTGCAAATTAAATCAATTCGAATCAGTCAAAAAACACCTCAAGCAAGTGTATCAACTTTATGCAAATCCGAGTAAGTGGATTCAAATTTAACCGTTCCTTCAACATTTTCTAATGCAATACTTCAAAAACGCGAACCTTAATATGGTGATGGAAACCCAGACTATTTTCAACACTGCTGATTTTGTGTTGATTTTGTGAACTTTTCGTTCTTGTCCTTTCTTTGATCTCTCCGCCATGGTGAATTAAGATATAATCTGGCCGTTTGCCAGCAAAGACCTAATGGGTTTCATTAGCAGTACAACACTGCTGTCTAGTGGATGGGGACGCGTGGTACAGGCGCCATGTTGTTCCCGCTCCAAGAAGGGACTGGCGGACCCATCCCACGGCGGGTCATTAGCGGTATCGAAGTGTATCTGTGTACAGTGTGTGTGTGTGTGTGTGTGTGTGTGTGTGTGTGTGCTTGTGAGACATGAGTGGTGCACTGCATCGGCCACCACAGGGTGCTCTTCTCCCCTCGACGTTGCAAGAGCAATGGGAACGGGACCCCATGGAAACCCGGAGAATGGGAAACGATCGGCAGCGTCCCAACTGTGTTTGTTATTCAGAGATTTCCCCTTGCCGCCCTCCTGGCAGTTGCCATGCCGACTGAGAAGAAGGCAAAGAACGTATGCGTGTGGCCATGGTGAAGAAGGAGCTAAAAAAGAAGAGTTGTTCTCAAAACTACCCACCCAGGTTAGCCTTAAGCATCCTGGTTAGCCAAAAGGCTAGTTTGGTGAAGGACTATGGCAATATCCTTCCTTTTCTCCATATCTCTGGCGAAGGCTGGTCACCTTCTACACCTTCTACTTGTAGGAGAGTAAAAGCGTTCCCCCACAACAGAGTTCAGCGCTCCAATCTCTGGCTAGTTGGACAAGAATTGACGGGTCGAGAGAATAGATTCAAGAGATTCAAGAATCAAGATGTTTTCAAGAAGTACAATTTCCCAAGTCCCAATTTCCTCCAACAGTATGAATTCCTTAAATGAAATACTATATGCTATAGTATGTAATATACGTATACTATACAACACTATACTATAACAATACTGCGCACAATAAAAAGAACAATAAAGTGACTGAAAGATGATATATAGATATATTGAATTGTGCAAAAAACTTTTTAAAAGCATTTTTAAATGCCAGTAGTGCAGCAGCATCATGAATACAGTGCAGCACAGTGCAGAACAGTGCAGTAACTGTAATGAGTCCAGAAAGTCATACAGCAAAATAATGAAAGTGTTTGACAGTGTAATGTAATATAGATGACAATGTTATGATAGTAGCCTTGCATGTGTAACAGTGAGTGACCCACACCGGGTTCAAACTCACAACCCCAAACTCACGGCATGAGAGGCGGACGCTCTTACAAGGGAAGCTACAGGCTCTTGATTTATTCACTGCCCAGCACTACCGGCTGGCTTCTGTTTTCACTCACCTTACCGCTGTGACCCTTATCCGGGTCACAGCACCAATGTAACAGGGAGAGTCCCCCTGCATGAGAAACAGTTGCTCTAACAAGGAAAGCTAAAACCCACAGGCACCTTGCTTCATCGCTAGAATGATGTCTTTTAGGTGTCGGGGAGTGAGGTTTACTCACTGCACGGCACACTGCCTGGCTTGTTACACATGGCTGACACCGACGTCGGTGGATGAGTGGATGAAAGGGAAGCAATGATTGTAAAGTGCTTTGGGTAAAAGCGCTATATATATGCAGTCCATTTTCCACATCCGTGACATAGAGCATGGTGCTTATCGGTGGGAGATGTACCACTCGTGTCGAAGATTCTAGTGTGCAGAGAAACATGCATCCCATCTAAACGAATGCTCTGGAAGAGAACCAATTGAATTCCATCGCTGTCAACATTCTGTTATTGTCACAGTTTTGCATTCCTGTCTCCACATCACTCTCCCGTATAGCCACGCCCCCTAATCACGTTCCACATTCCTGTCTCCTCGCTCCCACTACACACTACCGGATAGCCACACCCCCCTTGTTAAGTCTCACCCGCAGCTGCAGCGCATCATTATTACGTCCCTACTTAAGTCTACCCCGCACACTCACACGGGGCCAGATTGTTCTGGACTATGCAGACATTCCAGCGTTCTGATTCCTGTTCATGTTCCTGATCCTCTGCCTGTCCCCGATTACGCTTCCGCCTGTTCCTGCCCGGTTCCCGATCCACCGCCTGTCCCTGACTACGTCTCTGCCTGTCCCTGCCTGGTTCGTCTACCCGGCCCGGTTCCTGATCACCTGCCTGTCCCCGACTACGTCTCTGCCTGCCCCCGTCTGTGTGATATTACCAATAAATATCACAAACTGTCCATCTGACGTCTGTTCTTCCTGCATTTGGGTCCCACCTACACCCGGCCGTGACAGTTATTAAAATTTGTTGACGTGAAAGTATTAGACGAGAGTAATTAGGAGTGTAAATCGCACACTATTTTGTAAGAATCTGTGTTACTAATAACGTTTCATTATTAACGCACATCCTAGTCCTCTCTTGGCGAACGAGCACGTCGTCTGACGGTGTACAATGACTTTCTGAACGTAAGTGATGCAGCCATGCAATGACAAGTAACAAAGTCACGCCTGGAATCGCCTTGGCAACCCCAAATACAACCGAACAGCTGTCCTTGGGTTTGATTTGTGTTTCTCCGTCTTAAAACAAAATGCACTTCGGTGCTCTGTAATGTCCCTCCTGAGCTCCTGGATCCACTCCAGCTGAGGTCGAGCCAACTGGCAGACTTCACCAGCGGCTGCCTCCGCCGGCAGGTAAGATGGATGCACGGCTTTGAAAGCGCCATCGCTCACGCTGACACGGCTACAGGTTATTTACACACCAACGCCCCCCCCCCCCTCGATTGGTACAGCCGAACACACCTGAACCAAGCGAACCCAGCTGGAGATTTACAGGATATAAACGGTTGTTTTGATGGTAAAATAGATGCTAGTATAGGTGATCGTTTTTTTGTTAACAAAGGAAGAAGGAGCCGTCCCCGATCTGAATTAGCAGCAGTGCAGCTCTGCTCATGTCAAAGTTCAGGAGGCCAAGGGGGCAGGGCCCCCCCACCCCCCACCTCCCTGTTGACCCGGACTGGGCCACTTCACCCTAATGAAGGCGATGGTAATGATGATGGCATGCACGGTGAATGTGTAAATGTATATTTATAGATGCAGTTTTTATGCATACATAGTGGTGGTGAGCTGTATATCCGTATCCATACTGCTCCTGGCCATGAATAATATATCAATATAAATATACAGCGGTTAACTGAAAGCTGTGGGGAGAGTAGTCACACACTGGAAGTAAAATATAAACGACAGGATGTGTGTGTGTGTGTGTGTGTGTGTGTGTGTGTGTGTGTGTATATATATGTGTGTGTGTGGGGGGGGTGGGGGTCAGAGAGGGGAGGCAAGGGGGGGGGGGGGTCATGAAGGAAGGAAAGAGAGTGTGAAAGCCCTCTGGGAAGGGCACAGCGGTCAAGGTCAAGACCCCCAAGAACTCCTCCTCTCCCCCCCCCCCCCCCCCCCAACGAGCTTTGCAGGACAGAGCATGCATGCCTACCGGGTCTCTTACTGTTATATCCTATTCAGTATTCAGTGACAGCCAGGCTAAAGAGGCTAAAGATGGATATGCTAATACGTGTCAACCACCGAGGATAGATCTCGTCAAGCTGTCAACCACCCCACGCCCCCAGCCCCACCCCACCCCACCCCCTACCCTCCAGAGGTGCAGGGGTGGTGGGCCATGGCTAGGACAGCTTCACTCTCCAACAGAGAAAGCAGTGCTGCGGAACAGCCGTGACAAGGTGTTTCTCACAGCTATACCGCCACACTTTATGTAAATGCAGCATATTGATATACATTCATGAACTGTATTTGTGTCATAAATGCAATGTGTTTATTGTCATCTGCCACGGTGTGTGTGTGTGTGTGTGTGTCTGTGTGTGTCTGTGTGTCTGTCTGTCTGTCTGTCTGTCTGTCTGTCTGTCTGTCTGTCTGTCTGTGTGTGTGTGTGTGTGTGTGTGTGTGTGTGTGTGTCTGTGTCTGTGTCTGTGTCTGTGTGTGGGCGACAACAAAAGCCATGCCGGGAAAGAAAATAACTTGACAAGCCCCATGACAACGAACGGCATTGTAAATTCACAACATAAGTTCAGCAATCAACGTTTCGAGGTCCCAGGGTAAAAGGGAGCGGGAGTAGGTGAAATATTTTGTTGACACAAATAAGCAAATAACAATAAAAAAACAACACCAAAAAATAACAAATCAAACACCTCCACCTCTTTCAGTAAGTATGTGTTTGCAGGGTCAAGTGCTCAGGCTCCGAGTGTCTCATCCATAATTGATCAAGATCAGCTGCTGTTCCTCAAGCAACACTTCCGCCGATCGATTGGCTTCGCAGCCCAGCGGGTTTACGGGCATGTGAAAAGCTCTGGACTTGGTTTCCCGTGGCGGTGGTGATTGACAGCTACAGCCACAAGAACAACAACAACAACAACAACAACAACAACAACAACCACAACAACAACAGGCTTAAACAAGCTAAACCAGCTTCTTGTTGAGATACGCAGCTCATCAACCGGGGTGTCATGTCCAGAAAATGATGTTAAGTTAATTGAATTTGTTTTTGTCTTGTGCTTGTGGTGTTTTGTGATTTCCTGTTTTATTTTGGGAATGTAACTTCCCCCTCATGTTTTCCCGCCTGTGTGATTGTCTGCCCCAATGCACCTGATTGTTACCACCTGTTCCCTGTTACCTTGCGTTTAAAGAGTCTGCGTCTTCCTTTGTTCTGGGCCAGTTCGTCTTGTTTCATGCCAGAGAACCAGCACTTTGTTTCCAAGTCATGCTACGACGCCATTATCAAGTTTTTGTTATGTTGTACTTTGCATTTCATCAGTAAAGACTCTTTATTTTTGATACTTTTGTCTCGAGCGTCGTGCATTTGGGTTTGAGGTCCATAGTTCGGTCGTGACACCGGGGGCGTGAAAAAGCTTCTGTCTTTCTCTCTCTCTCTCTCTCTCTTACACTTTTGCCCTCCAGAAATGAAGGTTGTTTGAATGTTGAATGATAATAAAGTGCCTTTAATTGGGTCACGAGAGGCGGCCTATACAAAGAGCTATCGAAGCCTGTCCTGCAGAAATAAGTCGTCCACCACTGGAGGAGCGCTGTTGTCTGCTGTGCCTACCGTCGGACCGGACACACAGCCGTCAGCGGTAGACCCACGGAGGAGAGAGAGAGAAAGTGCAGAAAGAAAGGAGGGCACA
This sequence comes from Muraenolepis orangiensis, assembly GCA_027704905.1. Lineage (NCBI taxonomy): Eukaryota > Metazoa > Chordata > Actinopteri > Gadiformes > Muraenolepididae > Muraenolepis > Muraenolepis orangiensis. The sequence continues at coordinate 17,906,640 of CM051016.1, read as the reverse complement.
GCCAAGGGTCCCTTCTAAGGATCGCGTCGATGTGTGTATTAGTTCTCGCTGCTGTTGCTAGGGTAACGGTAAAGTGGAAAACACATACATAGAGCTAGGACCAGAAGAATGTCTGGGATTCGACCGTTGCTTCCTAAAGTCACATTACTTTATTAGGCTGGCATTAGAGCGGCAGGATAGCTCAGTCTGTTGGGGCTTGGCTTGGGAACCACCAACCTTGGGAAGGTTGCCGGTTCAAGTCCCCGCAACACCTGGGCACTGCCGAGGTGCCCTTGAGCAAGGAACCAGACCCCCTACCTACACTGCTCCCTGGGCGCTGTGTATATAATAGCTGCCCACTGCTCCTAATACTAGGATGGGTTGAATGCAGAGAAACAAATTTAATTGACATGTATGTGTTTTTTTGTTTTTTTTTAACTAAAATTTGGTTGCCCTACATAGAGACCTTACATTTGAGAGGTCAAATTCTGAAAGATACTTGAGTGACATTGTTGCTGTTTGGTTGGTTGGTTCTTCGTGTTTATCGGTCATTGTGGGCAAAAGCAGCCTAGCGCCTCACTGGCTCTAAGCTGTTTTGCTAAATGCAGACGGAGCTGATGGAGCAGCTTAAGACTCCGGGCGTGTCAGGAAGCTGCTCCTGAATAATTAAAGGGGAACGGTGAAAAAGTGTTTAGGGTAAAAAAGAAGAGAATCTATATCTGGAGGATTAAATCCTCTTTATTGGTCACATACACACGTGTTGCTCTGCATTTAACCCTTCCTAGTATTGGGATAAGTGGGATACAGCGCCAGATGAGCAGTGTAAATGTGGGTCTGGTGCCCAGGTGTTTCGGGGACTTGAACCGGCGACCTTCCGGTTCCCAAGCCAAGTCCCAACAGACTGAGCTACTGCCGCCCCTAGATACGAAATACAGAGATTTACCTTAGTCCAATGTTAGTTCTCCATTCGGCATCTCCGTAACCACATAGTACTCGTCAACAGTGTTCAACAGATGCAGGGTGATGTTGTGTAGTTTGATACTGCAGGGTGATGTTGTGTAACACGCGTGAACACACACACACACACACACACACACACACAGTCACACACACACTCACACAGGACATTTCATTTAGTTGTAAATTAAGGACTGGGAGGAAACAGGGTGTTTTTAATTCAATGCTCGAGGGCATTGAATGTGTCACAGCTAGCCAATAGAAACTGATCCATGGCTGTTAGTCAGGAGCTGTCACTCAATAGCCAGTAGATGCCATGTACTTTTAATTTAGCACCCCTGTTAAAAAGTAGCTCTAGGACTCTCTCTCTCTCTCTTTCTCTTCTCTCTCTCTCTCTCTCTCTCTCTCTCTCTCTCTCTCTCTCTCTCTTTCTATCAACATGCTAGATGCAAACTGATATATTGGCATGGATGCCTATCTCTTTCTCCATCTATTCTCTCTTATTGCTCTCTCTGGCTCTTTCTCACTTTCTTTCGATATACAGTGTATCTCTCTCCCTCACACTCTCTCCATCTTTCTCTCTCTGATGCTGTATCCCACTTTATTCTCCTTTTTGTCTCATTCTCTCTCCCTATCTCCCCCTCTTGCCTCTCCTATGGTCCACCCTTTCTCTCTCTGTCTAATCCTTTCTCTATTTCTCCCTCTCTGCCCCCACTTCTCTGTCTCCCCTTCTTCCTTCTCTCTGTATTTGTCTCTCTCTCCTCTGTCAACCCCCCCCTCTCTCCCTCTACTTCTCTCTCTCCCCTGCCCTCCCTATTCCTCTCTCACTCTCCCCTGCCCCCCCTCCCCATCCCTCTCCCTCTCCCTCTCTCCCCTTCCCTCCCTCTCCCTCTCTCTCTCTCCCCTGCCCCCCCTCCCCATCCCTCTCCCTCTCCCTCTCTCCCCTTCCCCCCCTCCCTCTCCCTCTCTCTCTCTCTCCCCTGTCCTACCTCGCCCTCTCTCTCTCTCCCATGCCCACCCTACCTCTCCCTCTAACTCTCTCTCTCTCTCTCTCTCTCTCTCTCTCTCTCTCTCTCTCTCTCTCTCTCTCTCTCTCTCTCTCTCTCTCTCTCTCTCTCTCTCTGTCTCTCTCTCTCTCTCTGTCTCTCTCTCTCCCATGCCCACCCTACCTCTCCCTCTAACTCTCTCTCTCTCTCTCTCTCCCCTGCCCTCCCTCTCCTTCTCTCTCTCTTACCCATGCCCTCCCCCTTCCCTCTCCCTCTCTCTCTCTCCCCGCCCACCCCCTGCCCACCCCTCTCCCTCTCCCTGGCTGTCGAGTGAGATGGAGTAGTGAAAAACAGAATTGATGAAGAATGTCCATTGAAGGAAGATGGATGCCGTAATGTCCACCTGAGCCCGACCTCCACATCCCTGAGCTATGCTCTCCTTTCACTTTTTCATTGATGTTGTTTAAATTTAACCTTGACGTCCACAAAGGACATACTATAGTGGATCGGACAAAAGAAAAAATTTTAGATCATGATGTCATGATGTATTTTTAATAGTTACTATTTATTGCTATTTATGAGATTATTATTACTGTTCCCGTAAGCAAACGTTTGAAAATGATTGATTATACCTATTCTAAATTATATTATTTCTGTGTACATTATCATTTCTGCTTTATCAGACTTAAATTAGTTTTCAATTATTGTGTTGCCTTTTAGCACATACAAAACTAGGCACATCGCAAGGACTTAATATCTCAGTTAAAATTGCAGTTAAAAACCAACATATAATACATACAAACAAAAAATACTAATATTGAAGTATCTCCCAGTCCTAAAAGTCTGAGGTGTTGAGATGTTGTATCTTTAATATAATATCTAACATAAATCAAGGGACATTGGTATACGGAGATATTTTAGTTTTTTCTCCTTAATAGTTTAGTGTGAAGATATTGTTTGCTTTTTACTGTGCCCATTGGCTGCAAATGTCTCACAAATAGATAGATTAAATGACGTAATTAAATCGAACAAAATGAAATTTTCAACCTGACATTCAGACCATAGAAATTCCCCAGCCGCCTAAATGATGCACCGTTTTCAATCACATCATATTATAACATTGTTTATATTTACCTAGAAGGGGCGGAGGTTATGTTTGGTCTGTCTGTTTGTCAGATTACTTTCGTATGTTAAGTAGTTGATTCGATTTTGGCGCAGATCTGGAATCAAATTGGGACCCAGGGGACCTTGGAGGGACGGAGGCATGCGCTTTACCGAGTGCCCACTTAGTTTGTGTTTTGTTTACATTAACGTTTACCTAAGTACATTTTATTATTAATAATATATATAATAATAATAATAATAATAATAATAAGGAATAATAACCCTTCGCACCAATGTCCACTCCCCCGAAATAAAATCACAATATTCGAATCTTAACTGAACTAGGTCCATTTTTTTTTTACGTGGTGCCTTTTGCTTCCCCAGTACAAATCGTGTTGTATTTTAAGTACTTATTCCATTTGGCTTTTTATTTAAAAACTTTTATTAAAGAGGTATTATGGAGTTTCGCCATGTCCCCAGTGCTGTTCATTCAACTTCAATAAAAAAAAAAAAAATATATATATATATACATTTTCAAATATTACATGATTATTTTTAATCAGATATTGTTTTAATAAAATAAAACAAAATTATACAAAAAATATAAATTCTCATTGACATCACTCTGACGTCACACCAGTGGAGGGCAATTCAAAAACAGTGGTAGGCTGTACGATTATCTACCTATTAAGTGAGGAGTTTGATGTGTGTTTGAACATCACGCATTGAGGAGTTTAAAATAATTAAAGATTCCTCATCGAGTATTCAAGGTCATGCTAGCCATTATGCTAACACAGGCAGGCTAACAAAGGCTAACTTTAGTTAGTTCAAATGTCCACCCTTTTAGCAACCTAACAGGATGGACATATGTATATATATATATATATATATATATATATATATATATATATATATATAGTAATGTTGACTTATAACAATATGTGTTGCCATGTATGTTTTCCCTATTTTAACTCAACAGCAGCATTTTCTTATATTTATTTTTTATAACTAATGCATTTGTGTACTGATATGTATATTATATTGTATATTATTATGTATAGGATATAGGTATATTACCTAAAGGAAATGCATGCATACCCCCACTAAGTGCAGCTGCATTACAGAGGACGCCGTGATGCTGACCCAGAGAGAAGACAGCAATACCTTGAGAAAGAGAGTGACAAATGGAGAAGGGACAGAGATAAAGGCATTAAGACTGGTATCAATGAAGTCTGTGAGAGAGAGAGAGGAGGAGGAGGAAGAAAAGGTGGAGGTAAAGAAAGCAGCCAAGGGCCAGAGCCAGAAAAGTATCCAGAGGCTGAGAATCACAGGACACTCCCCCTGCAACTCCAGAGATTCAGCCAGAGCCTCAGCCTGAGCCAGGGCCTTCAAGGTTTGAGCCTTCAAGTTCAACTTCAGTTCATGGCTAACCCCCTCTACACCCATGGGATTGTGGACTCCAAGAACATTAAGGAGATGGCTGCTATGGTGACTGCGAAGATTGCCGCCTCACCACTCACCCGACCTTGAAAGCAGCCACGGAGGAAATTGTACCAGTTGTACAAGATCTGTTGAAAGGACAGGTGAGGAAGAGAGGAAGACCGTTACCCTTAAGAAGGAGGTGCACAGCACAGAAGCACAACTGGTCAGCCGTCTCTTCAAAATTTGTAAGCACCTATTTGACATCTGGTGGCAATATGGTGCTTACAGAAAGCTACGGAAAAGCCTCCAAGACGAGTGCATAATCCACATCGACTTTAGTGAAAACTACTTGTGCAAGTATCACAATGAGATCCAGTCTGTGCATTTTTGGGGGATCCCACCAAAAGGCAACACTGCACACGGTGTACTGTACACCACTGAACAGACACAAATATCATTCTCTTCGATCTCGCCCTCACGAAGACATGACCCACCAGCGATCTGGGCCCACATTGAGCCTGTCCTGGAGATGGTGAAGACAAATTACCCAAAGGTGGAGAGGCTTCCCTTCTTCAGTGATGGCCCAGCAACCCAGTACAAATAGAAGGGCAACTTCTACCTCCTGTCCACTGAGCCATTCAGGCAGCTGGATACTGGACCTCCTTGGTACCGCCGCCAGGTGGTGAGGATGGGCAGCACCACCTCAGAGCCACTGACCCTCAACATGGGAGCCCCCCAGGGATGCGTGCTGAGCCCTCTCCTCTACTCCCTCTACACCCATGACTGCATGGCTATGCACAGCTCCAACGTCATCATCAAGTTGGCTGACGACACGACAGTGATGGGGCTGATCGCCGGCGACGACGAGACAGCCTACAGGGAGGAGGTTGGATCACTGGAGCAGTGGTGCCAGGAGAACAGGAGAGCAGCCTCAATGTCAAGAAGACCAAGGAGCTGATCGTGGACTACAGGAAGCAGAGAGGAGAGCACGTCCCTATCTCCATCGACGGTGTTGCAGTAGAGAGGGTCAGCAGCTTCAAGTTCCTCGGCGTGCACATCTCCAAGGATCTCACATGGTCTACGCACACCACACACATGGTGAAAAGGGCCCAACAACGCCTGTATTTCCTCAGGCGTCTGAGGAAATTCAGCATGGGCCCCCGCATCCTGAGAACATTCTACACCCGTACAATCGAGAGTGTTCTTACAGGGTGTATCACCGCCTGGTACAGGAACTGCACCGCACTAGAGCGCAGAGCGCTTCAAAGGGTGGTGCGGACGGCCCAGTATATCGTTGGACGTGAGCTTCCCTCCCTCCTGGATATATACCACAAGCGGTGTGTGGCCAAGGCCAAACGCATCATAAAAGACAATGCCCACCCCAGCCACAAACTGTATTCACTTTTACCGCCAGGCAGGCGATACCACAGTATCAAGTGCCGCACAAATAGACTTAGAGACAGCTTCCACAGTCAGGCCATCAGGCTGCTGAACAAGGGCGTATAGCATATAACAATGTATATTTTATTACATTGATTTATATATACATATTGCTCTTTTTCTGTTCATTTTTATATATTTAACTTTTTATTCTATTCAGTTTTAACTGCTGTCTGTCGTCGGGTATTGCACATACGATTTTCACTCATTGCTTATACTTGTGAAGTGACAATAAACTTAACTTGAACTTGAACTTAAAGACATTTCTTTGAGGCCAGCCATGGCAAAGGAGCTCCAGATGGCGTCCGTGGGTTGCCTTCACGCTGTTCCAAAAAACCTTTACAGAGGTAAAGATGCCCCGCACCCCTGCAAAAACACTCAAGTCTCACTCTCACTCACTCACACACACACACACACACACACACACACACACACACACACACACACACACACACACACACACACACATTGATTGTTGTGATTGAATATTATATATCTCATACTACTGTATACCATCGCTTCTCGCCTCAGATCCCTGCGCTGACTCCTGTTGAGGGCACAATGAGGATGCACCAGGTAATCAGCCTCTGGGCTAATCAAGTACAGGGACATCAGTTGTTCCTGTCAGAGGCGGGATGGCGTTCCAGTTGACACCCCCAATGCAGAACAGAGAGACCCAATGGCGACCAGAGGCAGTTGACAGCACGTACATCGGAGAGTGGTGTGTTTGTTGTGTGACGATGACGACGTGTACCCTGGCATCATCATTGACGTGGAGACGCATAGCATTCCAGTGAAGTGCATGCATCGCAATGGGGTGAACAAATACTTCTGGACAACACCTCGTGAAGATGTCAGCTGGTATGCAGATGACCAACTTCTGTGTCTTTTATATCTACAGGCACTCGACAAGCACTCCTATTTATCTGGAGAAGACCACATGGAAATATCTACAATACCACTTGGGGAACTACAACTAGAAATGCGCTAGGGGCAGGGTCTGGAGCCACATGGGGCTGGACTTTGGTCTGCTACCTTTACACCGGTGGGAGCCCCCACATCACAGCTTAAGAGGAGTCTATCACATACATGCACACACGCAATCACAAACACACTCATATGTATTTAGATATTTTCCTTTTGTGTTCCAGTTCTTCTTTGGTCCATCATAAACCAAGTGTATTCATGTTAGAATGAATAAAATTTATTAAATCACATAAAGGTTTTGTCATTTGTTGGTGTTTTGTCCACCCTGTTAGACCTCTTGTCCACCCTGTTATGTTGGTCTTTTTTTTTTTTTAACATTTCCAAATATCAAGTGAATATTTGGAGTTTCATAAAAATATGGAAGGGGTTGATTATACATGCTAGAAACTTTGAGTAATTATAATCATAATTCATTTTTCTTAAGAAAAAAAGTGAAAGAATATGTCCCGTTCTTTTTTTTTGCTGTTTAAAATTAATTGTATTGTAAATAAAAAATATCTGATTAGAGTGAGGGACATACAATTCATTATTTTAATTGCAACTATGCACTGAAAACACAATTAAACAGTTATGTCTAAGTCAACAGTACAATAATACAATTTAGGGGCCTGAGCTTGACAAATATGTTTTTCAGCAAATTATATATGTCCTTTATATATAATAGAACATTAAAATATACTGTTGGTAAATCCACTTTTTTTTTATCCCAAGTTTTGGCACTCTACGTTGGCCGTCATCACCATGGTGATTGACGCGTGTCACGACTAGCTTAGCTTAGCTTGACATGCTGTTTGACAGGGAAAGGGAGGCGGGCACAGAGCTCAGTTTCAGAATCAGAATCAGAATCAGAAAGTGGTTTATTGCCATATACCGTTGTAAAAACACGCATTGGAATTTGACACGGGTCACAACAAAGTAACGTACAAAACAAAACAGTACAGACAAGGCAAAACAATACAAAACAATAAGTCCAGTGCAAATTTAGCATTTTGAAATATAAATATAAATATAAGTATAAATATAAATATAAATATTGGTCTGTATGAGTGGGTGTATGAGGGCTGGGTCCAGTGGGGGGGGGGGGGGGTCGAGGGGAGAGGTGCAGAGAGACTGGGGCCTGGGTGAGAGGGGTCGTCATGTCGCTCTTTGAAGTGTTACCTCATTAATGTCACGCTGTAAGTTTTCTTAAAACTTATCACTGAGATCCAAGGCTGTATACTTCTCTTGAGTTATGACGCTGTACGTGTGTGTAGTGTATAGTACTCTATTCGTCCAGCAGAGGGCGCTAATATTAATGTTCAGATAGAGATTGAAAAATAAATGTGCGTTCTATCATAATAAGTACGATAAAACAAGCAGAATATAAAGAACTACATCTGTCTTAACCAAATTAAGTACATGAATAGTTGCCTATGATAGTCATTATGGCACGTTTTATTACACAGTTATTAAAGTAAACAAAAGGTCTGTAATTATTTATTAGTTATTACATTACAACACACTTCATAGTAACACAGCTTATTTTCGCCGTTGTTTGATACTTGATACAATAAATCAGGTTTATCCCTCACCTCCCACCTCCTGGTGGGCAGAGGGTCATCCTGTTGGAGGTATATACAGTATAATGGCCACTTGTGCACAATCGCTCACGAGAAGCTCCTGTTACGTTATCCATTCATCAGCAGATTTGTCTTAACACAACAAATACATATCCACTCAGGGGTGGGGAGGGGTTGAGGGGAGAGAGAGTTTATTACAGACATGCGCAGTACATGGTCACTTCAGGGGTCCACACAGGGACTAACAACCGTCCAATGAAATGCCTGTAAACGAGGCTGCATTACACACAATACACTATGTTCAATACCCCCACTCAGGCTCATCTTTACAGCAGACAAAAGTCAATGCCCAGAAAATGTTTAAGTTCCCCTAGATCCATCCCATCCATCCATCTTCTCCCGCTTATCCGTAATTCTTGGTCGCGGAGGTAGCAGCTTCAGCAGGGGACTCCAAACTTCCCTCTCCCTGGCAACATCGACAAGCTCTGACTGGGGGATCCCGAGGCGTTCCCAGGCCAGTGTGGAGATGTAATCACCCCACCTGTACCTTGGTCTGCCCCGTGGTCTCTTCCCAGTTGGATGTGCCTGGAAAACCTCCCTCGGGAGGCGACCAGGCAGCATCCTTACTAGATGCCCGAACCACCTCAACTGGCTCCTTTCTACGCGACCGAAAGGCCGAAAGGACGAGATCTCGAATACAAGTGGCCGAAATGAGTTTCCTCAGGAGGGTGGCTGGTATCTCCCTGAGGGATAGGGTGAGAAGCTCAGTCACTCGTGAGAGACTAGGAGTAGAGCCGCTGCTCCCCTAGATCCTTCATCTTAAATTTATTTTTCAGCATTTCTTTCGTCTGGTCGTTGTTATTGGCCGCAATTAACAAATTGCCCACCCAAATGATCAGGATCACCCTTTCACCCTCAGATTGTTTTTCATAAACGCAATTATCTGCTGCGTTTTGTTCAAAATCATTTTCTACTAGGTGATTGATACTTGATACAATAAATCAGGTTTATCCCTCAGAGAGAGAGGGGGGGGGATAAAAATTATAGATTAGGCGCTAAATATCACTGTCTAAAGTGGATAAAAGAAGTGCTGCGAACCTGGCCCAATTATTTTAAAGGACATGCAACTTGTTTCTCCCACTGTGCAGTGACGCACTTAACGCTCCATTTACAGAGCAGGAGATAGCGGTATACATACAGTCAGCGACTAGTTCCGCCTGTGGGCCTTCTGTGTTTGGCTCTCACTCGACTCGAAGTGCTTTCGTAAACACTCAATACGCGGGCCCTGCAGCCACAAGCTGCTATGTTGATTTTGGGGTCCAAAATTGGAGTACACAGAAGAACAAAAAAAATTAGAGAAAATGAGTCAGTGAAGAAACATTCCCCCTTTTTTTTTTTGAAGTCTCAATCGACCACCTCCCACACACGTGGGTCAACAAAGAATTTTTTTTGTTTGTTAAAAGAATGAAAAAAATACCAAAAACTAAGCAGCTGTGCCTATGTGCACTAGTATGTCGTGTTATATATAATATAATATAATATAATATAGTATAATATGCCAAGTCAAGTCAAGTCAAGTTTATTGTCACTTCACAGTTTACAGTTTAGTATAAAGCAGTGATGTGAAATTCTTGTGTGCAATACCCGACGACAGACAGCAGTTATAGAATAAGATAAAATAAAAATAGATAAAAATAGAATAAAAAATAGAATAAAAAATAGAATAAGGAATATAAAATAAAAATAAAAAATGCAATTTATAAAATGCAAAAATCAGCACAGAAAAGAGCAATATATATATATAAATCAATGTAATAAAATATACATTGTTATATGTTATACGCCCTTGTTCAGCAGCCTGATGGCCTGACTGTGGAAGCTATCTCTAAGCCTATTTGTACGACACTTGATACTGCGGTATCGCCTGCCTGACGGTAATAGTGAGTAAAGTTCGTGGCTGGGGTGGGCAATGTCTTTTATAATTCTTTTGGCCTTGGCCACGCACCGCTGGTTGTAAATGTCCAGGAGGGAGGGGAGCTCACCTCCAACGATATACTGGGCCGTCCGCACCACCCTTTGAAGCGCTCTGCGCTCGAGTGCCGTGCAGTTCCCGTACCAGGCGGTGATACACCCTGTCAGAACACTCTCGATGGTGCCGTTGTAGAATGTTCTCAGGATGCGGGGGCCCATGCTGAATTTCTTCAGACGCCTGAGAAAATACAGGCGTTGTTGGGCCTTTTTCACCACGTGTGTGGTGTGCGTGGACCATGTGAGGTCCTCGGAGATGTGCACGCCGAGGAACTTGAAGCTGCTGACCCTCTCTACTGCAACGCCGTCGATGGAGATAGGGCTGTGCTCTCCCCTCTGCCTCCTGAAGTCCACGATCAGCTCCTTGGTCTTCTTGACGTTGAGAAGGTGGTTCAATCGACCATCTGCCTCTCCCTATTGGAGTGTTATTGTGCAGAGACTCTTATTTCAGTAGAATATTGTGCGGTCTAGCCAAGAGAGACGTTCGCCTCTCCCTGACACAACAAGCCAAGGGGAGCACACTTTCCAGTGTGCCCATGTGATCCAGTGGGAGTGTTGTTTTTTTTCCCCTCAAAAAAAACCTACAGACTTCCATTGCCCCCCCCCCCCCCCGGTTTGCGGTGACAGGGGGGGGGGGGGCTCTGATCCAAGTCCTGTGTCAGACACCAGAGATTTGGTTGTAAGTTTCGGGAAGCAGTCAAACCCTGTTCGACCAAATCACTGTCACGTTCGATAACATCATGATAAAACACTGCCATACACAAGGCCTACAGTGTGTGTGTGTGTGTGCATCGCCTCCCACTCGGCAGCAGTCTGATTATTATGCAGTAAAAGGACACTGAAATAACAACTGTTTTTTACAGCGTAAAGTGTGTCACATCTGTACTACATTAGAAGTGACACTATGAGCCTATAAGGGATTGGCGTTGTGGAAAAAGGCACGCTTCGCTCAAGACCAAAAAAAACCAATAAAGACAATAAAATAAAGATTTAATACAGAACACATTCGAGAGACATAAAAAAGTGCCCACCACCCCCACAACCACCACACCCTACTGTCTTGCCGCATAAGCACTTAGTCGCCTCCTCGTCCAGACGTTAATAAATGCCCAATTTCGCACTGGAACACTTTGCAAACCGCTGTCTTCACCGGTTGTTGAATAATTGTTCCTCTAATTCAACCATACTACGTTGTTGTTTTGCCTGTAAACCAAAAATATAAATCTGATAAAAAAACACAACAGACCAAGGAGTTTGGAAAGCAGCTGCATCGTGCGATGGTTCGCATGTAAGGTTGTCTGGCAACTGGAAGGTTGCTGGTTCGGTTCCCACCCCGGCTTAACCCTAACTTCTCCTGATTAGGAGCGGTCCATTTAACCATGCATTTTCATTCATATTTCAATCCTATGTTCACGATTATTTTTTTTTACTTCCATGATAAATGTTTTATTTACGCGAGAATAAACTGTGTGGGGTGGAGGGAGAAAGTCAAGGAAAAACCGCCAGCATTGCTGTTCATGAGATTGACGGGCCGACATTCGTCTGTGCCAAGCGGCCCGTCAATGACCTGTCACATCAGCAGACAAAAGTCAATGCCCAGAAAATGTTAAGTTCCCCTAGATCCATCCCATCCATCCATCTTCTCCCGCTTATCCGTAATTCTTGGTCGCGGAGGTAGCAGCTTCAGCAGGGGACTCCAAACTTCCCTCTCCCTGGCAACATCGACAAGCTCTGACTGGGGGATCCCGAGGCGTTCCCAGGCCAGTGTGGAGATGTAATCACCCCACCTGTACTTCGGTCTGCCCCGTGGTCTCTTCCCAGTTGGATGTGCCTGGAAAAGGCAAAAAAGGAAAAGAGGCAACCAGGCAGCATCCTTACTAGATGCCCGAACCACCTCAACTGGCTCCTTTCTACGCGACCGAAAGGCCGAAAGGACGAGATCGCGAATACAAGTGGCCGAAATGAGTTTTCTCAGGAGGGTGGCTGGTATCTCCCTGAGGGATAGGGTGAGAAGCTCAGTCACTCGTGAGAGACTAGGAGTAGAGCCGCTGCTCCCCTAGATCCTTCATCTTAAATTTATTTTTCAGCATTTCTTTCACCTCACTGACCAGGTCATTGTTATTGGCCGCAATTAACAAATTGCCCACCCAAATGATCAGGATCACCCTTTCACCCTCAGATTGTTTTTCATAAATGCAATTATCTGCTGCGTTTTGTTCAAAATAATTTTCTACTAGGTGATCATGTAATAGTTTGTTCCAATTACGTCCAGATTGTTTTCAACGACTTGTTCAGTTTACAAACCAAATGTTCATTAGTTTTAGACTCTGTTTCAAATCCCTCTGGTTGCTCCATGTATACCTCACAGTCCATCGGGGCATGTAGGTACGCTGTTTTTACATCCATTTGATGAAGCACGAGGTCCTCTTGTGCTGCTTTCTGCATCAGGATTCTCACAGATGTCATACTAGCAGTTGGGGAAAAAGTCTCTTTATAGTCAATTCCCTCTACTTGACTGTAGCCCTCTACTTGACTGTAGCTACTTGACTGTAGACTGTAGCATTGACTGTAGCTTGCAACATATCTGGCATTGAAAGTCTCAGACTGATCGGGCTCTCTTTAATTGCAAAAACCCAGCGCCCTCCCACTGCCCTTTTTCCTTTAGGCAGCTTGCACAGGGTGAAGGTCTCATTCTCTGTGAAAGAGTTCATTTCTTCCTCCACTTTTGAGATCCCTCAGAGCTCATAGCCTCTGTATATGTTTTTGGTACACCAAATACAGCTTTATAGAAATAATCCACATCCTGTTCATCTTCAGTATGTTCCGTCTTACACTGGTACTCTTTAAGATATGGTGGAGCATTTCTATCTCTGGTTGGGTAACGATGTGTGCCCCCACTGTCCCCTTGGATACTAGGTTGTTTATCTCTTTCCCCTCCTGCACCTGTAGTCGCTGTCAGACCTAGTCTGGGGTTGTTCACCAATTCTAGTTGGCGCTACATTCAGCTCAATATCATCATCATAACGGTCTCCATCGTTATGTGGACCTGTTTGAGTCTGGCTATCCTTGCTGTCCTTCAATAGGGACTTCACTAGCCTATGCTTTTTACACTCTTCCTGTCTTTGGAAAATATACATTGTATGCAGGGCTATATTTGTCATATCCAATGAAAATTTCCTTTTCGGATCTTGGATCCAGTTTCTTTTTGTCTTGTTTATAAGCATAGCACTCAGTACCAAACACCATCATGAGGTCAATGTTTGGAGTTTTCCCTGTGTAAACACTATATGGAGTTTGCCCTTGTTTTTTACAATAGCACCTATTGCATATCTGTGCAGCTGTTTGCACCGCAAATCTCCATAGGTTCTTTGGCCATTGACTCTGGAGTAGCATGGGCCCGTAGCATGGGCCCATGTCAAACAATGTTCTCCAATTTCTTTCTGCTGTGCCGTTCTGGTGCGGCGGATAGGGAGCACTAGTCCGATGGCTAATCCTATTCTTTCTAAGCAGATCTTGGAATTCTTTCCCGGTAAATTCCGTCCCATTGTCTGATCTTATAGTCTTTACCTTCCCGTAGGGTGCAGTGTCAGCTAAGAATGTTTCTGTAGCTCTGGCTGTGTCACTTTTTGTCTTTAGAAAGTAGGTCCAAGTCCAACTCTAGTATTTATTTGGCTTTGCTATCAGCCTGCCTATTCCTCGTATCAACACATTTGCCTTCTGTACACATTTCACAGTTGAGAGACATTTTCCCTTCATTTTCATCCCTTCAACTACATTCTCCAATCGGGAGACATCTTCAAAGTTACAATGGCCCAGTATTCTATGCCACATTTGAATATCATGACACCCCTAGACGTCAATGTTAAACCTGGTACCATCATTAACACTCATCCAGTTATTACCTTCTTTGAAATGCAATTCTGCCCCTTTGTCTGTAGCTGCTTTTACTGAGAAAAGATTTTGTGGAAAGGTAGGTATATACAGGGCGTTCTTCAGTAGCACTGTCACCTTATGTCCCTTGCTGTCGACCAGGAAAATCTCCACTTCCCCTCTGGCCTTGGCAACTCCGGTAGTCTTGGTACCGTCGGCTAGTTCAATCACGTGGTTCTTAGGCTTAAAGTTTTTATCGATAGTCTTAAACTTCTTAAAGTCACTTATCATGTGTGATGTCGCACCACAGTCGACCATTAAGCCTTTAGTGTTAACTGTCCTTTTCGTCGGACTACTGTTATCACTCATCTTAAAAAAATACGACCTGTTATTTTCACAGTCTTCGTCGTCTTCTTCTGTTTCTCCTCGGCGCGTGCCCCGAAGTCCGTCTTGGTGTCCGGCTCCCGCCACTGGTCCCGGGCACTCGGCTCGGGTCGAGCCCCAGCGCCCATGCTGGTCAACGGCTCCTGGTTGCTGCTCCTCCCCCGTCACTGCCGCCATGGAGTCCCGCTTTTTTCCTCGGCGCGGCTCATCCCTCCTGCGGTCTCGTCTCCTTTCGTCAGGTACGTTCGGATGGGGTGGCAGTCTAGCTCAGGAGGTAGAGCGGTCGCCTCACAACCGGAAGGTTGCTGGTTCGATCCCCGGCTCCTCCTAGCAAAAACTGTCGAGGTGTCCTTGAGGAAGACCCTAACCCTAACTGCTCCCCGGGCGCTGTATGAATAGCTGCCCACTGCTCCTAATACTAGGATGGGTTAAATGCAGAGAACACGTTTCACTGTATGTCTTCATGTATGTGACCAATAAAGAGGATTCAATCCTCACGATTTGTTGTTTGTTGTTGACACATCCTTGCAATGCATCTTTCGGCATCTGTAGCATTCAATGCTGGCCGCATCTGCATTCCGCCCTCTGCCTCGCCCTCGTGGCATGTAGCTGGCTGTCCCCGCGGCTCTCATCACGTTATCTTCGGTCAAATCACTCGGCTTATATCTTTCAGTCTCCTCAAAACTCCTTAGCTTTGCTTTAAAGACACTGAACGTTAGGACCTTGTTCGTCTGAGTAATATTGACCACAAACGGTATAACTGAGTCCGGCAAGCCTTTCACTACCATTCCAACTTGCAAACCGTCACTAATGTTCTCATCTGCTCTCGACAATGAAGCGAATATTGTCTCAGCACGAACAATATATTCTGTGACAGTCTCGTTGCTCTGCATGGAGGGCTGAGAGCTCGCAGTATAAGCTAACCACACGTGGCTTTCCCTTGCCTGCATAATGCTCCCGTAATATTTGAAATGCCTTACGTCCATCCACGGCTGCTTCTCTCATAATTAGTGACAAACTTTTATCATCTAAAACTTGCACTGATTCCGCATATGCGAAGAATATGTCTATTCTTCCCGGTGTCGGCTTCTCTCAATGCGTCGGCGCCATCGGCATTCGGGTCGATCACTGGCTCGGCCCTGATTGTTCCAGAAAGTCTGCGAAGTTCCAGATGCGCGAGGAATCGCGTTTCCCACAGTTCTCGTAGTTTCTTTCATCACCGTCGAACAACAGCCGGTTAAATCTTTGGCTAGACATAGTGCATAGGGCCCATAACCTGTTACGTTATCCATTCATCAGCGGATTTGTCTTAGCACAAGAAACACACATCCACTCAGGGTCGCGTCGGATGGGAGAGAGAGTTTATTACAGACATGCGCAGTACACAAGTCACTTCAGGGGTCCACACAGGGACTAACAACCGTCCAATGAAATGCCTGTAAACGAGGCTGCATTACACACAATACACTATGTTCAATACTTCCCCTTCCCCTAGTATTGCGGTTTTGCATTTCTACAGGTAAGTACTGGGGAAATATGTCTTGGGGGTGTTTGAGTGTGTTCGTGATTGTGTTAACTTTAATGTTGTTGTTTTTTATATCAATTCATTGTGATTGTTCATGTGTTGTTCATGCTGTTTTGCATTGTTTTGACTGTTGGTTTGGGGTTTAGTCACTGTTTTAGTTCAATGATTTTGGCGCAAATTGTGTAATGGCGTTCCGCTGTTTTCCCTGTAGTCTAGCGTGGCGCCAGGGACAATTAAACATTATGTTGCTCTTTTTACTTGCAGACGCAGAAGTAAATAAGAAATGATATATTGTCTTCTGCAGGTAAGGTTTTCCCTTGTTGCATATTTGCGACATATTTGCTGCAGGAAAATAAAGTTTGAGAACCAGTCTGTCGTCGTCCCCGATCCTGTACTTTCCACGACCGTTACACTTGCAGCTGTAGTGTCTGCTTGATGCATTGTCAAGGGCCTCTTACACACCTGTCATCAGCTAGGGGATGAAACCAACAACAAACACATATACTGTACACACACACACACGCAAGCATGCACGCACACATGCAAGCACGCACACACACACACGCAAGCACCCACGCACACACACACACACACACACACACACACACACACACACACACACACACACACACACACACACACACACACACACACACTGAAGTCAAATGCCAAATGGAATTGAACTTGAATGTTTGACAATATTTACAACATCATCTTTTTTTTATAGGTGAACATAATGGCCACTTATCTCTTGATGGTCAAACATGCACACCCCCTCCCCCCCCCTCATTCCAATAAGGCATATTAAGATATCGTCTTCCACTAGCCATTTGGGCTAACCACGTTGTGATTCTAATCAATGATATGATAACAGGGCAGCGGCCGATCCCCCAGTAGATGCTATGAGCCTATCCCCCAAGGATGTTATAAAGATCTTGGATGACCGCATAGCAACCTGCCCAGTTGACAAAGTGACATCGGGCTCCACTTTGATCAAACAGGATAATAAAATGGAAATCTGGAGGCTTGAATCCTCTTTATTGGTCACATACATGTACACACACACACACACACACACACACACACACACACACACACACACAGTGCATTTAGTTTAGCTGTATTTAACCCATCCTGGTATTATTAGGAGCAGTGGGCAGCTATTGTATATACAGCGCCCGGGGTCTGGTGCCTTGCTCAAGGGCACCAGTCCGTACTTGGTCCGTTTCAGGGACTTGAACCGGCGACCCTTTCCGGTTCCCAAGCCAAGTCCCAACAGACTGAGCTTCTGCCGCACCCTATACCCAATACTCATTCTCTCACAGTACAGCAAAGTGACATCTCTCACTGTACTGTACTGAACTGTACTGTGTTAGCACTTCTTTATACGACTTGCAAGCAAGACACAAAAAACTAGCAAAACATGTGAAATGTGCTTGCTTGTTTTGCGCCCCTAAGCCACACCTGTTGGAATTGATGTGTGAGGTGTGTGTGATAACTCAACAAAAGGTGTGTACAGTGTGTTATGTACGGAATTACATTAAAACAAAGATGTAAGAATTACAATATTGTTTCCTCGAAAACTCTCTTGGATCTGCTGTAATTTTCTGTGTTTATATTTAGTTATTTAGTGAACTACTGTGGAATCAATATTTCTATATGACCATCCCAGATGGCTGACTTATGCAGAGGCTAACGGAAAACAATTAGACCATTGATATGGTGTATTAGCTGTGGATATAAACTGGAAATTGTTAGTGAGTTCCAATTAGCATTGACAGAAAAAAAAACACCCATTATTGGTGAATTTGGCCAAATCATCATTACAGCAAATTGTGCACATTATTTTCTTTAAATTACTTTGCGGAACAGAAGAATACAAAAGCATGGAGAAAAGTATATAAAAGTATAAGCAATGGGTGAACATCTTATGTGCAATACCCGACGACAGACAGCAGTTTAAAAATAAAAATAATAGAATAAAAAAGAAGTAAAAAGTACAAACTGTATAAAGTTTAAAGATTGTATAAAGTTAAAAAAAACTGTATAAAGATTGGGTTGAGCGAGAGAAAGCGAGACAGAGAGAGAGAGAGAGACAGACAGACAGACAGACAGACAGACAGACAGACAGAAATGAGTTCAACGAGGGGGAGAGAGGGGGAGAGACAAGGAGAGCGAGAGCATGAGAGAGAGAAAGAGAGAGACAGAGAAAAAGAGACAGACAGACAGAGTGACAGAGAGACAGGCATAGAGAGAGAGAAAATACTGAGTTGAGAGACATAGACACAGAGACAGGCATAGAGAGAGAGAGAGAGAGAGAGAGAGAGAAATGAGTGGGTTGAGAGAGAGATAGAGAGACACACACACACACACACACACACACACACACACACACACACACACAGAACGACTAGCATGAGCATGAGTGACATCACTTCAATGTCTCCTTTCCTCTCCTCTCCAGAGTGAAGGAGCAGAAGAGGCAGAGAAGCAGAGCTGAAGCTCAGCACCCAGAGGGAACACACCGCTGGATCTAACCCCGCTGACGACCATGGTCCACCTCGACCCCACAAGGTAACCCACACTCGGAGCAATTTAATTGTTGTTGTTCATCGTGATAGATTGACAGTTATATCTCTTGAACTTTATATATCCCTTTCGCACCGTCCACATACTTATACTTAGGAGATGCATATATATATAGAAAATGTATCCAACCAAACAGACCAATTTCAAAAGCAAGTTGAAACGAGATATTTGTTTAGCGAATATGAGAATTAAGATGAAAAATGAAACAATGACTTTGATTCAGACTCAGTGAGAGTGAGAGTTATATTAATATTTCCGAAGCATGTATAATCAAAAAATCCGCAATTATAATTAAGAGTGTTAAACTATCAGCTTTAAGATCGCTTGGATAAAAATAAAATTTAAAATAAATGCTTTGTACTCACCAAAACAACTGATTATTTGAACACAAAATCCATCCTCCTTTCTTTCCTCAAGAAGACTTCAATGACTCTGTTGTACAGTTTATCTGTGCGTTTCAGTTCCACCAATAAGTCCTTTTCTATAGACATGGAGGCTAATGCTGAAAGCCGAGTCTGTCCAGTAGCATATTCTGATGATGTTTGGGCCAGCAGAGAAGGCCTTACTGGCCCTGATGCCACATTGAGTATACTATAGAAGTTAGAAGATAGAAGTCAGATCATCGTCCTAACTTTACAGCCAATGTTCTATTGTTCTATTCGTTCAGGGTATCTCTGATGGATATACACCTCCAGCTCATCCTCCTCCTCGCTCCTTTAACCTCACACACACCGCACCGTGTTTCCACAGCTTTCCGATGAACTCCACCGCCGGCCACCCGTCCTACCAAGACTACCCAAACGGCACCGAATGCGTGGACAACCACATCTGGGATTGGATACACACCGTCCAGCCTTACTACATCCTGGCCATCAGTGTGCTGGGCATCCTGGGCAACCTGTTTGTCCTGCTGGTGTTCTGCCTGCACAAGACATCGTGCACGGTGGCTGAGATCTACCTCAGCAACCTGGCGGCGGCCGACCTGGTGCTGGTGTCCTGCCTGCCCTTCTGGGCGGTCAACGTGGCACACGGCTTTGACTGGCCCTTTGCCGCCTTCCTGTGCCCTCTGGTTGTGGTGGGCATCAAGATCAACGCCTACTGCAGCATCTACTTCATGGTGCTGGTGAGCATGGACCGCTACGGGGCGCTAGTGCACCCCATGTCGCACGGCATGATGCGCAGGCCCAAGTGGGCCAAGCGGAGCTGCGCGCTGGTGTGGGTCCTGGGGCTGGTGCTCACCATGCCCACGCTCCTGTACCGCAGGAGCATGTACGTGGAAGAGTACGACGTGACCGCCTGCAACCTCGACTACCCGGACTTCACCACCCAGTTGATCTGCGACGCAGCGGCCACCGTGTTCGGCTGCTTGCTGCCGGGCTGCGTCATCTCCTACTGCACCCTGCGGATCGTGCGGGCGCTGCGAAAGAACCGGGCGATGGAGAGGTTCAAGGCGGAGCGCACCGAGGGGAAGGCCACGCGGCTGGTGCTGGCCGTGCTCCTGGCCTTCCTGGTCTGCTGGGTTCCCTTCCACCTCAACACCGTGGTGGATGTCCTGTTGGCGGCCAGAGTCCTGAAGTTGCCCTGCGCCCTGACCACGGTGGTGGAGGTGTGCGCCCAGATTTTCACCTTCCTGGCTTTCTTCAACAGCGTCCTCAATCCCATGCTCTACGTCATTGTGGGAAAGAACTTCCGGAAGAAGGTTCGGGAAGTGTTCGAACAACTGTTCAAACGGAGCCTAACAGGCAAGGGCTCCTCCATGCGCTCCCAGCTGTCCGCCACGCTCAAGACCCTCGCGTAAACAAATATTTAAGAAGTACCATTTACCCCAGAAATAAAGGTTGGGTAAGTCACATATAAAACAAAGGACATTATCAAATCAACTTATGTATCCTGAATAAATTCTGTGAGATAGAGCATAATGATTCTCTCAATAGGACATACTTGTTTATTGTGTATTCTGTATATATTTTGTACATAGAACATATACTATTGTGCCAATGTTGGTGTTTCATGTAAGTGAACTTTACAACACGACATATGTTGTGAGAATGAAAATTGAAAAAATAAATAAAAATAATCAACCCAGACTTTAGACTAACATCTCCCTGGTGTGACTCAATGTGTCTGTGGGCTGTGCAGCTACAAAACAAGAACTGCTGGAAGCGTTTCCAGCGGTGACACGGGTCCTGATCCTCCTGTGTGTGGGTTGTAAGTGCAACACATTTCTATTTTATGCATGATTCCATCTGTGAGTTTCACCGGGGCAGACATTGAGTCACTGAGCACTGTGGTCAACGGGCACACCCCTTTTTTGTCCCCGAAATGAAGGGTTTTAAAGCCAGGCAGGAATTCTGCCGAGAGAGAGTCTGTACAACACATTTGGGACAAAAAAAAAACAGTCAGGCAAGAAAATGGCTTTTGCTTGTACCCCTTTTGTTCCTTTAACTTCTCTATAGTGCATTGGTGCTATAGTGATAAGTGAGGTGTGTGTGTGTGTGTGTTTTTGCGAATGTGTGTGGGTGGATGTGTACTCCGTTTGTGTGTGCATGTGTGTCTCTGTGTGTCTGGATGTGTGTGTGCTGATTGGTGTGTGTGTGTGTGTGTTCATGTGTGTCTCTGTGTGTCTGGATGTGAGTTTGTGCTGATTTGTGTGTGTGTGTGTATGTGTGTGTCTCTCTGTGTGTCTGGATGTGTGTGTGTGCTGATTTCTTTGTGTGTGTGTGTGTGTGTGTATTTGTGTTTGTGTGTGTGTGTCTCTCTGTGTGTGCTGATTCATGTGTGTGTGTGTGTGTGTGTGTGAGAGTGTTTGTTCGTGTGCACAGCAGTGTGTGCCAAAGCATTGTGCATTGGCCTACACATGAATGCATGTCGGTTTCTCTTTGAAGGACCAGATAGTGTGAGTGAAAAGAGACGGTCGTCTGTTGCTGCATTTTCCTCTTAAGGTGACGGCATGCGTGCGCTTTGTGCTGATAACACAGCGTTCAGCGTCTGCTTCTCTCCTCACGCTCCATTAAACGCATTATCTCCCACTCACCCGGTGTCAAAGTCTTACAGTAATGAAGACCGGGGCCACACGCATACATTAATCTCTGTTGTTGACGCAGTAAAAAGCTTTACATTCTCTCACTGCACAGTATGAATCACACACGCACGTCGTCGCACTTTTTTCGGAGCTCTCTCTCTCTCTCTCTCTCTCTTTTGGCAACAAACTCTCTCTCTCGCTCTCTCTCTCTCTCTCATGACTGTTCTCCAACCGGTCCCGCGGGCCTGTGGATTTCGAGAGCCTCTCCCAGGATTCCGAGGGCTGGTGCAACCACACCGCAGCCTGGGACTGGATGCACGCCATGCAGCCCGGCTACATGGCCATCATCTGCGCGGTGGGCATGTGGCGGGCGATGCCTTCGTCCTCTCGGTGTTCTGCCACCTGTCGGCAGAACCGGTGCCGGCACCGCATGGCGGCCGGCACCTACCCGGGCCGCCTGGTGGCCGCCAACCTATTCTTAATGTCTACTGTCTGTGGCGGCGGCTTCCACTGGCGTTTCGGCGGCGCCATGTGCCGGCTGGTCAACGTGGTCAACGTGGCATGAACTACTACTGCAGCGGGCTGTTCCTGACGCTGGTGAGCGCCGACCGATACGTGGCCCTCACCCGTCCGCTGTCATCCTCCCCCAGCGGCGGGGGCGGCGGCGGGGGGAGGCGGGGGGAGGCGGGGGGAGGCGGGGGGCCAATAGCCAATAATCCAATAATCCGTAGCCAATAATCACCAAATGTCTCTGGCATATGTCTTGTCATTAGCACTTTCACCTGTCAAAATATCAAAACCTAAATCCTACTATTACGGAAGTTATGTTACATTACAAGTGTTTTCCTCTCATAAAGCTGCGTTAAGACTTTTCCTTACTGGCTCAATAGAGAGGAAAACACTTAATGTCACATAACGTCCATAATGGTAGAATTTAAGTTGAGATATTTTGACAGGTGAAAGGGCTAATGACAAGACATATGCTAGAGAAATTTGGTGATTATTGATCACAGTTTTGTAACTCTTAGTAACGTTAAGCCTTTTCACATTAAGAGATGCAAAGGAAGATCAAGTCAAAACTCTCAATTTAAATGCTTAACAAACTCAAGACAGCCATTAACTAAACATTCAACAAGTGTGTGGAAACAAAATGCAACCAGCTCAACGAGACGCAACACTGCGCCAAAACCAGCAAAGACAAATTAGTCTCACTCACCAATGATGTTCACTTAAAGACCAAATCCATTCTCCTGTCCTTCTGGATGAATGTTTCGATAACCCGGTCATAAAGCCGATCACTGCTTTTCAGATCCAAAAGAAGTTGCGTTTCAATAGCTATAAAAGCTAATGCAGTGAGTCGGGATTGTCCTGTTCTGTTCCTCACATACGTTTTTATCCATTAGAGGGCGGCAAATGTCCTTTCCACAGATGCAGTGGTGACGGGGATCGTTACAATTTTTTTCACTGAATGGTCTTCTTGAAAAGGGTACTAACAACAATTCCGCAACAACATCATCTTCACCTGTTGCCATTTCAACATAAAAAACCAACGTAGAAAAAAACCAACGTTGCACTAAGCTAGATCCTCTGTCTCGAGCCTGTAATGGGACGGGGATCTTCTAGCGTACTATGAACCTGTGGGGAAATCTGAAAGAATACGCCCATTGGCTGCAAACCAATATATGATTGGTTGATCAAATTGTCAATCCAAACGTACGCTCTCATTCAGTTTAAGGGCCAAGGTATTCGTGAGTACTTTGGTTGAAGGATATTCTTCCCAGCAACCCTGAAAAATATCCTATTGGTTGAATTTTTTTTCTAACACAAAACCACTCAAATGCGTAGTGCATGGACCGAGAAAGACAAACAAATCAACGTTAAACTCTGATATAACAGATCAAAAACACAGATACGATTCTCATTTATTCATTTTATTTAAATGTTATTAAGTTGTATTAATACAATTAATTCAAAAAATTTTTTTTCATCTGAGGGTTCCAGGGTCTTCTCTGAATACCTTGAAGGCCCTGATGCTTCACCACTGGTTACATACACTATCATAGTTTTGCTGGACTTTCTGGACTTATTACAGCCTGTACTATGTACTGCACTGTATTCATGATGCTGCTACACTACCGGCACTTTAACAATATTTTTAAATGCTTTCTGCACAATTCAAGACATGAACATATCATCAGTCACTTTAGTGTTCTTCTTATTGTTATTTTTATTGTGTACAGTATTTGTCTTTTTATAGTATAGTGTTTCAGAAAATTCATACTGCAGGAGGGAATGGGGAGTAAGCGTTCCTTTGTACGTGTTGCATATGGCAAATACAAATCTTGAATCTTAAATCTTGAAGTGGGTTTCCGGCCCCCAAAGGTTGGTTGGTAAGCAAACTCATCTAAGGTCTGTTAGGTCTGTTAACACAGCTCGCCTTCAACGACTTTTCACACAAAGCCAGTTTCCACTTGTGTATAAACAGGTTGATCAACGACATGTACGGGTGTAGGAGGAATGTGTCTCTGTATACTAGAACTCCCTCTCCAAAACCTCCCATCTGCAGAACTTGATCTAGGAGTCTGTGTGTGTGTGTGTGTGTGTGTGTGTGCTAAGGCTCGGACTATCGCACACACATTCATTTTATTAATATCATCAGGACTTTTTGTTCTTGACTATTTGTAAGGTAAGTTTCTGGATTTATTGATCAGGTTAGTGTGAGT
Organism: Muraenolepis orangiensis; assembly: GCA_027704905.1. Taxonomy (NCBI): domain Eukaryota; kingdom Metazoa; phylum Chordata; class Actinopteri; order Gadiformes; family Muraenolepididae; genus Muraenolepis; species Muraenolepis orangiensis. The sequence goes on along the minus strand of CM051016.1, from coordinate 17,882,065 downwards.
TGTAAATTCCCCTAAACTGTGATTTGCTATACAACTATAGATGATTACATACTAAGCCAATATGACTACATACAAATAATTGACTGTTTTTAGTGGCCTTCTTTACTATTATCAGGCTATTCATAATTCCTATATAGGCCTATGTGCTACCTATATTATTATTATTATTATTATAGGCAATTGCAGAGAATGTTCAGATTTTGTATTGAAACAACATTGATTTTCTTTAGATTAGATTAGATTCAAATGTATTGTCATTGCACAAGTAGAGGCTTTCTTTTTCATTATAATCACATTTTCTGTATTTATTTACTCGTAGAGGGAATGGAGCCAATTAACTTTTCCATGATAACAACAACCACAAAGGCATGGTCTGACAATAGCACAGCGCTTCCCAACCCGACCGATTGGGAGGATCGGCAATGGACCCTGGTCCGAAACATCATCCCCCCGTACATGTTTATATCTTGTGTGCGCTAGGACTTCTGGGTAACAGCTTCGTCCTGCTGGTATTCCTGGCCCAGAAAGACTGTCTAACTGTCCCCAAGATCTACTTCGGGAACCTGGCGCTGGCCGACTTCGCCCTCCTGGTCAGCCTCCCGTTCTGGGCGATGGACATCCGTCACCACTTCGTCTGGCTCTACGGGGAAGCCATGTGCAAGATAGTGAAGTCGTCGATCAATGTCAATTTCTACACAAGCATTTACATCATCGCGATGGTCAGCGTCGACAGGTACCTGGCGCTGGTGCAGACGATGCGGGCGCGGTGGCTGAGGCGCACGCTGTACGCCAAAGTGATCTGCGTCGTCATGTGGCTTTGGGGGGTTTTCATGAGCACGCCCATCCTGGTTTACAGCACGGTCACTTACGTCCCCGACACCCGGACCGTATCGTGTGTACTGGGCTACGGTCCTACCTGGCGACTAGCCCACCAGATTGTGATCAGCGTGCTGGGCTTTGCCTTGCCGGTTGTGGTGATTGTGTTCTGCAGCGGCGCAGTGATCAGGGCTTTAAACAGAAGGAGGACTGTCTGTTCTGACCAAGGCAGCGACAGGAAGCCCACGACCCTGGTGTTCGCGGTGACGACGCTTTTCCTGGTGTGTTGGGCCCCCTTTCACGTCTTCAACTTCCTCGACGTACTGAGGGAACACCACCTTGTGGACGAAACGCAGTGGGGCCACGCTTTGAATATCGGAGGCCAGGTTTCGGTGTATGTGGCGTTCCTTAACAGCTTCCTGAACCCGGTGCTGTACGTTTTCTCCGGGCAGTATTTCCGGAAGAAAGTCAGCGCCCTCTTCAGGAAGCCCAAGCACCATCACCGGCGGGGATCTGATAGGAGTGTATAGCCACGCTCTGTCATATCCACATACATCAATAGAACAGAACAAATCCAAAATGTCAATACATTTTATTAAATGAAGACAATAAAGGCCTATTGTTTGTTTATGTAATTAAAAAAACAACACATATTCACATCAAGTATTGATAATAATCTAATCATTTAGATTGTTTTTTGATTATATTTTGTCTAATTCTGTTTTGATATGCACTAATTGTGCTGTGACACCATCGTTTTCCACTGTGTTTTTTTTATGTACCCATCTAATCTAATCTAAATTACACTTAAATTACTATTAGGGTACCCTATTCCTCTAAAGAACTACCTCGAAATTACTAATAAGGTAATCCATAAATTACTATTATGGTACTGTGTACCTCTAAATTACTATTAGGGTAGGCCTACTGTATAGGCTTCCTCAAAATTAGCAGGGGAACCATATTGTCTAGTATTGCATTGTATAGTTTGCATGGCCTATTGCATTGCATGTATTATTGTTTTTCTTTGAATAGTATTCAATTGTATATTATTGTATTGCGTTCTCTGTCTGTGATGTCCAACTGCCTGCAATGTGAACATCTAATATAATCATGTCTCACTTATGATCTCGTCCGTCTCTTGATGACGTTTTCTTAGCAACCATCTCTGTAAATCGAATGAATGTAGCCATTAGAGCAAATTACCCTAGCGCTCACCCCCTCTGGTGGCCCCTTCGGTTCGGCCTGTTCAACATCACCGCCTTGATTGTTACATGTTGATAACATGTAACAATGTTCATTTTTTTTTTAAATGTTTGTGATGATTTATGATGCAAAGACAGTGCGGTGGGACAGTGAGGCAGTCCCTTCAGACAGGTAGCAGCACCTCCCACCTTACAGTCCCATGTGATGCCGGCTTTTCTTGGCTTGTTTGAAGGAGTGGTGATGAACAAATGACTAAGCTGCCAGTGCCTCGAGTTTACAGCTAATTAGCCAAAAGACTAAAACAAATAAAGTTAACTAGCTAATGGATAGTTAGCTCAAAGTTTAGCTGAGGCAATTTATCATGGGCATACATGTACTGTACTTAAGGGGAGACACTGCAGGTGAATACAGTAAAATGTGTATCTAATAACGTCATCACAATCGCCACATTGATATGGAAATTAGGCGTTAACTAGGCCTAATTAAAATGCGCTAATTTGCATGCATTTACCAAGGCATTGTAGGTGAACAGACAAAACATATCACCTCACAACTTCCCCACATAATTACTTACGTCAAGTCAGTATTTTCCCCTGAAATGTTATGTTTAAATATGCAGATTAGCTTTAAATCTATAGATGAATTCATAGATAGATTTTTTAAAGAAGACATGGAAGCAAAATAATAATAATAATAATAATAATATATCAGACTTATATAGCGCTTTTCCAGGTGCTCAAAGACGCTTTACAGGAAATAGAAAACATAAAGACTAATACAAAACACAACAAACAACAAAACAAAACAAGAAACAAAACAAAGCAGAGAACAAATTATGGGTTGAAAGCAAGAGTGAAGAGGTGGGTTTTGAGGGCTGTTTTAAAGGACAGAAGGGTGTTGGCATTGCGGATGTGGATAGGGAGGGCGTTCCAGAGGGAGGGGGCCGCTGCAGAAAATGCTCAAATAGACCAAAATAACTAAATGTACAGGTACATTTGCCATTACATTGCCTGTAATGTCCTGCCTTAAACAGTAACTTCATAATTTTGATTGTTGGCTGCTCATTTAATAACTATTTATTTTACTAGTTTGTTGTATGCTGATAGATCTTAATCATTACATGATACAGCGACCCACCCTCATATGTGAAAAGAGGGAATTGTAGTTACACTGAAACCAAGTCCTTGTCAACAGCAGTTATTTTGTTATTTGTGCGGGAAGTGTAATAATAATAATAATAATAATATTAATAATGTATTGGATCATTAATGTATTCAGGCAATTCAGTATTATATTGCTTGGCTTAACCTTTTGATTTAAAACATTTTTTTATAAATTATGGGAAGTGCCCTTTTTCTCACTTGAGCTCCTGCCCCTGAAAATGTGTGTGCATGTCCCTGTGAACAATGATATGGGCTTCTGAGTGGATGTTTCGCCATGTCCCCAGTGCTGTTCATTCAACTTCAATACAAATAATAAAAACAAATAAAAACATATACATTTTCAATTTTATTTTTAATAATAAAAATATATATTTTATAATATTTTATTTCATTTTCCTGGTCAAAATATATTTAATGAGATTCTTTTTAATAAAATAAAACAAAATTGTACAAAAAATAACAATTCTCATTGACATCACTCTGACGTCACACCAGTGGAGGGCAATTCAAAACGGTGGTAGGCTGTACGATTGTCTACCTCTGTCACGGGACAGGTTTGGACCCAAGAGCTGCACACAGACACCAAAGGCAGATAGTGGTATTTATTGGGATAAATATCAAACATAGACAGGGACAGGCAGAGACGTAGTCGGGGACAGGCAGGTGATCAGAACCGGGGCAGGCTGAGGCGTAGTCAGGGACAGGCGGTAGATCGGGAACCAGGCAGGGACAGGCAGAAGCGTAGTCAGGGACAGGCGGTAGATCGGGAACCAGGCAGGGACAGGCAGAAGCGTAGTCAGGGACGGGCGGTAGATCGGGAACCAGACAGGGCGGGCAGGTCTAGGGCGGGCAGGTCTAGGGCGGACAGGTCCAGGGCGGGCAGGTCCAGGGCGGGCAGGGTCGGCAACGGGAAATCGGTCCGGAGGTAAACTGGAGACTCTTGCATTAGTCAAGGAACAATCTGGCAAAGTGTGAGTGTGCGGGGTAGACTTAAATAGGCCGGCTGATTATCATGCGCTGCAGGTGTGGGGAAATTGTAAATGCAGGTTGACGCTGCCCCCTAGTGGAAGCAGGGTAAATAGCCATTGTGACAACCTCTCTTACTATCCGATTTGAATGTTTTTATTAAGTGAGGAGTTTGATGTGTGTTTGAACATCACGCATTGAGGAGTTCAATCAATCAAATTGAATGATTAAAAAAGGGTTTAAAAGAATAATTAAAGATTCCTCATCAAGTATTCAAGGTCATGCTAGCCATTATGCTACCACAGGCAGGCTAAAGGCTAACTTTAGTTAGTTCAAATGAAGTCTGTGAGAGAGAGAGAGGAGGAGGAGGAAGAAAAGGTTGGAGGTAAAGAAAGCAGCCAAGGGCCAGAGCCAGAAAAGTATCCAGAAGCTGGGAATCACAGGACACTCCCCCTGCAACTCCAGAGATTCAGCCAGAGCCTCAGCCTGAGCCAGGGCCTTCAAGGCTTGAGCCTTCAAGTTCAACTTCAGTTCATGGCTAACCCCCTCTACACCCATGGGATTGTGGACTCCAAGAACATTAAGGAGATGGCTGCTATGGTGACTGCGAAGATTGCCGCCTCACCACTCACCCGACCTTGAAAGCAGCCACGGAGGAAATTGTACCAGTTGTACAAGATCTGTTGAAAGGACAGGTGAGGAAGAGAGGAAGACCGTTACCCTTAAGAAGGAGGTGCACAGCACAGAAGCACAACTGGTCAGCCGTCTCTTCAAAATTTGTAAGCACCTATTTGACATCTGGTGGCAATATGGTGCTTACAGAAAGCTACGGAAAAGCCTCCAAGACGAGTGCATAATCCACATCGACTTTAGTGAAAGTATCACAATGAGATCCAGTCTGTGCATTTTTAGATCCCACCAACAGGCAACGCTGCACACCGGTGTACTGTACACCACTGAACAGACGACAATATCATTCTCTTCGATCTCGCCCTCACAAAGACATGACCCACCAGCGATCTGGGCCCACCTGGAGCCTGTCCTGGAGATGGTGAAGACAAATTACCCAATACTACCCAGTACTAATCGAAGGGCAACTTCTACCTCCTGTCCACTGAGCCATTCAGGCATGGTTTTAAAGACATGTCATGACATTTCTTTGAGGCCAGCCATGGCAAAGGAGCTCCAGATGGCATCGGTGGGACACTGAAGTGGTCAGCTGACCGGATTGTGCGCTTGGGGGAAGATGTTCCAGATGCCTTCACACTATTCCAAAAACTGTGGGGACTGGAATCCACAGTGGAGCTCTTCTTTGTCAGTGAAGGTGAAGTTGAAGCAAAGACAGATTCACTCACTCACTCACTCACCACACACACACACACACACACACACACACACACACACACACACACACACACACACACACACACACACACACACACACACACACACACACACACACACACACACACACACACACACACAACACACACACACACACACACAGCCTTGACTCTCTATACATTGATTGTTGTGATTGAATATTATATATCTCATACTACTGTATACCATCTCTTCTCGCCTCAGATCCCTGCGCTGACTCTGTTGAGGGCACAATGAGGATGCACCAGGTAATCACCCTCTGGGCTAATCAAGTACAGGCACATCAGTTGTTCCTGTCAGAGGCGGGATGGTCCACTGGATTGTGCCTGCTTTGAACTGAAACCTTTATACACGGATGGAGTTCCAGTGACAGAACAACCCAACCCAACGCAGAACAGAGAGACCCAATGGCGACCAGAGGCAGTTGACAGCACGTACATCTGAGAGTGGTGTGTTTGTTGTCGATGTAGGACGATGACGACGTGTACCCTGGCATCATCATGGACGTGGAGACTCATAGCATTCCAGTGAAGTGCATGCATCGCAATGGGGTGAACAAATACTTCTGGACAACACCTCGTGAAGATGTCAGCTGGTATGCAGATGACCAACTTCTGTGTCTTTTATACCCACAGGCACTCGACAAGCACTCCTATTTAACTGGAGAAGACCACATGGAAATATCTAGAATACCACTTGGGGATCTACAACTACAAATGCGCTAGGGGCAGGGTCTGGAGCCAAATGGGGCTGGACTTTGGTCGGCTACTTTTTTAGGAGTCTATTACATACATGCACACACGCAAGCACAACACATTCATATATATTTAGATATTTTCCTTTTGTGTTCCAGTTCTTCTTTGGTCCATCATAAACCAAGTGTATTCATGTTAGAATGAATAAAATTCATTAAATCACATAAAGGTTTTGTCATTTGTTGGTGTTTTGTCCACCCTGTTAGACCTCTTGTCCACCCTGTTATGTTGGTCTTTTTCTTTTTTTTACATTTCCAAATATCAAGTGAATATTTGGAGTTTCATAAAAATATGGAAGGGGTTGATTATACATGCTAGAAACTTTGAGTAATTATAATCATAATTCATTTTTCTTAAGAAAAAAAGTCAAAGAATATGTCCCGTTCTCATAATGTGCAGTTTTTTTTCTGAATATATGCTGTTTAAAAATAATTGTATTGTCAATAAAAAAATTGATTAGAGTGAGGGACATACAATTCATTATTTTAATTACAACTATGCACTGAAAACACAATTAAACAGTTATGTCTAAGTCAACAGTACAATAATACAATTTAAGGGCCTGAGCTCGACCAATATGTTTTTCAGCTAATTATATATGTCCTTTATATATAATAGAACATTAAAATATACTGTTGGTAAATCCACTTTTTGGCACTCTATGTTGGCTGTCATCACAATGGTGATTGACGCGTGTCACTACTAGCTTAGCTTAGCTTGACATGCTGTGTGACAGGGAAAGGGAGGCGGGCACAGAGCTCAGTTTCAGAATTAGAATCAGAATCAGAAAGTGGTTTATTGCCATATACCGTTGTAAAAACACGCATTGGAATTTGACACGGGTCACAACAAAGTACGTACTGTGGACCGTAAATCCATTACAAAACAAAACAGTACAGACAAGGCAAAACAATACAAAACAATAAGTCCAGTGCAAATTTAGCATTTTGAAATATAAATATAAATATAAGGATAAATATAAATATAAATATTAGTCTGTATGAGTGGGTGTTACGGCATATGGTGCCTTCGGGTGGCAATGTGGGCCTTGTTCCCTGTTTCAGGTCAGAGCCCCGCCCTGATCCAGCACCAGGATCCGGACTCCACCAATCACCAATCACTAATCACCAATCACCGACACCTGCTGTTTTTGTGGTGTATAAAGGCTCCCTGTTTTTTTATGCAGCTCACCCTCTTTTGCTTGACACCGTCACGGCATGCACGTCTCTACGGTGGTTGGGATAGGTAAGGTCCAGGTCTTCGGGACAGGTTAGACAGAGGCCTCTTTACATTTTCACCACGTAGATAACTCATTGTTAAATACCCTAGAGGGGGTATGCCACCCGTACGTTTGATAGAGTAGTGTTTGGTCAACCGCTTGTTGCCACCGCTGTATGCTATATGGAATTTGGGAGAGGGAACTGAGTTTTCCTTTTTCCCCTAGCTTTGTGAAGTTCTTTTTGATTTGGCATACTTCCACCAGGTCCCTAGGCCTGGTTCCTGAGTATTTGTTATTTGAGTGTATCCTGTGTCTGTGTCCTTTGTTGTTATCACCAATACACTTTTTGCACTTTGACCCCTGTGTTGACTCCGTTCTTGCTCCGGCGCACACGGGATCCCCCTTTACCCGAAGGGCACACACGCTTGGACATCTGGGGCTGTAACAGTGGGTGTAGGAGGGCTGGGTCCAGTGGGGGGGGTCGAGGGGAGAGGTGCAGAGAGACTGGCCTGGGTCAGAGGGGTCGAGACAAAAACAGAACAAGACAAAAACAATACAAGGCAAAACAATACGTACAAAAATATTGAAATGTGTTTAAATATGCAGATTCGTATGAAGTTTTCTTTCCATTAGAGTGAAAGAAAACATGGAAGCAAATTAGACCAGATCTTTTTGCTTGTAATGTCCTGCCTTAAATAGTAACTTCATAATTTTAATGATTATGGGAAGTGCCCTTTTCTCACTTGAGCTCCTGCCCCCGAAAGTGTGTGTGTGTGTGTTCCATTCATGTGACATGCCACGTCATGTCCCTCTTTGAAGTGTTACCTCATTAATGTCACGCTGTAAGTTTTCTTAAAACGTATCACCGAGAACCAAGGCTGTATACTTCTCTTGAGTTATGACGCTATACGTGTAGTAGTGTATAGTACTCTATTCGTCCAGCAGAGGGCGCTAATATTAATGTTCAGATAGAGATTGAAAAATAAATGTGCGTTCTATCATAATAAGTACGATAAAACAAGCAGAATATAAAGAACTACATCTGTCTTAACCAAATGAAGTAGCTGAATAGTTGCCTATGATAGTCATTATGGCACGTTTTATTAGTTATTAAAGTAAACAAAAGGTCTGTGTTCATTTATTTAATAAATAGGAGAGTTTTATAGCTTATTTGTTATTACATTACAACACACTTCATAATAACACAGCTTATTTTCGCCGTTGTTTGATACTTGATAAATCAGGTTCATCCCTCAGTGAGAGAGGGGGGGGATAAAAATGATAGATTAGGCGCTAAACTGTCTAAAGTGGATAAAAGAAGTGCTGCGAACCTGGCCCAATTTTTTGTTTCTCCCACTGAGCAGTGACGCACTTAACGCTCCATTTACAGAGCAGGAGATAGCGGTATACATACAGTCAGCGACTTGTTCCGCCTGTGGGCCTTCTGTGTTTGGCTCTCACTCGACTCGAAGTGCTTTCGTAAACACTCAATACGCGGGCCCTGCAGCCACAAGCTGCCATGTGGGTTTTGGGGTCCAAAATTGAGTACACAGAAGAAGAAAAAAAAGTCTCAATCTACCACCTCCCACACACGTGGATAAATATTTTTTTTTTTTGTTTAAAATGATGAAAAAAACACCAACAACTAAGCAGCTGTGCCTATGTGCACTAGTATGTCGTGTAATATATAATATAATATAATATGCGGTGGTTCAATCGACCGTCTGCCTCTCCCTATTGGAGTGTTATTGTGCAGAGACTCTTATTTCAGTAGAATATTGTGCGGTCTAGCCAAGAGAGACGTTCGCCTCTCCCTGACACAACAAGCCAAGGGGAGCACACTTTCCAGTGTGCCCATGTGATCCAGTGGGAGTGCAGAGTGCAGTGTTGTTGTTGTTTTTCCCCTCAAAAAAACCCTACAGACTTCCATTGCCCCCCCCCCCCCGGTTTGCGGTGACAGGGGGGGGGGGGCTCTGATCCAAGCCCTGTGTCAGACACCAGAGGTTTGGTTGTAAGTTACGGGAAGCAGTCAAACCCCGTTCGACCCAATCACTGTCACGTTCGATAACATCATTGGCTAAATGATAAAACACTGCCATACACAAGGCCTACAGTGTGTGTGTGTGTGTGTGTGAGCATCGCCTCCCACGAAATAACAACTGTGTCACATCTGTACTACATCTGTACTACATTAGAAGTGACACTATGAGCCTATAAGGGATTGGGAAGGGAAGGGAAGGCACGCTTCGCTCAAGACCAAAAAAAAGGAAGACAGTAAAATAAAGATTTAATACAGAAAACATTCGAGAGACATAAAAAAGTGCCCACAACCACCACACCCTACTGTCCTCGCCGCATAAGCACTTTAATAAAAGCCCAATTTCGCACCGGAACACTTTGAAAACCGCAGTCGTCACCGGTTGTTGAATAATTGTTCCTCTAATTCAACCATACTACGTTGTTGTTTTGCCTGTAAACCAAAAATATAAATCTGATAAAAAAACACAACAGACCAAGGAGTTTGGAAAGCAGCTGCATCGTGCGATGGTTCGCATGTAAGGTTGTCTGGCAACTGGAAGGTTGCTGGTTCGGTTCCCACCCCGGCTTAACCCTAACTTCTCCTGATTAGGAGCGGTCCATTTAACCATGCATTTTCATTCATATTTCAATCCTATGTTCACCATTATTTGTTTTTACTTCCATGATAAATGTTTTATTTACGCGAGAATAAACTGTGTGGGGTGGAGGGAGAAAGTCAAGGAAAAACCGTGAGCATTGCTGTTCATGAGATTGACGGGCCGACATTCGTCTGTGCCGAGCGGCCCGTCAATGACCTGTCACATCACAGGACACACACAATGGGAGACGGAAGACGCTGCCGGAAAATCCGAATAAAGTGGAATGGAGAGAACATTCTCTCCTGTGAACTGTATTCCTCCTGGTGGGCAGAGGGTCATCCTGTTGGAGGTATATACAGTATAATGGCCACTTGTGCACAATCGCTCACGAGAAGCCACACCGTCCTTGCGGCTGTCGTGTCTGCTTGATGCATTGCGTCAAGCGTCTCTTAAGGCCCCGTCACACCATAACGTTCTGGTCAGCGTTTGAGGAAACGTTGGTAATCGTCCGTGGTCGCTGGCATAGCGCCAGAAGAGCGTTGTGTGAACGCTGGTGAACACTGGTAATCGTCGGTAATCGTCGGTGATCGGCGGTGATCGGCGGAGAACATGCACAAAAGTTCTCATGGAGACCAGCGTTCTCCAGCGTTTAACGTTAAACGCTGGAGACCAGCGTTCTCCAGCGTTTAACGTTAAACGCTGGAGAACGCTGGAGAACGTTCGTGGAAGTTGTACAAACGTTCGCGGAACGTTGCACGCGTTCGGCTATTGTTAGTCAGTCGTTACCCTAGCGTTACTTGGTTGTTATTAATCGTTCACAATCTTTGCTTTAAAGTGAACGACTCACTGATACTCATCCGACATTGTGTGCCTATTTTCGGATTGGAGATAGAGTACAGACGACATGGAGATGCAGTAGTCCCCCTCACACGCTTTTTTCCTCTTGGCGGCATAATGTGCACTGTTCAATATCCAGAAGAACTGTCACGGTTACGGTGGTTGTCAGGGGGCGTGGCCAAGCCCCGTGCGCTGGCGGCGCACACACACACACACCTGTCAACAATTGCCGTGGCTGATTGCTAATCCCCTCACCTGGGGTATATAGACCCTGGCTTCCCGTTACCCCGTTTGTTCATGTTACGTCGGACATTCTGGACGGAATCGCCACGCTGATGTCCCGGAAATCCAGATCCTTTACCTATCCCGCGTCACCCGCCTGTCTCGCGTTACTCTCTATACGAGCTCTCCGGTCATTATAATTACCTGTCTGGTACCTGTCGCTACTCGACCTCCCGGTACCCAGACTCCTGGCCTGTCCCTGATCACTCTCTTGTGTTGTTTGCTTGAAATAAAGCTATGTTATAGCTCCACTGGGTCTTGGTCTGCGTTCTGGGTCCCACCGAACAATCCACTCGTGACAAGAACAACTGAATCCACTGTGATTTCCCCGCGTTTTATACCCGTTTGAACACAGTGACACGTCAGCACACGCTCATAGTTTTCAGGGGTGTCTTACTTGGTCGCTGGTACACGCTCCTCATGCGTTAGTCACACGTCAGTCACACGCCAGATGTGTCCACCTCACCTAGAACGCTCGAAAATTGAACGATTAGAACGTTATGGTGTGACGGGGCCTTTACACACCTGTCATCAGCTAGGTGATGAAACCAACAACAAACACATATACTGTACACACACACGCACACGCACACACACGCAAGCGCACACGCAAGCACGCACGCACACACACACACTAAAGTCAAATGCCAAATTGAATTGAACTTGAATGTTTGACAATATTTACATCTTTTTTTTATAGGTGAACATAATGGCCAATTATCTCTTGATGGTCAAACATGCACACCCCTCATTCCAATGGGGCATATTAAGATATGGTCTTCCACTAGCCATTTGGGCTAACCACGTTGTGATTCTAATCAATGATATGATAACAGGGCAGCGGCCCAAGCGGTGCTTGCTTGTTTTGCTCCCCTAAGCCACACCTTGTTGGAATTGATGTGTGAGGTGTGTGTGATAACTCAACAAAAGGTGTGTACAGTGTGTTATGTACAAAATGACATCACAACAAAGATGTAAGAATTACAATATTGTTTCCTCAAGGATTGATTAGGTGTATTAGCTGTGGATATAATCAACTGGAAATTGTTAGTGAGTTCCAATTAGCATTGACAGAAAAAAAACACCCATTATTGGTGAATTTGGCCAAATCAGCATTACAGCAAATTGTGCACATTATTTTCTTGGAGTATGACGCAGTACGAGATGGCTGCCGTGTCGCGAGCTCCCACACGACAACGCAGTTTTTTGTTATTTATTCTTTTTATCGCAACTATCTTTGTTCAGGAAGTTAGCAGCACGTTCATTTATAACTTTTGCACACTACTGGAGATCAGATCGACAGTCGCAAGCCGCCTACCGGAGTTTTTTCATTCTTTCAACTCGGACGTCCCGCCCGAAGTCACAGCTGGATTATCTCCGACCATCTTGGGCACGATTACACGCAAGCATCGCAGGAAGAAGCGAGGGAAGCGAGCCGGCGTGCTAGTCAGGCTGAGATGTCGATCCGATAGCCCCCCACTACCCACCATTCTACTGGCTAATGTACAGTCTCTGGACAATAAGTTAAGCGAGCTACAGGCTCGTATTCAATTCCACCGGGAAACTAAGGACAACTGTATCATCTGCCTTACGGAGACAATGATGTCGGAGGGGGTTACCGACGCAGCTATCGAGCCGACGGGATTTTCCGTCCACCGGGCGGACAGAACAAAGGCTCTCTCCGGTAAAGATCGCGGAGGGGGGGTATGTCTCATGATAAATAGATCTTGGTGCAACCAAAGTCATGTACATCCCCTCAAGTCTTTCTGTTCCCTGGACCTGGAGTACCTGATGCTTATGTGCCGTCCATACTGGCTACCTCGGGAGTTTACAGCGGTAACCGTGACCGCTGTTTACATTCCCCCACAAGCCAACACGGACACAGCGCCGAAGGAACTGTACGGGGCTATCAGCGAACAGGAGTCGGCACACCCCGAGGCTGCTCTCATCGTGGCGGGGGACTTCAACAAGGCGAACCTGAAGAAGGTTCTCCCGAAGTTCTACCAACACATAACGAGCAACACACGGGGCGAGCGGATCCTCGACCACTGCTACACCCCCTTCCGTGATGGCTACAAGGCCCTCCTCCGCCCACCGTTCGGCAAATCAGACCACCGCTCTATCCAGCTGCTCCCCGCCTATAGGCAGAGACTGAAGCAGCAACTGATCGCTGTGAGGGAGGTCCAATGCTGGTCGGACCAATCGGATTCTATGCTGCAGGATTGTTTTGATCGCGCTGACTGGCACATGTTCCGCGTTGCCTCGGACAATAACATCAAAGAGTACGCGTCGTCGGTCACCGGGTTCATCAAGAAGTGCATAGATGATGTTGTTCCGACCAAGTCGGTTCGGATATATCCCAACCAGAAACTGTGGATTAACGGCGATGTTTGCACTGCCCTACACACGCGTAACGCCGCTTTTGGCTCCGGGAATATGGAGGAATATACGAGAGCCCGATACGACCTCCGCAAGACAATCGTCACTGCCAAGCGGGAGTATAAGGACAGAGTGGAAGAGAAATTCAAGAACCACGACGTAAGGGGTATGTGGCAGGGGCTGCAGATGATAACGAACTTCAGAGGGAGAACCAGTTGTGTAGAGAACTCCTCTACCTCCCTCCCAGGAGAGCTAAATCGTTTTTTTGCTTGGTTCGACGTGAACGGCAGCCCGCCGAAGCCAGCGCTGTCTGAAGAGACCAGCCTGCTGAGCATCTCGGAGGCGGATATGCACCGCACCTTCAAGCGGCTGAACATCCGTAAGGCGGCAGGCCCCGACGACATCCCGGGCCGCGTCCTCAGAGCATGCGCAGACCAGTTGGCAGGAGTCTTTGCAGACATTTTCAACCTCTCCCTGTCCCAGGCTGTTGTTCCAACGGTCTTCAAGATGTCCACCATCGTGCCTGTCCCTAAACAACCCAAGGTAACATGCCTGAATGACTATAGACCTGTAGCCCTCACCTCGATTGTCAGCAAATACTTCGAGAGGTTGGTCAAGGACTTTATTTGCTCGTCAAAACAGATCCACGGACGACGCAATTGCCATTGCCCTCCACACTGCCCTTTCCCACCTGGAGGGAAAGAACTGTTATGTGTGAATGCTGTTTGTGGATTACAGTCCAGCGTTCAACACGATAGTTGCTGCCAAGCTCGACACCAAGCTTAGAGGTCTAGGCGTGCCCCCATCCACGTGCAGCTGGATACTGGACCTCCTGTCGGACCGCCCTCAGGTGGTGAGGATGGGCAGCACCACCTCAGAGCCACTGACCCTCAACACGGGAGCCCCCCAGGGATGCGTGCTGAGCCCTCTCCTCTACTCCCTCTACACCCACAACTGCATGGCTATGCACAGCTCCAACGTCATCATCAAGTTTGCTGATGACACGACAGTGATGGGCCTGATCGCCGGCGACGACGAGACAGCCTACAGGGAGGAGGTCGGATCGCTGGAGCAGTGGTGCCAGGAGAACAGCCTCGCCCTCAACGTCAAGAAGACCAAGGAGCTGATCGTGGATTTCAGGAAGCAGAGGGGAGAGCATAGCCCTATCTCCATCGACGGTGTTGCAGTAGAGAGGGTCAGCAGCTTCAAGTTCCTCGGCGTGCACATCTCTGAGGACCTCACATGGTCCACGCACACCACACACGTGGTGAAAAGGGCCCAACAACGCCTGTATTTCCTCAGGCATCTGAAGAAATTCAGCATGGGCCCCCCTTACTCGAGCGCAGAGCGCATCAAAGGGTGGTGCGGACGGCCCAGTATATCGTTGGAGGTGAGCTCCCCTCCCTCCTGGATATATACAACCAGTGGTGCGTGGCCAAGGCCAAACGCATCATAAAAGACATTGCCCACCCCAACAACGAACTGTACTCACTTTTACTGTCAGGCAGGCGATACCGCAGTATCAAGTGCCGTACAAATAGAAACACACCGCTGGATCTAACCCCGCTGACGACCATGGTCCACCTCGACCCCACAAGGTAACCCACACTCGGGGCTATTGAATTGTTGTTGTTCATCGTGATAGATTGACAGTTATATCTCTTGAACTTTATATATCCCTTTGCACCGTCCACATACTTATACTTAGAAGATGCATATATATATAGAAAATGTATCCAAAGACCAATTTCAAAAGCAAGTTGAAACGAGATATTTGTTAAGCGAATATGAGAATTAAGATAAAAAATGTGTTATTTAAACACAGTATTTGCAATATGAAACAATGACTTTGATTCAGACTCAGCGAAATGATTCCTCCTTGATGTACCACTCTGATCAAGTGTGTTTGACTGTGTTGTCCCCACCGGGGGAGACAACACTGAACTGTGTACTGTTAGAGAGATTCAAGATTCAAGAGGTTTTTATTTGCCATGTGCAACAAGTACAATGGAATGCTTACTCCCCATACTGAATTTCAACAACAATACTATACTATGCTATATTAACCTATATTCAGATTCAGATTCAGATTCAGAAAACTTTATTAATCCCGAGGGAAATTAAGGTGCAACAGTTGACACAGGGGGAATAAATGCACACACAAAAATACTAATACCTAAGCTAAAAAAACAAAACAACAACTAACTAAATAAACCTATTATAAACAAAATAGTTATAATAATTCTAAATGAAGTCTAAATGTATTGATAATGAAGATAAATTTACAGTATTTTACAGTAATACGTAGGTATATATAATACACAACAATACGTACAGTGCAAATTTGCAGTGAATATATTAATAAATAACAACTGAAAAGTGACATGTGAAAAGTGAAAAAGTGAAAAGTGAATTCGGATTTGAAATAGAATTTACAGTGCAAAGTACAATGAGATGATTGCAGTGCGTTGACCAAAAATAAAATTAAAATAAGTACGTTGGCCTCAGGTCACTGAATCTCCACTGTCCCTCTCACGACCCGAGGTAGAGGAATTGAAGAGTCTAATGGCCACAGGAAGAAAGGACTTCCTATGGCGTTCTGTGGTGCACCTGGGTGGAATGAGTCTGTTGCTAAAGGTGCTTCTATATGAGGTCAGCACCTGATGGAGAGGGTGAGAGTTGTTGTCAAGGATACTACGCAGCTTGCGCAGCATCCTTCTCTCAGACACCACCAACAAGGAGTCCAGCTGGACCCCCAGGACAGCGCCAGCCTTCCTGACAATCCTGCTGATCTTGTTGGCGTCTGCTGATCTCAACCTGCTTCCCCAGCACACGACTCCGGAGAAGATGGCACTGGCTACCACCGACTGGTAGAACACATTCAGCATCTTGTTGCAAACGTTGAAGGACCGGAGCCTCCGCAGGAAGTAAAGACGGCTCTGGCCCTTCTTGTAAACAGCCTCCGAGTTCTTGGCCCAGACCAGTTTGTTGTCCAGATGAACTCCCAGGTATTTATATTCCTGGACAGCTTCAGCGGACACACCCTTGATGGAAATGGGTGTGGGTGTGGATTTCCTCCTGCGGAAGTCCACCACCATCTCCTTCGTCTTGTCAGTGTTGAGCTGCATGTGGTTCAGCTCACACCACTCAACGAAGGAGTCCACGACGCCCCTGTACTCCTCATCGTTTCCCTCGCTGACACAACCAACAACTGCAGAGTCGTCCGAGAACTTCTGCAGATGGCAGGACACAGAGTTGTACTGGAAGTCTGAGGTGTACAGGGTGAACAGGAATGGGGAAAGAACAGTTCCCTGTGGAGCACCAGTGCTGCTGACCACAGTGTCAGACACACAGTCCTGCAGTCTGACAAACTGTGGACGACCCGTCAAATAGTCTATAATCCAGGAAACCAGGGAAGAGTCCACCTTCATCGCCGTCAGCTTACTTCCCAGCAGGGCAGGCCGGATGGTGTTGAACGCACTGGAGAAGTCGAAAAACATGATTCTCACAGTGCTCCCGGGTCTGTCCAAGTGGGCGTAGGCACGTGGGCATACGAACCTATAGTATACTATACTATACAATAGCACACTCAGTGATGTCCTACACAGTCCTACCTGAATTATTCCACCTCTTACCATCATTATGACGCCATGGCTCTATAAACTATACATTTAGACAGAAACGCAGTATAACCGGGCGTTGCATCACCTTAACATAGTCAAGTACAACAGAGTTATATTAATATTTCCGAAGCATGTATAATCAATCAATAAATCCACAATTACAATTAAGAGTGTTAAACTACCAGCTTTAAGATAGCTTGGATACTGTCAAGACTTAAAATTAAAAGGTGCTTTTAAGGGATTAGTCTACAAAGTTTTATTAAGTCCACCAAAAGTATGTGAGCTTTAACAAGTTTGTTCACTAAACAGCGCATTGTCGCACCCAAAGCAGTTTCAATTAAGAAACGTGACGATAAAGACACTGAATATTCACTGAAAATAAAAGAAAACAAACTAATAATTAGCATTTGTTCATGAGGATATATTTGTGACAGTGGTGAAAGTGTATTCCTAGCCTTGAATGTCCACTTTGATAAAGGTTAAACCAAAACAATTCAACAAGTCTCCTTGAGTACTTTTACTGCACAGCTGAGCCAGTGCGCCACATATCTCTACATCTCTTGCAGAAGCATCAAAAATTAATTTTTTATATATTTGTCATTTTAATTACATATATAATAATTCGTTAATATTGATTTAATATTAACTAAATAAAATGACAAAAATATATAAAAATAAAATAAAAAATAAAATGCTTTGTACTCACCAAAACAACTGATTATTTGACCACAAAATCCATCCTCCTTTCTTTCCTCAAGAAGACTTCAATGACTCTGTTGTACAGTTTATCTGTGCGTTTCAGTTCCACCAATAAGTCCTTTTCTATAGACATGGAGGCTAATGCTGAAAGCCGAGTCTGTCCAGTAGCATATTCTGATGATGTTTAGGCCAGCAGAGAAGGCCTAAACATGGGCCAAGAACTACAAGAGTACAAGAAGGGCTAGAGCCGTCTCTACTTCCTGCGGAGGCTCCGGTCCTTCAACGTTTGTAACACGATGCTGAAGATGTTCTACCAGTCGGTGGTAGCCAGTGCCATCTTCTCCGGTGTCGTGTGCTTGGGAAGCAGGTTGAGGTCAGCAGACGCCAACAAGATCAGCAGGATCGTCAGGAAGGCTGGCGCTGTCCTGGGGGTCCAGCTGGACTCCTTGTTGGTGGTGTCTGAGAGTAGGATGCTACGCAAGCTGCGTAGTATCCTTGACAACAACTCTCACCCTCTCCATCAGGTGCTGACCTCATACAGAAGCACCTTCAGCAACAGACTCATTCCACCCAGGTGTACCACAGAACACCACAGGAAGTCCTTTCTTCCTGTGGCCCATCAGACTCTATAATTCATCTACCTCGGGTCGTGAGAGGGACAGTGGAGACTCAGTGACCTGAGGTCAATGCACTGTTATTCTTTTTTGGTCAACGCACTGTAAATCCTTTCACTGTCATTTTGCACTGTAAATTCAATTCAAATCCACTTTTCACTTTTCACATGTCACTTTTTCAGTATTCATCTGAGTTATTTATTAGTATTTTATTACTGCCAATTTGCACTATACGTATTGTTGTATATTGTATATACCTACGTATTACTGTAATAATAGTGTAAATTGTGCAATTCATCTGTCAATACATTAGATTTCATTTAGAGTTAATTTAGTTATATTTTGTTTATGCTAGTTTTGTTTAGTTTAGTTTGTTATTTAGTTTTAGGTATTAGTATAATAATTAGTATAATATGCATTTATTCCCCGTCTCAACTGTTGCACCTTAATTTCCCTCGGGATAAATAAAGTCTTCTTGAATCTTGAATCTTACTGGCCCTGATGGCCCACCACTGAGTATACTATAGAAGTTAGAAGATAGAAGTCAGATCATCGTCCTAACTTTACAGCCAATGTTCTATTGTTATATTCGTTCAGGGGATCTCTGATCGATATACACCTCCAGCTCATTTGGAGTCATCCTCCTCCTCGCTCCTTTAACCTCACACACACCGCACCGTGTTTCCACAGCTTTCCGATGAACTCCACCTCCGGCCACCCGTCCTACCAAGACTACCCAAACGGCACCGAATGCGTGGACAACCACATCTGGGACTGGATACACACCGTCCAGCCTTACTACATCCTGGCTGGGCATCCTGGGCAACCTGTTTGTCCTGCTGGTGTTCTGCCTGCACAAGACGTCGTGCACGGTGGCTGAGATCTACCTCAGCAACCTGGCGGCGGCCGACCTGGTGCCTGGTGCCTGCCCTTCTGGGCGGTCAACGTGGCACACGGCTTTGACTGGCCCTTCGCCGCCTTCCTGTGCCCTCTGGTTGTGCTGGGCATCATGATCAACGCCTACTGCAGCATCTACTTCATGGTGCTGGTGAGCATGGACCGCTACGGGCCGCTAGTGCACCCCATGTCGCACGGCATGATGCGCAGGCCCAAGTGGGCCAAGCGGGGCTGTGCGCTGGTGTGGGTCCTGGGGCTGGTGCTCACCACGCCCACGCTCCTGTACCGCAGGAGCATGTGCGTGGAAGAGTACGACGTGACCGCCTGCAACCTCGACTACCCGGACTTTGCCACCCAGTTGGTCTGTGACGCGGCGTCCACCGCATTCGGCTGCCTGCTGCCGGGCTGCGTCATCTCCTACTGCACCGTGCAGATCGTGCGGGCGCTGCGAAGGAACCGGGCGATGGAGAGGTTCAAGGCAGAGCGCACCGAGGGGAAGGCCAGGGTGTCGGGATGTGTGTGTGTGTGCTGATTGGTGTGTGTGTGTGTGTGTTCATGTGTGCCTCTCTGTGTGTCTGGATGTGAGTTTTTCGACTAAACCTTCTGTTTACATGAGAAAGACGACATCATGTTTTGATTAAACTTGTTGTTTCAAGTCCACGTGTTTGTGGTGGACGCTGGTATCTCATTCCACCAGAATTTCAGAACGTTGACAATGTGATACTTTCTTGATTCTTGATTATTAAACTATGTTGTTTTGATTGAATAAATAAACAACATTAAGGGGAAGCAGATAAGGGAATCATTCTGTCTTTTTATTACAAAATCCCGAATATTCTATTTTTATATTCCATGTACCACCATCACTAATTACAGTAGTGCATGATAGTGCGACTAATTATTCAAAATGCCTAATTATGAAATCTCGTTTTGACAATGCTACATTTTCTTCCATTCATATTCAACCACTTGCGTCTATGAATGGATGGTTCCCAAACTTTCTTTGTCCCCATTTCTAGCTCTGAAAAGGTTTGCGACCCCAACATTAACTTCTGTGCATCTGCCTCGCTATACTAAACATGGGATTATTGAGTAATTATTAGTAGTTTACTTGTGTTAAGGACAACAGCCAGTGGTTCTATGCGGCCTCACTGCCCAACACCTAAAAGAAGCTAGGGCCCATGGGGTTTTAGCTTCTCATGTTAGAGCGTCGCCTCGCACGCCGGAGGTTGTCGGTTCGAGCCCAGTGTGGAACACTCACAGTTACATTGGTGCCGTGACCTGGATGAGAGTGAAGTTTAGTGTAACGGAAGCCAGCAGGTGGTGCTGTGCAGTGGTAAACCTCACTCCTCCACGCCTCTAATGCCTGAACCGTGAGTTCGAGACCCGTGCGGGTCACTCACGGTTAAAATTGCGTCTATGAATCATTAGGCAGTCATTTCGCAATTACAGGACGTCTATCGGCCTTTTTTCTTTTTCTTTTGTGGATAGCTGAGGTGGATCATCCTATATCTATGGGTTATGTCAGCAATCTCCTACAAATACATTTGCATACCATTTACATATTAGCATATCAAGCGACCGCAACCACCCTAGACACAGTCTCTTCTCCCCTCTACGGTCCGGTCGCTGGTTCCGCAGCATCCGTACAAGAACTACAAGGTTCAAGGATTGTTTTTATCCACAGGCAGTGCACCTACTAAACGTTAGGAGTGCTGCCACTATCATTACATTGTCATCCATATTACGTTACACTCAATGGCAACCCCCCCCCCCATACTAAAATTTGGTTGTTCTAGTCAGACGGACGTCACGGAGGCAGTCACTTTATGCGTTCTCTCATTTAGGCAGATAAGATTGTCGCAGCCAATTTAGAAGTTGACCATAGTTGGCAAAGGTATGAAAGGTATGAAATGTAGTGAAGTAACAGCACAACACAGCACCACCACGCACAGTCTAAAATGCTTAACGTGAAAAGGCTTAACGTAACTTAAAGTTCCAAAACAGCGATCAATAATCACCAAATGTCTCTGGCAAAGTCTCTGGCATATGTCTTGTCATTAGCACTTTCACCTGTCAAAATATCAAAACCTAAATCCTACTATTACGGAAGTTATGTTACATTAAGTGTTTTCCTCTCATAAAGCTGCGTTAAGACTTTTCCTTACTGGCTCAATAGAGAGGAAAACACGTAATGTCACATAACGTCCATAATGGTTTAAGTTGAGATATTTTGACAGGTGAAAGGGCTAATGACAAGACATATGCTAGAGAAATTTGGTGATTATTGATCGCGGTTTTGTAACTCTTAGTAACGTTAAGCCTTTTCACGTTAAGAGATGCAAAGAAAGATCAAGTCAAAACTCTCAATTTAAATGCACAACAATGCTTAACAAACTCAAGACAGCCATTAACTAAACATTCAACAAGTGTGTGGAAACAAAATGCAACAACCAGCTCAACGAGATGCAACACCAAAACCAGCAAAGAAAAATTAGTCTCGCTCACCAATGATGTTCACTTAAAGACCAAATCCATTCTCCTGTCCTTCTGGATGAATGTTTCGATAACCCGGTCATAAAGCTGATCACTGCTTTTCAGATTTAAAAGAAGTTGCCTTTCAATAGCTATGGAAGCTAATGCAGTGAGTCGGGATTGTCCTGTTCTGTTCCTCGCATACGTTTTTATCCGTTTGAGGGCGGAAAATATCCTTTCCACAGATGCAGTGGTGAGGAGGATTGTTACAATTTTTTTATAATGTCAATCTTTTCACTGAATGTTCTTCTTGAAAAGGGTACTAACAACAATTCCGCAACCACATCATCTTCACCTGTTGCCATTTCAACATAAAAAACCAACGTAGAAAAAGCCCAACGTAGCACTAAGCTAGATCCTCTGTCTGGAGCCTGTAATGGGACGGGGATCTTCTAGCGTACTATGAACCTGTGGGGAAATCTGAAAGAATACGCCCATTGGCTACAAACCAATATATGATTGCTTGATCAAATTGTCAATCCAAACGTACGCTCTCATTCAGTTTAAGGGCCAAGGTATTTGCGAGTACCCCAGAAAAAGATCCCATTGGTTGCAACACAAAACCACTCTAATGCGTAGTGCATGGGCCGAGAAAGACAAAAAAAAATCAACGTAACACTGTAATATAACAGATCAACAACACAGATACCATTCTCATTTATTCATTTTATTAAAATTGTATTCATTTTTTTCATCTGAGGGTTCCAGGGTCTTCTCTGAATACCTTGAAGGCCCTGACTGTCACAAATGCAGTGTGTGGGTTGGACCCCGAACGCAGACAGACCAGAGAGGGGAGAACAGGTGGTTTATTTGCAAAAACGCACATGGAATGGTCATGGACAGGCAAGAGGTCTGGATACCGGGAGGTCGAGGTGCGTAATGAGATGAGAGGCAAAGGGTATTTATTTTTCACTGTGATGTCGTTTAGGCCCCAGAAGTCGATACACGGCCGCAACGTGTGATCCTTCTTGGTGACGAAGAAAAACCCTGAACCAACAGACGACGACGAGGGTCTGATCAGACTGCCAGAGAGTCATGGATGTAGGTTTCCATCGTCTCCCTCTCGGGCCGGGACAGGTTGTAGAGCCGACTGACCGGCAGAGGAGCGCCGGGAAGGAGATCGATGGCACAGTCATATGGTCTGTGGGGGGGTAGGAAAATGGCGCGTTGCTTGGAGAACACCTCACGATGTCGTGGTACACGTGGGGAACGGATGAGAGATCGGGAGGGCTCGGGACCGGGCTGGTGGGTGGATTGCGCGGCGCTAGAGCGGACCGGAGGCAATGCGAATGGCAGAACACTCTCCAGTTGATCACGGAACCTACTGACCAGTTGATGTGTGGATTGTGGATAGCCAGCCACGGCCTACCCAATACCACTGGGGTGTGGGGGGAGGAGATGACGTGAAGGTGAATGCTCTCCCGGTGATTCCCTGACAGCACTAGTGTGAGAGGGATTGACCGATGGGTGATCCGGGCCAGAGGCTTGCCGTCCAGCGAGTTCACGTCCACCAAAACATGTACCGGTAGCACCTCCTTAGCCCAAAGGAGATGTGCTTCAAAATGGGAACCTGCCGACGCAGCTGGAGATCGGGTCGCATTCTGGCTCCTCAGGGACCCCGCCGTCACTGAGGGGCCTGCTCTTTTGGCCGACGAGGGCAGACGCGGCAGGCATGCCCCATTCTTCCACAGTACAGACAAGCTCCCGTGTCCGTCCTCCGCTTCCGTTCCTGCTGAGAAAGATGCACCCGGTCCACTTGCATCGGCTCCTCGGAGAAGGAAGAAGCGGGTCTGGTATAGCTCCTTCCCTCCGCAGCACGAGAAACGCTCCTGGAAGGACTCGGACCGTCCTCCAATTGCATCACTAGGTCCGAAACCTGGATGGCCCTCTGTATGGCCTCATCCAGAGTACCCGTCTCGCCCCGCAGCGCCACCTCCTTACCTAGCTCCCGGTTGAGTCAGTTCTGGAACGCTGACAGGAGCGAGTCATCGTTCCACCCGGACTCCAACGCCAACCGGTGAAACCGGGCGATGTACTCCCGGAGACCGAGGTTTCCCTGTTTCAACCGCAGCAGGAGTTGTCCGGCCTGTGGACCACGTATGGGGTGGTCGAACACCCGCCTCAGCTCGCCAGCGAGAGCCGTGAAGGTTTGGGTGACGGAAGAGCCCTGCTCATAGAGCGCGTTGAACATTGCGAGGGGACCTCCCTCGAGCAGGTTCACAACGTACGCAACCTTCGCTGCCTCTCGTTCATAGCGGGATGGTTGCGCCTGAAACGCAAGATGGCACTGTACCAGGAACTCCCAACAATTGTCAGGATCCCCAGAGTACTTTTTGGTCTGGATACCGGGAGGTCGAGGTGCGTAGTACCGACAGGTAGTAGACAGGCGGATGGTTAGGGACAGGCGAGGAGTCTGGATACCAGGAGGTCGAGGTGCATAGTACCGACAGGTAGTAGACAGGCGGATGATCAGGGACAGGCAAAGAGTCTGGATATCAGGAGATCGAGGTGCGTATAGGCAGAAAACAGGTAAGTGGGTTACCGGAGAACTTGTGACGTAGTTCCGCGAATACAAGAAGTACGAACGAGCAACGTGCCCTAGTGACACCGCGGTATATGTAGCCCCAGGTGAGGCAATTAGTAATCAGCCACGGCAATAGTTGACCAGATGTGTGTGTGCTCCGCCAGCGCACGTGGCTTGGCCACGCCCCCTGTCAACCACCGAAATCGTGACAATTGTTGACAGGCGTGTGTGTGAGCTTTCAGCGCACGTGAATTGGCCACGCCCCCTGTCAACCACCGTAACCGTGACACTGACGCTTCACCACTGGTTACAGTATCATACACTATCATCGTTTTGCTGGACTTTCTGGACTTATTACAGCCTGTACTATGCACTGCACTGTATTCATGATGCTGCTGCACTACCGGCACGTTAAAATGATTTTTAAATGCTTTCTGCACAATTCAAAACATGTACATATCATCAGTCACTTTAGTGTTCTTCTTATTGCTATTTTTATTGTGTACAGTATTTGTATTTTTATAGTATAGTGTTTCAGAAAATTCATACTGCAGGAGCGAATGGGGAGTAAGCGTTCGTGTTCGTGTACGTGTTGCATATGGCAAATACAAACCTTGAATCTTGAATCTTGAAGTGGGTTTCCGACCCCCAAAGGTTGGTTGGTAAGCAAACTGATCTAAGGTCTGTTAGGTCTGTTAACAGCTCGCCTTGTCACGGTTACGGTGATTGGCCACGCCCCCTGTCAACCACCGTAACACTTGTTGACAGGAGTGTGTGTGCGCCGCCAGCGCACGTGGCTTGGCCACGCCCCCTGCCAACCACCATAACCGTGACACGCCTTCAACGACTTTTCACACAAAGCCAGTTTCCACTTGTGTATAAACAGATTGATCAACGACATGTACGGGTGTAGGAGGAATGTGTCTCTGTATACTAGAACTCCCTCTCCAAAACCTCCCATCCGCAGAACTTGATCTAGGAGTCCGTGTGTGTGTGTGTGTGTGTGTGTGTGTGCTAAGGCTCGGACTACCACACATTCATTTTATTAATATCATTCATCAGACTAAAGGACTTTTTGTTCTTGACTATTTGTAAGGTAAGTTTCTGGATTTATTGATCAGGTTAGTGTGAGTTGTAAATTCCCCTAAACTGTGATTTGCTATACAACTATAGATGATTACATACTAAGCCTACATAATAGGACTACATACAAATAATTGACTTTTTTTATTGGCCTTCTTTACTATTATCAGGCTATTCATAATTCCTATATAGGCCTATGTGCTACCTATATTATTATTATTATTATTATTATAGGCAATTGCAGAGAATGTTCAGATTTTGTAATGAAACATTGATTTTCTTTAGATTAGATTAGATTCAAATGTATTGTCATTGCACAAGTACAGTCTTTCTTTTTCATTATAATCACATTTTCTGTATTTATTTACTCGTAGAGGGAATGGAGCCAACTAACTTTTCCATGATAACAACCACAAATGCGTGGTCTCCCAACGGGACCGATTGGGAGGATCAATTGGACCGAAACATCATCCCCCCGTACATGTTTATAGTGTGTGCTCTAGGACTTCTGGGTAACAGCTTCGTCCTGCTGGTATTCCTGACCCAGAAAGACCGTCTAACTGTCCCCGAGATCTACTTGGGGAACCTGGCGCTGGCCGACATCGTCCTCCTGGTCGTCCTCCCGTTCTGGGCGATGGACATCCGTCACAACTTCGTCTGGCTCTACGGGGAAGCCATGTGCAAGATAGTGAACTCGTCGATCAATGTCAATTTCTACACAAGCATTTACATCATCGCGATGGTCAGCGTCGACAGGTACCTGGCGCTGGTGCAGACGATGCGGGCGCGGTGGCTGAGGCGCACGCTGTACGCCAAAGTGATCTGCGTCGTCATGTGGCTTTGGGGGGTTTTCATGAGCACGCCCAGCCTGGTTTACAGCACGGTCACCTGGACCTCATCGTGTGCACTGGTCTACGGTCGCACCTGGCGACTTGCCGACCAGATAGCGTTTAGCGTGCTGGGCTTTGCCTTGCCGGTTGTGGTGATTGTGTTCTGCAGCGGCGCAGTGATCAGGGCTTTAAACAGAAGGAGGACTGTCTGTTCTGACCAAGGCAGCGACAGGAAGCCCACGACCCTGGTGTTCGCGGTGACGACGCTGTTCCTGGTGTGTTGGGCCCCCTTTCACGTCTTCAACTTCCTCGACGTACTGAGGGAACTCCACCTTGTGGGAAGGCAGTGGGGCCGAGCTTTCAATATCGTAAGCCAGGTTGCGGTGTATATGACGTTCCTTAACAGCGTCCTGAACCCGGTGCTGTACGTTTTCTTCGGGCAGTATTTCTGGAAGAAAGTCAGCGCCCTCTTCAGGAAGCCAAAGCACCATCACCGGCGGGGATGTGATAGGAGTGTATAGCCACGCTCCGTCTTAGGGTAGGCCTACTGTATAGGCTTCCTCAAAATGAGCAGGGGAACCATATTGTCTAGTATTGCATTGTATAGTTTGCATGGCCTATTGCATTGCATGTATTATTGTTTTTCTTTGAATAGTATTCAATTGTATATTATTGTATTGCGTTCTCTGTCTGTGATGTCCAACTGCCTGCAATATGAACATCTAATATAATCATGTCTCACTTATGATCTCGTCCGTCTCTTGGTGACGTTCTTAGCAACCATCTCTGTAAATCGAATGAATGTTGTTTACTGTATATATATTTATTTACTGTATATATTTTTTATTTTATTTGACTGTATATAGTATAGAGGCAAATGTGATATGCATTGATTTTTTTTTTTAATGTTTGTGAAAGTTGATTTCGATTTTTTTATTATGATGTTTATGGGTACAATTGTTTGTATGTATTATATGTATGTGTGACCCCCAGGGGGCGCCCAAATTCACAATTTATATAATTAAGCTAGGAAACCCAAACAGCGCTCCAAACAGCGCTACCCTTAAAGCTATCTAAACAGGTTATGTCCAATAAAGGAACAAGGATGGGACTGATGTAATCAAAATACAGTTTTATTAAAACAGTAGGCACAATAAATACACAGTTGGCAATCAGCACAAGCAATTATTTCCCACAGGTGTGCAAAATGCTGCAATAAATAAGTCACGGCACCACAATCACATAAGTCAGTGTTAAAAGTCTAATAAATAGTATAGCGAAATAAGGTTGAATAAATAGTTAGAGTGCACACGCGCACACACACACACACACACACACACACTTCAACGCTATGAGACTTCACACCAAAATAGGCCGTACACGCACACGGCGTTTCACACTACAAACTGGTAAACACTGCAAACGGAGCACCGCCCCGACGAGAAATATTGCACAATGCCCAAGGCCAGAGTTATACTACTTGCCTAACAAACAAAGAAAGACAGACAAAACAAACAAACAAACCAAACGTGTGAACTAGTAGGCTAAACGTAGCAGGCCGTCAGCCCAGGCCCACCGAGCTCCAGGTCGCAACACAGTTGTGGCAAGGTTCCGAGACACACACATACGTATATTCGAACAAATAGATAAAAACAGAATGATTAAACCCAGGAAAAACAGTGGCTAGTTGGACAGACGAAGACAATCCTCCTGTAATCACAAAGCATAAATGGTTTGGTATTCTATGCTACAAGGCTAGATCTACGATTGAGAGACTAATTACAAAAGGGATTAAATGAACTTACGGTTTTGAGGACAGCCTGAATTCAAAGCTATAAAGCCAATGAAGTTCCACCGTATAGATGTCTAATAGTTGAGCACACTCTTGTCAGCGTCAGCGCTGCTTCTATTCATAGGCAATATCAGACAGGAACAATCAGAGCTATAAACATTACGTTACGTCTGAGGGCGAAAGGGAGCCAGTAAACTTACGTTGCTGCAAACCCGTGAGGAATCACTACTCGCTCCACTGGTTACTGTAGACTTGTAACTGCGCATACCATTTACTGGTCACCATACGCACACAGACGCCAGGCCGAGCTGCGAACAAACAATGAGCCGTGTTAAGCGCTACTCAAATGAATGAGTTTAGCGTTAAAACCCAATAGACATGACCTTCCAAAAACTCACGTTCTCCTGATCGCACAGCTTAACTCCAAGCGGCTCACTCTTCAAAACACAAAACGCACTATTGTCCTCCTGTGTACGTCAGACACCTTTTAAAGGCAAGCGCGAATCAAACAATCAGTGCCAGTGGGCCGGCCTTCATGCTGTGCTTCCGGTCTCAACCACCCTACCCGCTACATGTACAGAGAGCGAGAGAGCGAGAGAGCGAGAGAGCGAGAGAGCGAGAGAGCGAGAGAGCGAGAGAGCGAGAGAGCGAGAGAGCGAGAGAGCGAGAGAGCGAGAGAGCGAGAGAGCGAGAGAGCGACCTGTCATCGATCACCCTGTCTAATTGCTAATCACCTCACCTGGGGTATATATACTTTGTCTATCCGTTACCCCAGCGTCAGGTCGTTACGTATACTGCACGTTGTTCTTCCGTCTGTTTTGTACCCGTCGCCTGCCTACTACCCCTGCCGGTACTTCGCACCCGACCTCCCGGTACGCAGACTCCTCCCCCGTCCCGGACTACTCGTCGGTCTACTACCTGCCGGTACTCCGCGGATCGTCCTCCCCGTGTACCCTTGTGTTTTGTGTGTGCTTTGGGGAATAAAGCCGTTCGTATCGCTCCACTGTGTCGTTGTCTGCATTCGGGGTCCAACCCACTCCCCTCATCGTGACAGAGAGAGAGAGAGAGAGAGAGAGAGAGAGAGAGAGAGAGAGAGGCAAATGTGAATGAAAAAATGAAATGTGATGATTAAACCTTTTCTTAAACCTTTTTCTTCAATTTCTATAGATCTATATTAAATGATTGCAACAAAAAGTTTCCCCAAATCTACAAAGAACATAAGTTATAACATAGTTAGAAAATAAGCTATATATGTACTGTTTATTCATAAATATATAGCTAATATTTATATTCATAAGTATAAAGGCT
Source organism: Muraenolepis orangiensis (assembly GCA_027704905.1). Lineage (NCBI taxonomy): Eukaryota > Metazoa > Chordata > Actinopteri > Gadiformes > Muraenolepididae > Muraenolepis > Muraenolepis orangiensis. Next base: position 17,852,536 of record CM051016.1, on the reverse strand, counting down.
TTTTAGTAATCCACAGGAGAACATTACATAACATTTTTTTTAATGTTGAAATACAATCAGACTAAATTGCAACACACATGTTAATGTATACAGATTCAGAAGTATACACCTATACATTCTTGATTATTATTTTTCAAATTCTGATGTTGCAAAAATGGATGGTTGGACCATGAGACAGAGTAGTTTTCAGAAATATAGCATTGAAAAAAAGTCCTTGAATTATATATATATATATATAAATATTATAATTTCCCCAACAAAAAAAGCCTATTTTTAGAACAAAGGTTAAAAAGTAACATTTTCTTTGACACAAAGAATTACCCTAGTTTGTTTGATTGACAGATGACCAGAAGTGGGCGTTTTTTGTCGTCCTCCTCCTCATCCATGTCATCATCATTTCGATATTGCCTGCTGTGCAATGTTTTCCTTTCAATGGCGCGGCAAAGCAACGACAGAGCATCTTCGTCCTCGTCTTCATCGTTGTAGCTAACATCTTGTAGAGGATCTCCTTCTTCGTCGTTATTCATCTCGTCTTCATCGTGACGATCACCATTTACGCATGGACTGATTAGTGGGTGCAGTGGCTCTCTAAAGCTGCAGCCGATCAAAGAGTAGATATGATTTCTGGCTTCCACGTCGTAGAAAGAGACAAGACCCTCATCGTAATCAACAAACATCCCTACCTTCTTGGGATTGGTCCTCAGTTTCAGGGGGAGACCATCGGCAGCAATGAAAACCCCCTTTTTGAGTTGGAAGTCAATTGTCCAGCAGCCATTCTTCAGGGTTGGCTTGATTTCCTCGTTCCTGTTGATTGATTTTCTGGCCACTCCAAAACGCCATCGAGTGGTCTCTTGAACCTGAACCTCAAGGTAAAATCTCCCAGAGGAGAAGCTCTGCTTTGTGAGAACACCTACACGTTTTGTGGGTGGGTTGTTTGGGTAATGCGGATCCAAAGCAATATACTTATGAAGTACTTGTTTCCCATCCTCGGATAGCTCCAGATCGTAATATGCAGAATCGGGATCCAGAGTCACGTCTATTTCATGCTGCTGGACCATCTTCAGTTCAGTACCGGGCAGGTTGTTCAGCTCCATGTTCAGGGTCTCCTCCAGCTGAACCAGGGATCTCCTCAAGGTCCCTACGTACGACGGCAGACTGACTTGCACTGCGGTCCAATCCCTGGTGCGTAGAGGATTCTTCAGGGATTTGAAGGCCTGGAGGAAGTGGAGGTGGTCTTCGGTGTAAAAGAGCTGCTTAACTTCTGAGCTCCTATCGGTTAAATCTTTGATTTCCTGCTCTAGCTCTTTGATGAGACCTTCAGCTCGTTTCTCTGTAGATTTCTGTTTCTCTTCAAGGATTTTGTTGAAATCCTCGTGGCACTTTTCAATGCGGCTCACCAGAGCAGTGAAGACCTGGACACTGTCGGCTAGCTCTCTGTCTGTGTCTTCTTTGCTGAATTGTACTGTGTCCTTCAGCTTTTTTATCTGTCCCTCTCTCTCCTGGATCATCTGCTGAACTTCAAATTCTATCTTCTGGAGCTGGGCCTTGTTCACTTCATATGCCTCCCTAAGGGGGACAACTGGATGGAAGTTGTGGTCTTTCTTTCTGCATGATTGACATACACACACCTGTTCCCTTTTGCAGAACAGCTCCAGGAGTTGATTGTGCTTCTTGCAAATCCTGTCCTCAATATGGTCAACAGGGTCGACCAGCTTGTGTGTTTTCAGACCTGCAACTCTCTGGTGGGGCTCCAGGTGAGTGCCACAGTAAGAGGCAAGACATACCAGGCAGGTCTTCACAGCGCTCAGCTGGATCCCAGTACAGATGTCACAAGGAACTGTTGGAACTCCTCCTGGAACTTCTCCCAGAGCTTCTCCCGGTACCACACAAGGTTGCTCCGTTAAGTCCTTTACTTGTAATAACCTTCTGAACTGAGCAGCCATCTCTGACAGGGAGGTATTGACCCGTAAAGCAGGTCGAGTGTGGTAGAGCTCATTGCAGATGGGACATTTGCACTGGAATTGTTCATCCCAGAATGATGAAATGCAGACTTCACAGAAGTTGTGTCCACATGGTGTGGAAACAGGTCTTTTGAACACGTCCAGGCAAATGGCACATGTGAAATTGTCCTCAGAACAGAGAATGTTGGCGGAGGCCATACCTAGACAGAAAAACAAGGTTTGAGTATTAGAAAATTGCTTCATGTTTTTGTTAAAGTGAAAAACATGTTTTTTCTTGTTGTTGGACAACACTTTAAAGGTGCAGATAATCATATCTGCTGTGCAATACCGGATTTGCCCAGACGGTGGCGCCATTTCACCATTTAAACGACCGAGAGGGCTAATAAAAAATAAAAAAATATACTATAAATATAATAATATAATATAAACCTCACCGTTACTCATTCTAATCTGTATTGTATATATGTATATTGACTGAACATTCCTTTACTTACTGCTTAATTTCTTTTTTTACTTACTTTATTTTTACTGTATGTAGCACAATCAATCAGTATTCTGTATTTTGTTGTGACAAATAATAAACAAACTTGAAACTTATGGTGAAAGAACATTTATTATATGGTGCTTCAATTTGCAATTATGAACACAGTAATACCTAGTAGAAAATAAACATAAGAAAAAAATATGGTCTTATATTAGAAAGACTACCCAGTGTGCCATCAAAAATAATACCTAAATATGGTCTTACATTCGAGTGTGCAAAAGTAATTAGAACAAAATAGAAGATAATAAAATAGACCTGATACAAGTCCTGAGATAAATGCAATACAATGTTAAGCTTACAAATTAAAAAGGTACTGGGTCCTATGTACACTACTATACGATATACAGTTTAATCTATGTACCTATGCTATACTAACTATACAAGAACTACACAACTATAACTATAACTATACAACTATTCTCTCCTCAGACAGCAAGACGCAAACTGACTCATTAACAAATGCTTCTGAATTAAACTAATTAAATAAAATACAAATGCTTAATACATTCGACCACAGCATATATTAGCAGACAAACACACGGAAGACCCTGTAGCTAGCATTGGGGAAGCACGTGTCCACGATAAACTTACAAAACCCCAATCCACACCGTTTACATACAAATGACACAAGCTGCATGTTTATACAGCAAGACCAACATTTCTTATCCCCTTTACTTTACGTTTACATCGTCCACAATAAAAATAAATGTAAAACTATAACCGGGACAACAAAAACGAACCTCTCCTCAGACAGCAAGACGCGAACTGAGAGCAGAGCAGTACAGGCTTTACAAATAACGTTCAACTAGGCTACAATTGAGTGGCGCATGCGTGACTGGTTTTCTTTGCTCACGCATTCACGCATGCGCCACTCAATTAGCTCACGCATGCGCCACTCAATTTGAGTGGCGCATGCGTGACTGGTTTCTTTGTTCGGGCGCAATAAAATGCGCTCCCACAGATCGTATTTAGGACCCTTGATAGGCTACATTTAATTGCTTGATCCATTTTCATTGGCCGCTTGCGCGCAGTGACGCGGAGATCCTGGGCGCACTGCAGGTTTGGAGGTAGGTACCAGATTTCTATGAGAGTGACGTCAATGACAAACGAGGGGGGAGAATAGCACGCACAAAACAATGATTTATATTTGCTATATTAACGTTATTGTGCATTTTAAACATTGGGTCGAACAGGGTTTGCTTCCCGTAACTTACAACCAAATCTCTGGTGTCTGACACAGGGCTTGGATCAGAGCCCCCCCCCCCCTGTCACCGCAAACCGGGGGGGGGGGGGGGGGGGGGGGGGGGGCAATGGAAGTCTGTAGGGTTTTTTTGAGGGGAAAAACAACAACAACACTGCACTCTGCACTCCCACTGGATCACATGGGCACACTGGAAAGTGTGCTCCCCTTGGCTTGTTGTGTCAGGGAGAGGCGAACGTCTCTCTTGGCTAGACCGCACAATATTCTACTGAAATAAGAGTCTCTGCACAATAACACTCCAATTGGGAGAGGCAGACGGTCGATTGAACCACCGCATATTATACTATATTATATTATATTATATTATATTATATTATATTATATTATATATAACACGACATACTAGTGCACATAGGCACAGCTGCTTAGTTTTTGGTGTCGCCAAAGACGCACACACACACACACACACAGAGACGCACACGCACAGACGCACACTCACACACAGACGCACGCACACACGCACAAACACATACGCAAAAAAACACACACACACACACACACACTCACAAATATATGTCAGTGTTTTTTGTCAGTGTGTGCCGATATATATATATTTTTGTTGAGTGATTGATATCGTTTTCGTGAGTGATTTAAACAAGCAGGTATATATATCTATATATATATAGATATCTATATATATATCTATATATAGATATCTATATATATCTATATATATATCTATATATATAGATATATATACCTGCTTGTTTAAATCACTCACCAAACTCACCTGTTCAGAGCTGCTTTGAATGTGTGTTATTGTTAACTCGTTGTTTCCTCTTAAATGTGTTTATGTATCCATGTACCAAATAAAGTCTAAAAGAATAGACTGTGTGAAGTTCTGTGGTGCCTTTGAGCTGGCCTTGCGTGGCCATGATGAAAGTGATGGACAGAAGGGCGACATTTCAATACAAAAAGTAATTGTATATAATGTAATTAACAATATGTAATTGTAAAAAAAAAAAATGGTATAGCCCCCCCTGGTGAAAAATGCACCAGCCGCCACTGAGTGAGACATGATTATATTAGATGTTCATATTGCAGGCAGTTGGACATCACAGACAGAGAACGCAATACAATAATATACAATTGAATACTATTCAAAGAAAAACAATAATACATGCAATGCAATAGGCCATGCAAACTATACAATGCAATACTAGACAATATGGTTCCCCTGCTCATTTTGAGGAAGCCTATAGGCCTACCCTAAGACGGAGCATGGCTATACACTCCTATCACATCCCCGCCGGTGATGGTGCTTGGGCTTCCTGAAGAGGGAGCTGACTTTCTTCCAGAAATACTGCCCGAAGAAAACGTACAGCACCGGGTTCAGGACGCTGTTAAGTAACGCCATACACACCGCAACCTGGTCTCCGATATTCAAAGCGTGGCCCCACTGCGTTTCGTCCACAAGGTGGTGTTCCCTCAGTATGGCGAGGAAGTTGAAGACGTGATAGGGGGCCCAACACACCAGGAACAGCGTTGTCACCGCGAACACCAGGGTCGTGGGCTTCCTGTCGCTGCCTTGGTCAGAACAGACAGTCCTCCTTCTGTTTAAAGCCCTGATCACTGCGCCGCTGCAGAACACAATCACCACAACCGGCAAGGCAAAGCCCAGCACGCTAAACGCTATCTGGTCGGCTAGTCGCCAGGTGCGACCGTAGTCCATTTTACACTTTAGGGCCCCGGTCCCGTTGTGATTGACCCTTCTGTAAACCAGGCTGGGCGTGCTCATGAAAACCCCCCAAAGCCACATGACGACGCAGACAGTGGCGGCCGGTGACATCCGAAGTAGGAGGGGCGCAGGGGTAAAACATTTTTTTTTAAATCATATCTGCTGTGCAATACCGGATTTGCCCAGACGGTGACGCCATTTCACCATGTAAACGACCGAGAGGGCTAATTAAAAATAAAAAACTATACATAATATAAACCTCACCGTTACTCATTCTACTCTGTATTGTATATATGTATATTGACTGAACATTCCTTTACTTACTGCTTAATTTCTTTTTTTACTTTATTTTTACTGTATGTAGCACAATCAATCAGTATTCTGTATTTTGTTGACAAATAATAAACAAACTTGAAACTTATGGTGAAAGAACATTTATTATATGGTGCCTAGTAGAAAATAAACATAAGAAAAAAATATGGTCTTATATTAGAAAGACTACCCAGTGTGCCATCAAAAATAATACCTAAATATGGTCTTACATTCGATTGTGCAAAAGTAATTAGAACAAAATAGAAGATAATAAAATAGACCTGATACAAGTCCTGAGATAAAATGCAATACAATGTTAAGCTTACAAATTAAAAAGGTACTGGGTCCTATGTACACTACTATACAATATACAGTTTAATCTATGTACCTATGCTATACTAACTATACAAGAACCACTTAGCAAACCAGGTTCTGGAAAACGACCGAATATATAGCCTTCCTCTGTCTGTTGCTGGTTGCTGAATGCTGATGTCAGGCTGATGAGGTCCAAACTCTTTCACTCTGAGTTTTTCTTGCAGTGTTCGTCTTTCAAATGGTGTTGCTTTGAGGGATTTGACAGAATTGTCCATGGTAGCTAGTGTAATGGCTGTGTCCTGTACAGAACAAAAAAAGAACAAACTTGCAACATGAGGTCTCTCCCACACACACGGGTCTCAATCTCCTCTCCTCAGACAGCAAGACGCGAACTGACTCATTAACAAATGCTTCTGAATTTAACTAATTAAATAGAATACAAATGCTTAATACATTCGACCACAGCCTATATTAGCAGACAAACACACGGAGGACCCTGTAGCTAGCATTGGGGAAGCACGTGTCCACGATACACTTACAAAACCCCAATCCACACCGTTTACATACAAATGACACAAGCTGCATGTTTATACAGCAAGACCAACATTTCTTATCCCCTTTACTTTACGTTTACATCGTCCACAATAAAATTTAATGTAAAACTATAATCGGGACAAAAACAAACAACAACTACCTCTCCTCAGACAGCAAGACCCGAACTGAGAGCAGAGCAGTACAGGCTTTACAAATAAGGTTCAACTAGGCTATGAATTGCGCATGCGTGACTGGTTTTCTTTGCTCACGCATTCACGCATGCGCCACTCAATTTGCTCACGCATGCGCCACTCAATTTGAGTCGCGCATGCGTGACTGGTTTCCTTGTTCGGGCGCAATGAAATGCGCTCCCAGAGATCGTATTCAGGACCCTTGATAGGCTACATTTGCCTATCAAATTTGGTACCTACCTCAAAACCTTGACCCTTGATAGGCTACATTGCCGATCAAATTTGGTACCTACCTCCAAACCTGGGCGCACTGCCGTGCGCCCAGGTTTGGAGGTAGGTACCAAATTTCTATGAGAGTGACGTCAATGACAAACGAGGGGGGAGAATAGCACGCACAACAATGATTTATATTTGCTATATTAACGTTATTGTGCATTTTAAACACAAACATACATAAAATGAGTAATTATTATTCATTTTAAACATGTTTAGTTTATTTTTAGGGATCAAAAAAATAAAAAATAAAAAAACACAATTATTATTATTTTTTTATTTTTTTATTTTTTCCTCTCTGAACCAGGTGGGGCGGCGCCCCTGCGCCCCTATGGACGAGCCGCCACTGGACGCAGATCACTTTGGCGTACAGCGTGCGCCTCAGCCACCGCGCCCGCATCGTCTGCACCAGCGCCAGGTACCTGTCGACGCTGACCATCGCGATGATGTAAATGCTTGTGTATACATTGACAGTGACCGACGAGTTCACTATCTTGCACATGGCTTCCCCGTAGCGCCAGACGGAGTTCTTACGGATTTCCATCGCCCAGAACGGGAGGACGACCAGGAGGACGAAGTCGGCCAGCGCCAGGTTCCCCAAGTAGATATCGGGGACAGTTAGACGGTCTTTCTGGGCCAGGAATACCAGCAGGACGAAGCTGTTACCCAGAAGTCCTAGAGCACACACTATAAACATGTACGGGGGGACGATGTTTCGGTCCAGGGAAGCGCTGGGAAGCGCTGTGCTGTTGTCAGACCACGCCTTTGTGGTTGTTGTTATCATGGAAAAGTGAATTGGCTCCATTCCCTCTACGAGTAAATAAATACAGAAAATGTGATTAGAATGAAAAAGAAAGCCTCTACTTGTGCAATGACAATACATTTGAATATAATCTAATCTAAAGAAAATCAATGTTGTTTCATTACAAAATCTGAACATTCTCTGCAATTGCCTATAATAATAATAATAATAATAATAATTGATTGATTGATTGATTGAAGTGTTTATTTCGAATATGAAAGCAAAAATAATAAATAAGCCATTAAAGAAACAAAGAAAAAATAGAATATATACATATTCGAAAAGGAGTGAGAAGAAGTAAAACTTATTAACTCCCACCCCTTCTCCATAAATAATACATAATAACAAGCTTCCTGGTCTAACCCTGTCTATACACACTACTGTGTACATTACTAGTAATTCTGTTTCAGATTTTATAATATTATGAAAATATTAATATAATATATACATATCATACAATACTATATATATAATATACATATATTATAAAAATATAAATATAATATATACATGTCATACAATAACATGTAATATATACACACACCCATTCAGATGATTATCTAAATATATGCCTACAATACTCATTATATACGCATATTTACACACACATACGGAAGAGCAACAAGAAAATAACCCCCCCAGAAAAAATAAATAAATAAAATAAAATAAAAATAACAATAAAAAAGCAGTACCCTTATAACACCTAGTGCTACCCAACACCTCCCTCATCCCTGTAACTTGTGAAGATTGTGTCTTTGTACCTACTTTTAAACTGTTTTATGTTTGGACATTGTTTCAACTCCACAGTGCACGTGTTCCATAGTCTCACCCCGCTGACTGAAATACAAAAACTTTTTCTGGTTGTTCGAATTAATTGAATATCAAAATTAAATTTCCCTCTTAAATTATAACCCCCCTCGTGCATGCTGAATAATGACTGTATATTTACTGGTAATAGATTATTTTTAGCTTTGAACATAATTTGAGCTGTTTGATATTTGACGATGTCTGTAAATTTCAGTAGTTTTGACAGTAGAAAAAGTGAGTTTGTGTGTTCCTGGTAACCCACGCTGTGAATGGTTCGTACTGCTCGTTTTTGTAAAATGGTTAGTGGCTGTAGTGAAGTTGTGAAGTTGTTGCCCCAAACCTCAGCACAGTACTGTAGGTAAGGTAAGACCAGTGAACAGTATAGCATGTGGAGTGATTTATGATCCAAAATTTTCTTTGCTCTATATATTATTGCAATGCTTCTTGAGACTTTGGTTTGTACATGTTTGATATGAGATTTCCAGCTGATTCTGTCATCAATCATAACCCCAAGAAATTTTATTTCATTAACTCTTTCTATTTCAATTCCATCTATTTTTATATTTACCTGAGTGTTCCTTTTACAATTTCCAAAAACCATTAACTTTGTCTTGCTCAGATTTAATGACAGCCTGTTTCTATCAAACCACACCTTCAATTTGTTCATCTCTGCAGTGATATCCTCCTGTAATTGTTGCAAGTTATCCCCCGCGCAAAATATATTTGTGTCATCAGCAAACAGTACCAAGTGCAATAACTTTGAGACTTTACATATCTCATTAATGTACAAAATGAAGAACTTAGGGCCCAATACTGACCCCTGGGGGACACCACATGCAACCTCCAAACATGACGAAACACAGTCACCCAATTTCACAAACTGCTGTCTCCCCCTTAAATAACTTTTAACCCAATCCAGCACTATTCCCCTGATACCATACCTTTCAAGTTTTTTTATCAATAAATCATGGTCAATGGTGTCGAAAGCTTTTTTTAAGTCAATGAATACTCCTACAGCATATTGCTTGCGATCTATTGCATCTGTGATTGCTTCGGTTGCCTCAATTACTGCCATAGCTGTTGATCGGTTTGTTCTGAAACCATACTGATTTTCTGAAAGAATTTTGTATTTTTCTAGAAATGTGTCCAATCTGCTGTTGAAGAGTTTTTCCAGTATTTTAGAGAATTGTGGCAGTAGGGAGACAGGTCTATAGTTTGTGAAAAGATGTGTGTCTCCAGCCTTGTACAGAGGTATGACTTTAGCTATTTTCATTTTGTTAGGAAATGAACCGGTTTGAAATGATAAGTTACAAATGTATGTTAATGGTTTGGCTATGCCAAACCATTAACATACTAATTATATTATTATAATATTATTATATTATAATAATAATAATAATAATATAGGTAGCACATAGGCCTATATAGGAATTATGAATAGCCTGATAATAGTAAAGAAGGCCACTAAAAACAGTCAATTATTTGTATGTGTCATCTATAGTTGTATAGCAAATCACAGTTTAGGGGAATTTTCAACTCACACTAACCTGATCAATAAATCCAGAAACTTACCTTACAAATAGTCAAGAACAAAAAGTCCTTTAGTCTGATGAATGATATTAATAAAATGAATGTGTGGTAGTCCGAGCCTTAGCACACACACACAGGGTGCGAACTGGAGGGGAGCAGGGTGACATGAGCTCCCCTGGGAACATGGTTTGTGAAATTTGGGGGGAGCTCTCTAAAATACTGATATGATGACCAAATAAATTCCATTTATTTTATTTATTTTTTCAAAGGTGTGAAATAAAATTATATTTAGAGTTTATGATTCATGAAAAAAGTGTTGCCTGCTTGCACGCTGCCCGCAGCTCCACCCACGACCCACTCACTCACAAGCTGGTTTAGTTAGCGCTGCATGTTTACCAGGCATTGTTGCTGCTGCTGACATGTCGAGAAGAAAAAAACAACTTACCTTGGGCAATTTCTTTAAAAAGACGGCCAAACAACCTGATCAAGAAGACCAACCGAATGTAGCTGGTGTGTGTGGCGTCGCGTCTCTCCAGGCAGTGAGAGGGTTGTGTTGTGCTATAGCTGTATTATTAATATTAATATTGTTCATGGTTGGTGCCGCTGGCTGCTCTTATCGCGTGTGTTCGGCTCAGTGTGGGCTACAGCCATAATAGGCTATAGCCCATGGCCCATGGGGATTAATAAAGTTTTCTGAATCTGAATCTGAATGGCCGCAAAAATAATAAAAATCCCGGCTCCCCCGGAGACCGTGGTATAGTTCGCACACTGCACACACTGCACACACACACACACACACACACACACACACACACACACACACACACACACACACACACACACACACACACACACACACACACACACACACACACACACACACACACACTGACTCCTAGATCAAGTTCTGCGGATGGGAGGTTTTGGAGAGGGAGTTCTAGTATACAGAGACACATTCCTCCTACACCCGTACATGTCGTTGATCAACCTGTTTATACATGTAGTATAATTTCTACTCGGTGGAATAAGAATCTTCTCAGAGGTCCGGATACTAAGTTCAAGATGTTTATTGAACAAAGCATCAAATGAAAGCATCTGCTGCAGCGAGATGGAGCCTGCCGTGCCAATTCGCAGAACTGGCGACGCGCTCCTTTACCAAACTTTATATAGACAATAGTATCACAAAACATCCACTACTCCTAGTGGTCAAAGTAACAAACATCAACTTAATACTATTGGTCTGAGAGGTACAACCAGCGCTCTGGTTGGTCACGGTGTCTTCATCGTCACGTCACAAGTTTATGGCTCAAACCCCCAAGGGGGGTCGCATTCCTGGCCATATCTGCTGGTCGCATCTCTGGCAACCCCAGGGGGTTGCATTCCTGGCAACGCCTTTTGAATTCACTGAATGTCAGGCTGTCATTATTCTGAGTAATATGAACCACGAACGGTTTGAAAGAGTCCGGCAGTCCCTTCACTACCATTCCCACTTGCAACCCGTCACTAATGTTCTCGTCGGCTCCTTTCAACGACGAGAATATTGTCTCTGCACAAACAATATACTCCGTGACGATCTCGTTGCTTTCCATGCGAAGAGCTGAGAGTTCACAATATAACTCACCACGCGCGGTTTTCCTTTGCCCGCGTAATGTTGCCGAAGTATCTTCATTGCCGCCCTGCCCCATCGGCTGCTGCATCCCGCATAATTAGCGACAAGCTATTATTGTCCAAAACTTGCACCGTACGCTTCTCTGTTTTTCTTGACCTCTGTTGCTCTCAACTGGGCAGCATTTTCGCCCGCAGCGATAACTGGCACGTTCAGTAGAGTCTCGCTGAGTCCTCTCAACTCCATCTGCGCTAGGAAGCCAGTTTCCCATAACTCGTATCCTCTCTCGTTGCCGTCGAACAAAAGTCTATTAAATCGCTGACTAGATGATGGGCAGGTGATGGGCACTGGGCCCATAACCTGCCTTTTTCAATTGATGAGGAGGGTGAGGTTGTAGATGCCACAGGTTCCAGAGAGATAGTTGGCAGCCTGATCTACATAATGACCTCTACTAGACCAGACCTAAGCTGGGTGGTCAGCAAGTTGTCACAATACCTAGCACAGCCAAAACAACAACACTGGGTAACAGCTAAACAGGTGCTACGTTACTTGAAGGGCACAAGTGAATATGAGCTATGTTACAAAATAAGTGACAAAGACCTTAAACTAGAGGGCTATAGTGATGCCGACTGGGCGTCAGACCAAAATGACAGGAGGAGTACTACTGGGTACTGTTTTAGTTTGGTCAAAGAGGGTCCAGTTGTATCCTGGAAGACCAGGAAGCAACCAACAGTGGCTTTGTCAACATGCGCGGCGGAGTACATGGCTCTAGCAGCCACTGCCCAAGAGAGGATATATCTTGTTCAATTACTCCAAGGTATGAATAAGGAAAGGCAGCACACACCAGTGACAATATTCAAAGACAATCAGGGGACGATTGCTCTGTCCAAAAATCCAGTATGTAGGCAACGGAGCAAACATGTTGATATTAAATATCACTTTGTGCGAGCCGCACATATTGATGGTAAAACATCCATTGAATGCTGTCCCACAGCAAACATGATGGCCGACGTGCTGACCAAACCACTGACAAAAGCAACGTTCCTGAGTTGTTATTCAAGGAATAATGTGCCAGCCCGGCATAGGTCATTTATGTTTTTAAGGAAGACCTGTTGTTCTTTTCATGTGAATTTATAAAGGCGAGCCTGAGTGGGGGTGTTGAACATAATGTAATGTACAGTCTCACATATATAGCCAGTCAGCCACTGTACTCCTCTACTGCGCTATAAAGCTATTTTGGTCATTGCGGGTATCCATACATGTGTGTATATGACTTCTGCGCATGTGCAATAAAGTTCTCTCCCTGCCCCGCCGAGTACGTGTGTGGACGTGTGTCTTTGCTCCTGCAGTCTAACTCGACAAAAGTACATTAACATACCTAATAAGTATGTAGCTAGACATCCGTGTCATAAATATGAACAGTGCAACATAGGCCTAATTCAAATGCGCCAATTTGCATGCATTTACCAAGGCATAGGTGAACAGACAAAACATATCACCTCACAACTTCCCCACATAGTTACTTACATCAAGTCAGTATTTTCCGCTGAAATGTTATGTTTAAATATGCAGATTAGCTTTAAATCTATAGATGAATTCAGACAGGGTAGTAAAACGAACACCATTTTGTTTTTTGGAAGTTTTCTTTCCATTAGAGTTAAAGAAAACATGGAAGCAAAATAGACCAAAATAACAAAATGTACAGGTACATTTGCCATTACATTGCCTGTAATGTCCTTCCTTAAACAGTAACTTCATAATTTTGATTGTTGGCTGCTCATTTAATAACTATTAATTTGACTAGTTTGTTGTATGCTGATAGATCTTAATCATTACATGATACAGCGACCCACCCTCATGTGAAAGGAGGGAATTGTAGTTACACTGAAACTAAGTCCTTGTCAACAGCAGTTATTTTATGTTATTTGTAATAATGTGTAATAAGTGTAATAATAATAATAATAATAATAATAATGTATTGGATCATTAATGCATTCAGGCAATTCAGTATTCTATTGCTTGGCTTAACTTTTTGATTTAAAACATTTTTTTACAAATGATTATGGGAAGTGCCCTTTTTCTCACTTGAGCTCCTGCCCCTGAAAATGTGTGTGCACGTCCCTGTGAACAATGATATGGGCTTCTGAGTGGATGTTTCGCCATGTCCCCAGTGCTGTTCATTCAACTTCAATACAAATAAAAAAAACGAATAAAAACATACATTTTCAATTTTATTTTTAATAATAAAAATATATATTTTATAATATTTTATTTCATTTTCCGGGTGAACTGGGAACGTCTGGTGGATGCCCCTGTCCGGGAGACCTTCAACTCACACCTCCGGCGGAATTTTTCGGGCATCTCTGCGGAGGCTGGGGGCATTGAGCCAGAGTGGTCATTGTTCAAAGCTTCTATTGCCGAAGCTGCGGTTGAGAGTTGTGGCCTCAAGGTCATTGGTGCCTCAAGGGGCGGCAACCCTCGGACTTTGTGGTGGACACAGGTGGTCAGGGAAGCCGTCCGGCTGAAGAAGGAGGCCTTCCGGGCTATGTTAGCCTGTGAGACTCCGGACTCAGTTGCGAGGTATCGACAGGCCAAGAGGACGGCAGCCTCGGCTGTAGCGGAGGCAAAGCAGCGGGTGTGGGAGGAATTCAGAGAAGCCATGGAGAAGAGAGAGAGAGAGAGAGAGTCACGGTTGCGGTGGTTGGCAGGGGGCGTGGCCAAGCCACGTGCGCTGGCGGCGCACACACACACACCTGTCATCGATCACCCTGTCTAATTGCTAATCACCTCACCTGGGGTATATATACTTTGTCTATCCTTTACCCCAGCGTGAGGTCGTTACGTATACTTCACGTTGTTCTTCCGTCTGTTTTGTACCCGTCGCCTGCCTACTACCCCTGCCGGTACTTCGCACCCGACATCCCGGTACGCAGACTCCTCCCCCGTCCCGGACTACTCGTCGGTCTACTACCTGCCGGTACTCCGCGGATCGTCCTCCCCGTGTACCCTTGTATTTTGTGTGTGCTTTTGGGAATAAAGCCGTTCGTTCCGCTCCACTGTCGTCTGCGTTAGGGTCCAACCCACTCCCCACTTCGTGACAGAACGACCTCACCACTATGGACCCCGGCAACTTCGACCAGTGGAGGCAAGATATGCAGTCTCTCAATGACTTTGGACGCACCGTGGACCTGGCCCTGTTGGACCCCGGCCACCTCGCGCTGGTGGAACAATTGGCGCTGGAGCTGATGGATCACCGGTTAGCCGACCTGGGCCCCGGTCATCTCGAGCGGGTGAGGCACCTGGTCGATGCCCTGAGGAGCCGTGGCAGATCACGGGTTCGAGCGCTGCGGAGGCTGGAGAAGGAGTTGAGGGTCATGTTAGCCCAGATGGCCCTCGACGACTACTTTAAGTGGAAGCCCGTGTTTGATTCCCAGTGCGGACAGTGGGCCCGGGGACTGCAGGTCACGATGGACCAGCTCTGGGACCTGACAACCGCCATTACTTCCCTCCTCAGCGGAGGGACCCCCGACGCCGCGCTGTCCCTGCCTGCTGACATCATGCTTCCCTTGCCTGCCGACGCCTCTGACGTCACGCTGCCCCCGTCTGACAGCGCCGCTTCTCCCCCGTCTGACAGCGCCGCGCTGCACGACGCTGCGTTGCCCTACGCTGCGCTGCCCGACGTTGCGCTTCCCCTGTCTGCCGATGCTGCCGACGTCGCTCCGCACCCACCGGAGGACGTCGCTCCGCACCCACCGGAGGAAGTCGCTCCGCACCCGCCTGATGACGCCGCGCCGTACCCGCCCGACGACGTCACGCGGCCCCCGTCTGCTGACGCCGCGCCGTATCCGCCCGACGACGTCACGCAGCCCCCGTCTGCTGACGCCGCGCCGTACCCGCCCCCGTCTGTCGACTACAGAGGGGGTCCAGAGCAGCCCCCAGAGAAGACTCCCACCGACCTGGGCAGAAGGGGTTGCTGGGGTTGGCCCCCGCGCCGTTACTGTCTGGATCCGTTCTTCTCCCTTGACTGCCACCGGGAACACCCCTTCAAGCCAGGTTGGACGCCAGGAGGCGCCCGTTGAGGGGGGGGGGGGGGGTACTGTCACGGTTACGGTGGTTGGCAGGGGGCGTGGCCAAGCCACGTGCGCTGGCGGCGCACACACACACCTGTACACGACACCCTGTCTAATTGTTAATCACCTCACCTGGGGTATATATACTATGACTATCCTTTACCCCAGCGTGAGGTCGTTACGTATACTGCACGTTGTTCTTCAAGATTCAACACACACACACACACACAGAGACGCAGACGCACACTCACACACAGACACACGCACAAACACATACGCAAAAACACACACACACGCAAATATATGTCAGTGTTTTTTGTCAGTGTGTGCCGATATATATATTTTTGCTGAGTGATTGATACAGTTTTCGTGAGTGATTTAAACAAGCAGGTGTATATATATATATATATATATATATATATATGGGTGTCGCGATCGTGAAGTCCAACTGGGGGGGGGGGGGTATAGCTGGCAAAATTGTTTAGCCCCCCCCTGGTGAAAAATGCACCAGCCGCCACTGAACAATACGTATAGTGCAAATTGGCAGTAATAAAATACTAATGTGACAGCCCGTACACTGTAACCCAGACTTACTCAACAGGCGGCCCGCAGACGCTTATTGTGTGGCCCCCAACATGCCTGGTTATGAATTATCAAAAAAAATAAAGAATTTAAAAAATATATATAAAAAAAAAAAAATTCTGACCTGCTTTGGATCTACTTATGTGTGTGAAAGCTCCTTCTCTGCCATGGGAATAATTAAATCAAAGCAGCATTCCCATATCATTGACAGACATTTGGCAGACTATCTCAGAGCAGCTACAACTGAGCAACAACCAGATCTGAAAGTACTGATCTGAAAAGAATGCAGACTCAGAGCTCTCACTAGAAATAAGTAACAACTGTTTGTTATATTGTTGTTGTTATTAATATTTGTGAAATGCAGACTCAGAGCTCTCAATAGGAATAAGTAAAATGTTGTTTGTTATTGTTATTAATATTTGTGAAATGCAGACTCAGAGCTCTCAATAGGAATAAGTAAAAAGTTGTTTGTTATTGATATTAATATTTGTGAAATGCAGACTCAGAGCTCTCAATTGGAATAAGTAAAAAGTTGTTTGTTATATTGTTATTGTTATTAATATTTGTGAAATGCAGACTCAGAGCTCTCAATAGGAACAAGTAAAAAATTGTTTGTTATTGTTATTAATATTTGTGAAATGCAGACTCAGAGCTTTCAATTGGAATAAGTAAAAAGTTGTTTGTTATATTGTTATTGTTATTAATATTTGTGAAATGCAGACTCAGAGCTCTCAATAGGAATAAGTAGCAATTGCAAACTTTATCAATGTCATCAATGCAAAGCTATTCACTCCAGTGTTAATAAAACATCAGCTTGACCAACACTTGACACTACATTTGTTACTCAAATTGAGAATATTTGTTAAATATTCCATGATGCTTTGGAATGTATTAAAAATGACAAGCAAGACAGCATATTAAACAGCAGTAGTAAATACAGCGAATAAAATGGTACAAATATATGTTAATAATATTTTGTGGCCCTTTGCACCTGTTGTGGTTTAAATGTGGCCCTCTTGGCCTCTGAAGTTGAGTACCCCTGCTGTAACCTAAAGGTGTGCCTTGCATATCCCCCTCCTCGACTATTTCCTTGGGCGCAACTCCCAAGGTGGCGTTGTCTCAGTGGCGGCTCGTCCATAGGGGCGCAGGGGCGCCGCCCCACCTGGTTGAGAGAGGAAAAAAAAAAAAAAAATTATAATAATTGTGTTTTTTTATTTTTTATTTTTTTGACCCCTAAAAATAAACTAAACATGTTTAAAATGAATAATAATTACTCATTTTATGTATGTTTGTGTTTAAAATGCACAATAACGTTAATATAGCAAATATAAATCATTGTTGTGCGTGCTATTCTCCCCCCTCGTTTGTCATTGACGTCACTCTCATAAACATTTGGTATCTACCTCCAAACCTGCCGTGCGCCCAGGTTTGGAGGTAGGTACCAAATTTGATAGGCAATGTAGCCTATCAAGGGTCAAGGTTTTGAGGTAGGTACCAAATTTGATAGGCAATGTAGCCTATCAAGGGTCCTGAATACGATCTCTGGGAGCGCATTTCATTGCGCCCGAACAAGGAAACCAGTCACGCATGCGCGACTCAAATTGAGTGGCGCATGCGTGAGCAAATTGAGTGGCGCATGCGTGAATGCGTGAGCAAAGAAAACCAGTCACGCATGCGCAATTCATAGCCTAGTTGAACCTAGTTATTTGTAAAGCCTGTACTGCTCTGCTCTCAGTTCGCGTCTTGCTGTCTGAGGAAAGGTACGTTGTTGTTTGTTTTTGTCCCGATTATAGTTTTACATTTATTTTTATTGTGGACGATGTAAACGTAAAGTAAAGGGGATAAGAAATGTTGGTCTTGCTGTATAAACATGCAGCTTGTGTCATTTGTATGTAAACGGTGTGGATTGGGGTTTTGTAAGTTTATCGTGGACACGTGCTTCCCCAATGCTAGCTACAGGGTCCTCCGTGTTTGTCTGCTAATATAGGCTGTGGTCGAATGTATTAAGCATTTGTATTCTATTTAATTAGTTAAATTCAGAAGCATTTGTTAATGAGTCAGTTCTTGCTGCGTCTTGCTGTCTGAGGAGAGGAGATTGAGACCCGTGTGTGTGGGAGAGACCTCATGTTGCAAGTTTGTTCTTTTTTTGTTCTGTACAGGACACAGCCATTACACTAGCTACCATGGACAATTCTGTCAAATCCCTCAAAGCAACACCATTTGAAAGACGAACACTGCAAGAAAAACTCAGAGTGAAAGAGTTTGGACCTCATCAGCCTGACATCAGCATTCAGCAACCAGCAACAGACAGAGGAAGGCTATATATTCAGTCGTTTTCCAGAACCTGGCTTGCTAAGTGGTTCTTGTATAGTTAGTATAGCATAGGTACATAGATTAAACTGTATATTGTATAGTAGTGTAGTGTACATAGGACCCAGTACCTTTTAATTTGTAAGCTTAACATTGTATTGCATTTTATCTCAGGACTTGTATCAGGTCTATTTTATTATCTTCTATTTTGTTCTAATTACTTTTGCACAATCGAATGTAAGACCATATTTAGGTATTATTTTTGATGGCCCACTGGGTAGTCTTTCTAATATAAGACCATATTTTTTCTTATGTTTATTTTCTACTAGGCACCATATAATAAATGTTCTTTCACCATAAGTTTCAAGTTTGTTTATTATTTGTCACAACAAAATACAGAATACTGATTGATTGTGCTACATACAGTAAAAATAAAGTAAGTAAAAAAAGAAATTAAGCAGTAAGTAAAGGAATGTTCAGTCAATATACATATATACAATACAGAGTAGAATGAGTAACGGTGAGGTTTATATTATGTATAGTTTTTTATTTTTAATTAGCCCTTTCGGTCGTTTACATGGTGAAATGGCGCCACCGTCTGGGCAAATCCGGTATTGCACAGCAGATATGATTTAAAAAAAAATGTTTTTACCCCTGCGCCCCTCCTACTTCGGATGTCACCGGCCGCCACTGCGTTGTCTGGCTGTGTTTAAGTGGCCCCACCATACCCCACTGTTACATTAATAAATAATTCTAAGTACTGAAAAGTGACATGTGAAAAGTGAAATTGAATTTACGGTGCAAAATTACAGTGAAAGGATTTACAGTGCGTTGACCAAAAAAAAAGTAATAATCCAGAGCGTCACTGAGGTCTGTACCCGCTTCAACAAATGTACACCTTGTAAGTCGCTTTGGATAAAAGCGTCTGCCAAATGCCCTAAATGTAAATGTAATGTCTGTTTTGTACCCGTCGCCTGCCTACTACCCCTGCCGGCAGGGTGACATGAGCTCCCCTGGGAACATGGTTTGTGAAATTTGGGGGGAGCTCTCTAAAATAAAGCTATAGCTGTATTATTAATATTAATATTGTTCATGGTTGGTGCCGCTGGCTGCTCTTATCGCGTGTGTTCGGCTCAGTGTAGGCTACAGCCATAATAGGCTATAGCCCATGTGAAACAATGCAGCCTCACTGCAAATTATTTGGTTCTTACCAAGAAAAAAAACCTTAAATTTAGAAGTGTTAGATATTTTTTCTTGTTTTAAGAATTAATTTCTTATTTTAAGTCTTCAACTAAACAGTATAATCTTATATCAAGCAAAACTTTACTTTTTTGTCTCAAACAGGCAGGGAATCCTAAAATGAGACAATTAACACTTAAAATAAGATGTATTACGTTTCTCCTCCAAAGTCTCATCAAAATAAATCTTGTTTTAAGATTCAATAACAAACTCAACATGCTTGATTCAAGAGTCACACAAAAAATATCTGAAAACACACTTTATTCCTTGGATTTTAAGCATATGACAAATGTTTGTTCACAAAACTGCACAGGGAGCACGAAACAGACAAGTTGGGAACCTTATAGGCCAACATATAGGCCGTTTTGTATAAATACACAAAAACAAAAGAAACATACAATATTATTGTTCCTCCATATTACTGTCTGTGGGCAATAACATCACAAAGACTATATTTTATTGGTACAAAGGTACTGTCTTTGAAACTAACTGAAAAATAGGAGAGGCAGTCTATTAGATCTTTAACAAATTCTGTGGCCTGGGCAGCATTGGGAACTGCCACTTCATATGCCAGCAACTCTGGACTCAGATTCAGTGTTTCATAACGCTGGAACTCAAAAGCAATAAAAGAAGAATCTATCAAAAAGATGTCTTTTATCAGTCCAAATACTGGGAAAGCATCATCTACATTTACGATAATCATAGATTTCCCACTAATGTACTTATTGCCATTAAGGATGTACCACTTTACAGAGACAACAGATTGCATGACCTCTATGCCTAAAAAATCTCTGACTTTTCTCTTAACATAATCAACATTTTTAACAGCAGAGACAGGCCCTGATTCTCTCTCAGTAGCAAAAATTGGATGCTCAATGCCTATTTCATTGCAACATTCAAGGAACTGATTATGGTTTGCAAGTGATTTACAAACATTCTTGAAATTTAATTTGGAAGCCCATTGCTTAAAATAGCTATGCTTAGCTTCAAATCTCATACACATACTTCTTACTAAAGGACCAAGAGATATGATCTGGCTTGGTAGATGTAGCAT
>CM051016.1:17803967-17826467 GCA_027704905.1 Muraenolepis orangiensis | reverse complement strand
GCTGTGAAGTCCTGCCTAGTGTGTCTTACCTCTTACTGCCACACCCACCTGGAGCCACATCAGAGAGTCTCAGGCCTGAAGAGACATCAGCTGGTCGAGCCTATGGACCGTCTGGAAGACAGGATGTGTAAGATACACAATTATCAAATACTGGAGCTCTTCTGCCAGACTGAACAGGTGTGTGTGTGTCAGATCTGTACAGAGACAGGACCACAAGTCCCACCCTGTTGTACCTCTAAAGGAGGAATATGAAGTGAAGATGGTCCAGCTGGAGAAGATAGAGTCTGATGTTCTGCAGATGATCCAGGAGAGAAAACAAAAGATTAAGGAGATCATAAACACAGTAGAATTGAGCAAAATAAACTCAGACAGAGAGATAGCCGATGGTCTGCAGGTCCTCGCTGCTCTGATGCGCTGCATTGAAAAGTGTCGGGATGATTTAAACCAAACGGTTAAAGACAAACTGAAATCCACAGAGAAACAAGCTGAAGGCCTCATCAAAGAGCTGGAGCAGGAAATAGAAGATCTGACCAATAGAAGCTCAGAGGTGAAGCAGCTCTCACACACTGATGACCACCTCCACTTCCTCCAGACCTTCAGATCCCTGGAGAATCCTCCACACACCAGGGACTGGACGAGGGTGGAGGTCCATCCTCCGTCATACGTAGGGACCTTGAGGAGATCCCTGGATCAGCTGGAGGAGACACTGAACATGGAGATGAAGAAGCTGCGTGATGTTGAACTGAAGAGGGTCCAGCAGTATGGAGTAGAGGTGACTCTAGATCCTGATACAGCTCATCCCTAGCTCATCCTGTCTGATGATGGGAAACAAGTACATGATGGAGGTGTAGGGAAGGAACTCCCAGACAACCCTAAGAGATTTACACGGTATATAAATGTTCTCACGAGGCAGAGCTTCTCCTCAGGGAGATTCTACTTTGAGGTCCAGGTTAAAGACAAGACTGAATGGTGGTTAGGAGTGGCCAGAGAGTCTGTCAACAGAAAAGATGACATCACATCACACACCCTGAGAATGGTATCTGGACTGTTCACTTCAAGGAGGATAAGTTGTCATTTATGACAACCCTTCTGTCCGTCTCCCTGTGAGAGCTGAGCTCCAGAAGGTGGGGGTGTTTGTTGATTATGACGCAGGTCTGGTCTCCTTCTATGATGTGGAAGCCAGGGCTCATATCTACTCTGCTACTGGCTGCACCTTCAGTGAGCCTCTCTATCCAATCCTCGTCCAGGTTTACATGATGGTGGTAGAAACTCCACCCCTCTGATCATCTCACCTGTCAATCAAACAGACTAAGACCTTTGTTAGATAATTAAATGATCAACATAAACAACTAATGATTGAACATAATCAGATATACTACATTGTTCAAAGTCGGTTTTATCCTCAATGTTTTTGTTTGTTTAATGAGATACAATTGATTATGTTCTCTCTCTCTCTCTCTCTCTCTCTCTCTCTCTCTCTCTCTCTCTCTCTCTCTCTCTCTCTCTCTCTCTCTCTCTCTCTCTCTCTCTCTCTCTCTCTCCTCTCACTTTATTGTTGTTTTTATGTTTATTTTAATGGAATAAGTATTTTTATAGTTGTGTTAATTCTTACTGCGGGAGGGAATAGGGAGTCAGCATTCCATTGTACTTGTTACAAATGGCCAATCAAAAAATATTGTATCTTGTCTCTCTCTCTCTCTCTCTCTCTCTCTCTCTCTCTCCTCTCTCTCTCTCTCTCTCTCTCTCTCTCTCTCTCTCTCTCTCTCTCTCTCTCTCTCTCTCTCTCTCTCTCTCTGAACACTCAATTCATGAAGACATAATAATAAGCCTTTCTCTTATAAAATCAAACCCATTATACATGATTACATATACTATATTGTTCAATGTCTGTTTTCTCCTGAATGTTATTTGAGGTTTCATTCTATACAATTGTAGGGTTCATTTGCATATCATGTTGTATATATTGTGAAACAAAACATTTATCTTAGTTTATGTTTGAACACTTTTCTGATTTCAATAAAAATGGAAATAACGTTGGGACATTTTCTGTGTAATATACTCTATATATTCAGTAGAATATGTACATTCTCAGTACAATATGGATTCAGTAGAAGAGGTAAAACAACGATCTACTTTGACCACCAGGGGTCGCACTTTTCCTCCAAACGGTGCAGACTTGAATCTGATCAACAACAAAACAAGCAGAGGAGGAGATTTCCCATTCACTCCATCGACTGGTTTATTTCACAGACTGTAGAACAGATTTACATCAAGTCTCCTAAGCCAGTACATCTCAATGGACTCATTCAGTAAGTTCATTGGGTGCTATTATTTTTAATATATATATATATATATATATATATATATATATATATATATATATATATATATATATAAATAAATAAATATAAGTGATGCTTTTATCAGCTTTGTCATGTGATAAAATGTACATATATCATTTAATCACAGTACAAAGCTGACATAAGCGTCAACTCCCTCCACGTGACGTTATCCAACGAACCACGTGACGTATTAACAAAGTCTCAGTAAAGGTCCCCGTGGTGACGCTCCTTCATGTGGGGGGTCGTCGTGACCACCTCTCCGTCTCTCTCGGAGGGGGTCCCCACACACACACACACACACACACACACACACACACACCCACACACACACACACACACACACACACACACACACACACACACACACACACACACCAGGGCGGCAGTATAGATCAGGAGGTAGAGCGGTCCCCTCACAAGCTGCTGGTTCGCTCCCCGCCTCCTTTTATCAAATCCAACCTGTGGAGGTGTCCCTGAGCAAGACCCCCTAACCCTGACCGCTCCTGACCTGCTGGCTGTCTCCTTGATGGCTGACTCCGCCGTCTGTGGATGAACATGTGTGTGTGTGTGTGTGTGTGTGTGTTTTGATTTCCCGTTCTGGTACGAGGCGTCTGCGTTGTCATCCACACACGCACATACTTTTTTTATTTAAAAAAAAAGGCTTCCTGTAAATGCTGAGTCATTAAAACGTTCTGATCACGTGACCAGCGGAGCGTGGATCAGAGGAGCGTGTTACCGTGACGACGTGACTGTTTACGTTGTTGACGTGACTGCTTATGTGTGTCGTTGAACCGTGTTTATGTTGACTGGTCCAAAACGTAGAAGAATAAAAGTTACTCAAGAATAAAGTTTTTTCTAAAATCAAATCTCTCTCTCTCTCTCTCTCTCTCTCTCTCTCTCTCTCTCTCTCTCTCTCTCTCTCTCTCTCTCTCTCTCTCTCTCTGTCTGCCTGTCTCTTTTACTGTATGTCTCTCTGTCTCTCTCTCCAGCCGGCCGAGGAGCGGCCTTTGATTGCGGGCCGGCCTGCAGGCCGGCCTGCCTGCCTGCCTCTCTCTCTCTCTCTCTCTCTCTCTCTCTCTCTCTCTCTCTCTCTCTCTCTCGGTGTACTGAGTGAGTTCTCTAACTTTGACTCTTTCTATCAGTGTTGATGTCTTGTATGTAGTGTTGTGTTAGTGTGTGTTGAGTGTTATCTGTTGTTAGTTAGTGGTGTTTGACCACCTGGCATTATGCCCGTTGTCACGGCCGGCCGAGGAGCGTCAGGCGGGCGGCTCCAGCTCACCTGACGTGACTCCTGTATTGGAGTCTGAATGGCTTGGCGTGCAGCAGTTTGCTGTTAAAGCTCAGGTGGTAGAGACGGTGGTGCGGGTGGAGAGCAGAACGGAGAACAGGATCATGTTGAGTGTGCACATAAAGTCACTGGTGAAATCAGTGC
This sequence comes from Muraenolepis orangiensis, assembly GCA_027704905.1. Taxonomy (NCBI): domain Eukaryota; kingdom Metazoa; phylum Chordata; class Actinopteri; order Gadiformes; family Muraenolepididae; genus Muraenolepis; species Muraenolepis orangiensis. Next base: position 17,822,693 of record CM051016.1, on the reverse strand, counting down.
CCGGGCCAGTGGGAATTCAGTGAAGAATCAGACAGAGAACATTAAAGTGGTTATTATTCATGAGGAAAGCTGCAGTGCCAGAGCTGATAGGGCGGCTGAGGAGGCCTTGATGGCTGTGGACACGCAGGAGGAAATTGTCATTTTAAATACAGCCAACAAAAGGAAAGAACCTGACAAAGAGCAGAGAGGGGCTGAGGCCAAGAAAGTGCTGGAGGATTTCTCTGATGAGGACAGTGAGGTGACGCCTTCACAAGAAACTCTGTTCATTGTTTATCCTCTTGAGAAAATGAAGACATTCTTAGAGGAAAAGGACGCTGGTAGTGAATATTCTGGTGTCCTCTTCTTTATGGCACAGATGATCCTGTGTGGACCCCACCTTCAAACCTGCTCGCACGCATCCAAGCTGTCTTGGTCGTTTTGTTTGGGACAAGATGCACTGGATTCCTCAGGCTGTTGTCTTTCTTCCAAAGGAAGAGGGAGGAAGAGCACTAATTCATTTGGCCAGTAGAGGTGCTGTTTCCCCACTGCAGTTCATTCAGAGACTTGTGTTGGGCCCTAAAGACTTGGTGTGGAGACCACTGGCCCACTTACTGGTGCAGCAGTTTGGAGGTATGGGACTGCATGACTCACTGATCCTAATGGACTTTAAAACTCTGACGTTTAAGACATTGTCTCTTTTGTTCTGTGGAGTGTTCACAGTGTGGAGGGGGCTGGGGAAGGAGAGGACTGAACAAGATGTCTCCCTGTGCTGGTTGCTACGAGAGCCTGTGGAGGACGAGGACGTTTGGACCCCCCCTGCTGGGCAGGACCAGCGGTCTTGGAAGTGTTCTGGGATCTCTAGTGAACCTCACTGGACCTGAACTGGACAATGAAGGAGCTGAACATGCAGGCTGACACACCCTGGAGGGTCTTCTGAGCTCAGGAGACCAAGTCAAACCTGCCTGGAGGGGGTATATATTATGTTATATGTATGGTATGTGATATATATATATATATATATTTCTCTATTACTCTCTCTCTCTCTCTCTCTCTCTCTCTCTCTCTCTCTCTCTCTCTCTCTCTCTCTCTCTCTCTCTCTCTCTCTCTGTCTGTCTGTCTGTCTGTCTGTCTGTCTGTCTGTCTGTCTGTCTGTCTGTCTGTCTCCCTCTCGCGTGCACATACATACACACACACACACACACACACACACACACACAGACACACACACACACACACACACACACACACACACACACACACACACACACACACACACACACACACACACACACACACACACACACACGCGCACACACACACACAGACATACGTGTGTCGACCTCCAGGCCCGCCTCCAAGCCCCCGTCAATCAAATCACGACCCGGGAACCACCAGGCGGACGCCACTCACACACTCAACCATTTACTGAAGGAACTGATGAGTCATCAACATGAGTCCACAAAGCTAAGTATGCTAGTGTAATGCTAATGCCAATGTTATGATAGTGTAATGTTAATGACACATACCGCTCGTCGCTCGGTTGCTAACGCGATCTCGTGGCTGCTAGCTAAACTTGACTTGCTAAGCTAATGTTAGCCTTTTTCTTCTTGGTATTTTTGTGGTGAACTTCTTCTTGGTATTCTTGTCTGTGCCCATAACCCGATGAGTGTTGAACTCACATGAACACACACACACACACACACTCACACACACACACACACACACACACACACACACACACACACACACACACACACACACACACACACACACACACACACACACACACACTCACACACACTGAGGCTCAGGCCTCACACACTCCTGGGGACTCAGGTGGAGCAGAGTACGTGTTCTGCGTAGTGACGTCACCTTCTCAACATCACATTAACATCATGTTAACATATCACCGTAAGCACGGGAGAAGAAGGTCACAGTAGTATAGATTAGATTCACATTTATTGTCATTTCACAGCACAAGTTCAGTACAGAGAAACTAATGTAGCGTGTAACCAGAGTGCAGATGTTGCAGTAAACCCAGTATGAGCCGTAGGTAAGGACCTAGATGGTACAACGTACATGTCAATCCTCTACACAACTGCACATCCCTGCTCACTACCTGTTAAATACTTATACTTACTTACCTGTATTTATATATATATACATATGTATATGATATTTGCATATCATTAGCATATCATTAGCATATGGTACCAAAGGGGCGTGGCCATGACGCGTGTTACCCGTTGGGTGCTTTACTTCCCAAGCCGCCTGCTCCTCTGAGCGCTACATGAGTGCCTGGCGTCTTTTGAGGATCTCTCACACGTTCCTTCAGGTAATCCACGTGTGAGAGGAATGTGGGAGAGATCCTCAATAGAGGAACATGTACACAGAACCCTGCATCTGTGGGGATGAATATTCCCCCCCCCCTGTGTGTGTGTGTGTGTGTGTGTGTGTGTGTGTGTGTGTCTCTGTGTCTTGGCCTTTCTTTCTTTCTCTCTCTCTCTCTCTCTCTCTCTCTCTCTCTCTCTCTCTTCTCTCTCTCTCTCTCTCTCTCTCTCTCTCTCTCTCTCTCTCTCTCTCTCTCTCTCTCTCTCTCTCTCTCTCTCTCTCTCTCTCTCTCTCTGTTTCTAAGATTAGAGATTAGAGAGAACTAAGATTGCAATCAGAGAGGAACCCACACAAGACCGTGGATTCACTGTTTAAGGTCCTGTACCCCTTAACACAGGTGGGGTTTTTTGGGAACCCAGGTGGGGGTTTTGGGAACACAGTGTGTTTTTAAGGGAACCCAGGTGGTGTTTTTAAGGGAATTCATGTGGTGTTTTTGGGAACCCAGTTGGTGTTTTTGGGAACCAGGTGGTGTTTTTAGGAACCCAGGTGGTGTTTTTAAGGGGACCCAGGTAGTGTGTTTGGGAATATAGGTGGTGTTTTTTTGGCAACCCAGGTGGTGTTTTTGGGAACACAGGTGGTGTTTTTTGGAACCCAGGTGGTGTTTTTCAGGGAACCAAAGTAGTGTTTTTGGGAACCCAGGTGGTGTTTTTAAGGTGACCCATGTAGTGTTTTTGGAAATTTAGGTGGTGTTTTTTGGGAACCCGGGTGGGGGTTTTGGGAACCCAGGTGGTGTTTTTTTGAACCCAGGTGATGTTTTTCAGGGAACCCAGGTAGTGTTTTTGGGAACCCAGGTGGTGTTTTTGGTAACCCTGGTGGTGTTTTTGGGAACACAGGTGGTGTTTTTAAGGGGACCCAGGTGGGGGTTTTTGGAACCCAGGTGGTGTTTTAATGGAACCCAGGTGGTGTTTTTGGGAACACAGGTGATGTTTTTGGGGAACCCAGTTGGTGCTTTTGGGAACACAGGTGGTGTTTTTAAAGGAACCCAGGTGGTGTTTTGGGAACCCAGATGGTGTTTTTAAGGGAACCCAGGTGGTGTTTTTTGGAACCCAGAATGTTTTTTGGCAACCCAGGTGGTGTTTTAGGGAACCCAGGTGGTGTTTTTAAGGTAACCCAGGTAGTGTTTTTTGGGAATATAGGTGGTGTTTTTTTGGGAACCCAGGTACTTTTTTTATGAACTAAGGTGGTGTATTTGGAACCCAGATGGTCTTTTTGGGAACACAGGTGGGGGTTTTCGGAACCCAGGTGGGGTTTTTGGGAACATGGGTGGTGTTTTTAAAGGACCCAGGTGGGGGGTTTTGGGAACCCATGTGGTGTTTTTGGGAAGCCAAGTGGTCTTTTTGGGAACACAGGTGGGGTTTTTGGGAACCCAGGTGGTGTTTTTAAGGGAACCCATGTGGTGTTTTTAAGGTAACCCAGGTAGTGTTTTTTGGGAATATAGGTGGTGTTTTTTTGGGAACCCAGGTACTTTTTTTATGAACTAAGGTGGTGTATTTGGAACCCAGATGGTCTTTTTGGGAACACAGGTGGGGGTTTTCGGAACCCAGGTGGGGTTTTTGGGAACATGGGTGGTGTTTTTAAAGGACCCAGGTGGGGGGTTTTGGGAACCCAGGTGGTGTTTTTGGGAAGCCAAGTGGTCTTTTTGGGAACACAGGTGGGGTTTTTGGGAACCCAGGTGGTGTTTTTAAGGGAACCCAGGTGGGGGTTTTAGGAACCCAGGTGGTGTTTTTAAGGGAACCCAGGTGGTGTTTTTGGGAACACAGTGGTGTTTTTAAAGGAACCCAGGTGGTGTTTTTGGGAACACATGTGGTGTTTTTAAGGGAACCCAGGTGGTGTTTTTAAGGGAAATTTAGGTAGTGGTTTTTTTGGAAACCCGGGTGGGGGTTTTGGGAACCCAGGTGGTTTTTTTTCGAACAAAGGTGTTGTTTTTAAGGGAACACAGGTGATGTTTTTATATATATATATTAATCTTCAACTGTTGATACCACTGCATACCCCTGCTCACTACCTGTTTATACTTACCTCATATATATAAATACCTGTAATTCTGCACATGTCTCATACCTCCTCTATAAAGTATTTATATTATATTTATACCTGTTTTTAGTAGTAGTTTTTTTAGTAGACTGTTTTACATATTATTCAACAACCGTACATTATATATAACATTATATATAACATATATACATTATATAACCGTGAACTTTACTGCTACTTTTGCTCTCTGGTTAGACGCCAAATTCCTTTCTCTGTACTCTACTTGTGCTGTAGTACACTGACAATACATTTGAATCTAATCTAATCTAATCTAATGCGCCCGAAGTAAGAGCCTGAAAGTTGAAAGGTCAGTGAAGTGTTTGTCCGTGGGGGCGGGGCCATTTGTTGTGGGCGGAGCCAAGAGGAAGCCTAGTTCAGGAAACTAAAGTTAATGTTCAAAGAAACCAAACCACCCGACATCGGAGCAGTTCTCTCTTCCAGGAGAAAAACACAACGCGTTTAGGAACAAAACAGACAGAAACCACAACAAGGTGAGCAAAACAGCACAACTATAAGAGTTATATGTTTATATACTTTATAGTTAAACACTCTTTTCCCGTTATGGAATTAGAAAAATAATGTAGTTGCTGAATACATAAACCATGTCGTCTGTGTCTAGGAATGGCTTCTGCTAACACTTCCTGGTCTGAAGAGAACCTTTCATGTTCCATCTGTCTGGAGGTGTTCAACAGTCCAGTTTCCACACCATGTGGACACAACTTCTGTAGAGCCTGTATTACAAAGTTCTGGGATGACCAAGTCCAGTACAAATGTCCTGTTTGCAACAAGCTTTTCCACACAAGACCTGATCTACAGGTCAATACCCTCTTTTCAGAGATGGTTGATCAGTTTAGATGGTTTGTACCAGAAAAACAGCAGCCTTGGGTTGAACCAGGAGAAGTTCCCTGTGGTGTCTGTACCGGGACCCAGCTGAAGGCTGTGAAGTCCTGCCTAGTGTGTCTTACCTCTTACTGCCACACCCACCTGGAGCCACATCAGAGAGTCTCAGACCTGAAAAGACATCAGCTGGTCGAGCCTATGGACTATCTGGAAGACAGGATGTGTAAGATACACAATTATCAAATACTGGAGCTCGTCTGCCAGACTGAACAGGTGTGTGTGTGTCAGTTATGCACAAAGTTGGACCACATGTCCCACCCTGTTGTACCTCTAAAGGAGGAATATGAAGTGAAGATGGTCCAGCTGGAGAAGATAGAGTCTGATGTTCTGCAGATGATCCAGGAGAGAAAACAAAAGATTAAGGAGATCATAAACACAGTAGAATTGAGCAAAATAAAGTCAGACAGAGAGATAGCCGATGGTCTGCAGGTCCTCGCTGCTCTGATGTGCTGCATTGAAAAGTGTCGGGATGATTTAAACCAAACGGTTAAAGACAAACTGAAATCCACAGAGAAACAAGCTGAAGGCCTCATCAAAGAGCTGGAGCAGGAAATAGAAGATCTGACCAATAGAAGCTCAGAGTTGAAGCAGCTCTCACACACTGATGACCACCTCCACTTCCTCCAGACCTTCAGATCCCTGGAGAATCCTCCACCCACCAGGGACTGGACGGCGGTGGAGGTCCATCCTCCGTCATACATAGGGACCTTGAGGAGATCCCTGGATCAGCTGGAGGAGACACTGAACATGGACATGAAGAAGCAGTGTGGTGTTGAACTGAAGAGGGTCCAGCGGTATGGAGTAGAGGTGACTCTAGATCCTGATACAGCTCATCCCCAGCTCATCCTGTCTGATGATGGGAAACAAGTACATCATGGAGGTGTAGGGAAGGAACTCCCAGACAACCCTAAGAGATTTACACGGTATATAAATGTTCTCACGAGGCAGAGCTTCTCCTCAGGGAGATTCTACTTTGAGGTCCAGGTTAAAGACAAGACTGGATGGTTGTTAGGAGTGGCCAGAGAGTCTGTCAGCAGAAAAGATGACATCACATCACACACCCCTGAGACTGGTTTCTGGATTCTTTACTTACTCAAGGATAAGTTGGTATTTAGTGACAACCCTGATGTCCGTCTCCGTGTGAGAGCTGAGCTCCAGAAGGTGGGGGTGTTTGTTGATTATGACGCAGGTCTGGTCTCCTTCTATGATGTGGAAGCCAGGGCTCATATCTACTCTGCTACTGGCTGCACCTTCAGTGAGCCTCTCTATCCAATCCTCTGTCCAGGTTTACATGATGGTGGTAGAAACTCCACCCCTCTGATCATCTCACCTGTCAATCAAACAGACTAAGACCTTTGTTAGATAATTAAATGATCAACATAAACAACTAAGTGATTGAACATAATCAGATATACTACATTGTTCAAAGTCTGTTTTCTCCTCAATGTTTTTGTTTGTTTAAGGAGATACAATTGTTTATGTTCTCTCTCTCTCTCTCTCTCTCTCTCTCTCTCTCTCTCTCTCTCTCTCTCTCTCTCTCTCTCTCTCTCTCTCTGAACACTCCATTCATAAGACATAATAATAAGCCTTTCTCTTATAAAATCAAACCCATTATACATGATTACATATACTATATTGTTCAATGTCTGTTTTCTCTGAATGTTATTTGAGGTTTCATTCTATATAATTGTACGGTTGATTTGCATATCATGTTGTATATATTGATAAACAAAACATTTATCTTAGTTTATGTTTGAACACTTTTCTGATTTCAATAAAAATGGAAATAACGTGGGGACATTTTCTGTGGAATCTACTCTATATATTCAGTAGAATATGTACATTCTCAGTACAGTATGGATTCAGTAGAAGAGGTAAAACAACGATCTACTTTGACCACCAGGGGTCGCACTTTTCCTCCAAACGGTGCAGACTTGAATCTGATCAACAACAAAACAAGCAGAGGAGGAGATTTCCCATTCACTCCATCGACTGGTTTATTTCACAGACTGTAGAACAGATTTACATCAAGTCTCCTAAGCCAGTACATCTCAATGGACTCATTCAGTAAGTTCCTTGGGTGCTATACTTTTTAATATATAAATATATATATAAATAAATATATATAAGTGATGCTTTTATCAGCTTTGTCATGTGATAAAATGTACATATATCATTGAATCACAGTACAAAGCTGACATAAGCGTCAACTCCCTCCACGTGACATTATCCAACGAACCACGTGACGTATTAACAAAGTCTCAGTAAAGGTCCCCGTGGGGACGCTCCTTCATGTGGGGGGTCGTCGTGACCACCTCTCCGTCTCTCTCGGAGGGGGTCCCCACACACACACACACACACACACACACACACACACACACACACATGAGTGCTTAGAGTGGCCGCACTGGTTAGAAAAGCGCTCTATAAATGCAGTCCGTTTACCATTTACCGAGGGAGAAGGGAGACGGAGGAGAAGAGACCTAGGAAGGATCACGTGTGTGTGTGTGTGTGTGTGTGTGTGTGTGTGTGTGTGTGTTTTGATTGTCCGTTCTGGTACGAGGCGTCTGTGTTGTCATCCACGCACACACATACTGTTTGTATTCCCATTGATATTGTAGCGTGTGTAGAGTGTTAATATTTATTTACTTTAGTTACTTCATTTAGTTACTTGACACACACAATAAACGGTGTGTGTGTGTGTGTGTGTGTGTGTGTGTGTGTGTTCCGGGGCCCAAGGAGTATGTGGCAGAGAGTGGCAGTTGGTTTGAGTGTGGAGAAAGATAAACAAAGTTGTGGTTCTGGACGGCGCGGCTGTAATAAAAGTTACTCAAGAATAACGTTTTTTCTAAAATCAAATCTCTCTCTCTCTCTCTCTCTCTCTCTCTCTCTCTCTCTCTCTCTCTCTCTCTCTCTCTCTCTCTCTCTCTCTCTCTCTCTCTCTCTCTCTCTCTCTCTCTCTCTCTCGGAGGGACATCTGGTTGGGTCTTGCCCAGGTGGGCGGCTCCAGCTCACCTGACGCTACCCCTGCAGCGGAGTCTGAATCGCTTGGCGCTCAGCAGTTTGCTGACAAAGCGCAGGTGTTAGAGACGGTCGTACAGGTCGTAACACGCTGGTAAAGAAGGAAGAGATGGCAAGGCTTGTGTAGCGTCTGTCTGTCTGTCTGTCTGTCTGTCTCTCTCTCTCTCTCTCTCTCTCTCTCTCTCTCTCTCTCTCTCTCTCTCTCTCTCTCTCTCTCTCTCTCTCTCTCTCTCTCTCTCTCTCTCTCTCTCTCTCTCTCTCTGTTTCTAAGATTAGAGATTAGAGAGAACTAAGATTGCAATCAGAGAGGAACACATACAACGTTGGTTCTGCATTCTGTTCCCAGCAGCAGCAGCAGCACCACCTCCTCATGTTAATCCTGTGTGTGTATGAGCTACTACAGTGGTTCCCAAACGTTTAAGGTCCTGTACCCCTTAACCATAGAACCTCCTGCTGGGTTCCCCCTCTACCTCTCACCTGATGTTACATATGAAAACCAGACCGTGGATTCACTGTTTAAGGTCCTGTACCCCTTAACACAGGTGGGGGTTTGGAACCCAGGTGGGTTTTTTTGGGAACCCAGATGGTGTTTTTGGGAACCCAGGTGGGGTTTTTGGGAACCCAGGTGGGGTTTTTGGGAACCCATGTGTGTTTTGGGGAACCTAGGTGGTGTTTTTTGGGAATATAGGTTGTGTTTTTTTGGAACCCAGTTGGTCTTTTTGGGAACAAATGTGGGTTTTTTGGGAACCCAGGTGGGGTTTTTGGGAACCCATGTGGTGTTTTTGGGAACATGGGTGGTATTTTTAAGGGACCCAGGTGGGGGGTTTTGGAACCCAGGTGTTTTTTTTGAGAACACATGTGGTGTTTTTGGGATCACAACACCCTGTTGTGATCATCATTGGTTCTTTCTTTCTTTTGAGGTGCAATTCGCCAAAGTTAAAGCACGTTGTGTGTCATAGAAGACCAGGTCTTTATGATCCCCACAGACAGCACCATGACATGTTTGTGTTGCGGGGCGGAGGGACATCTGGTTGGGTCTTGCCCAGGTGGGCGGCTCCAGCTCACCTGACGCTACCCCTGCAGCGGAGTCTGAATCGCTTGGCGCTCAGCAGTTTGCTGACAAAGCGCAGGTGTTAGAGACGGTCGTACAGGTCGTAACACGCTGGTAAAGAAGGAAGAGATGGCAAGGCTTGTGTAGCGTCTGTCTGTCTGTCTGTCTGTCTGTCTGTCTCTCTCTTTTACTGTCTTTCTCTGTCTCTTTTACTGTATGTCTCTCTGTCTCTCTCTCTCTCTCTCTCTCTCTGTTTTTTTGGAACCCAGGTGGTGTTTTTGGGAACCCAGGTGGTGTTTTGGGGAACCTAGTTGGTGTTTTTTTGGGAATCCAGGTGGTGTTTTAAGGAACTCGAGTGGTGTTTTTGGGAACCCAGGTTATGTTTTTAAGGGAACCCAGGTGGGGGTTTTGGGGACCCGAGGTGGTGTTTTAATGGAACCCGGGTGGTGTTTTTGGGAACCCAGGTGGGGTTTTTGGGAACCCAGGTGGTGTTTTTAATGGAACCCAGGTTGTGTTTTTGGGAACCCAGGTGGGGTTTTTGGGAACCCAGGTGGTGTTTTTAATGGAACCCAGGTTGTGTTTTTGGGAACCCAGGTGGTGTATTCGGGAACCTAGTTGAAGTTTTTAAGGTGACCCAGGAGCAGTGGCGGCCGGTGACATCCGAAGTAGGAGGGGCGCAGGGGTAAAACAATTTTTTTTTAATCATATCTGCTGTGCAATACCGGATTTGCCCAGACGGTGGCGCCATTTCACCATGTAAACGACCGAGAGGGCTAATTAAAAATAAAAAACTATACATAATATAAACCTCACCATTACTCATTCTACTCTGTATTGTATATATGTATATTCATTGAATACAATAGGCTTTACTTACTGCTTAATTTCTTTTTTTACTTTATTTTTACTGTATGTAGCACAATCAATCAGTATTCTGTATTTTGTTGTGACAAATAATAAACAAACTTGAAACTTATGGTGAAAGAACATTTATTATATGGTGCCTAGTAGAAAATAAACATAAGAAAAAATATGGTCTTATATTAGAAAGACTACCCAGTGTGCCATCAAAAATAATACCTAAATATGGTCTTACATTCGATTGTGCAAAAGTAATTGGAACAAAATAGAAGATAATAAAATAGACCTGATACAAGTCCTGAGATAAAATGCAATACAATGTTAAGCTTACAAATTAAAAAGGTACTGGGTCCTATGTACACTACTATACAATATACAGTTTAATCTATGTACCTATGCTATACTAACTATACAAGAACCACTTAGCAAACCAGGTTCTGGAAAACGACCGAATATATAGCCTTCCTCTGTCTGTTGCTGGTTGCTGAATGCTGATGTCAGGCTGATGAGGTCCAAACTCTTTCACTCTGAGTTTTTCTTGCAGTGTTCGTCTTTCAAATGGTGTTGCTTTGAGGGATTTGACAGAATTGTCTATGGTAGCTAGTGTAACGGCTGTGTCCTGTACAGAACAAAAAAAGAACAAACTTGCAACATGAGGTCTCACCCACACACACGGGTCTCAATCTCCTCTCCTCAGACAGCAAGACGCAGCAAGAACTGACTCATTAACAAATGCTTCTGAATTTAACTAATTAAATAGAATACAAATGCTTAATACATTCGACCACAGCCTATATTAGCAGACAAACACACGGAGGACCCTGTAGCTAGCATTGGGGAAGCACGTGTCCACGATAAACTTACAAAACCCCAATCCACACCGTTTACATACAAATGACAAGCTGCATGTTTATACAGCAAGACCAACATTTCTTATCCCCTTTACTTTACGTTTACATCGTCCACAATAAAAATAAATGTAAAACTATAATCGGGACAAAAACAAACAACAACGTACCTTTCCTCCGACAGCAAGACGCGAACTGAGAGCAGAGCAGTACAGGCTTTACAAATAACTAGGTTCAACTAGGCTATGAATTGCGCATGCGTGACTGGTTTTCTTTGCTCCGCATTCACGCATGCGCCACTCAATTTGCTCACGCATGCGCCACTCAATTTGAGTCGCGCATGCGTGACTGGTTTCCTTGTTCGGGCGCAATGAAATGCGCTCCCAGAGATCGTATTCAGGACTCTTGATAGGCTACATTTGCCTATCAAATTTGGTACCTACCTCCAAACCTTGACCCTTGATAGGCTACATTTCCTATCAAATTTGGTACCTACCTCCAAACCTGGGCGCACTGAATTGCGCCCAGGTTTGGAGGTAGGTACCAAATTTCTATGAGAGTGACGTCAATGACAAACGAGGGGGGAGAATAGCACGCACAACAATGATTTATATTTGCTATATTAACGTTATTGTGCATTTTAAACACAAACATACATAAAATTAGTAATTATTATTCATTTTAAACATGTTTAGTTTATTTTTAGGGGTAAAAAAAAAACAAAAAAAAAAAACACAATTATTATATAAATATAATTTCTTTTTTTTTTTCCTCTCTCAACCAGGTGGGGCGGCGCCCCTGCGCCCCTATGGACGAGCCGCCACTGCCCAGGAGGTGATTTTGGGAGGCAGGTGATGTTTTTGGGAACCCAGGTGGTGTTTCAGGAACCCATGTAGGGATTTTGGGAACCCAGGTGGTGTTTTGGGGAACCCAGGTGGCGTTTTGGGGAACCTAGGTGGTGTTTTTTTGGGAATCCAGGTTGCGTATTCAGGAACCTAGGTGGTGTTTTGGGAACCCAGGTGGTATTTTTGGGAACCCTGGTGGTGTGTTTGGGAACCCAGGTGGTGTTTCTGGAACCTACGTGGTGTTTATAAGGTGACCCAGGTGGTGCTTTTGGGAACCCAGGTGGTGTTTTTGGGAGGCAGGTGATGTTTTTGGGAACACAGGTGGTGTTTTTGAGGGGACCCAGGTCGGGATTTTGGGAACCCAGGTGGTGTTTTGGGGAACCCAGGTGGTGTTTTGGGGAACACAGGTGGTGTTTGGGGAACCTAGGTGGTGTTTTTTTGGGAATCCAGGTGGCATATTCAGGAACCTAGGTGGTGTTTTTGGGAACCCAGGTGGTGTTTTTGGGAACCCAATTTGTGTGTTTGGGAACCCAGGTGGGGGTTTTGGGAACCCAGGTGGTGTTTTAATGGAACCCAGGTCGTGTTTTTAAGGGAACAAAGGTGCTGTTTTTGGGAACACAGGTGGTGTTTTTGGGAACCCAGGTGGTGTATTCGGGAACCTAGGTGGTGTGTTTTTGGGAACCCAGGTGATGGTTTTGGGAAACAAAGTGTGTTTTTTTCAGGAACCCAGGTGGTGTTTCTGGAACCTACGTGGTGTTTTTAAGGTGACCCATGTGGTGTTTTTAGGAACCCAGGTGGTGTTTTTAAGGTGACCCAGATGGTGTTTTTGGGAGCCAGGTGGTGTTTTTGGGAACACAGGTGGTGTTTTTTAAGGGGACCCAGGTGAGGATTTTCGGAACCTAGGTGGTGTTTTGGGGAACCCAGGTGGTGTTTTGGGGAACCCAGGTGGTGTTTTGGGGAACCTAGGTGGTGTTTTTGGGAACCCAGGTGGTGTTTTGGGGAACACAGGTGGTGTTTTGGGCAACCTAGGTGGTGTTTTTGGGAACCCAGGTGGTGTTTTTAGGAACCTAGGTGGTGTTTTTGGGACGACAGGTGGGGTTTTTAGGAACCCAGATGGTCTTTCCGGGAACCCTGGTGGTGTTTCAGGAACCTAGATGTAGTAACCTAGGTGGTGTTTTTTTGGGAACCCAGGTGGTGTTTTTGGGAACCCAAGTGTGTTTTTTTGGAACCCAGGTGGTGTGTTTGGGAACCCAGGTGGGGGTTTTGGGAACCCAGGTGGTGTTTTAATGGAACCCAGCTCGTGTTTTTAAGGGAACCAAGGTGCTGTTTTTGGGAACCAAGGTGGTGTGTTTGGGAACCCAGGTAGGGGTTTTGGGAACCCAGGTGGTGTTTTAATGGAACCCAGGTGGGGTTTTTATGGGAACCAAGGTGGTGTTTTTGGGAACACAGGTGGTGTTTTTTGGGAGCTCAGGTGGTGTATTCGGGAACCTAGGTGGTGTGTTTTTGGGAACCCAAGTGGTGTTTTTGGGAACCCAGGTTGTGTTTCTGGACCCTACGTTGTGTTTTTAAGGTGACCCAGGTGCTTTTTTGGGAACCCAGGTGGTGTTTTTAAATTGACCCAGGTGGTGTTTTTTGGAACCCAGGTGGTGTTTTTGGGAATTTGGGTGTTGTTTTTAAGGGGACCCAGGTGGGAATTTTGGGAACCCAGATGGTGTTTTGGGGAACCTAGGTGGTATTTTTTTGGGAACCCAGGTGGTGTATTCGGGAACCTAGGTGGTGTGTTTTTGGGAACCCAGGTGATGGTTTTGGGAAACAAAGTGTGTTTTTTTCAGGAACCCAGGTGGTGTTTCTGGAACCTACGTGGTGTTTTTAAGGTGACCCATGTGGTGTTTTTAGGAACCCAGGTGGTGTTTTTAAGGTGACCCAGATGGTGTTTTTGGGAGCCAGGTGGTGTTTTTGGGAACACAGGTGGTGTTTTTTAAGGGGACCCAGGTGAGGATTTTCGGAAACCTAGGTGGTGTTTTGGGGAACCCAGGTGGTGTTTTGGGGAACACAGGTGGTGTTTTGGGGAACCTAGGTGGTGTTTTTGGGAACCCAGGTGGTGTTTTGGGGAACACAGGTGGTGTTTTGGGGAACCTAGGTGGTGTTTTTGGGAACCCAGGTGGTGTTTTTAGGAACCTAGGTGGTGTTTTTGGGACGACAGGTGGGGTTTTTAGGAACCAGATGGTCTTTCCGGGAACCCTGGTGGTGTTTCAGGAACCTAGATGTAGTAACCTAGGTGGTGTTTTTTTGGGAACCCAGGTGGTGTTTTGGGAACCCAAGTGTGTTTTTTGGAACCCAGGTGGTGTGTTTGGGAACCCAGGTGGGGGTTTTGGGAACCCAGGTGGTGTTTTAATGGAACCCAGGTCGTGTTTTTAAGGGAACCAAGGTGCTGTTTTTGGGAACCAAGGTGGTGTGTTTGGGAACCCAGGTAGGGGTTTTGGGAACCCAGGTGGTGTTTTAATGGAACCCAGGTGGTGTTTTTATGGGAACCAAGGTGGTGTTTTTGGGAACACAGGTGGTGTTTTTGGGAGCTCAGGTGGTGTATTCGGGAACCTAGGTGGTGTGTTTTTGGGAACCCAAGTGGTGTTTTTGGGAACCCAGGTTGTGTTTCTGGAACCTACGTTGTGTTTTTAAGGTGACCCAGGTGCTGTTTTGGGAACCCAGGTGGTGTTTTTAAATTGACCCAGGTGGTGTTTTTGGAACCCAGGTGGTGTTTTGGGAATTTAGGTGTTGTTTTTAAGGGGACCCAGGTGGGAATTTTGGGAACCCAGATGGTGTTTTGGGGAACCTAGGTGGTATTTTTTTGGGAACCTGGGTGGTGTTTTTGGAAACCCAGGTGGTGTTTTTGGGAGCCAGGTGGTGTTTTTGGGAACACAGGTGGTGTTTTTAAGGGGACCCAGGTGGGAATTTTGGGAACCCAGGTGGTGTTTTAATGGAACCCAGGTGGTGTTTTTAAGGAAACCAAGGTGGTGTTTTAGGGAACACAGGTGGTGTTTTTGGGAACCCAGGTGGTGTTTTCGGGAACCTAGGTGATGTTTTTTTGGGAACTCAAGTGGCGTTTTTGGGAACCCAAGTGTGTTTTTTGGGAACCCAGGTGGTATTTTAGGAACCCAGGTGGTGTTTCAAAAACCCAGGTGGTGTTTCTGGAACCTACGTGGCGTTTTTAAGGTGACCCAGGTGGTGTTTTTAGGAACCCAGGTGGTGTTTTTAAGGTGACTCAGAAGGTGTTTTTGGGAACCCAGGTGGTGTTTTTGGGAGCCAGGTGGTGTTTCTGCCACACCCACCTGGAGCCACATCAGAGAGTCTCAGGCCTGAAGAGACATCAGCTGGTCGAGCCTATGGACCGTCTGGAAGACAGGATGTGTAAGATACACAATTATCAAATACTGGAGCTCTTCTGCCAGACTGAACAGGTGTGTGTGTGTCAGATCTGTACAGAGACAGGCCACAAGTCCCACCCTGTTGTACCTCTAAAGGAGGAATATGAAGTGAAGATGGTCCAGCCTTTTTGGGAACACAGGTGGTGTTTTTAAGGGGACCCAGATGGTGTTTTTGGCACCAGGTGGGGATTTTGGGAACCGAGGTGGTGTTTTGGGGAACCCAGGTGGTGTTTTGGCGAACACAGGTGGCGTATTCGGGAACCTAGGTGGTGTTTTTGGGAACCCAGGTGGTGTTTTTGGGACGACAGGTGGGGTTTTTAGGAACCCAGTTGGTCTTTCGGGAACCCAGGTGGTGTTTCAGGAACCTAGATGTATTAAACTAGGTTTTTTTGGGAACCCAGGTGGTGTTTTTGGGAACCCAGGTGGTGTTTTTGGAAACCCAAGTGTGTTTTTTGGAACCCAGGTGGTGTGTTTGGGAATCCAGGTGGGGGTTTTGGGAACCCAGGTGGTATTTTAATGGAACCCTGGTGGTGTTTTTAATGGAACCCAGGTAGTGTTTTGGGGAACCCAGTCTCTCTCTCTCTCTCTCTCTCTCTCTCTCTCTCTCTCTCTCTCTCTCTCTCTCTCTCTCTCTCTCTCTCTCTCTCTCTCTCTCTCTCTCAAGGTTACAGGCTGAAGAATGGAGAACACTATTTGTCTGATTGGCTGATTTCATAATCTCTATATATTTCTTGAGGTTTATTCTTAGAACCATGTGACATAAAACATAATCAAATGTTTGTACACTTTTCTGATTTCAATAAAAATGTTCTCTCCAATATGTAATCAGTAGATTCTCATTTAAATATGTATTCAGTAGAATAGGTAGATTCTCATTTAAATATGTATTCAGTAGAATAGGTACATTCTCATTTAAATATGTATTCAGTAGAATAGGTACATTCTCATTTAAATATGTAATCAGTAGAATAGGTACATTCCAATTTAAATATGTAATCTGTAGAATAGGTACATTCTCATTTAAATATGTAATCAGTAGAATAGGTACATTGCCATTTAAATATGTTATCAGTAGAATAGGTACATTCTCATTTAAATATGTAATCAGTAGAATAGGTACATTCCAATTTAAATATGTAATCAGTAGAATAGGTACATTCTCATTTAAATATGTAATCAGTAGAATAGTTACATTCTCATTTAAATATGTATTTAGTTGAATAGGAAATTGTAGAATAGTACAAATTGTAGTTATTAGATATACACAGGTAGGTTGTTATATATACCTATGTTAATAGGTAGGTAGTTAGATATACCTAGGTAGATAGATCTATCTAGGTATATAATCTCTATTAATACTGTATTATCTTACTTGATAATAAAGTCTAAATAATGTATCCTACAGTAAAGTCATGACAACTATCCACAAAGTGCCACCACAATGCAAACTGGACAGTCATGGTTTTATTTTCTGAATAGAGAGTATTCATAGCAGATCAGCCATTTTAGAAATCTCTCCAAAGAGGCCTCTGTCTCCAGTAGAGATGAGTCACTAAATAGCCCCATCTACAGGCCACATGTTGTTACTGCACCCATTGGGTGGACGGATACATTAGACTAAGGAGCAGGCGAATAAGTTGTACACTTCAGCCTCGTCTTTTAAATATTGACCATCTTTCAACTCCACAAAGAAGAGGAGAACACAAACCGTCAGTGGAGCCTAAACACAGAGCATGAATGCGCCCAAAGTAAGAGTGGGGGCGGGGCCATGGGATGTGGGCGGAGCCATGTGTGTGCGTGTGTGTCCCTGACGTCAGAGCAGTTCTCTCTTCCAGGAGAAAAACACAACGCGTTTTGTAACAAAACAGACAGAAACCACAACAAGGTGAGTAAAACAGCACAACTATAAGAGTTATATGCTTATATACTTTAAAGTTAAACCCTCTTTTCCCGTTATGTAATTAGATAAATAATGGAGTTGCTCAATACATAAACCATGTCGTCTGTGTCTAGGAATGGCTTCTGCTAACACTTCCTGGTCTGAAGAGAACCTTTCATGTTCCATCTGTCTGGAGGTGTTCAACAGTCCAGTTTCCACACCATGTGGACACAACTTCTGTAGAGCCTGTATTACAAAGTTCTGGGATGACCAAGTCCAGTACAAATGTCCTGTTTGCAACGAGCTTTTCCACACAAGACCTGATCTACGGGTCAATACCCTCTTTTCAGAGATGGTTGATCAGGTTAGATGGTTTGTACCAGAAAAACAGCAGCCTTGTGTTGAATCAGGAGAAGTTCCCTGTGGTGTCTGTACCGGGACCCAGCTGAAGGCTGTGAAGTCCTGCCTAGTGTGTCTTACCTCTTACTGCCACACCCACCTGGAGCCACATCAGAGAGTCTCAGGCCTGAAGAGACATCAGCTGGTCGAGCCTATGGACCGTCTGGAAGACAGGATGTGTAAGATACACAATTATCAAATTCTGGAGCTCTTCTGCCAGACTGAACAGGTGTGTGTGTGTCAAATCTGTACAGAGACAGGCCACAAGTCCCACCCTGTTGTACCTCTAAAGGAGGAATATGAAGTGAAGATGGTCCAGCTGGAGAAGATAGAGTCTGATGTTCTGCAGATGATCCAGGAGAGAAAACAAAAGATTAAGGAGATCAAAAACACAGTAGAATTGAGCAAAATAAAGTCAGACAGAGAGATAGCCGATGGTCTGCAGGTCCTCGCTGCTCTGATGCGCTGCATTGAAAAGTGTCGGGATGATTTAAACCAAACGGTTAAAGACAAACTGAAATCCACAGAGAAACAAGCTGAAGGCCTCATCAAAGAGCTGGAGCAGGAAATAGAAGATCTGACCAATAGAAGATCAGAGGTGAAGCAGCTCTCACACACTGATGACCACCTCCACTTCCTCCAGACCTTCAGATCCCTGGAGAATCCTCCACACACCAGGGACTGGACGAGGGTGGAGGTCCATCCTCTGTCATACGTAGGGACCTTGAGGAGATCCCTGGATCAGCTGGAGGAGACACTGAACATGGACATGAAGAAGCTGCGTGATGGTGTTGAACTGAAGAGGGTCCAGCAGTATGGAGTAGAGGTGACTCTAGATCCTGATACAGCTCATCCCCAGCTCATCCTTTCTGATGATGGGAAACAAGTACATGATGGAGGTGTAGGGAAGGAACTCCCAGACAACCCTAAGAGATTTACACGGCATCTAAATGTTCTTATGAGGCAGAGCTTCTCCTCAGGGAGATTCTACTTTGAGGTCCAGGTTAAAGACAAGACTACATGGTGGTTAGGGGTGGCCAGAGAGTCTGTCAGCAGAAAAGAACTCTTCACATCACGCACCCCTGAGAATGGTTTC
>CM051016.1:17779271-17802967 GCA_027704905.1 Muraenolepis orangiensis | reverse complement strand
ACTAAGAGTTACAAAACCACGATCAATAATCACCAAATTTCTCTAGCATATGTCTTGTCATTATCCCTTTCACCTGTCAAAATATCTCAACTTAAACCATTATGGACGTTATGTGACATTAAGTGTTTTCCTCTCTATTGAGCCAGTAAGGAAAAGTCTTAACGCAGCTTTATGAGAGGAAAACACTTAATGTAACATAACTTCCGTAATAGTAGGATTTAGGTTTTGATATTTTGACAGGTGAAAGTGCTAATGACAAGACATATGCCAGAGACATTTGGTGATTATTGATCGCTGTTTTGGAACTTTAAGTTACGTTAAGCCTTTTCTCGTTAAGCATTTTAGACTGTCCCTAGCCTGTGTGTGGTGGTGCTGTGTTGTGCTGTTACTTCACTACATTTCATACCTTTCATACCTTTGCCAACTATGGTCAACTTCTAAATTGGCTGCGACAATCTTATCTGCCTAAATGAGAGAACGCATAAAGTGACTGCCTCCGTGACGTCCGTCTGACTAGAACAACCAAATTTTAGTATCGGGGGGGGGGGGTTTGCCATTGAGTGTAACGTAATATGGATGACAATGTAATGATAGTGGCAGCACTCCTAACGTTTAGTAGGTGCACTGCCTGTGGATAAAAACAATCCTTGAACCTTGTAGTTCTTGTACGGATGCTGCGGAACCAGCGACCGGACCGTAGAGGGAGAAGAGATGGTGTCTAGGGTGGTTGCGGTCGCTTGATATGCTAATGTAATGTGGTATGCAAATGTATTGTAGGAGATTGCTGACATAACCCATAGATATAGGATGATCCACCTCAGCTATCCACAAAAAAAAAAGAAAAAAGGCCGATAGACGTCCTGTAATTGCGAAATGACTGCCTAATGATTCATAGACGCAATTTTAACCGTGAGTGACCCGCACGGGTCTCGAACTCACGGTTCGGGCATAAGAGGCGTGGAGGAGTGAGGTTTACCACTGCACAGCACCACCTGCTGGCTTCCGTTACACTCCCCCCACTAAACTTCACTCTCATCCAGGTCACGGCACCAATGTAACTGTGAGTGTTCCACACTGGGCTCGAACCGACAACCTCCGGCATGCGAGGCGACGCTCTAACATGAGAAGCTAAAACCCCATGGGCCCTAGCTTCTTTTAGGTGTTGGGCAGTGAGGCCGCATAGAACCACTGGCTGTTGTCCTTAACACAAGTAAACTACTAATAATTACTCAATAATCCCATGTTTAGTATAGCGAGGCAGATGCACAGAAGTTAATGTTGGGGTCGCAAACCTTTTCAGAGCTAGAAATGGGGACAAAGAAAGTTTGGGAACCATCCATTCATAGACGCAAGTGGTTGAATATGAATGGAAGAAAATGTAGCATTGTCAAAACGAGATTTCATAATTAGTCATTTTGAATAATTAGTCGCACTATCATGCACTACTGTAATTAGTGATGGTGGTACATGGAATATAAAAATAGAATATTCGGGATTTTGTAATAAAAAGACAGAATGATTCCCTTATCTGCTTCCCCTTAATGTTGTTTATTTATTCAATCAAAACAACATAGTTTAATAATCAAGAATCAAGAAAGTATCACATTGTCAACGTTCTGAAATTCTGGTGGAATTAGATACCAGCGTCCACCACAAACACGTGGACTTGAAACAACAAGTTTAATCAAAACATGATGTCGTCTTTCTCATGTAAACAGAAGGTTTAGTCGAAAAACTCACATCCAGACACACAGAGAGGCACACATGAACACACACACACACACACACACACACACACACACACACACACACACACACACACACCAATCAGCACACACACACACACATCCAGACACCCTGGCCTTCCCCTCGGTGCGCTCTGCCTTGAACCTCTCCATCGCCCGGTTCCTTCGCAGCGCCCGCACGATCTGCAGGGTGCAGTAGGAGATGACGCAGCCCGGCAGCAGGCAGCCGAACATGGTGGACGCCGCGTCACAGACCAACTGGGTGGCAAAGTCCGGGTAGTCGAGGTTGCAGGCGGTCACGTCGTACTCTTCCACGCACATGCTCCGCTTCGCTGATAGCCCCGTACAGTTCCTTCGGCGCTGTGTCCGTGTTGGCTTGTGGGGGAATGTAAACAGCGGTCACGGTTACCGCTGTAAACTCCCGAGGTAGCCAGTATGGACGGCACATAAGCATCAGGTACTCCAGGTCCGGGGAACAGAAAGACTTGAGGGGATGTACATGACTTTGGTTGCACCAAGATCTATTTATCATGAGACATACCCCCCCTCCGCGATCTTTACCGGAGAGAGCCTTTGTTCTGTCTGCCCGGTGGACGGAAAATCCCGTCGGCTCGATAGCTGCGTCGGTAACTCCCTCCGACATCAATGTCTCCGTAAGGCAGATGATACAGTTGTCCTTAGTTTCCCGGTGGAATTGAATACGAGCCTGTAGCTCGCTTAACTTATTGTCCAGAGACTGTACATTAGCCAGTAGAATGGTGGGTAGTGGGGGGCGATCGGATCGACATCTCAGCCTGACTAGCACGCCGGCTCGCTTCCCTCGCTTCTTCCTGCGACGCTTGCGTGTAATCGTGCCCAAGATGGTCGGAGATAATCCAGCTGTGACTTCGGGCGGGACGTCCGAGTTGAAAGAATGAAAAAACTCCGGTAGGCGGCTTGCGACTGTCGATCTGATCTCCAGAAGTGTGCAAAAGTTATAAATGAACGTGCTGCTAACTTCCTGAACAAAGATAGTTGCGATAAAAAGAATAAATAACAAAAAACTGCGTTGTCGTGCGGGAGCTCGCGACACGGCAGCCATCTCGTACTGCGCCATACTCCAAGAAAATAATGTGCACAATTTGCTGTAATGCTGATTTGGCCAAATTCACCAATAATGGGTGTTTTTTTTCTGTCAATGCTAATTGGAACTCACTAACAATTTCCAGTTGATTATATGTTATCATATCATTGATTAGAATTACAACGTGGTTAGCCCAAATGGCTATTGGAAGACGATATCTTAATATGCCCCATTGGAATGAGGGGTGTGCATGTTTGACCATCAAGAGATAATTGGCCATTATGTTCACCTATAAAAAAAAGATGTTGTAAATATTGTCAAACATTCAAGTTCAATTCAATTTGGCATTTGACTTTAGTGTGTGTGTGTGTGTGTGTGTGTGTGTGTGTGTGTGTGTGTGTGTGTGTGTGTGTGTGTGTGTGCGTGCTTGCGTGTGCGCTTGCGTGTATGCTTGCGTGTGTGCGTGTGCAGTATATGTGTTTGTTGTTGGTTTCATCACCTAGCTGATGACAGGTGTGTAAAGGCCCCGTCACACCATAACGTTCTAATCGTTCAATTTTCGAGCGTTCTAGGTGAGGTGGACACATCTGGCGTGTGACTGACGTGTGACTAACGCATGAGGAGCGTGTACCAGCGACCAAGTAAGACACCCTGAAAACTATGAGCGTGTGCTGACGTGTCACTGTGTTCAAACGGGTATAAAACGCGGGGAAATCACAGTGGATTCAGTTGTTCTTGTCACGAGTGGATTGTTCGGTGGGACCCAGAACGCAGACCAAGACCCAGTGGAGCTATAACAGAGCTTTATTTCAAGCAAACAACACAAGAGAGTGATCAGGGACAGGCCAGGAGTCTGGGTACCGGGAGGTCGAGTAGCGACAGGTACCAGACAGGTAATTATAATGACCGGAGAGCTCATATAGAGAGTAACGCGAGACAGGCGGGTGACGCGGGATAGGTAAAGGATCTGGATTTCCGGGACATCAGCGTGGCGATTCCGTCCAGAATGTCCGACGTAACATGAACAAACGGGGTAACGGGAAGCCAGGGTCTATATACCCCAGGTGAGGGGATTAGCAATCAGCCACGGCAATTGTTGACAGGTGTGTGTGTGTGCGCCGCCAGCGCACGGGGCTTGGCCACGCCCCCTGACAACCACCGTAACCGTGACAGTTCTTCTGGATATTGAACAGTGCACATTATGCCGCCAAGAGGAAAAAACCGTGTGAGGGGGGCTACTGCTAAACTCCATCTCCATCTCCATGTCGTCTGTACTCTATCTCCAATCCGAAAATAGGCACACAATGTTGGATGAGTGTATGACTATGAGCACTGGTCCTGACCAGTGGCGGCTCGTCCATAGGGGCGCAGGGGCGCCGCCCCACCTGGTTGAGAGAGGAAAAAAAATAAAAAATAATAATTATAATAAAAAAGAAAAAAATATTATTATTTTTTTTTTTTTTTTGACCCCTAAAAATAAACTAAACGTGTTTACAATGAATAATAATTACTCATTTTATGTATGTTTGTGTTTAAAATGCACAATAACGTTAATATAGCAAATATAAATCATTGTTGTGCGTGCTATTCTCCCCCCTCGTTTGTCATTGACGTCACTCTCATAGAAATTTGGTACCTACCTCCAAACCTGGGCGCACGGCAGTGCGCCCAGGTTTGGAGGTAGGTACCAAATTTGATAGGCAATGTAGCCTATCAAGGGTCAAGGTTTTGAGGTAGGTACCAAATTTGATAGGCAATGTAGCCTATCAAGGGTCCTGAATACGATCTCTGGGAGCGCATTTCATTGCGCCCGAACAAGGAAACCAGTCACGCATGCGCGACTCAAATTGAGTGGCGCATGCGTGAGCAAATTGAGTGGCGCATGCGTGAATGCGTGAGCAAAGAAAACCAGTCACGCATGCGCAATTCATAGCCTAGTTGAACCTAGTTATTTGTAAAGCCTGTACTGCTCTGCTCTCAGTTCGCGTCTTGCTGTCTGAGGAAAGGTACGTTGTTGTTTGTTTTTGTCCCGATTATAGTTTTACATTTATTTTTATTGTGGACGATGTAAACGTAAAGTAAAGGGGATAAGAAATGTTGGTCTTGCTGTATAAACATGCAGCTTGTGTCATTTGTATGTAAACGGTGTGGATTGGGGTTTTGTAAGTTTATCGTGGACACGTGCTTCCCCAATGCTAGCTACAGGGTCCTCCGTGTGTTTGTCTGCTAATATAGGCTGTGGTCGAATGTATTAAGCATTTGTATTCTATTTAATTAGTTAAATTCAGAAGCATTTATTAATGAGTCAGTTCGCGTCTTGCTGTCTGAGGAGAGGAGATTGAGACCCGTGTGTGTGGGAGAGACCTCATGTTGCAAGTTAGGCACCATATAATAAATGTTCTTTCACCATAAGTTTCAAGTTTGTTTATTATTTGTCACAACAAAATACAGAATACTGATTGATTGTGCTACATACAGTAAAAATAAAGTAAGTAAAAAAAGAAATTAAGCAGTAAGTAAAGGAATGTTCAGTCAATATACATATATACAATACAGAGTAGAATGAGTAACGGTGAGGTTTATATTATGTATAGTTTTTTATTTTTAATTAGCCCTCTCGGTCGTTTACATGGTGAAATGGCGCCACCGTCTGGGCAAATCCGGTATTGCACAGCAGATATGATTTAAAAAAAATATATTTACCCCTGCGCCCCTCCTACTTCGGATGTCACCGGCCGCCACTGGTCCTGACCCACACACACACACTCCATCTCCAATCCGAAAATAGGCACACAATGTCGGATGTGTACCAGTGAGTTGTTCACTTTAAATCAAAGATTGTGAACGATTAATAACAACCAAGTAACGCTAGGGTAACGACTGACTAACAATAGCCGAACGCGTGCAACGTTCCGCTTTGTACAACTTCCACGAACGTTCTCCAGCGTTTAACGTTAAACGCTGGAGAACGCTGGTCTCCATGAGAACTTTTGTGCATGTTCAAAACTTTATTTTCGGACCAGCGTTCTCCGCCGATCACCGCCGATCACTGACGATTACCGACGATTACCAGTGTTCACCAGCGTTCACACAACACTCTTCTGGCGCTATGCCAGCGACCACGGACGATTACCAACGTTTCCTCAAACGCTGACCAGAACGTTATGGTGTGACGGGGCCTTAAGAGACGCTTGACGCAATGCATCAAGCAGACACTACAGCCGCAAGGACGGTGTGGCTTCTCGTGAGCGATTGTGCACAAGTGGCCATTATACTGTATATACCTCCAACAGGATGACCCTCTGCCCACCAGGAGGAATACAGTTCACAGGAGAGAATGTTCTCTCCATTCCACTTTATTCGGATTTTCCGGCAGCGTCTTCCGTCTCCCATTGTGTGTGTCCTGTGATGTGACAGGTCATTGACGGGCCGCTCGGCACAGACGAATGTCGGCCCGTCAATCTCATGAACAGCAATGCTCGCGGTTTTTCCTTGACTTTCTCCCTCCACCCCACACAGTTTATTCTCGCGTAAATAAAACATTTATCATGGAAGTAAAAACAAATAATGGTGAACAGAGGATTGAAAATGCATGGTTAAATGGACCGCTCCTAATCAGGAGAAGTTAGGGTTAAGCCGGGGTGGGAACCGAACCAGCAACCTTCCAGTTGCCAGACAACCTTACATGCGAACCATCACACGAAGCAGCTGCTTTCCAAACTCCTTGGTCTGTTGTATTTTTTTATCAGATTTATATTTTTGGTTTACAGGCAAAACAACAACGTAGTATGGTTGAATTAGAGGAACAATTATTCAACAACCGGTGACGACTGCGGTTTGCAAAGTGTTCCGGTGCGAAATTGGGCATTTATTAAAGTGCTTATGCGGCGAGGACAGTAGGATGTGGTGGTTGTGGGCACTTTTTATGTCTCTCGAATGTTTTCTGTATTAAATCTTTATTTTACTGTCTTCCTTTTTTTTGGTCTTGAGCGAAGCGTGCCTTCCCTTCCCTTCCCAATCCCTTATAGGCTCATAGTGTCACTTCTAATGTAGTACATATGTAGTACAGATGTGACACACAGTTGTTATTTCGTGGGAGGCGATGCTCACACACACACACACACACACTGTAGGCCTTGTGTATGGCAGTGTTTTATCATTTAGCCAATGATGTTATCGAACGTGACAGTGATTGGGTCGAACAGGGTTTGACTGCTTCCCGTAACTTACAACCAAACCTCTGGTGTCTGACACAGGGCTTGGATCAGAGCCCCCCCCCCCCCTGTCACCGCAAACCGGGGGGGGGGGGCAATGGAAGTCTGTAGGGGTTTTTTTGAGGGGAAAAACAACAACAACACTGCACTCTGCACTCCCACTGGATCACATGGGCACACTGGAAAGTGTGCTCCCCTTGGCTTGTTGTGTCAGGGAGAGGCGAACGTCTCTCTTGGCTAGACCGCACAATATTCTACTGAAATAAGAGTCTCTGCACAATAACACTCCAATAGGGAGAGGCAGACGGTCGATTGAACCACCGCATATTATATTATATTATATATTACACGACATACTAGTGCACATAGGCACAGCTGCTTAGTTGTTGGTGTTTTTTTCATCATTTTAACAAACAAAAATAAATAAAATTTATCCACGTGTGTGGGAGGTGGTAGATTGAGACTTTTTTTTCTTCTTCTGTGTACTCAATTTTGGACCCCAAAACCCACATGGCAGCTTGTGGCTGCAGGGCCCGCGTATTGAGTGTTTACGAAAGCACTTCGAGTCGAGTGAGAGCCAAACACAGAAGGCCCACAGGCGGAACAAGTCGCTGACTGTATGTATACCGCTATCTCCTGCTCTGTAAATGGAGCGTTAAGTGCGTCACTGCTCAGTGGGAGAAACAAAAAATTGGGCCAGGTTCGCAGCACTTCTTTTATCCACTTTAGACAGTTTAGCGCCTAATCTATCATTTTTATCCCCCCCCCCCTCTCTCACTGAGGGATGAACCTGATTTATCAAGTATCAAACAACGGCGAAAATAAGCTGTGTTATTATGAAGTGTGTTGTAATGTAATAACAAATAAGCTATAAAACTCTCCTATTTATTAAATAAATGAACACAGACCTTTTGTTTACTTTAATAACTAATAAAACGTGCCATAATGACTATCATAGGCAACTATTCAGCTACTTCATTTGGTTAAGACAGATGTAGTTCTTTATATTCTGCTTGTTTTATCGTACTTATTATGATAGAACGCACATTTATTTTTCAATCTCTATCTGAACATTAATATTAGCGCCCTCTGCTGGACGAATAGAGTACTATACACTACTACACGTATAGCGTCATAACTCAAGAGAAGTATACAGCCTTGGTTCTCGGTGATACGTTTTAAGAAAACTTACAGCGTGACATTAATGAGGTAACACTTCAAAGAGGGACATGACGTGGCATGTCACATGAATGGAACACACACACACACACTTTCGGGGGCAGGAGCTCAAGTGAGAAAAGGGCACTTCCCATAATCATTAAAATTATGAAGTTACTATTTAAGGCAGGACATTACAAGCAAAAAGATCTGGTCTAATTTGCTTCCATGTTTTCTTTCACTCTAATGGAAAGAAAACTTCCAAAAAACGAATCTGCATATTTAAACACATTTCAATATTTTTGTACATATTGTTTTGCCTTGTATTGTTTTTGTCTTGTTCTGTTTTTGTCTCGACCCCTCTGACCCAGGCCAGTCTCTCTGCACCTCTCCCCTCGACCCCCCCCCAACTGGACCCAGCCCTCCTACACCCACTCATACAGCCCCAGATGTCCAAGCGTGTGTGCCCTTCGGGTAAAGGGGGATCCCGTGTGCGCCGGAGCAAGAACGGAGTCAACACAGGGGTCAAAGTGCAAAAAGTGTATTGGTGATAACAACAAAGGACACAGACACAGGATACACTCAAATAACAAATACTCAGGAACCAGGCCTAGGGACCTGGTGGAAGTATGCCAAATCAAAAAGAACTTCACAAAGCTAGGGGAAAAAGGAAAACTCAGTTCCCTCTCCCAAATTCCATATAGCATACAGCGGTGGCAACAAGCGGTTGACCAAACACTACTCTATCAAAACGTACATGGGTGGCATACCCCCTCTAACCGAGGGTATTTAACAATGAGTTATCTACGTGGTGAAAATGTAAAGAGGCCTCTGTCTAACCTGTCCCGAAGACCTGGACCATACCTATCCAAACCACCGTAGGGACGTGCATGCCGTGAGGGTGTCAAGCAAAAGAGGGTGAGCTGCATAAAAAAAC
The DNA here is from genome assembly GCA_027704905.1 of Muraenolepis orangiensis. Classification (NCBI taxonomy): domain Eukaryota; kingdom Metazoa; phylum Chordata; class Actinopteri; order Gadiformes; family Muraenolepididae; genus Muraenolepis; species Muraenolepis orangiensis. The sequence goes on along the minus strand of CM051016.1, from coordinate 17,793,850 downwards.
AGGGAGCCTTTATACACCACAAAAACAGCAGGTGGCGGTGATTGGTGATTAGTGATTGGTGATTGGTGGAGTCCGGATCCTGGTGCTGGAGCAGGGCGGGGCTCTGACCTGAAACAGGGACCAAGGCCCACATTGCCACCCGAAGGCACCACATGCCGTAACACCCACTCATACAGACCAATATTTATATTTATATTTATATTTCAAAATGCTAAATTTGCACTGGACTTATTGTTTTGTATTGTTTTGCCTTGTCTGTAGTGTTTTGTTTTGTACGTTACTGTGTTGCTCCGGACCCGTGTCAAATTCCAATGCGTGTTTTTACAACGGTATATGACAATAAACCACTTTCTGATTCTGATTCTGATTCTGATTCTGAAACTGAGCTCTGTGCCCGCCTCCCTTTCCCTTTCACACAGCATGTCAAGCTAAGCTAAGCTAGTAGTGACACGTGTCAATCACCATGGTGATGACGGCCAACGGCCAACATATTTGTCGAGCTCAGGCCCCTAAATTGTATTATTGTACTGTTGACTTAGACATAACTGTTTAATTGTGTTTTCAGTGCATAGTTGTAATTAAAATAATGAATTGTATGTCCCTCACTCTAATCAGATATTTTTTTATTTACAATACAATTATTTTTAAACAGCATATATTCAGAAAAAAACTGCACATTATGAGAATGGGACATATTCTTTCACTTTTTTTCATATTTTTATGAAACTCCAAATATTCACTTGATATTTGGAAATGTAAAAAAAAACAACAACAGGGTGGACAAAACACCAACAAATTACTAAACCTTTATGTGATTTAATGAATTTTATTCATTCTAACATGAATACACTTGGTTTATGATGGACAAAAGAAGAACTGGAACACAAAAGGAAAATATCTAAATATATATGAGTGTGTTTGTGCTTGCGTGTGTGCATGTATGTAATAGACTCCTAAAAAAGTAGCAGACCAGTCCCAGCCAAGTCCAGCCCCATGTGGCTCCAGACCCTGCCCCTAGCGCATTTGTAGTTGTAGTTCCCCAAGTGGTATTTTAGATATTTCCATGTGGTCTTCTCCAGTTAAATAGGAGTGCTTGTCGAGTGCCTGTGGGTATAAAATACACAGAAGTTGGTCATCTGCATACCAGCTGACATCTTCACGAGGTGTTGTCCAGAAGTATTTGTTCACCCCATTGCGATGCATGCACTTCACTGGAATGCTATGAGTCTCCACGTCAATGATGATGCCAGGGTACACGGCGTCATCGTCCTACATCGACAACAAACACACCACTCTCCGATGTACGTGCTGTCAACTGCCTCTGGTCGCCATTGGGTCTCTCTGTTCTGCGTTGGGGTGTCACTGGAACTCCATCCAGAGTATAAAGGTTTCAGTTCAAAGCAGGCACAATCCAGTGGACCATCTGACAGGAACAACTGATGTGCCTGTACTTGATTAGCCCAGAGGGTGATTACCTGGTGCATCCTCATTGTGCCCTCAACAGGAGTCAGTGCAGGGATCTGAGGCGAGAAGAGATGGTATACAGTAGTATGAGATATATAATATTCAATCACAACAAGCAATGTATAGAGAGCCAAGGCTGTATGTGTGTGTGTGTGTGTGTGTGTGTGTGTGTGTGTGTGTGTGTGTGTGTGTGTGTGTGTGTGTGTGTGTGTGTGTGTGTGTGTGTGTGTGTGTGTGTGTGCAATGTGTACGATTACCAGTTGAAACCTTTCAAAAATGCATAAAATATATTTGTGCAGCTTTTTGTTTGCTCATGTCTATAAAAAAAATTGGTAAACTCTTATTTTTGGGTTGTGACCTAATGACACATTAAGGACACATGTGGGTCCTGAGGCTAGACCAGTTGAGAACCACTGGTGTAGGCCTACCACAATGGCTAATGGCTCAAATCAAACCTCCATTTGAAATAGGTTTACCGCGGTAAGTAATGCATTTTATGGATATGAGAGAACGGTATTCAGGCATTATACGTACAGCTGTAAGAGTGTATATAGAAAAGTAGGCCAACAGGCAGAACATTTTGGCGATTCCTCAATATTATAATATAATGATTTGACTTTGCATATAGATACATAGATAGGCCTACTTGAAAAAAATCAGAATCAATTACACAATTTGGGAAACCAAAGCACAACAACGCTTTGTTTTTAATCAAATACATTTTAAATGAATAATGATTGTCTACCTCATTTAGCAGACCACGCCATGGACCACATGGTGATGTGACGCGCATCCAGCGTTATACTGTACATAGGGTTTGTAAAGACAGCAAACAGCGCCCTCCTGTGGTATGATAACGTCAACGACAGTTTTAGTCAAGACAAGGGCGCAGGCTTTCAGTCAGGAGGACAGTATAACGTGTTAATAATTACCTATAGTCTATTGTTTGTAATATTTTCGAGGTCAATGTCTATTTTCGGCTCTTTTTCTGCTCTTCAGGCCTACTATAGTGCAGTGTTGTTACGTGGCCTTTTTTCTAACGTTGTGTGCAATATAGTCCACTGCAATTCAAATAAGATTATATAGAGATGATTATATACAAAGTTAAATGTTATGTTAAATTACAACGTCAAAACAGGTCTAAGATTAATAAACATACAACGAACGACACATCAAAAGGTTTATTCTTTTTAAAGGGAACACTTTCTCTCTTATAATGGAGCCCTCAATTCAGATTCAGATTCAGAATCAGAATCAGAATCAGAATTGTGTATATATATATATATAAATGTATATATTTTTATATATATAGATATAATAATAATAATAATTATTATTAGATATATATATATATATATAAAATCATTATTATTATTATTATTTATATATATATTTATTTATTTATAAATATACCATTTTTTTAATTTAAAATAATAATCATCATAATTATGATGATTTTTATTATTATTGATTTATATTGTTCTTTATATTGTTCTTTATATTGTTACATCTATATATATATATATATATTATTGGAATATAATCACATGTCTTGGAGGCGGAGCGAGGTGACGTAAATGAAAACGAAAGTGAATGTCGTTGTATTATTATCAGCGTGCTGTGGCAGGTAGCCTAAAACCTTATACTTTGGTCTTCGTCAACATTTTTTACACAGTCACACAGATTGAACCAAAACAACATACGGTGAGTAAAACATAACCCAATGTATAACAGGTCGTGTTATAATTATATCGAATTGAGGTTCTTGATCATGATCCATTTTTTGATCCAAGTACCGTGTATCGATCAAAAAAATGGAAATAGACGTCCTGTAGGCCTAGAGTAGGACTGTGTATAGGCTAACGGGGGTTTGTTTTAATACATTTTAAGAGATTATATGAAAGACCTTATGGATTTTGGAGCACTGGGTCTCTTTAAAAAATTTTTAAAAAGCAGAAGAGAGGAAGTTTTTGAAAATGAGCAATCCAAAACCCTCCAAGCCATTGAGAATATGGTCGAAATCAATATCACAAAATTGTCATCAATGATGTGATCATCAAAATCACGCTTTACATAATCAATAATATATTGTCCAGTGTCGTGAGATGGCCTTCAGATTTCTGGCAGATGGATTTCTGCCAGAAATCTTGATGCCATAAAAAAAACGGTTTTAAGTAGTCAGGTAGGATAAAGTAAACATAGGGAAGAAGTCAAACTGGATGGATGGGTCCAACACAGGATCCGGGTTAGTGTCCTGTGTCCTGTGTTATTTTATTAATTACTATTATTATTTGTTTAGTTTTCAGTTGTAAGTATGTTGGTTAGGTTTAGCCCTCACAGCTAACTGGTAAGGCTAATGAAGATGGGTTAGGTTGAAGATCCTATACTATCTGTAGAAAGAAACAAACCCTCTCTATATTCTATATCAAATAGGTCTGGTTTCCAGTCCTGGGACAATGGCATTTTGTGTAATATGCTTACTTGCTGCATGTTGTACTTATTGTATACAACTAACAAGTTGTGTTTCTGTGTCACATATAGAATAAAATGAACTGGCGCCAGGTTCAATATAGTAATATTCAGTGTTAACCATATATCACCATATATCGTTTGGTTTGTGACTAATTTATTCTCTGAGTGTTCATGCTACACTCACTTTGGTGTAACCACTGTTTAGTTAGTTAAAGCTTGTGTGAGTTATGGACCCAGCCACTAGCAACTCTGTAAGCTAATTAAGGTTTCAAGGACTTTTGAGTTACACTGTTTAGGCTTAACCCCGATGACCACTGAAACCGAAAGTAGCAGAACTCAAAAATTTTGAGGCAATGACTTGCCTCAAAATTTTTGAGTTTATCAACTCAAAAAACTCAAGTTCTCAGTACTCAAAAGTTTTGAGTTCTGAGAACTCAAGTTTTGAGTTCTGAGAACTCAAAAGTTTTGAGTTCACAGAACTCAAATGTTTTGAGTTCTGTGAACTCAAATGTTTTGAGTTCTCAGAACTCAAAACTTTTGATTAGGTGCTACTTAACTAATTTAAGTTACTATGACTTAAAGTTGTCAGTTTTCAGAACTCAAAAGTTTTGATTAGGTGCTACTTAACTAATTTAAGTTACTATGACTTAAAGTTGTCAGTTTTCAGAACTCAAAAGTTTTGATTGGGTGCTACTTGATTATATTCAGTTACTACGACTTAAAAGTTTTCAGTTTTCTATCCGTGGGAATAAGTTAACAGAACTTAAAAAAATAAGTACACAACCACATTATTTGAACTTAATAAAAAATAGTTTTATGTACACAAGTCAAACATAAATACAATAGAATCACTATAATTAAACAACTTTACAACAGTTAAATATGGCAAATAAAATAAAAACAAACAGAAAAATAGAAAAAATGAACAGTGCACATTGTGTAGTAGGCCTATTGATAAATGTGTAGAAAGAAGGATACCTCAGTGAGGTATTATTGAAGGCCTTCTGAATCAAAGTTCTTTGCTTACTTCTTAAGGCATTATTGTGACAAAGGGAAAGAACTTTAATTCACAATAATAATACCTCACCCCACATCCTTTCTACACATTTATCATCAAGTCATTCTTGAGTGTCTGCAACCTGGGCGACAGTTTACCAGCTTCTAGACCAAGTACAATCTTCTGAACGAATTCAAAAGTGTTGGTCAGCGCTTTAGGATAGCTGAGGTGTAGTGCATAAATCAGTCCAAACATGACCAGGAAGGAATCACCAAATCTGGGGAGGCTGATCACGATGTCACTTTCGAGGACGACAGAGATTTTCACAGGCTGGTAGTGAACTGGACTTGTGTCATGGTCACTGATGACAGTAAGGAGGGCCACAGCAACATCGTCAAGCTCTGGCTCATCAGGCTCCTGAATGAATGAAAGAGACATACTAATCACAAACTAATCCATGGTTTCTACTAATATAAGAGTGAAATAGAATTATTTTTTCCACAAAATAGTACTTAATTTATTTTATAACGTTTTTTTTGGTTATTGTTGTTGACAAATCATCTCTCCTTATCATTTAAGTACTGCTGGTGCAGCACAAAGCTAAGTATATGGAGTTATGTTTGTAAGTTGTAAGTAAAAACAGAAGATGCGTGTTCTGGACACAGGAATCAGCCAAGTTACCAGAGAATCTAAGTGGCGGGAGATAGACTGATACTAAGCTCAAGAACACATACAGGAAAATGTTTTACTAAACTTCTTGTCGCTTTGAACAAAACACCAAGCCAGTTCATTTGTAGTAGGGTGAAATAAAACAGACCATACCTCTCCAAATCACACAAACTGTATGGATAGACTAAACAAGGGTAAGTCCTAAAACATGTTAGTATTTTGATTAACTGTTCACTTAATATACAGTGGTACTGTTCATTATTTAAGGAGACTCACTGTGCAGGTTCTGAAAAATCCAGAGACTTCCTCGTTCAGATACACAGGAAGTGCATGGAGAACAGTGGTGCGCCTGGTGTGGATGTCATGGATTTCCTATTAAGATAAAAAACAGAAGTGTATATACTGAAAAGTTTACTGAACAATGTTGATTTTAAACAGTCCAATCAGAACATATGTCCACAAATAACCTCTACACATCTTTAATGCAATCAGACAAATAGCAAACACAAAGTGGACTAATTGTAAAATGTAAAAGCTCATTTGAATCATTGAAGCTGTCCAATGTTAGAGGTTCAACCTACGACATGTATAATAATCTATTCACCTGTTCATCGTGGATTCGTAAAATGTCTGCCAACGCAACTGCTGTGGTCCCAGTTTTGGTCGCCTTCTGTCGAAATAACGTCATCAGTCTACGAATATGGCGGTCAAGCTCTGCGTAGAAGGTGTTGGGCAGGTTCCGGTTTGTAACCATCTGGAACTCTGCATACACCTACATTTAAAAACAGCATCAGGACAATACATCAACATCAATTAGTCAGTTCAACTTGGAGGATCTCTTAAACTTCTATAACGCAGCAAATAGCCGCCAAATGAGTAAGAACCACAACTTTCACTTTAAACCACACAGAATGTGCAATATGTTAACACAGGAAAAAAATATCCATATTACCACACTCTATTTTAAGAGCAGGCCAGGTCCATGAGCTCGTTCACTGGTGGGCAGGAGTTTACTATGGTCTGTCCGCGCAGGGCAAATGTGGTCTGCATCATCTTGGTAATGAGAGGCAGGTTCTTCTCAGTCTTCTTCAGTTCTTCAGCAATTGTCTGCCTCAACTGCTGAATGATGACTGAAATGTACACACGCAATCAGTATAGAGGCATGGAAGAGGGCTGTGCTGCAGTCTGTAGTGTTTAAATAACTGTATTCTGGAAGTGAAAGAAGGAGCGCACAACTTACACTGCCAGACCATATCGGAACAAGCCACCTGAAAGGAAAACAAATGACAAAGTTTAGACCTCCATCAACAACATTCAAACCAGAATTACTTACAACTCAATATAACAAAAAGTTCATTACTATTAGCTTACAAAAACATGACCATGGAATACAGAATACACAACACTGCTGTGCGGTCGGAAACCTAGGCTGTAAAAGCCAGCTGGCTAGCTAATGACGAGCTAGCCATAAGTTATCCCTTACACGTGTTCTAACCACCATGAATGGAAGGAAACCACGTGCTCGAAATTTTAACACCGTTTTGGGCTTCGGTTTGGTTTAGATAGTAAAAGTTAGTAACCAGAGTTAGCTCTTAAAAACAAGATTCATTTTCCCATAACCTGAATACATTTACATTACATTTAGGGCATTTGTCAGACGCTTTTATCCAAAGCGACTTACAAGGGGTACAATTGTTGAAGACAGCAATATATCTCCGTGGTGCATAAAGATAAGAAAAAGAGTAGGTTTCAAGCATTCCTGCTGAATAGTGCAACGTTATATGAGCCTCATGTGCTCTGCACTACACCAACATGCGAGACTAGCGAGAACAATTGAGCGAAATTATATTTTTAAGTCAGGTAGATTAAATGAGCAGAAATAACTAACTATAATTGGTATAATGTATGTAATGTATCTATTAATTAATTAATACTTTAAGTAACTTACCATGCACTTTGGACAAGATCTTGGAGTTCTTCAACGCGGTTGGGGGGAGGAGAGCAAATGATCGCGGTGGAGTGGTGTGGAGTGGGGGAGGGGGGTGGAGCGAATCAAATGGGGGTGGGGGGTGGGTTGAAACCGCCCGTCAAGGGGAGAGGGGCGTGTTGCTGAAACAGTTCATGGAGGGGGGAGGGGCGTGTTGCTGAAACAGTTCATGGAGGGGGGAGGGGCGTGTTGCTGAAACAGTTCATGGAGGGGGGAGGGGCGTGTTGCTGAAACATCGTCTGACCCTCAAGGGGGGCGACTAGACCAATGTGTGCGTTCATGCAGCGTTTCCGCTGGTAAGGTTTCCACGGCTAAAACCTTGCCGCCACACCATACATTTGATAATAAAGAATAGGGCTGTCAAGGTTAATGCGTTACTAACGCGTCGCCGTTAACGCCCCCCCCCGTTCGGACCTGAAGTCCCGCCGCCACCCTCCCCCCCACCCCCACCGCTGGCCATCGCGACCTGAATCCCCCCCCCCGTCTGACACCCATGAGATCAATTCCACAGGAATCACTGCTTCCGAGTATATACCCCACACCCAACCCCAGATAAATGCCAGAAGAACCCATGCCTGTGGATTAAAGACCAAAGATCGTACCTCTTGTCTTGTGTTCTGACCGACACGAGTGCGAGTGCGCGCGATATACAGAGTCATCATATACAGTCCTTTAAAGTCCTCCCCAATACCCACTATAATGTTACTGACATCAGACACATGAATGTTGAAACAATAGAAATCAGTGGAATTGATCATTTTGAATATGTAATTACTTAATTATTTAAATTATTTTATTTTATTTTATTATTATTATATATTATATTATTATAATTATGATTTAATTATTTAATTATCGTGCTTAAGTTATGCTTTTAAGTTATGCTTACTTAATACACAAATAGTTCAAGTCAATCAAGTTAATCAATCAAGTTAAGTTGCAGTTACTCAAAAAAGGACGACAAGTCACACGAACTCAACATTTTTGAGTTCGTAGAACTTTTTTGAAACTTTGAGTACACACTACTTAATCTATTTGATTACTTTGAACATTCGGGTTACAGTGTATATGAGAGGCTATGAGGCTATGAGAGGCTATCCTCACCATGAAGCCTGTCCATAAGTTTCTATGTCTGTGTGCCTGCCATCTCACTTCATGGGAACCTGAACTACCTGCTAAAACTGCATATATATATACGGTATATATATGAATAAACTTCAGAATCTTTCTGAGTGACCCTGACCCTTGTGTCACATTGATTCCCAAGCGTGTTGTCCTCGACTGGAAAGACTGGAAACCTAAACTGGAAAACCAGACCTATTCTATTACACATTGATTCCCGAGCTTGTTGCTTTGCGATGAGGCCTTCCTGAACCAGACTGAGAGAAAGAAGGGTCAGCCACATTCTGAGATTACAGCTACAACCAGCACACAACAGTAACTGTGGTATAAGGGATATAAACCACTCCGGGCTGTACCGTTGTTAGAAAATGATGTACAGTGTTGTAGGTAGTAAGCAAACCTTGGCCGCATCACCACACCCACTGTGGTTTATTCCTTGCTCAGCTGAAACACTGCCTCACTTCTTGTTAATGTAAATATAATATAAACAATATAATATAAACATAGAGGCAGTGTCAACTGAAGCAGACATTCTCCATTCTCAAGCAGAATTTCACTATCTTAATAGTTGACAGAGGGTTAGGGGGATTTCTGATAAATTACACTTAAATCATAGCGCCCAAGTCTGACCAGCAGCACCTTTAAAGTGTTGTCCAACAACAAGAAAAAATATGTTTTTTCACTTCAACAAAAACATGAAGCAATTTTCTAATACTCAAACCTTGTTTTTCTGTCTAGGTATGGCCTCCGCCAACATTCTCTGTTCTGAGGACAATTTCACATGTGCCATTTGCCTGGACGTGTTCAAAAGACCTGTTTCCACACCATGTGGACACAACTTCTGTGAAGTCTGCATTTCATCATTCTGGGATGAACAATTCCAGTGCAAATGTCCCATCTGCAATGAGCTCTACCACACTCGACCTGCTTTACGGGTCAATACCTCCCTGTCAGAGATGGCTGCTCAGTTCAGAAGGTTATTACAAGTAAAGGACTTAACGGAGCAACCTTGTGTGGTACCGGGAGAAGTTCCAGGAGGAGTTCCAACAGTTCCTTGTGACATCTGTACTGGGATCCAGCTGAGCGCTGTGAAGACCTGCCTGGTATGTCTTGCCTCTTACTGTGGCACTCACCTGGAGCCCCACCAGAGAGTTGCAGGTCTGAAAACACACAAGCTGGTCGACCCTGTTGACCATATTGAGGACAGGATTTGCAAGAAGCACAATCAACTCCTGGAGCTGTTCTGCAAAAGGGAACAGGTGTGTGTATGTCAATCATGCAGAAAGAAAGACCACAACTTCCATCCAGTTGTCCCCCTTAGGGAGGCATATGAAGTGAACAAGGCCCAGCTCCAGAAGATAGAATTTGAAGTTCAGCAGATGATCCAGGAGAGAGAGGGACAGATAAAAAAGCTGAAGGACACAGTACAATTCAGCAAAGAAGACACAGACAGAGAGCTAGCCGACAGTGTCCAGGTCTTCACTGCTCTGGTGAGCCGCATTGAAAAGTGCCACGAGGATTTCAACAAAATCCTTGAAGAGAAACAGAAATCTACAGAGAAACGAGCTGAAGGTCTCATCAAAGAGCTAGAGCAGGAAATCAAAGATTTAACCAATAGGAGGTCAGAAGTTAAGCAGCTCTTTTACACCGAAGACCACCTCCACTTCCTCCAGGCCTTCAAATCCCTGAAGAATCCTCTACGCACCAGGGATTGGACCGCAGTGCAAGTCAGTCTGCCGTCGTACGTAGGGACCTTGAGGAGATCCCTGGTTCAGCTGGAGGAGACCCTGAACATGGAGCTGAACAACCTGCCCGGTACTGAACTGAAGACGGTCCAGCAGCATGAAATAGACGTGACTCTGGATCCCGATACTGCATATTACGATCTGGAGCTATCCGAGGATGGGAAACAAGTACTTCATAAGTATATTGCTTTGGATCCGCGTTACCCAAACAACCCACCCACCAAACGTGTAGGTGTTCTCACAAAGCAGAGCTTCTCCTCTGGGAGATTTTACCTTGAGGTTCAGGTTCAAGAGACCACTCGATGGCGTTTTGGAGTGGCCAGAAAATCAATCAACAGGAACGAGGAAATCAAGCCAACCCTGAAGAATGGCTGCTGGACAATTGACTTCCAACTCAAAAAGGGGGTTTTCATTGCTGCCGATGGTCTCCCCCTGAAACTGAGGACCAATCCCAAGAAGGTAGGGATGTTTGTTGATTACGACGAGGGTCTTGTCTCTTTCTACGACGTGGAAGCCAGAAATCATATCTACTCTTTGATCGGCTGCAGCTTTAGAGAGCCACTGCACCCACTAATCAGTCCATGCGTAAATGGTGATCGTCAGGATGAAGACGAGATGAATAACGACGAAGAAGGAGATCCTCTACAAGATGTTAGCTACAACGATGAAGACGAGGACGAAGATGCTCTGTCGTTGCTTTGCCGCGCCATTGAAAGGAAAACATTGCACAGCAGGCAATATCGAAATGATGATGACAAGTATGAGGAGGAAGATGACAAAAAACGCCCACTTCTGGTCATCTGTCAATCAAACAAACTAGGGTAATTCTTTGTGTGTCAAAGAAAATGTTACTTTTTAACCTTTGTTCTAAAAATAGGCTTTTTTCTGTTGGGGAAATTATAATATATATATATATATATATATATATATAATTCAAGGACTTTTTTTCAATGCTATATTTCTGAAAACTACTCCGTCTCATGGTCCAACCATCCATTTTTTGCAACATCAGAATTTGAAAAATAATAATCAAGAATGTATAGGTGTATACTTCTGAATCTGTATACATTAACATATGTGTTGCAATTTAGTCTGATTGTATTTCAACATTAAAAAAAATGTTATGTAATGTTCTCCTGTGGATTACTAAAAAGCCTTTATACTTATGAATATAAATATTAGCTATATATTTATGAATAAACAGTACATATATAGCTTATTTTCTAACTATGTTATAACTTATGTTCTTTCTAGATTTAGGGAAACTTTTGGTTGCAATCATTTAATATAGATCTATAGAAATTGAAGAAAAAGGTTTAAGAAAAGGTTTAATCATCACATTTCATTTTTTCATTCACATTTGCCTGTCTCTCTCTCTCTCTCTCTCTCTCTCTCTCTCTCTCTCTCTCTCTCTCTCTCTCTCTCTCTCTCTCTCTCTCTCTCTCTCTCTGTCACGATGAGGGGAGTGGGTTGGACCCCGAATGCAGACGACACAGTGGAGCGATACGAACGGCTTTATTCCCCAAAGCACACACAAAACACAAGGGTACACGGGGAGGACGATCCGCGGAGTACCGGCAGGTAGTAGACCGACCAGTAGTCCGGGACGGGGGAGGAGTCTGCGTACCGGGAGGTCGGGTGCGAAGTACCGGCAGGCAGTGTGCGAACTATACCACGGTCTCCGGGGGAGCCGGGATTTTTTTTTTTTTGGGGGGGGGTAAATGCTGATCCGTGCATTAATAGCAACAGCACAGACATAGGCCTATTATAAAGAGAACATCTGTTGCACACGGGGTGGTGCCACAGGTCTACATTTACATGAAACGTCCCGATGGATCATTTCCCGAGCATGTATGGGCTACGCAAACTTCAATCAACTTGATAATAAATAATCCACGGACCACCAATGTAACGTTTGACTGTTTAATTAAATCAACTTAAAATGACTCAGAAACAGGCTGCATTGTTTCACATGGGCTATAGCCTATTATGGCTGTAGCCTACACTGAGCCGAACACACGCGATAAGAGCAGCCAGCGGCACCAACCATGAACAATATTAATATTAATAATACAGCTATAGCTTTATTTTAGAGAGCTCCCCCCAAATTTCACAAACCATGTTCCCAGGGGAGCTCATGTCACCACTAGGGGAGCTATAGCTCCCCCTGCTCCCCTCCAGTTCGCACCCTGCCGGCAGGGGTAGTAGGCAGGCGACGGGTACAAAACAGACATTACATTTACATTTAGGGCATTTGGCAGACGCTTTTATCCAAAGCGACTTACAAGGTGTACATTTGTTGAAGCGGGTACAGACCTCAGTGACGCTCTGGATTATTACTTTTTTTTTGGTCAACGCACTGTAAATCCTTTCACTGTAATTTTGCACCGTAAATTCAATTTCACTTTTCACATGTCACTTTTCAGTACTTAGAATTATTTATTAATGTAACAGTGGGGTATGGTGGGGCCACTTAAACACAGCCAGACAACGCAGTGGCGGCCGGTGACATCCGAAGTAGGAGGGGCGCAGGGGTAAAAACATTTTTTTTTAAATCATATCTGCTGTGCAATACCGGATTTGCCCAGACGGTGGCGCCATTTCACCATGTAAACGACCGAAAGGGCTAATTAAAAATAAAAAACTATACATAATATAAACCTCACCGTTACTCATTCTACTCTGTATTGTATATATGTATATTGACTGAACATTCCTTTACTTACTGCTTAATTTCTTTTTTTACTTACTTTATTTTTACTGTATGTAGCACAATCAATCAGTATTCTGTATTTTGTTGTGACAAATAATAAACAAACTTGAAACTTATGGTGAAAGAACATTTATTATATGGTGCCTAGTAGAAAATAAACATAAGAAAAAAATATGGTCTTATATTAGAAAGACTACCCAGTGGGCCATCAAAAATAATACCTAAATATGGTCTTACATTCGATTGTGCAAAAGTAATTAGAACAAAATAGAAGATAATAAAATAGACCTGATACAAGTCCTGAGATAAAATGCAATACAATGTTAAGCTTACAAATTAAAAGGTACTGGGTCCTATGTACACTACACTACTATACAATATACAGTTTAATCTATGTACCTATGCTATACTAACTATACAAGAACCACTTAGCAAGCCAGGTTCTGGAAAACGACTGAATATATAGCCTTCCTCTGTCTGTTGCTGGTTGCTGAATGCTGATGTCAGGCTGATGAGGTCCAAACTCTTTCACTCTGAGTTTTTCTTGCAGTGTTCGTCTTTCAAATGGTGTTGCTTTGAGGGATTTGACAGAATTGTCCATGGTAGCTAGTGTAATGGCTGTGTCCTGTACAGAACAAAAAAAGAACAAACTTGCAACATGAGGTCTCTCCCACACACACGGGTCTCAATCTCCTCTCCTCAGACAGCAAGACGCAGCAAGAACTGACTCATTAACAAATGCTTCTGAATTTAACTAATTAAATAGAATACAAATGCTTAATACATTCGACCACAGCCTATATTAGCAGACAAACACGGAGGACCCTGTAGCTAGCATTGGGGAAGCACGTGTCCACGATAAACTTACAAAACCCCAATCCACACCGTTTACATACAAATGACACAAGCTGCATGTTTATACAGCAAGACCAACATTTCTTATCCCCTTTACTTTACGTTTACATCGTCCACAATAAAAATAAATGTAAAACTATAATCGGGACAAAAACAAACAACAACGTACCTTTCCTCAGACAGCAAGACGCGAACTGAGAGCAGAGCAGTACAGGCTTTACAAATAACTAGGTTCAACTAGGCTATGAATTGCGCATGCGTGACTGGTTTTCTTTGCTCACGCATTCACGCATGCGCCACTCAATTTGCTCACGCATGCGCCACTCAATTTGAGTCGCGCATGCGTGACTGGTTTCCTTGTTCGGGCGCAATGAAATGCGCTCCCAGAGATCGTATTCAGGACCCTTGATAGGCTACATTGCCTATCAAATTTGGTACCTACCTCAAAACCTTGACCCTTGATAGGCTACATTGCCTATCAAATTTGGTACCTACCTCCAAACCTGGGCGCACGGCAGGTTTGGAGGTAGATACCAAATGTTTATGAGAGTGACG
>CM051016.1:17743910-17778271 GCA_027704905.1 Muraenolepis orangiensis | reverse complement strand
CGAGGGTCTGATCAGACCCGCTGCCAGAGAGTCATGGATGTAGGTTTCCATCGTCTCCCTCTCGGGCCGGGACAGGTTGTAGAGCCGACTGACCAGCAGAGGAGCGCCGGGAAGGAGATCGATGGCACAGTCATATGGTCTGTGGGGGGGTAGGAAAATGGCCCGTTGCTTGGAGAACACCTCACGATGTCGTGGTACACGTGGGGAACGGATGAGAGATCGGGAGGGCTCGGGACCGGGCTGGTGGGTGGATTGCGTGGCGCTAGAGCGGACCGGAGGCAGTGCGAATGGCACAACACACTCCAGTTGATCACGGAACCTACTGACCAGTTGATGTGTGGATTGTGGATAGCCAGCCACGGCCTACCCAATACCACTGGGGTGTGGGGGGAGGAGATGACGTGAAGGTGAATGCTCTCCCGGTGATTCCCTGACAGCACTAGTGTGAGCGGGATTGACCGATGGGTGATCCGGGCCAGAGGCTTGCCGTCCAGCGAGTTCACGTCCACCAAAACATGTACCGGTAGCACCTCCTTAGCCCAAAGGAGATGTGCTTCAAAATGGGAACCTGCCGACGCAGCTGGAGATCGGGTCGCATTCTGGCTCCTCAGGGACCCCGCTGTCACTGAGGGGCCTGCTCTTTTGGCCGACGAGGGCAGACGCGGCAGGCATGCCCCATTCCTCCACAGTAGAGACAAGCTCCCGTGTCCGTCCTCCGCTTCCGTTCCTGCTGAGAAAGATGCACCCGGTCCACTTGCATTAGCTCCTCTGAGAAGGAAGAAGCGGGTCTGGTATAGCTCCTTCCCTCCGCAGCACGAGAAACGCTCCTGGAAGGACTCGGACCGTCCTCCAATTGCATCACTAGGTCCGAAACCTGGATGGCCCTCTGTATGGCCTCATCCACAGTACCCGTCTCGCCCCGCAGCGCCACCTCCTTACCTAGCTCCCGGTTGAGTCAGTTCTGGAACGCTGACAGGAGCGAGTCATCCTTCCACCCGGACTCCAACGCCAACCGGTGAAACCGGGCGATGTACTCCCGGAGACCGAGGTTTCCCTGTTTCAACCGCAGCAGGAGTTGTCCGGCCTGTGGACCACGTATGGGGTGGTCGAACACCCGCCTCAGCTCGCCAGCGAGAGCCGTGAAGGTTTGGGTGACGGAAGAGCCCTGCTCATAGAGCGCGTTGAACATTGCGAGGGGACCTCCCTCGAGCAGGTTCACCACGTACGCAGCCTTCGCTGCCTCTCGTTCATCGCGGGATGGTTGCGCCTGAAACGCAAGATGGCACTGTACCAGGAGCTCGAGGTGCGTAGTACCGACAGGTAGTAGACAAGCGGATGGTTAGGGACAGGCGAGGAGTCTGGATACCAGGAGGTCGAGGTGCATAGTACCGACAGGTAGTAGACAGGCGGATGATCAGGGACAGGCAAAGAGTCTGGATATCAGGAGGTCGAGGTGCGTATAGGCAGAAAACAGGTAAGTGGGTTACCGGAGAACTTGTGACGTACATCCGCGAATACAAGAAGTACGAACGAGCAACGTGCCCTAGTGACACCGCGGTATATGTAGCCCCAGGTGAGGCAATTAGTAATCAGCCACGGCAATAGTTGACCAGATAGTGTGTGCACCGCCAGCGCACGTGGCTTGGCCACGCCCCCTGTCAACCACCGTAATCGTGACAATTGTTGACAGGCGTGTGTGTGCGCTTTCAGCGCACGTGAATTGGCCACGCCCCCTGTCAACCACCGTAACCGTGACACTGACGCTTCACCACTGGTTACACTATCATACACTATCATAGTTTTGCTGGACTTTCTGGACTTATTACAGCCTGTACTATGCACTGCACTGTATTCATGATGCTGCTGCACTACCGGCACGTTAAAATGATTTTTAAATGCTTTCTGCACAATTCAAAACATGTACATATCATCAGTCACTTTTGTGTTCTTCTTATTGCTATTTTTATTGTGTACAGTATTTGTATTTTTATAGTATAGTGTTTCAGAAAATTCATACTGCAGGAGGGAATGGGGAGTAAGCGTTCCATAGGTGTTGCATCTGGCAAATACAAATCTTGAATCTTGAATCTTGAAGTGGGTTTCCGACCCCCAAAGGTTGGTTGGTAAGCAAACTGATCTAAGGTCTGTTCGGTCTGTTAACACAGCTCGCCTTGTCACGGTTACGGTGATTGGCCACGCCCCCTGTCAACCACCGTAACACTTGTTGACACCATCCTATATCATTGTGTGTGTGCGCCGCCAGCGCACGTGGCTTGGCCACGCCCCCTGCCAACCACCGTAACCGTGACACGCCTTCAACGACTTTTCACACAAAGCCAGTTTCCACTTGTGTATAAACAGGTTGATCAACGACATGTACGGGTGTAGGAGGAATGTGTCTCTGTATACTAGAACCCAGTGGCGGCTCGTCCATAGGGGCGCAGGGGCGCCGCCCCACCTGGTTGAGAGAGGAAAAAAAAAAAAAAATTATAATAATTGTGTTTTTTTATTTTTTATTTTTTTGACCCCTAAAAATAAACTAAACATGTTTAAAATGAATAAGAATTACTCATTTTATGTATGTTTGTGTTTAAAATGCACAATAACGTTAATATAGCAAATATAAATCATTGTTGTGCGTGCTATTCTCCCCCCTCGTTTGTCATTGACGAAATTTGGTACCTACCTCCAAACCAGGTTTGGAGGTAGGTACCAAATTTCTTGTTTGGAGGTTTGGAGGTAGGTACCAAATTTGATAGGCAATGTAGCCTATCAAGGGTCAAGGTTTTGAGGTAGGTACCAAATTTGATAGGCAATGTAGCCTATCAAGGGTCCTGAATACGATCTCTGGGAGCGCATTTCATTGCGCCCGAACAAGGAAACCAGTCACGCATGCGCGACTCAAATTGAGTGGCGCATGCGTGAGCAAATTGAGTGGCGCATGCGTGAATGCGTGAGCAAAGAAAACCAGTCACGCATGCGCAATTCATAGCCTAGTTGAACCTAGTTATTTGTAAAGCCTGTACTGCTCTGCTCTCAGTTCGCGTCTTGCTGTCTGAGGAAAGGTACGTTGTTGTTTGTTTTTGTCCCGATTATAGTTTTACATTTATTTTTATTGTGGACGATGTAAACGTAAAGTAAAGGGGATAAGAAATGTTGGTCTTGCTGTATAAACATGCAGCTTGTGTCATTTGTATGTAAACGGTGTGGATTGGGGTTTTGTAAGTTTATCGTGGACACGTGCTTCCCCAATGCTAGCTACAGGGTCCTCCGTGTGTTTGTCTGCTAATATAGGCTGTGGTCGAATGTATTAAGCATTTGTATTCTATTTAATTAGTTAAATTCAGAAGCATTTGTTAATGAGTCAGTTCTTGCTGCGTCTTGCTGTCTGAGGAGAGGAGATTGAGACCCGTGTGTGTGGGAGAGACCTCATGTTGCAAGTTTGTTCTTTTTTTGTTCTGTACAGGACACAGCCATTACACTAGCTACCATGGAGAATTCTGTCAAATCCCTCAAAGCAACACCATTTGAAAGACGAACACTGCAAGAAAAACTCAGAGTGAAAGAGTTTGGACCTCATCAGCCTGACATCAGCATTCAGCAACCAGCAACAGACAGAGGAAGGCTATATATTCGGTCGTTTTCCAGAACCTGGTTTGCTAAGTGGTTCTTGTATAGTTAGTATAGCATAGGTACATAGATTAAACTGTATATTGTATAGTAGTGTAGTGTACATAGGACCCAGTACCTTTTTAATTTGTAAGCTTAACATTGTATTGCATTTTATCTCAGGACTTGTATCAGCTCTATTTTATTATCTTCTATTTTGTTCTAATTACTTTTGCACAATCGAATGTAAGACCATATTTAGGTATTATTTTTGATGGCACACTGGGTAGTCTTTCTAATATAAGACCTTATTTTTTTCTTATGTTTATTTTCTACTAGGCACCATATAATAAATGTTCTTTCACCATAAGTTTCAAGTTTGTTTATTATTTGTCACAACAAAATACAGAATACTGATTGATTGTGCTACATACAGTAAAAATAAAGTAAGTAAAAAAAGAAATTAAGCAGTAAGTAAAGGAATGTTCAGTCAATATACATATATACAATACAGAGTAGAATGAGTAACGGTGAGGTTTATATTATGTATAGTTTTTTATTTTTAATTAGCCCCCTCGGTCGTTTACATGGTGAAATGGCGCCACCGTCTGGGCAAATCCGGTATTGCACAGCATATATGTTTGTTTGTTTTTAACCCCTGCGCCCCTCCTACTTCGGATGTCACCGGCCGCCACTGCTAGAACCTCTCCAAAACCTCCCATCCGCAGAACTTGATCTAGGAGTCTGTGTGTGTGTGTGTGTGTGTGTGTGTGTGTGTGCTAACCACACATTCATTTTATTAATATCATTCATCAGACTAAAGGACTTTTTGTTCTTGACTATTTGTAAGGTAAGTTTCTGGATTTATTGATCAGGTTAGTGTGAGTTGTAAATTCCCCTAAACTGTGATTTGCTATACAACTATAGATGATTACATACTAAGCCTACATAATAGGACTACATACAAATAATTGACTTTTTTTATTGGCCTTCTTTACTATTATCAGGCTATTCATAATTCCTATATAGGCCTATGTGCTACCTATATTATTATTATTATAGGCAATTGCAGAGAATGTTCAGATTTTGTATTGAAACATTGATTTTCTTTAGATTAGATTAGATTCAAATGTATTGTCATTGCACAAGTAGATCCTTTCTTTTTCATTATAATCACATTTTCTGTATTTATTTACTCGTAGAGGGAATGGAGCCAACTAACTTTTCCATGATAACATCAACCACAAATGCGTGGTCTGACAACAGCACAGCGCTTCCCAACGCGACCGATTGGGAGGATCAATTGACCCTGTTCCGAAACATCTTCCCCCCGTACATATTTATAGTGTGTGCTCTAGGACTTCTGGGTAACAGCTTCGTCCTGCTGGTATTCCTGGCCCAGAAAGACCGTCTAACTGTCCCCGATATCTACTTGGGGAACCTGGCGCTGGCCGACTTCGGCCTCCTGGTCGTCCTCCCGTTCTGGGCGATGACCATCCGTCGCCACTACGTCTGGCGCTACGGGGAAGCCATGTGCAAGATAGTGAGCTCGTCGATCAATGTCAATTTATACACAAGCATTTACATCATCGCGATGGTCAGCGTCGACAGGTACCTGGCGCTGGTGCAGACGATGCGGGCGCGGTGGCTGAGGCGCACGCTGTACGCCAAAGTGATCTGCGTCGTCATGTGGCTTTGGGGGGTTTTCATCAGCACGCCCATCCTGGTTTACACAACGGTCATTAACAACCCGTACGCCGGGACCCCAATGTGTGAACTGGTCTACGGTCGCACCTGGCGACTAGCCGACCAGATTGCGTTTAGCGTGCTGGGCTTTGCCTTGCCGGTTGTGGTGATTGTGTTCTGCAGCGGCGCAGTGATCAGGGCTTTAAACAGAAGGAGGACTGTCTGTTCTGACCAAGGCAGCGACAGGAAGCCCACGACCCTGGTGTTCGCGGTGACGACGCTGTTCCTGGTGTGTTGGGCCCCCTTTCACGTCTTCAACTTCCTCAACGTACTGAATGAACTTGTGTACGGAACGCAGTTGGGCCACGCTTTCAATATCTTACACCTGGTTGCGGTGTGTATGGCGTTCCTTAACAGCCTCCTGAACCCGGTGCTGTACGTTTTCTTCGGGCAGTATTTCTGGAAGAAAGTCAGCTCCCTCTTCAGGAAGCCCAAGCACCATCACCGGCGGGGATGTGATAGGAGTGTATAGCCACGCTCCGTCTTAGGGTAGGCCTACTGTATAGGCTTCCTCAAAATGAGCAGGGGAACCATATTGTCTAGTATTGCATTGTATAGTTTGCATGGCCTATTGCATTGCATGTATTATTGTTTTTCTTTGAATAGTATTCAATTGTATATTATTGTATTGCGTTCTCTGTCTGTGATGTCCAACTGCCTGCAATGTGAACATCTAATATAATCATGTCTCACTTATGATCTCGTCCGTCTCTTGGTGACGTTTTCTTAGCAACCATCTCTGTAAATCGAATGAATGTTGTTGATGAATGAAGTTATATATATATATATATATTTACTGTATATATATTAATTTACAGTATATATTTTTTTTTTTATTTGACTGTATATATAGTATAGAGGCAAATGTGATATGCATTGATTTTTTTTGTTTTAATGTTTGTGAAAGTTTATGGGTACAATTGTTTATGTATTATATGTATGGAGAGAGAGAGAGAGAGAGAGAGAGAGAGAGAGAGAGAGAGAGAGAGAGAGAGAGAGAGAGAGAGAGAGAGAGAGAGAGAGAGAGAGAGAGAGAGAGAGAGAGAGAGAGAGAGAGAGAGAGAGAGAGAGAGAGAGAGAGAGAGAGAGAGAGAGAGAGAGAGAGAGAGAGAGAGAGAGAGAGAGAGAGAGAGAGAGAGAGAGAGAGAGAGAGAGAGAGAGAGAGAGAGAGAGAGAGAGAGAGAGAGAGAGAGAGAGAGAGAGAGAGAGAGAGAGAGAGAGAGAGAGAGAGAGAGAGAGAGAGAGAGAGAGACGGTTGTTGGCAGGGGGCGTGGCCAAGCCACGTGCGCTGGCGGCGCACACACACACCTGTCATCGATCACCCTGTCTAATTGCTAATCACCTCACCTGGGGTATATATACTTTGTCTATCCGTTACCCCAGCGTCAGGTCGTTACGTATACTGCACGTTGTTCTTCTGTCTGTTTTGTACCCGTCGCCTGCCTACTACCCCTGCCGGTACTTCGCACCCGACCTCCCGGTACGCAGACTCCTCCCCCGTCCCGGACTACTCGTCGGTCTACTACCTGCCGGTACTCCGCGGATCGTCCTCCCCGTGTACCCTTGTGTTTTGTGTGTGCTTTGGGGAATAAAGCCGTTCGTATCGCTCCACTGTGTCGTTGTCTGCATTCGGGGTCCAACCCACTCCCCTCATCGTGACAGAGAGAGAGACAGACAGGCAAATGTGAATGAAAAAAATGAAATGTGATGATTAAACCGTTTCTTAACCCTTTTTCTTCAATTTCTATAGATCTATATTAAATGATTGCAACAAAAAGTTTCCCTAAATCTAGAAAGAACATAAGTTATAACATAGTTATAAAATAAGCTATATATGTACTGTTTATTTATAAATATATAGCTAATATTTATATTTAAGTATAAAGGCTTTTTAGTAATCCACAGGAGAACATTACATAAGATTTTTTTTTATGTTGAAATACAATCAGACTAAATTGCAACACATATGTTAATGTATACAGATTCAGAAGTATACACCTATACATTCTTGATTATTATTTTTCAAATTCTGATGTTGCCAAAAATGGATGGTTGGACATGAGACAGAGTAGTTGTTTCAGAAATATAGCATTGAAAAAAAGTCCTTGAATTATATATATATATATTATAATTTCCCCACCAAAAAAAGCCTATTTTTAGAACAAAGGTTAAAAAGTAACATTTTCTTTGACACACAAAGAATTACCCTAGTTTGTTTGATTGACAGATGACCAGAAGTGGGCGTTTTTTGTCATCTTCCTCCTCATCCTTGTCATCATCATTTCGATATTGCCTGCTGTGCAATGTTTTCCTTTCAATGGCGCGGCAAAGCAACGACAGAGCATCTTCGTCCTCGTCTTCATCGTTGTAGCTAACATCTTGTAGAGGATCTCCTTCTTCGTCGTTATTCATCTCGTCTTCATCCTGACGATCACCATTTACGCATGGACTGATTAGTGGGTGCAGTGGCTCTCTAAAGCTGCAGCCGATCAAAGAGTAGATATGATTTCTGGCTTCCACGTCGTAGAAAGAGACAAGACCCTCGTCGTAATCAACAAACATCCCTACCTTCTTGGGATTGGTCCTCAGTTTCAGGGGGAGACCATCGGCAGCAATGAAAACCCCCTTTTTGAGTTGGAAGTCAATTGTCCAGCAGCCATTCTTCAGGGTTGGCTTGATTTCCTCGTTCCTGTTGATTGATTTTCTGGCCACTCCAAAACGCCATCGAGTGGTCTCTTGAACCTGAACCTCAAGGTAAAATCTCCCAGAGGAGAAGCTCTGCTTTGTGAGAACACCTACACGTTTGGTGGGTGGGTTGTTTGGGTAACGCGGATCCAAAGCAATATACTTATGAAGTACTTGTTTCCCATCCTCGGATAGCTCCAGATCGTAATATGCAGTATCGGGATCCAGAGTCACGTCTATTTCATGCTGCTGGACCGTCTTCAGTTCAGTACCGGGCAGGTTGTTCAGCTCCATGTTCAGGGTCTCCTCCAGCTGAACCAGGGATCTCCTCAAGGTCCCTACGTACGACGGCAGACTGACTTGCACTGCGGTCCAATCCCTGGTGCGTAGAGGATTCTTCAGGGATTTGAAGGCCTGGAGGAAGTGGAGGTGGTCTTCGGTGTAAAAGAGCTGCTTAACTTCTGACCTCCTATCGGTTAAATCTTTGATTTCCTGCTCTAGCTCTTTGATGAGACCTTCAGCTCGTTTCTCTGTAGATTTCTGTTTCTCTTCAAGGATTTTGTTGAAATCCTCGTGGCACTTTTCAATGCGGCTCACCAGAGCAGTGAAGACCTGGACACTGTCGGCTAGCTCTCTGTCTGTGTCTTCTTTGCTGAATTGTACTGTGTCCTTCAGCTTTTTTATCTGTCCCTCTCTCTCCTGGATCATCTGCTGAACTTCAAATTCTATCTTCTGGAGCTGGGCCTTGTTCACTTCATATGCCTCCCTAAGGGGGACAACTGGATGGAAGTTGTGGTCTTTCTTTCGGCATGATTGACATACACACACCTGTTCCCTTTTGCAGAACAGCTCCAGGAGTTGATTGTGCTTCTTGCAAATCCTGTCCTCAATATGGTCAACAGGGTCGACCAGCTTGTGTGTTTTCAGACCTGCAACTCTCTGGTGGGGCTCCAGGTGAGTGCCACAGTAAGAGGCAAGACATACCAGGCAGGTCTTCACAGCGCTCAGCTGGATCCCAGTACAGATGTCACAAGGAACTGTTGGAACTCCTCCTGGAACTTCTCCCAGAGCTTCTCCCGGTACCACACAAGGTTGCTCCGTTAAGTCCTTTACTTGTAATAACCTTCTGAACTGAGCAGCCATCTCTGACAGGGAGGTATTGACCCGTAAAGCAGGTCGAGTGTGGTAGAGCTCATTGCAGATGGGACATTTGCACTGGAATTGTTCATCCCAGAATGATGAAATGCAGACTTCACAGAAGTTGTGTCCACATGGTGTGGAAACAGGTCTTTTGAACACGTCCAGGCAAATGGCACATGTGAAATTGTCCTCAGAACAGAGAATGTTGGCGGAGGCCATACCTAGACAGAAAAACAAGGTTTGAGTATTAGAAAATTGCTTCATGTTTTTGTTAAAGTGAAAAAACATGTTTTTTCTTGTTGTTGGACAACACTTTAAAGGTGCTGCTGGTCAGACTTGGGCGCTATGATTTGAGTGTAATTTATCAGAAATCCCCCTAACCCTCTGTCTACTATTAAGAGAGTGAAATTCTGCCTGAGAATGGAGAATGTCTGCTTCAGTTGACACTGCCTCTATGTTTATATTATATTGTTTATATTATATTTACATTAACAAGAAGTGAGGCAGTGTTTCAGCTGAGCAAGGAATAAACCACAGTGGGTGTGGTGATGCGGCCAAGGTTTGCTTACTACCTACAACACTGTACATCATTTTCTAACAACGGTACAGCCCGGAGTGGTTTATATCCCTTATACCACAGTTACTGTTGTGTGCTGGTTGTAGCTGTAATCTCAGAATGTGGCTGACCCTTCTTTCTCTCAGTCTGGTTCAGGAAGGCCTCATCGCAAAGCAACAAGCTCGGGAATCAATGTGTAATAGAATAGGTCTGGTTTTCCAGTTTAGGTTTCCAGTCTTTCCAGTCGAGGACAACACGCTTGGGAATCAATGTGACACAAGGGTCAGGGTCACTCAGAAAGATTCTGAAGTTTATTCATATATATACCGTATATATATATATATATATATATGCAGTTTTAGCAGGTAGTTCAGGTTCCCATGAAGTGAGATGGCAGGCACACAGACATAGAAACATATGGACAGGCTTCACCCCCACCATGGTGAGGATAGCCTCTCATAGCCTCATAGCCTCTCATATTAGGTCATCGGGGGTTAAGCCTAAACAGTGTAACTAAAAAGTCCTTGAAACCTTGATTAGCTTACAGAGTTGCTAGTGGCTGGGTCCATAACTCACACAAGCTTTAACTAACTAAACAGTGGTTACACCAAAGTGAGTGTAGCATGAACACTCAGAGAATAAATTAGTCACAAACCAAACGATATATGGTGATATATGGTTTACACTGAATATTACTATATTGAACCTGGCGCCAGTTCATTTTATTCTATATGTGACACAGAAACACAACTTGTTAGTTGTATACAATAAGTACAACATGCAGCAAGTAAGCATATTACACAAAATGCCATTGTCCCAGGACTGGAAACCAGACCTATTTGATATAGAATATAGAGAGGGTTTGTTTCTTTCTACAGATATATAGGATCTTCAACCTAACCCATCTTCATTAGCCTTACCAGTTAGCTGTGAGGGCTAAACCTAACCAACATACTTACGACTGAAAACAAAACAAATAATAATAATAGTAATAAATAAAATAACACAGGACACAGGACACTAACCCGGATCCTGTGTTGGACCCATCCATCCAGTTTGACTTCTTCCCTATGTTTACTTTATCCTACCTGACTACTTAAAACCGTTTTTTTTATGGCATCAAGATTTCTGGCAGAAATCCATCTGCCAGAAATCTGAAGGCCATCTCACGACACTGGACAATATATTATTGATTATGTAAAGCGTGATTTTGATGATCACATCATTGATGACAATTTTGTGATATTGATTTCGACCATATTCTCAATGGCTTGGAGGGTTTTGGATTGCTCATTTTCAAAAACTTCCTCTCTTCTGCTTTTTAAAGAGACCCAGTGCTCCAAAATCCATAAGGTCTTTCATATAATCTCTTAAAATGTATTAAAACAAACCCCCGTTAGCCTATACACAGTCCTACTCTAGGCCTACAGGCTGTCTATTTCCATTTTTTTGATCGATACACGGTACTTGGATCAAAAAATGGATCATGATCAAGAACCTCAATTCGATATAATTATAACACGACCTGTTATACATTGGGTTATGTTTTACTCACCGTATGTTGTTTTGGTTCAATCTGTGTGACTGTGTAAAAAATGTTGACGAAGACCAAAGTATAAGGTTTTAGGCTACCTGCCACAGCACGCTGATAATAATACAACGACATTCACTTTCGTTTTCATTTACGTCACCTCGCTCCGCCTCCAAGACATGTGATTATATTCCAATAATATATATATATATAGATGTAACAATATAAAGAACAATATAAAGAACAATATAAATAATATATAATAATAAATAATAAAAATCATCATAATTATGATGATTATTATTTTAAATTAAAAAAATGGTATATTTATAAATAAATAAATATATATATAAATAATAATAATAATAATAATGATTTTATATATATATATATATATATATATAATAATAATAATAATTATTATTATATCTATATATATAAAAATATATACATTTATATATATATATATACACAATTCTGATTCTGATTCTGATTCTGAATCTGAATCTGAATTGAGGGCTCCATTATAAGAGAGAAAGTGTTCCCTTTAAAAAGAATAAACCTTTTGATGTGTCGTTCGTTGTATGTTTATTAATCTTAGACCTGTTTTGACGTTGTAATTTAACATAACATTTAACTTTGTATATAATCATCTCTATATAATCTTATTTGAATTGCAGTGGACTATATTGCACACAACGTTAGAAAAAGGCCACGTAACAACACTGCACTATAGTAGGCCTGAAGAGCAGAAAAAGAGCCGAAAATAGACATTGACCTCGAAAATATTACAAACAATAGACGATAGGTAATTATTAACACGTTATACTGTCCTCCTGACTGAAAGCCTACGCCCTTGTCTTGACTAAAACTGTCGTTGACGTTATCATACCACACGAGGGCGCGGTTTGCTGTCTTTACAAACCCTATGTACAGTATAACGCTGGATGCGCGTCACATCACCATGTGGTCCATGGCGTGGTCTGCTAAATGAGGTAGACAATCATTATTCATTTCAATGATATGGCCCTCAGTAAATGCATTTGATTAAAAACAAAGCGTTGTTGTGCTTTCGTTTCCCAAATTGTGTAATTGATTCTGTGTGAATTTTTTCAAGTAGGCCTATCTATGTATCTGCAAAGTATATGCAAAGTCAAATCATTATATTATAATATTGAGGAATCGCCAAAATGTTCTGCCTGTTGGCCTACTTTTCTATATACACTCTTACAGCTCTACGTATAATGCCTGAATACCGTTCTCTCATATCCATAAAATGCATTACTTACCGCCAGTGTGCGAACTATACCACGGTCTCCGGGGGAGCCGGGATTTTTTTGCGGGGGTGGGGGGTGGGGGGGGGGGGGGTAAATGCTGATCCGTGCATTAATAGCAACAGCACAGACATAGGCCTATTATAAAGAGAACATCTGTTGCACACGGGGTGGTGCCACAGGTCTACATTTACATGAAACGTCCCGATGGATCATGTTCATGTCAACATATTTCCCGAGCATGTATGGGCCACGCAAACTTCAATCAACTTGATAATAAATAATCCACGGACCACCAATGTAACGTTTGACTGTTTAATTAAATCAACTTAAAATGACTCGAAAACAGGCTACATTGTTTCACATGGGCTATAGCCTATTATGGCTGTAGCCCACACAGAGCCGAACACACGCGATAAGAGCAGCCAGCGGCACCAACCATGAACAATATTAATATTAATAATACAGCTATAGCACAACACAACCCTCTCACTGCCTGGAGAGACGCGACGCCACACACACCAGCTACATTCGGTTGGTCTTCTTGATCAGGTTGTTTGGCCGTCTTTTTAAAGAAATTGCCCAAGGTAAGTTGTTTTTTTCTTCTCGACATGTCAGCAGCAGCAACAATGCCTGGTAAACATGCAGCGCTAACTAAACCAGCTTGTGAGTGAGTGGGTCGTGGTCGTGGGTGGAGCTGCGGGCAGCGTGCAAGCAGGCGACACTTTTTTCATGAATCATAAACTCTAAATATAATTTTATTTCACACCTTTGAAAAAAAAAAACATGCCCAAAATGGAATTTATTTGGTCATCATATCAGTATTTTAGAGAGCTCCCCCCAAATTTCACAAACCATGTTCCCAGGGGAGCTCATGTCACCACTAGGGGAGCTATAGCTCCCCCTGCTCCCCTCCAGTTCGCACCCTGTGTGTGTGTGCTAAGGCTCGGACTACCACACATTCATTTTATTAATATCATTCATCAGACTAAAGGACTTTTTGTTCTTGACTATTTGTAAGGTAAGTTTCTGGATTTATTGATCAGGTTAGTGTGAGTTGAAAATTCCCCTAAACTGTGATTTGCTATACAACTATAGATGATTACATACTAAGCCAATATGACACATACAAATAATTGACTGTTTTTAGTGGCCTTCTTTACTATTATCAGGCTATTCATAATTCCTATATAGGCCTATGTGCTACCTATATTATTATTATTATTATTATTATTATTATTATTATAGGCAATTGCAGAGAATGTTCAGATTTTGTAATGAAACAACATTGATTTTCTTTAGATTAGATTATATTCAAATGTATTGTCATTGCACAAGTAGAGGCTTTCTTTTTCATTCTAATCACATTTTCTGTATTTATTTACTCGTAGAGGGAATGGAGCCAATTCACTTTTCCATGATAACAACAACCACAAAGGCGTGGTCTGACAATAGCACAGCGCTTCCCAACGCTTCCCTGGACCGAAACATCGTCCCCCCGTACATGTTTATAGTGTGTGCTCTAGGACTTCTGGGTAACAGCTTCGTCCTGCTGGTATTCCTGGCCCAGAAAGACCGTTTAACTGTCCCCGAGATCTACTTGGGGAACCTGGCGCTGGCCGACTTCGTCCTCCTGGTCGTCCTCCCGTTCTGGGCGATGGAAATCCGTAAGAACTCCGTCTGGCGCTACGGGGAAGCCATGTGCAAGATAGTGAACTCGTCGGTCACTGTCAATGTATACACAAGCATTTACATCATCGCGATGGTCAGCGTCGACAGGTACCTGGCGCTGGTGCAGACGATGCGGGCGCGGTGGCTGAGGCGCACGCTGTACGCCAAAGTGATCTGCGTCGTCATGTGGCTTTGGGGGGTTTTCATGAGCACGCCCATCCTGGTTTACAGAAGGGTCAATCACAACGGGACCGGGGCCCTAAAGTGTAAAATGGACTACGGTCCCACCTGGCGACTAGCCCACCAGATAGCGTTTAGCGTGCTGGGCTTTGCCTTGCCAGTTGTGGTGATTGTGTTCTGCAGCGGCGCAGTGATCAGGGCTTTAAACAGAAGGAGGACTGTCTGTTCTGACCAAGGCAGCGAAAGGAAGCCCACGACCCTGGTGTTCGCGGTGACAACGCTGTTCCTGGTGTGTTGGGCCCCCTATCACGTCTTCAACTTCCTCACCATACTGAGGGAACACCACCTTGTGGACGAAACGCAGTGGGGCCACGCTTTGAATATCGGAGACCAGGTTGCGGTGTGTATGGCGTTACTTAACAGCGTCCTGAACCCGGTGCTGTACGTTTTCTTCGGGCAGTATTTCTGGAAGAAAGTCAGCTTCCTCTTCAGGAAGCCCAAGCACCATCACCGGCGGGGATGTGATAGGAGTGTATAGCCATGCTCCGTCTTAGGGTAGGCCTATAGGCTTCCTCAAAATTAGCAGGGGAACCATATTGTCTAGTATTGCATTGTATAGTTTGCATGGCATATTGCATTGCATGTATTATTGTTTTTCTTTGAATAGTATTCAATTGTATATTATTGTATTGCGTTCTCTGTCTGTGATGTCAAACTGCCTGCAATATGAACATCTAATATAATCATGTCTCACTCAGTGGCGGCTGGTGCATTTTTCACCAGGGGGGCTATACCATTTTTTTTATTTAGTTTAGTTATTTTAGTTAATTACATTATATACAATTACTTTTTGTATTGAAATGTCGCCCTTTTGTCCATCACTTTCATCATGGCCACGCAAGGCCAGCTCAAAGGCACCAAAGAAATTCACACAGTCTATTCTTTTAGACTTTCTTTGGTACATGGATACATAAACACATTTAAGAGGAAACAACGAGTTAACAATAACACACATTCAAAGCAGCTCTGAACAGGTGAGTTTGGTGAGTGATTTAAACAAGCAGGTATATATATCTATATATATAGATATATATATAGATATATATAGATATATATAGATATCTATATATAGATATCTATATATATATAGATATATATACCTGCTTGTTTAAATCACTCACGAAAACGATATCAATCACTCAACAAAAATATATATATATCGGCACACACTGACAAAAAACACTGACATATATTTGTGAGTGTGTGTGTGTGTGTGTTTTTTTGCGTATGTGTTTGTGCGTGTGTGCGTGCGTCTGTGTGTGAGTGTGCGTCTGTGCGTGTGCGTCTCTGTGTGTGTGTGTGTGTGTGTGTGCGTCTTTGGCGACACCAAAAACTAAGCAGCTGTGCCTATGTGCACTAGTATGTCGTGTTATATATAATATAATATAATATAATATAATATAATATAATATAATATAATATAGTATAATATGCGGTGGACCGACCGTCTGCCTCTCCCAATTGGAGTGTTATTGTGCAGAGACTCTTATTTCAGTAGAATATTGTGCGGTCTAGCCAAGAGAGACGTTCGCCTCTCCCTGACACAACAAGCCAAGGGGAGCACACTTTCCAGTGTGCCCATGTGATCCAGTGGGAGTGCAGAGTGCAGTGTTGTTGTTGTTTTTCCCCTCAAAAAAACCCTACAGACTTCCATTGCCCCCCCCCCCCCGGTTTGCGGTGACAGGGGGGGGGGCTCTGATCCAAGCCCTGTGTCAGACACCAGAGATTTGGTTGTAAGTTACGGGAAGCAAACCCTGTTCGACCCAATGTTTAAAATGCACAATAACGTTAATATAGCAAATATAAATCATTGTTTTGTGCGTGCTATTCTCCCCCCTCGTTTGTCATTGACGTCACTCTCATAGAAATCTGGTACCTACCTCCAAACCTGCAGTGCGCCCAGGATTTCCGCGTCACTGCGCGCAAGCGGCCAATGAAAATGGATCAAGCAATTAAATGTAGCCTATCAAGGGTCCTAAATACGATCTGTGGGAGCGCATTTTATTGCGCCCGAACAAAGAAACCAGTCACGCATGCGCGACTCAAATTGAGTGGCGCATGCGTGAGCTAATTGAGTGGCGCATGCGTGAATGCGTGAGCAAAGAAAACCAGTCACGCATGCGCCACTCAATTGTAGCCTAGTTGAACGTTATTTGTAAAGCCTGTACTGCTCTGCTCTCAGTTCGCGTCTTGCTGTCTGAGGAGAGGTTCGTTTTTGTTGTCCCGGTTATAGTTTTACATTTATTTTTATTGTGGACGATGTAAACGTAAAGTAAAGGGGATAAGAAATGTTGGTCTTGCTGTATAAACATGCAGCTTGTGTCATTTGTATGTAAACGGTGTGGATTGGGGTTTTGTAAGTTTATCGTGGACACGTGCTTCCCCAATGCTAGCTACAGGGTCTTCCGTGTGTTTGTCTGCTAATATATGCTGTGGTCGAATGTATTAAGCATTTGTATTTTATTTAATTAGTTTAATTCAGAAGCATTTGTTAATGAGTCAGTTTGCGTCTTGCTGTCTGAGGAGAGAATAGTTGTATAGTTATAGTTATAGTTGTGTAGTTCTTGTATAGTTAGTATAGCATAGGTACATAGATTAAACTGTATATCGTATAGTAGTGTACATAGGACCCAGTACCTTTTTAATTTGTAAGCTTAACATTGTATTGCATTTATCTCAGGACTTGTATCAGGTCTATTTTATTATCTTCTATTTTGTTCTAATTACTTTTGCACACTCGAATGTAAGACCATATTTAGGTATTATTTTTGATGGCACACTGGGTAGTCTTTCTAATATAAGACCATATTTTTTTCTTATGTTTATTTTCTACTAGGTATTACTGTGTTCATAATTGCTAATTGAAGCACCATATAATAAATGTTCTTTCACCATAAGTTTCAAGTTTGTTTATTATTTGTCACAACAAAATACAGAATACTTTATAATGAAATGCTTGTTTCTGTATGAGCCCCTGAGATTGTGCTACATACAGTAAAAATAAAGTAAGTAAAAAAAGAAATTAAGCATTAAGTAAAGGAATGTTCAGTCAATATACATATATACAATACAGAGTAGAATGAGTAACAGTGAGGTTTATATTTATATTATGTATAGTTTTTTATTTTTATTTCTTTAATTCGCCCTCTCGGTCGTTTACATGGAGAAATGGCGCCACCGTCTGGGAAAATGCGGTATTGCACAGCAGATATGATTTTTGATTTTTTTTTTTACCCCTGCACCCCTCCTACTTCGGATGTCACCGGCCGCCACTGATAAGCACTTTAATAAATGCCCAATTTCGCACCGGAACACTTTGCAAACCGCAGTCGTCACCGGTTGTTGAATAATTGTTCCTCTAATTCAACCATACTACGTTGTTGTTTTGCCTGTAAACCAAAAATATAAATCTGATAAAAAAAAACACAACAGACCAAGGAGTTTGGAAAGCAGCTGCTTCGTGTGATGGTTCGCATGTAAGGTTGTCTGGCAACTGGAAGGTTGCTGGTTCGGTTCCCACCCTGGCTTAACCCTAACTTCTCCTGATTAGGAGCGGTCCATTTAACCATGCATTTTCATTCCTATTTCAATCCTATGTTCACCATTGTTGAATGACCATACGGAGGGATACTTTTATGATAACTTTATTTACGAGTAACCAGTAAACATGACTGGACGCATCTCCAGGACCACACAGAGTGAACACACATGCGCAGTACCACTACGGTGGCCGCTAAACAGTACACATGAATTAGCTTATAGCGAATGCTCTACATCCTCTCTCTTTAGCTTATAGTCCTGGTAGAATAGAAAAATAACTAACAGTAATCTAATACCATGGTTAGGTCGATTCCAATAAACAACTGACATTTCAATGTCTATCAACAAACAAAGTTGTAATGTAGAAAATAATAAAGGCATGGCATCTCACCTAGCTTTCTGTATCTTGTCAACAATGTTTTTTAAAAAATTTTTTTTAACAACAATAACAATACCGTACTATGTACGATCATGAACAGTGGGCATGTGGTGCTTGGAGTCAGTCCACGCAAAGTACTTAGTCTCTATATTTGGGGTTTTGTCTACTAATGCGACCTGAACGTGTTTGGTATGTGCCCCCACTGGTGTGTGTGGGTGTCAGAGCTATAGGCTCTGGAGCTAGGGTTATGGGTCTCTCTGCAATAGGAGGGGAAGTTTCCTCTACATCTGGATCGAAGTGCAGGCGGTCGGCTTCATCGGGCTGCTCTGGAAGTGGTTCGGTTACCGGTAGGATATGTCTGCGATTTCTCCTGTACACACCACCTTCCGATTGGATGAGATATGATCTCGGTTCCTCACAGACCTCCTTCACCATGCCCATGCGGTTGTACCCTTGGCGGGTCTGCATTCTGACTACTTCACCTTCAGACAGGGCTCGTAGTGGACGGCTCGACTTGTCGTAGTTTCGTTTCTGGGAGAGTCTTTTCTTTTGGAGCTGGGATCTGACTCCTTGAGTGTCACGAGTGGTAGGTACCAGTAGCTGCTTGCTGACTGGGAGGGTGGAACGTGTTTGCCTTGACATGAGTCTCTGTGCAGGTGAACCTAGCTGTACATCTCGAGGGATGTTCCTCAGATTTAGTAGGTTCAGAAACATGTCTGTTCCATCTCTTTTAGATTTTTCCATCAGTTGTTTTGCACTACGGACTGCCCTCTCAGCTAAACCATTGCTCTGTGGGAATTCTGGACTGCTGGTAACATGCTCAAAGTCCCACTGTATGGCAAAGTCTTTGAACTGTTGGCTGGTGTACTGTCTGGCATTGTCTGAGATGAGTGTGTGTGGTGATCCATGGACTGAGAAATGTTGTTTCAGTTTGGTGATGACTGAAGTTGACGTGAGGTCCTTGAGTAGATCGACCTCATACCACCCTGAGTATGAGTCCACGAGCACTTGATAATGCTTGCCATTCCATTCCAGGATGTCTGTTGCCACCATAGACCAAGGTAATTCCGGTACTGGGTGTGGCTTGAGTGGCTCTTTCTGTTGGTGTGGTTTTGTACTGTTATACACTGAGCATGAGAGTGTGGCATTGTCAATGTCTTTGCTCATGTTAGGCCAGAACACCACACCTCGGGCTCTGCGTTTGGTTGACTCAGCTCCTGGGTGACCTCTGTGTACAATGTTTATGTACTCTCTCTGTAGTGACTGAGGGATGACTGTTTGGTTACCTTTCATGATGATTCCTTCTTCAACAATGAGCTCATCTCGAAAAGGGAAGAAAGGACCAATGGCTGGAGGAACGCTGCGCTGTTTAGTAGGCCATCCATGTTTGATAACAGTGGTGAGGTTCTGCAGCGTTGTGTCCTCTGCCGTGTGTCTCCTCAGCTCCTCCAGGCGAGTTGATGAGATGTGGCTGACCTCAAAGTCATTTTTTTCGTTAGTGTGTTGAAGGGTGGATGCCCTGGGGGCTCGTGACAGAGTGTC
Source organism: Muraenolepis orangiensis (assembly GCA_027704905.1). NCBI lineage: Eukaryota > Metazoa > Chordata > Actinopteri > Gadiformes > Muraenolepididae > Muraenolepis > Muraenolepis orangiensis. The sequence goes on along the minus strand of CM051016.1, from coordinate 17,758,358 downwards.
GGCCAGGTACATGTGTTTGCCTTTAATGTAGACAAGGTTGATATCTCTGCAGCTGTAACATCATACGTTGGAGTCGTGCTGGAGCTGTGGAGATTGGCTTTTTGATGATTGTGACTAAGGGTTGATGGTCAGTCTCACATAGATGTAGTCATTGAACTTTGAACACGCAAACACAACTGCCAGCAGTTCCTTCTCTATTTGTGCGTAGCGTGTTTCAGTCTGAGTCAGCGTTCGTGATGCGTAGGCAATCGGTTTGCCTTCCTACAAGCATGCTGCTCCGAGTCCGTGTTGCGAAGCGTCGCAGGTGAGTGTGACTGGTAGATGAACATCGTAGTAGGACAGGACAGGTGGACTGACCATGTGTTTCTTCAAAGTGTCATATGCGCCCTGGTGCTGCTTCAGCCAGCACCACACTGTGTCTTTACGTGTCAGTTCTCTCAGTGGAGCGGAAAGTTCACTGAAGTCCGGGATAAACTTCCCAAGATAGTTGATCATGCCGAGGAAGCGCTGGAGTGCTGTGATGTCCTCGGGAACAGGCATTTCTGCGATTGCCTTGGTTTTGGATGGGTCTGCTCTCAGACCCTCGCTGGTGAATACGTGACCTACGTAGCTGACCTCAGCCAATCGGAACTTGCACTTGAGGGGGTTGAGTCTGAGATTGACTCGACGCGCACGGTTGAGCACCTTCATCAGGTTCATGTCGTGCTCTGCTTCATCTCGCCCTCCGACAAGTATGTCGTCGACGATGATGGCGCAGGGGTAACCGGCAAATATCTGTTCCATTGAGCGCTGGAACACCTCGCTGGCTGCATTTATTCCAAATGGCATCCTGAGAAATCTGTAGCGGCCGAAAGGTGTGCTGAAAGTGGTTAGAAGTGATGACTTACTGTCCAAGGAGATTTGCCAGAAAGAGCTCTTGGCGTCTAAGACTGAGAACACGGTTGCGTTTGTCATTTGTGACGCAACCTCCTCGACAGTACGCATAGGGTGGTGAGGACGCTGCAAAGCTTTGTTGAGATCCCTGGGGTCAATGCAGATACGTATGTCATCGGTTTGCTTTTTGTTTGTGGCCACCATAGATGACACCCATTCAGTTGGCTCTGAGACAGGAACGATGACCCCTAAGTCCATCATCCTAGAAAGCTCCGCCTTCACTCTGTCCTGCATGGCTACTGGAATACGGCGGGCTGGACGGATGGCGGGCTGTACATCTGGATCGAGCTTCATGGAGTATGTGACTGGTAACATGCCCAGTTCATCCTTGAAAAGATCAGCTTACTCTGTGAAGATCTGATGGGTTAGGTTGGCATTGCTATTCACGCTGAGTTGATGAACTTCCTTGTTCAGTGTAACTAATCCCATGCGTAGGCATGCTGGTAAGCCTAGTAGTGGCTGGACGTTTCTCTCTACAACGTAGAACTGCAGTACATATGGCTGGCCTGCTAGGTGGCATGATAGGACAACTGAACCCACAGTGTTGATTTTTGAGCAGTCTATTTTTTCTCCTTTCCCCACATGTTTGAATGCATCATGTGACATGACGTTACATTTTGCCCCTGTGTCTACTTTCACTTCTATGGGCTTGCTATTTACATGGATTGTGGTAAATGCTTCACCTTTCTCAGTGATATTAGATGCTATTATGTCAATGGTCTCTAGTGTTACGCCATCAACATAGAATAACTCATCGTCACTACCACCTGTGGCTTGGTCTGGCTCAAGTTGATTGACAGATGTCCTATATCTGTGTGTGCTAGGGCACTGCAGTGTTGTTCTGCAACATCTTTTGTAGTGGTTCCATTTCTTGCAGGTGTGACACTGTTGACCATAAGCAGGGCAATCCTCTCTCTTAGCTTCGTGGCTGCCTCCACAATTGTTACAGTCTGTGATGTGCTGTGCACTCTTTTCTGACTGTGACTTTGGTCTTGTCTCAAACCTCTGTTTCCATATGACTCTGTGTTGCACGCTGTCAACATTTGTGGACGTTCGTGGTGATGACAATGCTTTTATGTGCTGGTCTGACAGCTCATGTATTCGACACACAGAGATAGCCTTAGACAGAGTTAATTCGCTATCACGCAGCAAAGTCTTCCTTAGACCGTCATTACTTATGCCACATAGAAGTCTATCTCTGATGAGTTTGTCTTGCAATATTCCAAAGTTGCAGCTCTTTGCTTTGATCTTTAAATCAGTGATATATGACTTGATTGACTCACCTTGGTTCTGACCCCTTGTGTTGAACTTGTGCCTTTCCATCGTGATGTTAGTTTGAGGATTGCAAATGTCCCGAAATTTCCTTTTCAAACAATCCGGGTCTTCCTTTGACTCGGCGGGAGTGATGATGGCTCCATTGTCACCGGGTGCTTTTACTTCCGCCGCATATACAAACGATCTCTCACGCTCAATAGCTTCAGATCCTGCCAAATTGAGAAGGATATATGCTTTTGTGCGGTCTGGTTTGTCAAAGTGTGCTGCCGCAACGAAAATGTCATACTCCTGTTCAAACACTCTCCAGTTCTCCGCCACGTTCCCGTCAAACACTAGCGAGTCGGGTCTGCGGAATCCATCTGCCATGATGATACTGCACGCGCGTTGTCAATGCTAGTTTGTTAGCTTGTTAGCTTGTTGTCACGGCGAGTTGGTGCTGAGACGTCAAGTTTATTTTCCTTCTTCAAAACTTGTTGAGTCCAGTATGTACGCGTTTACTTCTGACACCATGTTGAATGACCATACGGAGGGATACTTTTATGATAACTGTATTTATTAGTAACCAGTAAACACGACCGGACGAGTCTCCAGGACCACACAGAGTGAACACACATGCGCAGTACCACTACGGTGGCCGCTAAACAGTACACATGAATTAGCATATAGCAATGCTCTACAATAGCTACTATAAATAGCTATATATTTATAAATAAACAGTACATAGCTTATTTTATAACTATGTTATATCTTATGTTCTTTCTAGATTTAGGGAAACTTTTTGTTGCAATCATTTAATATAGATATATAGAAATTGAAGAAAAAGGTTTAAGAAAAGGTTTAATCATCACATTTCATTTTTTCATTCACATTTGCCTGTCTCTCTCTCTCTCTGTCACGATGAGGGGAGTGGGTTGGACCCCGAATGCAGACAACGACACAGTGGAGCGATACGAACGGCTTTATTCCCAAAAGCACACACAAAACACAAGGGTACACGGGGAGGACGATCCGCGGAGTACCGGCAGGTAGTAGACCGACGAGTAGTCCGGGACGGGGGAGGAGTCTGCGTACCGGGAGGTCGGGTGCGAAGTACCGGCAGGGGTAGAAGGCAGGCGACGGGTACAAAACAGACGGAAGAACAACGTGCAGTATACGTAACGACCTCACGCTGGGGTAAAGGATAGACAAAGTATATATACCCCAGGTGAGGTGATTAGCAATTAGACAGGGTGATCGATGACAGGTGTGTGTGTGTGTGTGCGCCGCCAGCGCACGTGGCTTGGCCACGCCCCCTGCCAACAACCCTCTCTCTCTCTCTCTCTCTCTCTCTCTCTCTCTCTCTCTCTCTCTCTCTCTCTCTCTCTCTCTCTCTCTCTCTCTCTCTCTCTCTCTCTCTCTCTCTCTCCATATAATACATAAACAATTGTACCCATAAACTTTCAAAAACATTAAAACCAAAAAATCAATGCATATCACATTTGCCTCTATACTATATACAGTCAAATAAAAATAAAAATAAAATATATATACAGTAAATATATATATATATATATATATACAGTAAATATATATATATATATATATATATATAACTTCATTCATCAACAACATTCATTCGATTTACAGAGATGGTTGCTAAGAAAACGTCATCAAGAGACGGACGAGATCATAAGTGAGACATGATTATATTAGATGTTCATATTGCAGGCAGTTGGACATCACAGACAGAGAACGCAATACAATAATATACAATTGAATACTATTCAAAGAAAAACAATAATACATGCAATAGGCCAAGCAAACTATACAATGCAATACTAGACAATATGGTTCCGCTGCTAATTTTGAGGAAGCCTATAGGCCTATCCTAAGACGGAGCGTGGCTATACACTCCTATCACATCCCCGCCGGTGATGGTGCTTGGGCTTCCTGAAGAGGGAGCTGACTTTCTTCCAGAAATACTGCCCGAAGAAAACGTACAGCACCGGGTTCAGGACGCTGTTAAGGAACACCATACACACCACAACCCGGTTTAGGATATAGAAAGCGTGGCCCCACTGCGTTTCGTCCACAAGGTGGAGTTCGCTCAGTACGTCGAGGAAGTTGAAGACGTGATAGGGGGCCCAACACACCAGGAACAGCGTCGTCACCGCGAACACCAGGGTCGTGGGCTTCCTGTCGCTGCCTTGGTCAGAACAGACAGTCCTCCTTCTGTTTAAAGCCCTGATCACTGCGCCGCTGCAGAACAATCACCACAACCGGCAAGGCAAAGCCCAGCACGCTAAACGCAATCTGGTCGGCTAGTCGCCAGGTGCGACCGTAGAGCAGTGCACACGATGAGGTCCGGGTGACCGTGCTGTAAACCAGGCTGGGCGTGCTCATGAAAACCCCCCAAAGCCACATGACGACGCAGATCACTTTGGCGTACAGCGTGCGCCTCAGCCACCGCGCCCGCATCGTCTGCACCAGCGCCAGGTACCTGTCGACGCTGACCATCGCGATGATGTAAATGCTTGTGTAGAAATTGACATTGATCGACGAGTTCACTATCTTGCACATGGCTTCCCCGTAGCGCCAGATGAAGTGGTGCTGGATTTCCATCGCCCAGAACGGGAGGACGACCAGGAGGACGATGTCGGCCAGCGCCAGGTTCCCCAAGTAGATCTCGGGGACAGTTAGACGGTCTTTCTGGGCCAGGAATACCAGCAGGACGAAGCTGTTACCCAGAAGTCCTAGAGCACACACTATAAACATGTACGGGGGGACGATGTTTCGGTACAGGGCCAAATGTCGATCCTCCCAATCGGTCGCGTTGGGAAGCGCTGTACGAAGGGCTTGTTTCCACCAAGCTGTTTTGAGAGCCGCTTCGGAGCCCGCGCGTCATCGCGAACCAGTTCTTTGGGTTTCCACCGCAATGGAGCCGCTTTCTGGCTCCGTTAAGTGGTTCGTTTGCGGCTCCACTTCGAAGCTGAGCTGGCCAGCCGGCTCCACTACGTCAGGGGCTGGGGGCGTGGCTTACGGGGCTGGGGGCGTGGCTTATCGGACAAACTCAAAACAAACTCAAAGTTTTTTTCCGCCATCTTTAAAATCAGTAAAATTCTCCGTGGACGTGAAGGTGACAGTGGTCCGTGGACGAGACAAACTACGTTTGTTTGCGTTGTTGTCCTCGGCAGAAGGTCACAATAAACTAGAGGAGCTTCTAGAACAAAGAAGCTATTAGAAAAACTACAGCGTGAGATGTCTTCAGCGGGGGACAGGACCGAGGAGCTAATCGATAACAAACTGGACGATACGAGGAGCTAATCCATAACAAACTGATGATCCGCTGCTGTCACTCTGGTCCTGGTAAGTTTTACTTTATAAATCTTTCCCGTGTTGCCAACCAGCTTTGTATTTATAATCTGTTTAGCGAGCTGCTCATTATCACATCAATGTTATGTTCCTATCATCACAAATGAGGAGCTATGATTGCTAGGCTTCTGTTAGCCGATATTAACCTTGATAACGTCAGGATGCTACTTTCTAAAAACAGTAAAGTGTAATGGAGTCATGTTTTAATGCACTTTTCTCTTGTTTTAGTTGTTTATGGAGTCGTCTTCCCTGGACGATGCGATGCGGAGCTACGGCCCCCACTGGGCTGCAGCTCATTCGAAGCTGAGCTGGCCAGCCGGCTCCACAAGGGCTGGGGGCGTGGCTTATCGGAGAAACTCAAAGGTAAAAAGGTAAAACCTCCAAATTCGCCATGGACGTGAAGACGAAGCAGCAGCAGTGGTCCGCGGAAGAGACTAACTTCTTCCTTGCGTTGTGGTCCTCGGCAGAAGTTCAGAAGAAACTGGGTGGAACTACAAGGACAAAGCCTGTATTTGATAAAATACAGCGCGACATGGCTTCAGCGGGGTTCGACCGAACCATCCTCCAAATAAACAATAAATTAAAGAAGTTGAAGAAAGATTTCAGGGACCAAAAGATGGAGCTCGGGAGAAGTGGAAATGGTCGGCCATCACGGACAAATCCGTACTTCGAACTGTTAGACTCGGTCCTCGGCGACCGACCGTCGTGCCAAATCACAGGGGCCTTAAACTCTGCAACAGCCATGGTCGTTGTAGCCAATGATACCCTGCTGCGGAGTTACAATGATACTGGTAAGTTTTACTTTATAAATCTTTCGCCGTATTGTCATAGATATTTATTTCTAGGAATTTAGCGAGCTACTCATTTCTCACATCAATGTTATGTTCGTGCCATCGGAAAGTTGTAGCTACGATATCTAGGCTTCTTCTAGCTTTATTCTACATTTCCTTCGTAATACGTTAGCTACTTTCTAAAAACAGTAGTATAGTGGAGACATGTTGAATGTACTTCTCTTGTTTTTGTTTACAGACATGTTTTAATGTACTTTTCTCTTGTTTTTGTTTGTAGCGTTATCTTCCCTCGACGATGTCGAGCTACCGCCACAGCGCTGCAGCTCGCCCGCACCGTCTTGCAGCTCAACACTTCAAGCCTCGCCCTCCCAACCAACCAGAAACCGTAAGATTTTATGAGCTGGGTATATCGTAGTCCGTCACACCCAACGCTAAGCAAACATCGACATATATTTATAGTACTATATTGTATTAATACAGACAAACGCTGAGTACCGTAACTTTATCATATTATTAGTCTGCTCGACATTCAATAACTTTTGCTAAGCACCTGCCGAATAGAGGCGGGAGCATTCTCTTCATTCCCTGCAGAAAAACCATATTTATCAATGCCATGACAGTGTTATTGTTCTTGTACACAGGAAAAAGGAAGGCAGACTGTGATCCAGACCAGATGCTGCAGTTGATGCAACGAGCAGAAGACCGCTCCATTGTGTACGAGGAGAGGAACAGCGTGTCATTGGCGCAAATTGCCACAGAAACAACGATGTTGCTTGGCATCATGCAGCGCATGATGGATTACCTTGATAAGCCAAATAACCAATAAAAAACAGTTTTTTAATCAAGACCTTGTTTATTGACATTGCCCATAAAACATGATGACAGTTATTAAGCAAAAAGTCAAACGTCTCCTGTACTGAAGTACTCCATTAATGCACCTCTAATGTCAGCTCCTTCAGTGTGAACTTGGTCAGGTACTGCCTGGATATTAGGCTGAATGTTCACATCCCTGTCTGGGTGCTCCTCATTGTAATTGTCACCATGTTCCTCACAAATGTTATGGAGCACACAGCAGGCCAGCGTCATTCTCTTGCTCAGCGCAAGCTTGCAGTCATTTTTTTTAGGAGGCACCTCCATCGTCCTTTTAGCCTCCCAAAACACATTTCCACAACTGATCGTGCACTACTCAGCCTGTAGTTGTAGGTGTGTTGTTCGCGTGTCAGTCTTCCAGTGTCGGAAAAGGGCTTCATCAGCCACTTCTGCAAGGGGTAAGCCGGGTCACCGATCAGGTAATACCCAACATCACAGCCAGAGATGTTCACCTTTTTTTGGCTAAGAAATTCCCCGCTACCTAAGTCGTCCCACAAATGTGACTGACGCAGCACTCTGGCATCGTGCATGCTTCCTGGATAGCCAACACACACATCCCAGAACATTCCTTTTCCATCCACCACTGCTTGCAGAACAATCGAATGCCATCCTTTCCGGTTGTAGTAGTCTGGGGCACACACCTCTGGTGCAATTACTGGAATGTGGCTTCCATCTATTGCACCAACACACTGTGGTGCTCTCCAACGGTTGTTGAAGAAAGTTGCCATTTCTTCCAGCTTACCAGCATCTGGCATAGTAATGTGCAAAGGAAGCAGCACCACGACGACTGCATCGCAAAATTCCCTAACACAATTGTAAACAGTGCTCCGGCCTACACCAAAAAGATGGCTGATGGTCCTGTATTCGCCGCCGGTGGCCAGCTTCCAGATGGCAATTGCCACCCGCTTTCGTAGTGGGACACTCAAACGGAAATTTGTGTTCCTTCTCCCAATTATATCATGGAGCCGATCGCAGATATAGTCGAAGGACTCCCGGGACACACGGAAATTCTGCATGAATTCGTGTGGACTGAAATCCGGAACAATGGAGTCCCACCAGTACAGAGATCGCGGGTGTGCCCAGGCAATAGGGGACCTCCGCTTTCTCATCTGCCACGACTCCATCACAACCTGTACAGACAGATATCAGCGTATCATTACATTTATTCGATTGGTCTAACTGAAATACGATCGATTTCAGGGTTTCCGTTGTCTGTTAATATGAATAAATAAGTAATAATAATTACCTTTCTCCAGAAAGCGGCTCCATTGCGGTGGAAACCCAAAGAACTGGTTCGCGATGACGCGCGGGCTCCGAAACGGCTCTCAAAACAGCTTGGTGGAAACAAGCTTGGTGTCACTGTGCCTTTGTGTCCCCTTGCCCTTCACTACAGGGCCATATTTTAAACATTGTTATCGCGGACTATTCGATTCATCTCTGTTTCTGATTAGTTATTTCATTGACCCTGTTGAGTTAAGTTTGTTTTGTTTATTTCATTTAATATCAGTGAACTGATCAGTATTTCGTTGTATTATTGACTTTTTATTGTCTTTATACTTATCTTATGTGTTGGTCTGTGTATTAATTTGTGTTGACTGTTTATCCCAGTAATTGTGTCTCGTTTGCCCCCTCTTTAGTTGCTGAGAGCCAAAGGTGTGGTGCTGGTGTCCCCGGTGGCGGCTTCCCCCCTTTTTGTGTGTCGTGCTGTGTTCCCCCTGATTTTGGTGTTCCTTCGTATGAGTGTGTAGGATCACGGGTGCCTTAATTTACTTTGTTGGGATCCCTCTCACCCCCCGTCACCTCCATCCACTGGTAAGCCTCAGCATCCCTAAAGGGGGATTTCCCCCTTTATTTCCAGTGTGTATGTTGTTCTTATTGTGTTTTCAATGATATTTTAATATAGGAAATAAAACATTGGAACCACGTCTCCTGCCCCTCAGTATTACGAACCTGAGTGCCTTATTGATACTTAGAATAATTATTTCCTTGGGTGCAATTCCCAAGGTGGCGTTGTCTGGCTTCTTAGTTAGATAGTATTTCAAACAATCACTCCCACGTGCCGCTACATATGTTATAACTTATGTTCTTTCTAGATTTAGGGAAACTTTTTGTTGCAATCATTTAATATAGATCTATAGAAATTGAAGAAAAAGGTTTAAGAAAAGGTTTAATCATCACATTTCATTTTTTCATTCACATTTGCCTCTCTCTGTCTGTCTGTCTGTCTGTCACGATGAGGGGAGTGGGTTGGACCCCGAATGCAGACAACGACACAGTGGAGCGATACGAACGGCTTTATTCCCCAAAGCACACACAAAACACAAGGGTACACGGGGAGGACGATCCGCGAAGTACCGGCAGGTAGTAGACCGACCAGTAGTCCGGGACGGGGGAGGAGTCTGCGTACCGGGAGGTCGGGTGCGAAGTACCGGCAGGGGTAGTAGGCAGGCGACGGGTACAAAACAGACGGAAGAACAACGTGCAGTATACGTAACGACCTCACGCTGGGGTAACGGACAGACAAAGTACGGTATATATACCCCAGGTGAGGTGATTAGCAATTAGACAGGGTGATCGTGTACAACTGTGTGTGTGTGTGTGTGTGTGTGTGTGTGCGCCGCCAGCGCACGTGGCTTGGCCACGCCCCTGCCAACAACCGTCTCTCTCTCTCTCTCTCTCTCTCTCTCTCTCACAAACAATTGTACCCATAAACTTTCACAAACATTAAAACAAAAAAAAATCAATGCATATCACATTTGCCTCTATACTATATACAGTCAAATAAAATATATATACAGTAAATAAATAACTTCATTCGATCTAGAGAGAGATGGTTGCTAAGAAAACGTCACCAAGAGACTGACGAGATCATAAGTTGGACATCACAGACAGAGAACGCAATACAATAATATACAATTGAATACTATTCAAAGAAAAACAATAATACATGCAATAGGCCATGCAAACTATACAACGCAATACTAGACAATATGGTTCCGCTGCTCATTTTGAGGAAGCCTATACAGTAGGCCTACCCTAAGACGGAGCGTGGCTATACACTCCTATCACATCCCCGCCGGTGATGGTGCTTTGGCTTCCTGAAGAGGGAGCGGACTTTCTTCCAGAAATACTGCCCGAAGAAAACGTACAGCACCGGGTTCAGGACGCTGTTAAGTAACACCATACACACCGCAACCAGGTGTAAGATATAGAAAGCGTGGCCCCACTGCGTTTCGTCCACAAGGTCGAGTTGCCCCAGTACGTCGAGGAAGTTGAAGACGTGAAAGGGGGCCCAACACACCAGGAACAGCGTCGTCACCGCGAACACCAGGGTCGTGGGCTTCCTGTAGCTGCCTTGGTCGGAACAGACAGTCTTCCTTCTGTTTAAAGCCCTGATCACTGCGCCGCTGCAGAACACAATCACCACAACCGGCAAGGCAAAGCCCAGCACGCTAAACGCAATCTGGTCGGCTAGTCGCCAGGTGGGACCGTAGACCAGTTCACACATTGGGGTCCCGGTGTCCGGGTCGTTAATGACCGTTGTGTAAACCAGGCTGGGCGTGCTCATGAAAACCCCCCAAAGCCACATGACGACGCAGATCACTTTGGCGTACAGCGTGCGCCTCAGCCACCGCGCCCGCATCGTCTGCACCAGCGCCAGGTACCTGTCGACGCTGACCATCGCGATGATGTAAAGGCCTGTGTATACATTGACAGTGATCGACGAGTTCACTATCTTGCACATGGCTTCCCCGTAGCGCCAGACGGAGTGGCGACGGATGGTCATCGCCCAGAACGGGAGGCTGACCAGGAGGACGATGTCGGCCAGCGCCAGGTTCCCCAAGTAGATCTCGGGGACAGTTAGACGGTCTTTCTGGGTCAGGAATACCAGCAGGACGAAGCTGTTACCCAGAAGTCCTAGAGCACACACTATAAACATGTACGGGGGGATGATGTTTCGGGCCAGGGTCAATTGATCCTCCCAATCGGTCGCGTTGGGAAGCGCTGTGCTGTTGTCAGACCACGCATTTGTGGTTGTTATCATGGAAAAGTTAGTTGGCTCCATTCCCTCTACGAGTAAATAAATACAGAAAATGTGATTATAATGAAAAAGAAAGCCTCTACTTGTGCAATGACAATACATTTGAATCTAATCTAATCTAAAGAAAATCAATGTTTCATTACAAAATCTGAACATTCTCTGCAATTGCCTATAATAATAATAATAATAATAATAATAATATAGCATAGGCCTATATAGGAATTATGAATAGCCTGATAATAGTAAAGAAGGCCAATAAAAAAAGTAAATTATTTGTATGTAGTCATATTATGTATTAGTATGTAATCATCTATAGTTGTATAGCAAATCACAGTTTAGGGGAATTTACAACTCACACTAACCTGATCAATAAATCCAGAAACTTACCTTACAAATAGTCAAGAACAAAAAGTCCTTTAGTCTGATGAATGATATTAATAAAATTAATGTGTGGTAGTCCGAGCCTTAGCACACACACACACACACACACACACACACACACACACACACACACACACACACACACACACACACACACACACACACACACACACACACACACACACACACACACACGGACTCCTAGATCAAGTTCTGCGGATGGGAGGTTTTGGAGAGGGAGTTCTAGTATACAGAGACACATTCCTCCTACACCCGTACATGTCGTTGATCAACCTGTTTATACACAAGTGGAAACTGGCTTGGTGTGAAAAGTCGTTGAAGGCGTGTCACGGTTATGGTGGTTGGCAGGGGGCGTGGCCAAGCCACGTGCGCTGGCGGCGCACACACACTCCTGTCAACAAGTGTTACGGTGGTTGACAGGAGGCGTGGCCAATCACCGTAACCGTGACAAGGCGAGCTGTGTTAACAGACCTAACAGACCTTAGATCAGTTTGCTTACCAACCAACCTTTGGGGGTCGGAAACCCACTTCAAGATTCAAGATTCAAGGTTTGTATTTGCCATATGCAACACGTACAATGGAACGCTTACTCCCCATTCCCTCCTGCAGTATGAATTTTCTGAAACACTATACTATAAAAATACAAATACTGTACACAATAAAAATAGCAATAAGAAGAACACTAAAGTGACTGATGATATGTACATGTTTTGAATTGTGCAGAAAGCATTTAAAAATCATTTTAACGTGCCGGTAGTGCAGAAGCATCATGAATACAGTGCAGTGCATAGTACAGGCTGTAATAAGTCCAGAAAGTCCAGCAAAACGATGATAGTGTATGATAGTGTAACCAGTGGTGAAGCGTCAGTGTCACGGTTACGGTGGTTGACAGGGGGCGTGGCCAATTCACGTGCGCTGAAAGCTCACACACACGCCTGTCAACAATTGTCACGATTTCGGTGGTTGACAGGGGGCGTGGCCAAGCCACGTGCGCTGGCGGAGCACACACACATCTGGTCAACTATTGCCGTGGCTGATTACTAATTGCCTCACCTGGGGCTACATATACCGCGGTGTCACTAGGGCACGTTGCTCGTTCGTACTTCTTGTATTCGCGGAACTACGTCACAAGTTCTCCGGTAACCCACTTACCTGTTTTCTGCCTATACGCACCTCGATCTCCTGATATCCAGACTCTTTGCCTGTCCCTGATCATCCGCCTGTCTACTACCTGTCGGTACTATGCACCTCGACCTCCTGGTATCCAGACTCCTCGCCTGTCCCTAACCATCCGCCTGTCTACTACCTGTCGGTACTACGCACCTCGACCTCCCGGTATCCAGACCAAAAAGTACTCTGGGGATCCTGACAATTGTTGGGAGTTCCTGGTACAGTGCCATCTTGCGTTTCAGGCGCAACCATCCCGCTATGAACGAGAGGCAGTGAAGGTTGCGTACGTTGTGAACCTGCTCGAGGGAGGTCCCCTCGCAATGTTCAACGCGCTCTATGAGCAGGGCTCTTCCGTCACCCAAACCTTCACGGCTCTCGCTGGCGAGCTGAGGCGGGTGTTCGACCACCCCATACGTGGTCCACAGGCCGGACAACTCCTGCTGCGGTTGAAACAGGGAAACCTCGGTCTCCGGGAGTACATCGCCCGGTTTCACCGGTTGGCGTTGGAGTCCGGGTGGAACGATGACTCGCTCCTGTCAGCGTTCCAGAACTGACTCAACCGGGAGCTAGGTAAGGAGGTGGCGCTGCGGGGCGAGACGGGTACTCTGGATGAGGCCATACAGAGGGCCATCCAGGTTTCGGACCTAGTGATGCAATTGGAGGACGGTCCGAGTCCTTCCAGGAGCGTTTCTCGTGCTGCGGAGGGAAGGAGCTATACCAGACCCGCTTCTTCCTTCTCAGAGGAGCCGATGCAAGTGGACCGGGTGCATCTTTCTCAGCAGGAACGGAAGCGGAGGACGGACACGGGAGCTTGTCTCTACTGTGGAGGAATGGGACATGCCTGCCGCGTCTGCCCTCGTCGGCCAAAAGAGCAGGCCCCTCAGTGACGGCGGGGTCCCTGAGGAGCCAGAATGCGACCCGATCTCCAGCTGCGTCGGCAGGTTCCCATTTTGAAGCACATCTCCTTTGGGCTAAGGAGGTGCTACCGGTACATGTTTTGGTGGACGTGAACTCGCTGGACGGCAAGCCTCTGGCCCGGATCACCCATCGGTCAATCCCGCTCACACTAGTGCTGTCAGGGAATCACCGGGAGAGCATTCACCTTCACGTCATCTCCTCCCCCCACACCCCAGTGGTATTGGGTAGGCCGTGGCTGGCTATCCACAATCCACACATCAACTGGTCAGTAGGTTCCGTGATCAACTGGAGTGTGTTCTGCCATTCGCACTGCCTCCGGTCCGCTCTAGCGCCGCGCAATCCACCCACCAGCCCGGTCCCGAGTCCTCCCGATCTCTCAGCCGTTCCCCACGTGTACCACGACATCGTGAGGTGTTCTCCAAGCAACGGGCCATTTTCCTACCCCCCCACAGACCATATGACTGTGCCATCGATCTCCTTCCGAGTCTCCTTCCGTCAGTCGGCTCTACAACCTGTCCTGGCCCGAGAGGGAGATGATGGAAACCTACATCCATGACTCTCTGGCAGCGAGTCTGATCAGACCCTCGTCGTTGTTCAGGGTTTTTCTTCGTCACCAAGAAGGATCACACGTTGCGGCCGTGTATCGACTTCTGGGGCCTAAACGACATCACAGTGAAAAATAAATACCCTTTGCCT
>CM051016.1:17703311-17742910 GCA_027704905.1 Muraenolepis orangiensis | reverse complement strand
CAGAAGTCGATACACGGCCGCAACGTGTGATCCTTCTTGGTGACGAAGAAAAACCCTGAACCAACAGCGACGACGAGGGTCTGATCAGACCGCTGCCAGAGAGTCATGGATGTAGGTTTCCATCGTCTCCCTCTCGGGCCGGGACAGGTTGTAGAGCCGACTGACGGAAGGAGACTCGGAAGGAGATCGATGGCACAGTCATATGGTCTGTGGGGGGGTAGGAAAATGGCCCGTTGCTTGGAGAACACCTCACGATGTCGTGGTACACGTGGGGAACGGATGAGAGATCGGGAGGGCTCGGGACCGGGCTGGTGGGTGGATTGCGCGGCGCTAGAGCGGACCGGAGGCAGTGCGAATGGCAGAACACACTCCAGTTGATCACGGAACCTACTGACCAGTTGATGTGTGGATTGTGGATAGCCAGCCACGGCCTACCCAATACCACTGGGGTGTGGGGGGAGGAGATGACGTGAAGGTGAATGCTCTCCCGGTGATTCCCTGACAGCACTAGTGTGAGCGGGATTGACCGATGGGTGATCCGGGCCAGAGGCTTGCCGTCCAGCGAGTTCACGTCCACCAAAACATGTACCGGTAGCACCTCCTTAGCCCAAAGGAGATGTGCTTCAAAATGGGAACCTGCCGACGCAGCTGGAGATCGGGTCGCATTCTGGCTCCTCAGGGACCCCGCCGTCACTGAGGGGCCTGCTCTTTTGGCCGACGAGGGCAGACGCGGCAGGCATGCCCCATTCCTCCACAGTAGAGACAAGCTCCCGTGTCCGTCCTCCGCTTCCGTTCCTGCTGAGAAAGATGCACCCGGTCCACTTGCATCGGCTCCTCTGAGAAGGAAGAAGCGGGTCTGGTATAGCTCCTTCCCTCCGCAGCACGAGAAACGCTCCTGGAAGGACTCGGACCGTCCTCCAATTGCATCACTAGGTCCGAAACCTGGATGGCCCTCTGTATGGCCTCATCCAGAGTACCCGTCTCGCCCCGCAGCGCCACCTCCTTACCTAGCTCCCGGTTGAGTCAGTTCTGGAACGCTGACAGGAGCGAGTCATCGTTCCACCCGGACTCCAACGCCAACCGGTGAAACCGGGCGATGTACTCCCGGAGACCGAGGTTTCCCTGTTTCAACCGCAGCAGGAGTTGTCCGGCCTGTGGACCACGTATGGGGTGGTCGAACACCCGCCTCAGCTCGCCAGCGAGAGCCGTGAAGGTTTGGGTGACGGAAGAGCCCTGCTCATAGAGCGCGTTGAACATTGCGAGGGGACCTCCCTCGAGCAGGTTCACCACGTACGCAACCTTCGCTGCCTCTCGTTCATAGCGGGATGGTTGCGCCTGAAACGCAAGATGGCACTGTACCAGGAACTCCCAACAATTGTCAGGATCCCCAGAGTACTTTTTGGTCTGGATACCGGGAGGTCGAGGTGCGTAGTACCGACAGGTAGTAGACAGGCGGATGGTTAGGGACAGGCGAGGAGTCTGGATACCAGGAGGTCGAGGTGCATAGTACCGACAGGTAGTAGACAGGCGGATGATCAGGGACAGGCAAAGAGTCTGGATATCAGGAGGTCGAGGTGCGTATAGGCAGAAAACAGGTAAGTGGGTTACCGGAGAACTTGTGACGTAGATCCGCGAATACAAGAAGTACGAACGAGCAACGTGCCCTAGTGACACCGCGGTATATGTAGCCCCAGGTGAGGCAATTAGTAATCAGCCACGGCAATAGTTGACCAGATGTGTGTGTGCTCCGCCAGCGCACGTGGCTTGGCCACGCCCCCTGTCAACCACCGAAATCGTGACAATTGTTGACAGGCGTGTGTGTGAGCTTTCAGCGCACGTGAATTGGCCACGCCCCCTGTCAACCACCGTAACCGTGACACTGACGCTTCACCACTGGTTACACTATCATACACTATCATCGTTTTGCTGGACTTTCTGGACTTATTACAGCCTGTACTATGCACTGCACTGTATTCATGATGCTTCTGCACTACCGGCACGTTAAAATGATTTTTAAATGCTTTCTGCACAATTCAAAACATGTACATATCATCAGTCACTTTAGTGTTCTTCTTATTGCTATTTTTATTGTGTACAGTATTTGTATTTTTATAGTATAGTGTTTCAGAAAATTCATACTGCAGGAGGGAATGGGGAGTAAGCGTTCCATTGTACGTGTTGCATATGGCAAATACAAACCTTGAATCTTGAATCTTGAAGTGGGTTTCCGACCCCCAAAGGTTGGTTGGTAAGCAAACTGATCTAAGGTCTGTTAGGTCTGTTAACACAGCTCGCCTTGTCACGGTTACGGTGATTGGCCACGCCCCCTGTCAACCACCGTAACACTTGTTGACAGGAGTGTGTGTGCGCCGCCAGCGCACGTGGCTTGGCCACGCCCCCTGCCAACCACCATAACCGTGACACGCCTTCAACGACTTTTCACACCAAGCCAGTTTCCACTTGTGTATAAACAGGTTGATCAACGACATGTACGGGTGTAGGAGGAATGTGTCTCTGTATACTAGAACTCCCTCTCCAAAACCTCCCATCCGCAGAACTTGATCTAGGAGTCCGTGTGTGTGTGTGTGTGTGTGTGTGTGTGTGTGTGTGTGTGTGTGTGTGTGTGTGTGTGTGTGTGTGTGTGTGTGTGTGTGTGTGTGTGTGTGTGTGTGTGTGCTAAGGCTCGGACTACCACACATTAATTTTATTAATATCATTCATCAGACTAAAGGACTTTTTGTTCTTGACTATTTGTAAGGTAAGTTTCTGGATTTATTGATCAGGTTAGTGTGAGTTGTAAATTCCCCTAAACTGTGATTTGCTTACAACTATAGATGATTACATACTAATACATAATATGACTACATACAAATAATTTACTTTTTTTATTGGCCTTCTTTACTATTATCAGGCTATTCATAATTCCTATATAGGCCTATGTGCTACCTATATTATTATTATTATTATTATTATTATTATTATTATAGGCAATTGCAGAGAATGTTCAGATTTTGTAATGAAACATTGATTTTCTTTAGATTAGATTAGATTCAAATGTATTGTCATTGCACAAGTAGAGGCTTTCTTTTTCATTATAATCACATTTTCTGTATTTATTTACTCGTAGAGGGAATGGAGCCAACTAACTTTTCCATGATAACAACAACCACAAATGCGTGGTCTGACAATAGCACAGCGCTTCCCAACGCGACCGATTGGGAGGATCAATGGACCCTGGCCCGAAACATCATCCCCCCGTACATGTTTATAGTGTGTGCTCTAGGACTTCTGGGTAACAGCTTCGTCCTGCTGGTATTCCTGGCCCAGAAAGACCGTCTAACTGTCCCCGAGATCTACTTGGGGAACCTGGCGCTGGCCGACTTCGTCCTCCTGGTCGTCCTCCCGTTCTGGGCGATGAACATCCGTCGCCACTTCGTCTGGCGCTACGGGGAAGCCATGTGCAAGATAGTGAACTCGTCGATCAGTGTCAATTTCTACACAAGCATTTACATCATCGCGATGGTCAGCGTCGACAGGTACCTGGCGCTGGTGCAGACGATGCGGGCGCGGTGGCTGAGGCGCACGCTGTACGCCAAAGTGATCTGCGTCGTCATGTGGCTTTGGGGGGTTTTCATGAGCACGCCCAGCCTGGTTTACACAACGGTCATTAACGACCCGGACACCGGGACCCAATGTGTGAACTGGTCTACGGTCCCACCTGGCGACTAGCCGACCAGATTGCGTTTAGCGTGCTGGGCTTTGCCTTGCCGGTTGTGGTGATTGTGTTCTGCAGCGGCGCAGTGATCAGGGCTTTAAACAGAAGGAAGACTGTCTGTTCCGACCAAGGCAGCTACAGGAAGCCCACGACCCTGGTGTTCGCGGTGACGACGCTGTTCCTGGTGTGTTGGGCCCCCTATCACGTCTTCAACTTCCTCGACGTACTGGGGCAACTCGACCTTGTGGACGAAACGCAGTGGGGCCACGCTTTCTATATCTTACACCTGGTTGCGGTGTGTATGGTGTTACTTAACAGCGTCCTGAACCCGGTGCTGTACGTTTTCTTCGGGCAGTATTTCTGGAAGAAAGTCCGCTCCCTCTTCAGGAAGCCAAAGCACCATCACCGGCGGGGATGTGATAGGAGTGTATAGCCACGCTCCGTCTTAGGGTAGGCCTACTGTATAGGCTTCCTCAAAATGAGCAGCGGAACCATATTGTCTAGTATTGCATTGTATAGTTTGCATGGCCTATTGCATGTATTATTGTTTTTCTTTGAATAGTATTCAATTGTATATTATTGTATTGCGTTCTCTGTCTGTGATGTCCAACTTATGATCTCGTCAGTCTCTTGGTGACGTTTTCTTAGCAACCATCTCTCTCTAGATCGAATGAAGTTATTTATTTACTGTATATATATTTTATTTGACTGTATATAGTATAGAGGCAAATGTGATATGCATTGATTTTTTTTTGTTTTAATGTTTGTGAAAGTTTATGGGTACAATTGTTTGTGAGAGAGAGAGAGAGAGAGAGAGAGAGAGAGAGAGAGAGAGAGAGAGAGAGAGAGAGAGAGAGAGAGAGAGAGAGAGAGAGAGAGAGAGAGAGAGAGAGAGAGAGAGAGAGAGAGAGAGAGAGAGAGAGAGAGAGAGAGAGAGTTGTTGGCAGGGGCGTGGCCAAGCCACGTGCGCTGGCGGCGCACACACACACACACACACACACACACTTGTACACGATCACCCTGTCTAATTGCTAATCACCTCACCTGGGGTATATATACTTTGTCTGTCCGTTACCCCAGCGTGAGGTCGTTACGTATACTGCACGTTGTTCTTCCGTCTGTTTTGTACCCGTCGCCTGCCTACTACCCCTGCCGGTACTTCGCACCCGACCTCCCGGTACGCAGACTCCTCCCCCGTCCCGGACTACTGGTCGGTCTACTACCTGCCGGTACTTCGCGGATCGTCCTCCCCGTGTACCCTTGTGTTTTGTGTTTGCTTTGGGGAATAAAGCCGTTCGTATCGCTCCACTGTGTCGTTGTCTGCATTCGGGGTCCAACCCACTCCCCTCATCGTGACAGACAGACAGACAGACAGAGAGAGGCAAATGTGAATGAAAAAATGAAATGTGATGATTAAACCTTTTCTTAAACCTTTTTCTTCAATTTCTATAGATCTATATTAAATGATTGCAACAAAAAGTTTCCCTAAATCTAGAAAGAACATAAGTTATAACATATGTAGCGGCACGTGGGAGTGATTGTTTGAAATACTATCTAACTAAGAAGCCAGACAACGCCACCTTGGGAATTGCACCCAAGGAAATAATTATTCTAAGTATCAATAAGGCACTCAGGTTCGTAATACTGAGGGGCAGGAGACGTGGTTCCAATGTTTTATTTCCTATATTAAAATATCATTGAAAACACAATAAGAACAACATACACACTGGAAATAAAGGGGGAAATCCCCCTTTAGGGATGCTGAGGCTTACCAGTGGATGGAGGTGACGGGGGGTGAGAGGGATCCCAACAAAGTAAATTAAGGCACCCGTGATCCTACACACTCATACGAAGGAACACCAAAATCAGGGGGAACACAGCACGACACACAAAAAGGGGGGAAGCCGCCACCGGGGACACCAGCACCACACCTTTGGCTCTCAGCAACTAAAGAGGGGGCAAACGAGACACAATTACTGGGGGTCAACACAAATTAATACACAGACCAACACATAAGATAAGTATAAAGACAATAAAAAGTCAATAATACAACGAAATACTGATCAGTTCACTGATATTAAATGAAATAAACAAAACAAACTTAACTCAACAGGGTCAATGAAATAACTAATCAGAAACAGAGATGAATCGAATAGTCCGCGATAACAATGTTTAAAATATGGCCCTGTAGTGAAGGGCAAGGGGACACAAAGGCACAGTGACACCAAGCTTGTTTCCACCAAGCTGTTTTGAGAGCCGTTTCGGAGCCCGCGCGTCATCGCGAACCAGTTCTTTGGGTTTCCACCGCAATGGAGCCGCTTTCTGGCTCCGTTAAGTGGTTCGTTTGCGGCTCCACTTCTGCCTCGTTTCCACCAAAGAAAGCCCAGTTCGGGCTCTCGCGAGTCAACGGAGCCGGTTCGCATTTGGTTCAATTGGGGAGCCGGCAAAAAACCGGTTTGCGTTTCCACTGCCTTTTTCGCCGAGAGAGCCACGTCATGACGTCACGGTTTACGTCCGGTTTACGTCTGGATACGTCTCTGCTTTCCCAGCAACAACAGAAGCAACAATGCCGGACAACACGATGCATGTGCGCGTTATGCTTTTCCTTTTGCAATCCTTCATTGCCCTACAATCACGGCGATCACACGCCCTTCAAACTGCTCATCGTGAGCGCCAAGCACTGTTATTACGTTGGAGAAAGGTAATTATTATTACTTATTTATTCATATTAACAGACAACGGAAACCCTGAAATCGATCGTATTTCAGTTAGACCAATCGAATAAATGTAATGATACGCTGATATCTGTCTGTACAGGTTGTGATGGAGTCATGGCAGATGAGAAAGCGGAGGTCCCCTATTGCCTGGGCACACCCGCGATCTCTGTACTGGTGGGACTCCATTGTTCCGGATTTCAGTCCACACGAATTCATGCAGAATTTCCGTGTGTCCCGGGAGTCCTTCGACTATATCTGCGATCGGCTCCATGATATAATTGGGAGAAGGAACACAAATTTCCGTTTGAGTGTCCCACTACGAAAGCGGGTGGCAATTGCCATCTGGAAGCTGGCCACCGGCGGCGAATACAGGACCATCAGCCATCTTTTTGGTGTAGGCCGGAGCACTGTTTACAATTGTGTTAGGGAATTTTGCGATGCAGTCGTCGTGGTGCTGCTTCCTTTGCACATTACTATGCCAGATGCTGGTAAGCTGGAAGAAATGGCAACTTTCTTCAACAACCGTTGGAGAGCACCACAGTGTGTTGGTGCAATAGATGGAAGCCACATTCCAGTAATTGCACCAGAGGTGTGTGCCCCAGACTACTACAACCGGAAAGGATGGCATTCGATTGTTCTGCAAGCAGTGGTGGATGGAAAAGGAATGTTCTGGGATGTGTGTGTTGGCTATCCAGGAAGCATGCACGATGCCAGAGTGCTGCGTCAGTCACATTTGTGGGACGACTTAGGTAGCGGGGAATTTCTTAGCCAAAAAAAGGTGAACATCTCTGGCTGTGATGTTGGGTATTACCTGATCGGTGACCCGGCTTACCCCTTGCAGAAGTGGCTGATGAAGCCCTTTTCCGACACTGGAAGACTGACACGCGAACAACACACCTACAACTACAGGCTGAGTAGTGCACGATCAGTTGTGGAAATGTGTTTTGGGAGGCTAAAAGGACGATGGAGGTGCCTCCTAAAAAAAATGACTGCAAGCTTGCGCTGAGCAAGAGAATGACGCTGGCCTGCTGTGTGCTCCATAACATTTGTGAGGAACATGGTGACAATTACAATGAGGAGCACCCAGACAGGGATGTGAACATTCAGCCTAATATCCAGGCAGTACCTGACCAAGTTCACACTGAAGGAGCTGACATTAGAGGTGCATTAATGGAGTACTTCAGTACAGGAGACGTTTGACTTTTTGCTTAATAACTGTCATCATGTTTTATGGGCAATGTCAATAAACAAGGTCTTGATTAAAAAACTGTTTTTTATTGGTTATTTGGCTTATCAAGGTAATCCATCATGCGCTGCATGATGCCAAGCAACATCGTTGTTTCTGTGGCAATTTGCGCCAATGACACGCTGTTCCTCTCCTCGTACACAATGGAGCGGTCTTCTGCTCGTTGCATCAACTGCAGCATCTGGTCTGGATCACAGTCTGCCTTCCTTTTTCCTGTGTACAAGAACAATAACACTGTCATGGCATTGATAAATATGGTTTTTCTGCAGGGAATGAAGAGAATGCTCCCGCCTCTATTCGGCAGGTGCTTAGCAAAAGTTATTGAATGTCGAGCAGACTAATAATATGATAAAGTTACGGTACTCAGCGTTTGTCTGTATTAATACAATATAGTACTATAAATATATGTCGATGTTTGCTTAGCGTTGGGTGTGACGGACTACGATATACCCAGCTCATAAAATCTTACGGTTTCTGGTTGGTTGGGAGGGCGAGGCTTGAAGTGTTGAGCTGCAAGACGGTGTGGGCGAGCTGCAGCGCTGTGGCGGTAGCTCGACATCGTCGAGGGAAGATAACGCTACAAACAAAAACAAGAGAAAAGTACATTAAAACATGTCTGTAAACAAAAACAAGAGAAGTACATTCAACATGTCTCCACTATACTACTGTTTTTAGAAAGTAGCTAACGTATTACGAAGGAACTGTAGAATAAAGCTAGAAGAAGCCTAGATATCGTAGCTACAACTTTCCGATGGCACGAACATAACATTGATGTGAGAAATGAGTAGCTCGCTAAATTCCTAGAAATAAATATCTATGACAATACGGCGAAAGATTTATAAAGTAAAACTTACCAGTATCATTGTAACTCCGCAGCAGGGTATCATTGGCTACAACGACCATGGCTGTTGCAGAGTTTAAGGCCCCTGTGATTTGGCACGACGGTCGGTCGCCGAGGACCGAGTCTAACAGTTCGAAGTACGGATTTGTCCGTGATGGCCGACCATTTCCACTTCTCCCGAGCTCCATCTTTTGGTCCCTGAAATCTTTCTTCAACTTCTTTAATTTATTGTTTATTTGGAGGATGGTTCGGTCGAACCCCGCTGAAGCCATGTCGCGCTGTATTTTATCAAATACAGGCTTTGTCCTTGTAGTTCCACCCAGTTTCTTCTGAACTTCTGCCGAGGACCACAACGCAAGGAAGAAGTTAGTCTCTTCCGCGGACCACTGCTGCTGCTTCGTCTTCACGTCCATGGCGAATTTGGAGGTTTTACCTTTTTACCTTTGAGTTTCTCCGATAAGCCACGCCCCCAGCCCTTGTGGAGCCGGCTGGCCAGCTCAGCTTCGAATGAGCTGCAGCCCAGTGGGGGCCGTAGCTCCGCATCGCATCGTCCAGGGAAGACGACTCCATAAACAACTAAAACAAGAGAAAAGTGCATTAAAACATGACTCCATTACACTTTACTGTTTTTAGAAAGTAGCATCCTGACGTTATCAAGGTTAATATCGGCTAACAGAAGCCTAGCAATCATAGCTCCTCATTTGTGATGATAGGAACATAACATTGATGTGATAATGAGCAGCTCGCTAAACAGATTATAAATACAAAGCTGGTTGGCAACACGGGAAAGATTTATAAAGTAAAACTTACCAGGACCAGAGTGACAGCAGCGGATCATCAGTTTGTTATGGATTAGCTCCTCGTATCGTCCAGTTTGTTATCGATTAGCTCCTCGGTCCTGTCCCCCGCTGAAGACATCTCACGCTGTAGTTTTTCTAATAGCTTCTTTGTTCTAGAAGCTCCTCTAGTTTATTGTGACCTTCTGCCGAGGACAACAACGCAAACAAACGTAGTTTGTCTCGTCCACGGACCACTGTCACCTTCACGTCCACGGAGAATTTTACTGATTTTAAAGATGGCGGAAAAAAACTTTGAGTTTGTTTTGAGTTTGTCCGATAAGCCACGCCCCCAGCCCCGTAAGCCACGCCCCCAGCCCCTGACGTAGTGGAGCCGGCTGGCCAGCTCAGCTTCGAAGTGGAGCCGCAAACGAACCACTTAACGGAGCCAGAAAGCGGCTCCATTGCGGTGGAAACCCAAAGAACTGGTTCGCGATGACGCGCGGGCTCCGAAGCGGCTCTCAAAACAGCTTGGTGGAAACAAGCCCTTCGTACAGCGCTTCCCAACGCGACCGATTGGGAGGATCGACATTTGGCCCTGTACCGAAACATCGTCCCCCCGTACATGTTTATAGTGTGTGCTCTAGGACTTCTGGGTAACAGCTTCGTCCTGCTGGTATTCCTGGCCCAGAAAGACCGTCTAACTGTCCCCGAGATCTACTTGGGGAACCTGGCGCTGGCCGACATCGTCCTCCTGGTCGTCCTCCCGTTCTGGGCGATGGAAATCCAGCACCACTTCATCTGGCGCTACGGGGAAGCCATGTGCAAGATAGTGAACTCGTCGATCAATGTCAATTTCTACACAAGCATTTACATCATCGCGATGGTCAGCGTCGACAGGTACCTGGCGCTGGTGCAGACGATGCGGGCGCGGTGGCTGAGGCGCACGCTGTACGCCAAAGTGATCTGCGTCGTCATGTGGCTTTGGGGGGTTTTCATGAGCACGCCCAGCCTGGTTTACAGCACGGTCACCCTGACCTCATCGTGTGCACTGCTCTACGGTCGCACCTGGCGACTAGCCGACCAGATAGCGTTTAGCGTGCTGGGCTTTGCCTTGCCAGTTGTGGTGATTGTTCTGCAGCGGCGCAGTGATCAGGGCTTTAAACAGAAGGAGGACTGTCTGTTCTGACCAAGGCAGCGACAGGAAGCCCACGACCCTGGTGTTCGCGGTGACGGCGCTGTTCCTGGTGTGTTGGGCCCCCTATCACGTCTTCAACTTCCTCGACGTACTGAGCGAACTCCACCTTGTGGACGAAACGCAGTGGGGCCACGCTTTCTATATCCTAAACCGGGTTGTGGTGTGTATGGTGTTCCTTAACAGCGTCCTGAACCCGGTGCTGTACGTTTTCTTCGGGCAGTATTTCTGGAAGAAAGTCAGCTCCCTCTTCAGGAAGCCCAAGCACCATCACCGGCGGGGATGTGATAGGAGTGTATAGCCACGCTCCGTCTTAGGATAGGCCTATAGGCTTCCTCAAAATTAGCAGCGGAACCATATTGTCTAGTATTGCATTGTATAGTTTGCTTGGCCTATTGCATGTATTATTGTTTTTCTTTGAATAGTATTCAATTGTATATTATTGTATTGCGTTCTCTGTCTGTGATGTCCAACTGCCTGCAATATGAACATCTAATATAATCATGTCTCACTTATGATCTCGTCCGTCTCTTGATGACGTTTTCTTAGCAACCATCTCTGTAAATCGAATGAATGTTGTTGATGAATGAAGTTATATATATATATATATATATATATATTTACTGTATATATATATATATATATATATATTTACTGTATATATATTTTATTTTTATTTTTATTTGACTGTATATAGTATAGAGGCAAATGTGATATGCATTGATTTTTTGGTTTTAATGTTTTTGAAAGTTTATGGGTACAATTGTTTATGTATTATATGGAGAGAGAGAGAGAGAGAGAGAGAGAGAGAGAGAGAGAGAGAGAGAGAGAGAGAGAGAGAGAGAGAGAGAGAGAGAGAGAGAGAGAGAGAGAGAGAGAGAGAGAGGGTTGTTGGCAGGGGGCGTGGCCAAGCCACGTGCGCTGGCGGCGCACACACACACACACACCTGTCATCGATCATTTACATTTACATTTAGGGCATTTGGCAGACGCTTTTATCCAAAGCGACTTACAAGGTGTACATTAGTTGAAGCAGACAATAGCATAACACTGGGGTACGCAAACATATAAATACAGCAGTTCACAAGTATTCCTATTGACAAGATGAATAACACAATTTCGTACTGCTAGGTCACCTGCTTAAGTAGCTGTGATAAGAGCGTGTTAACAACATTAAGGACATACACTTGCTAACATATACAACATGCTAAGAGCTATTAATGTCAGGACTTAAGCAAGTTTAGGGGTTTCACAAAGGAGAGTCCAGGTGGACTCTGAACAGGTGGGTCTTGAGTCTCTTGCGGAAGCTGGCGAGGGACTCTGCCGTCCTGACATGAGACGGGAGTTCATTCCACCACTGTGGGGCCAGAGCCGTGAAGAGCTGGGTTTTGGACGAGCGATGTTTGGTTGACCTTAGTGAAGGTCGAACAAGTCGCCTGGCAGAAGTTGAGCGGAGCGCTCTGGCTGGGATGTAGGGTTTGACCAACGCCTGGAGGTAGGCCGGGGCAGTTCCATTGACTGCCCTAAAGGTCAGCACCAGAATCTTGAATTTGATGCGAGCAGTTACCGGAAGCCAGTGGAGTTCGCGGAAGAGAGGGGTCACGTGGGAGAATTTCGGTAGGTTGAATACCAGGCGTGCTGCTGCGTTCTGGATGCGTTGGAGGGGCTTGGTTGCAGAGGCGGGGAGTCCCGCCAGGAGAGAGTTGCAGTAGTCGAGGCGGGTGATGACGAGCGCTTGGACCAGGATCTGCGCCGCTTCACGTGTGAGGAAGGGCCGGATCCTGCGGATGTTGTAGAGGGCAATTCTGCAAGATCGGGCCACCGCGGTGACGTTGGCATTGCAGGACAGCTGGTCATCTACCACCACACCAAGGTCTCTTGTTGTGGTTGAGGGGGAGACTTGGGTGTTCGATCACCCTGTCTAATTGCTAATCACCTCACCTGGGGTATATATACTTTGTCTATCCTTTACCCCAGCGTGAGGTCGTTACGTATACTGCACGTTGTTCTTCCGTCTGTTTTGTACCCGTCGCCTGCCTTCTACCCCTGCCGGTACTTCGCACCCGACCTCCCGGTACGCAGACTCCTCCCCCGTCCCGGACTACTCGTCGGTCTACTACCTGCCGGTACTCCGCGGATCGTCCTCCCCGTGTACCCTTGTGTTTTGTGTGTGCTTTTGGGAATAAAGCCGTTCGTATCGCTCCACTGTGTCGTTGTCTGCATTCGGGGTCCAACCCACTCCCCTCATCGTGACAGAGAGAGAGAGAGACAGGCAAATGTGAATGAAAAAATGAAATGTGATGATTAAACCTTTTCTTAAACCTTTTTCTTCAATTTCTATAGATCTATATTAAATGATTGCAACAAAAAGTTTCCCTAAATCTAGAAAGAACATAAGATATAACATAGTTATAAAATAAGCTATGTACTGTTTATTTATAAATATATAGCTATTTATAGTAGCTATTGTAGAGCATTGCTATATGCTAATTCATGTGTACTGTTTAGCGGCCACCGTAGTGGTACTGCGCATGTGTGTTCACTCTGTGTGGTCCTGGAGACTCGTCCGGTCGTGTTTACTGGTTACTAATAAATACAGTTATCATAAAAGTATCCCTCCGTATGGTCATTCAACATGGTGTCAGAAGTAAACGCGTACATACTGGACTCAACAAGTTTTGAAGAAGGAAAATAAACTTGACGTCTCAGCACCAACTCGCCGTGACAACAAGCTAACAAGCTAACAAACTAGCATTGACAACGCGCGTGCAGTATCATCATGGCAGATGGATTCCGCAGACCCGACTCGCTAGTGTTTGACGGGAACGTGGCGGAGAACTGGAGAGTGTTTGAACAGGAGTATGACATTTTCGTTGCGGCAGCACACTTTGACAAACCAGACCGCACAAAAGCATATATCCTTCTCAATTTGGCAGGATCTGAAGCTATTGAGCGTGAGAGATCGTTTGTATATGCGGCGGAAGTAAAAGCACCCGGTGACAATGGAGCCATCATCACTCCCGCCGAGTCAAAGGAAGACCCGGATTGTTTGAAAAGGAAATTTCGGGACATTTGCAATCCTCAAACTAACATCACGATGGAAAGGCACAAGTTCAACACAAGGGGTCAGAACCAAGGTGAGTCAATCGAGTCATATATCACTGATTTAAAGATCAAAGCAAAGAGCTGCAACTTTGGAATATTGCAAGACAAACTCATCAGAGATAGACTTCTATGTGGCATAAGTAATGACGGTCTAAGGAAGACTTTGCTGCGTGATAGCGAATTAACTCTGTCTAAGGCTATCTCTGTGTGTCGAATACATGAGCTGTCAGACCAGCACATAAAAGCATTGTCATCACCACGAACGTCCACAAATGTTGACAGCGTGCAACACAGAGTCATATGGAAACAGAGGTTTGAGACAAGACCAAAGTCACAGTCAGAAAAGAGTGCACAGCACATCACAGACTGTAACAATTGTGGAGGCAGCCACGAAGCTAAGAGAGAGGATTGCCCTGCTTATGGTCAACAGTGTCACACCTGCAAGAAATGGAACCACTACAAAAGATGTTGCAGAACAACACTGCAGTGCCCTAGCACACACAGATATAGGACATCTGTCAATCAACTTGAGCCAGACCAAGCCACAGGTGGTAGTGACGATGAGTTATTCTATGTTGATGGCGTAACACTAGAGACCATTGACATAATAGCATCTAATATCACTGAGAAAGGTGAAGCATTTACCACAATCCATGTAAATAGCAAGCCCATAGAAGTGAAAGTAGACACAGGGGCAAAATGTAACGTCATGTCACATGATGCATTCAAACATGTGGGGAAAGGAGAAAAAATAGACTGCTCAAAAATCAACACTGTGGGTTCAGTTGTCCTATCATGCCACCTAGCAGGCCAGCCATATGTACTGCAGTTCTACGTTGTAGAGAGAAACGTCCAGCCACTACTAGGCTTACCAGCATGCCTACGCATGGGATTAGTTACACTGAACAAGGAAGTTCATCAACTCAGCGTGAATAGCAATGCCAACCTAACCCATCAGATCTTCACAGAGTAAGCTGATCTTTTCAAGGATGAACTGGGCATGTTACCAGTCACATACTCCATGAAGCTCGATCCAGATGTACAGCCCGCCATCCGTCCAGCCCGCCGTATTCCAGTAGCCATGCAGGACAGAGTGGAGGCGGAGCTTTCTAGGATGATGGACTTAGGGGTCATCGTTCCTGTCTCAGAGCCAACTGAATGGGTGTCATCTATGGTGGCCACAAACAAAAAGCAAACCGATGACATACGTATCTGCATTGACCCCAGGGATCTCAACAAAGCTTTGCAGCGTCCTCACCACCCTATGCGTACTGTCGAGGAGGTTGCGTCACAAATGACAAACGCAACCGTGTTCTCAGTCTTAGACGCCAAGAGCTCTTTCTGGCAAATCTCCTTGGACAGTAAGTCATCACTTCTAACCACTTTCAGCACACCTTTCGGCCGCTACAGATTTCTCAGGATGCCATTTGGAATAAATGCAGCCAGCGAGGTGTTCCAGCGCTCAATGGAACAGATATTTGCTGGTTACCCCTGCGCCATCATCGTCGACGACATACTTGTCGGAGGGCGAGATGAAGCAGAGCACGACATGAACCTGATGAAGGTGCTCAACCGTGCGCGTCGAGTCAATCTCAGACTCAACCCCCTCAAGTGCAAGTTCCGATTGGCTGAGGTCAGCTACGTAGGTCACGTATTCACCAGCGAGGGTCTGAGAGCAGACCCATCCAAAACCAAGGCAATCGCAGAAATGCCTGTTCCCGAGGACATCACAGCACTCCAGCGCTTCCTCGGCATGATCAACTATCTTGGGAAGTTTATCCCGGACTTCAGTGAACTTTCCGCTCCACTGAGAGAACTGACACGTAAAGACACAGTGTGGTGCTGGCTGAAGCAGCACCAGGGCGCATATGACACTTTGAAGAAACACATGGTCAGTCCACCTGTCCTGTCCTACTACGATGTTCATCTACCAGTCACACTCACCTGCGACGCTTCGCAACACGGACTCGGAGCAGCATGCTTGTAGGAAGGCAAACCGATTGCCTACGCATCACGAACGCTGACTCAGACTGAAACACGCTACGCACAAATAGAGAAGGAACTGCTGGCAGTTGTGTTTGCGTGTTCAAAGTTCAATGACTACATCTATGGAAAGCCAGTGACTGTGGAGACTGACCATCAACCCTTAGTCACAATCATCAAAAAGCCAATCTCCACAGCTCCAGCACGACTCCAACGTATGATGTTACAGCTGCAGAGATATCAACCTTGTCTACATTAAAGGCAAACACATGTACCTGGCCGACACTCTGTCACGAGCCCCCAGGGCATCCACCCTTCAACACACTAACGAAAAAAATGACTTTGAGGTCAGCCACATCTCATCAACTCGCCTGGAGGAGCTGAGGAGACACACGGCAGAGGACACAACGCTGCAGAACCTCACCACTGTTATCAAACATGGATGGCCTACTAAACAGCGCAGCGTTCCTCCAGCCATTGGTCCTTTCTTCCCTTTTCGAGATGAGCTCATTGTTGAAGAAGGAATCATCATGAAAGGTAACCAAACAGTCATCCCTCAGTCACTACAGAGAGAGTACATAAACATTGTACACAGAGGTCACCCAGGAGCTGAGTCAACCAAACGCAGAGCCCGAGGTGTGGTGTTCTGGCCTAACATGAGCAAAGACATTGACAATGCCACACTCTCATGCTCAGTGTGTAACAGTACAAAACCACACCAACAGAAAGAGCCACTCAAGCCACACCCAGTACCGGAATTACCTTGGTCTATGGTGGCAACAGACATCCTGGAATGGAATGGCAAGCATTATCAAGTGCTCGTGGACTCATACTCAGGGTGGTATGAGGTCGATCTACTCAAGGACCTCACGTCAACTTCAGTCATCACCAAACTGAAACAACATTTCTCAGTCCATGGATCACCACACACACTCATCTCAGACAATGCCAGACAGTACACCAGCCAACAGTTCAAAGACTTTGCCATACAGTGGGACTTTGAGCATGTTACCAGCAGTCCAGAATTCCCACAGAGCAATGGTTTAGCTGAGAGGGCAGTCCGTAGTGCAAAACAACTGATGGAAAAATCTAAAAGAGATGGAACAGACATGTTTCTGAACCTACTAAATCTGAGGAACATCCCTCGAGATGTACAGCTAGGTTCACCTGCACAGAGACTCATGTCAAGGCAAACACGTTCCACCCTCCCAGTCAGCAAGCAGCTACTGGTACCTACCACTCGTGACACTCAAGGAGTCAGATCCCAGCTCCAAAAGAAAAGACTCTCCCAGAAACGAAACTACGACAAGTCGAGCCGTCCACTACGAGCCCTGTCTGAAGGTGAAGTAGTCAGAATGCAGACCCGCCAAGGGTACAACCGCATGGGCATGGTGAAGGAGGTCTGTGAGGAACCGAGATCATATCTCATCCAATCGGAAGGTGGTGTGTACAGGAGAAATCGCAGACATATCCTACCGGTAACCGAACCACTTCCAGAGCAGCCCGATGAAGCCGACCGCCTGCACTTCGATCCAGATGTAGAGGAAACTTCCCCTCCTATTGCAGAGAGACCCATAACCCTAGCTCCAGAGCCTATAGCTCTGACACCCACACACACCAGTGGGGGCACATACCAAACACGTTCAGGTCGCATTAGTAGACAAAACCCCAAATATAGAGACTAAGTACTTTGCGTGGACTGACTCCAAGCACCACATGCCCACTGTTCATGATCGTACATAGTACGGTATTGTTATTGTTGTTAAAAAAATTTTT
Organism: Muraenolepis orangiensis; assembly: GCA_027704905.1. Lineage (NCBI taxonomy): Eukaryota > Metazoa > Chordata > Actinopteri > Gadiformes > Muraenolepididae > Muraenolepis > Muraenolepis orangiensis. Next base: position 17,725,556 of record CM051016.1, on the reverse strand, counting down.
TTAAAAAACATTGTTGACAAGATACAGAAAGCTAGGTGAGATGCCATGCCTTTATTATTTTCTACATTACAACTTTGTTTGTTGATAGACATTGAAATGTCAGTTGTTTATTGGAATCGACCTAACCATGGTATTAGATTACTGTTAGTTATTTTTCTATTCTACCAGGACTATAAGCTAAAGAGAGAGGATGTAGAGCATTCGCTATAAGCTAATTCATGTGTACTGTTTAGCGGCCACCGTAGTGGTACTGCGCATGTGTGTTCACTCTGTGTGGTCCTGGAGATGCGTCCAGTCATGTTTACTGGTTACTCGTAAATAAAGTTATCATAAAAGTATCCCTCCGTATGGTCATTCAACAATGGTGAACATAGGATTGAAATAGGAATGAAAATGCATGGTTAAATGGACCGCTCCTAATCAGGAGAAGTTAGGGTTAAGCCAGGGTGGGAACCGAACCAGCAACCTTCCAGTTGCCAGACAACCTTACATGCGAACCATCACACGAAGCAGCTGCTTTCCAAACTCCTTGGTCTGTTGTGTTTTTTTTTATCAGATTTATATTTTTGGTTTACAGGCAAAACAACAACGTAGTATGGTTGAATTAGAGGAACAATTATTCAACAACCGGTGACGACTGCGGTTTGCAAAGTGTTCCGGTGCGAAATTGGGCATTTATTAAAGTGCTTATCAGTGGCGGCCGGTGACATCCGAAGTAGGAGGGGTGCAGGGGTAAAAAAAAAAAATCAAAAATCATATCTGCTGTGCAATACCGCATTTTCCCAGACGGTGGCGCCATTTCTCCATGTAAACGACCGAGAGGGCGAATTAAAGAAATAAAAATAAAAAACTATACATAATATAAATATAAACCTCACTGTTACTCATTCTACTCTGTATTGTATATATGTATATTGACTGAACATTCCTTTACTTAATGCTTAATTTCTTTTTTTACTTACTTTATTTTTACTGTATGTAGCACAATCTCAGGGGCTCATACAGAAACAAGCATTTCATTATAAAGTATTCTGTATTTTGTTGTGACAAATAATAAACAAACTTGAAACTTATGGTGAAAGAACATTTATTATATGGTGCTTCAATTAGCAATTATGAACACAGTAATACCTAGTAGAAAATAAACATAAGAAAAAAATATGGTCTTATATTAGAAAGACTACCCAGTGTGCCATCAAAAATAATACCTAAATATGGTCTTACATTCGAGTGTGCAAAAGTAATTAGAACAAAATAGAAGATAATAAAATAGACCTGATACAAGTCCTGAGATAAATGCAATACAATGTTAAGCTTACAAATTAAAAAGGTACTGGGTCCTATGTACACTACTATACGATATACAGTTTAATCTATGTACCTATGCTATACTAACTATACAAGAACTACACAACTATAACTATAACTATACAACTATTCTCTCCTCAGACAGCAAGACGCAAACTGACTCATTAACAAATGCTTCTGAATTAAACTAATTAAATAAAATACAAATGCTTAATACATTCGACCACAGCATATATTAGCAGACAAACACACGGAAGACCCTGTAGCTAGCATTGGGGAAGCACGTGTCCACGATAAACTTACAAAACCCCAATCCACACCGTTTACATACAAATGACACAAGCTGCATGTTTATACAGCAAGACCAACATTTCTTATCCCCTTTACTTTACGTTTACATCGTCCACAATAAAAATAAATGTAAAACTATAACCGGGACAACAAAAACGAACCTCTCCTCAGACAGCAAGACGCGAACTGAGAGCAGAGCAGTACAGGCTTTACAAATAACGTTCAACTTGGCTACAATTGAGTGGCGCATGCGTGACTGGTTTTCTTTGCTCACGCATTCACGCATGCGCCACTCAATTAGCTCACGCATGCGCCACTCAATTTGAGTCGCGCATGCGTGACTGGTTTCTTTGTTCGGGCGCAATAAAATGCGCTCCCACAGATCGTATTTAGGACCCTTGATAGGCTACATTTAATTGCTTGATCCATTTTCATTGGCCGCTTGCGCGCAGTGACGCGGAGATCCTGGGCGCACTGCAGGTTTGGAGGTAGGTACCAGATTTCTATGAGAGTGACGTCAATGACAAACGAGGGGGGAGAATAGCACGCACAAAACAATGATTTATATTTGCTATATTAACGTTATTGTGCATTTTAAACATTGGGTCGAACAGGGTTTGCTTCCCGTAACTTACAACCAAATCTCTGGTGTCTGACACAGGGCTTGGATCAGAGCCCCCCCCCCTGTCACCGCAAACCGGGGGGGGGGGGCAATGGAAGTCTGTAGGGTTTTTTTGAGGGGAAAAACAACAACAACACTGCACTCTGCACTCCCACTGGATCACATGGGCACACTGGAAAGTGTGCTCCCCTTGGCTTGTTGTGTCAGGGAGAGGCGAACGTCTCTCTTGGCTAGACCGCACAATATTCTACTGAAATAAGAGTCTCTGCACAATAACACTCCAATTGGGAGAGGCAGACGGTCGATTGAACCACCGCATATTATACTATATTATATTATATTATATTATATTATATTATATTATATTATATTATATTATATATAACACGACATACTAGTGCACATAGGCACAGCTGCTTAGTTTTTGGTGTCGCCAAAGACGCACACACACACACACACACACACAGAGACGCACACGCACAGACGCACACTCACACACAGACGCACGCACACACGCACAAACACATACGCAAAAAAACACACACACACACACACTCACAAATATATGTCAGTGTTTTTTGTCAGTGTGTGCCGATATATATATATTTTTGTTGAGTGATTGATATCGTTTTCGTGAGTGATTTAAACAAGCAGGTATATATATCTATATATATAGATATCTATATGTATCTATATATAGATATCTATATATATCTATATATATCTATATATATATCTATATATATAGATATATATACCTGCTTGTTTAAATCACTCACCAAACTCACCTGTTCAGAGCTGCTTTGAATGTGTGTTATTGTTAACTCGTTGTTTCCTCTTAAATGTGTTTATGTATCCATGTACCAAAGAAAGTCTAAAAGAATAGACTGTGTGAATTTCTTTGGTGCCTTTGAGCTGGCCTTGCGTGGCCATGATGAAAGTGATGGACAAAAGGGCGACATTTCAATACAAAAAGTAATTGTATATAATGTAATTAACTAAAATAACTAAACTAAATAAACAAAAATGGTATAGCCCCCCTGGTGAAAAATGCACCAGCCGCCACTGAGTGAGACATGATTATATTAGATGTTCATATTGCAGGCAGTTTGACATCACAGACAGAGAACGCAATACAATAATATACAATTGAATACTATTCAAAGAAAAACTAATACATGCAATGCAATATGCCATGCAAACTATACAATGCAATACTAGACAATATGGTTCCCCTGCTAATTTTGAGGAAGCCTATAGGCCTACCCTAAGACGGAGCATGGCTATACACTCCTATCACATCCCCGCCGGTGATGGTGCTTGGGCTTCCTGAAGAGGAAGCTGACTTTCTTCCAGAAATACTGCCCGAAGAAAACGTACAGCACCGGGTTCAGGACGCTGTTAAGTAACGCCATACACACCGCAACCTGGTCTCCGATATTCAAAGCGTGGCCCCACTGCGTTTCGTCCACAAGGTGGTGTTCCCTCAGTATGGTGAGGAAGTTGAAGACGTGATAGGGGGCCCAACACACCAGGAACAGCGTTGTCACCGCGAACACCAGGGTCGTGGGCTTCCTTTCGCTGCCTTGGTCAGAACAGACAGTCCTCCTTCTGTTTAAAGCCCTGATCACTGCGCCGCTGCAGAACACAATCACCACAACTGGCAAGGCAAAGCCCAGCACGCTAAACGCTATCTGGTGGGCTAGTCGCCAGGTGGGACCGTAGTCCATTTTACACTTTAGGGCCCCGGTCCCGTTGTGATTGACCCTTCTGTAAACCAGGATGGGCGTGCTCATGAAAACCCCCCAAAGCCACATGACGACGCAGATCACTTTGGCGTACAGCGTGCGCCTCAGCCACCGCGCCCGCATCGTCTGCACCAGCGCCAGGTACCTGTCGACGCTGACCATCGCGATGATGTAAATGCTTGTGTATACATTGACAGTGACCGACGAGTTCACTATCTTGCACATGGCTTCCCCGTAGCGCCAGACGGAGTTCTTACGGATTTCCATCGCCCAGAACGGGAGGACGACCAGGAGGACGAAGTCGGCCAGCGCCAGGTTCCCCAAGTAGATCTCGGGGACAGTTAAACGGTCTTTCTGGGCCAGGAATACCAGCAGGACGAAGCTGTTACCCAGAAGTCCTAGAGCACACACTATAAACATGTACGGGGGGACGATGTTTCGGTCCAGGGAAGCGTTGGGAAGCGCTGTGCTATTGTCAGACCACGCCTTTGTGGTTGTTGTTATCATGGAAAAGTGAATTGGCTCCATTCCCTCTACGAGTAAATAAATACAGAAAATGTGATTAGAATGAAAAAGAAAGCCTCTACTTGTGCAATGACAATACATTTGAATATAATCTAATCTAAAGAAAATCAATGTTGTTTCATTACAAAATCTGAACATTCTCTGCAATTGCCTATAATAATAATAATAATAATAATAATAATAATAATATAGGTAGCACATAGGCCTATATAGGAATTATGAATAGCCTGATAATTGTAAAGAAGGCCACTAAAAACAGTCAATTATTTGTATGTGTCATATTGGCTTAGTATGTAATCATCTATAGTTGTATAGCAAATCACAGTTTAGGGGAATTTTCAACTCACACTAACCTGATCAATAAATCCAGAAACTTACCTTACAAATAGTCAAGAACAAAAAGTCCTTTAGTCTGATGAATGATATTAATAAAATGAATGTGTGGTAGTCCGAGCCTTAGCACACACACACAGGGTGCGAACTGGAGGGGAGCAGGGGGAGCTATAGCTCCCCTAGTGGTGACATGAGCTCCCCTGGGAACATGGTTTGTGAAATTTGGGGGGAGCTCTCTAAAATACTGATATGATGACCAAATAAATTCCATTTTGGGCATGTTTTTTTTTTTCAAAGGTGTGAAATAAAATTATATTTAGAGTTTATGATTCATGAAAAAAGCAGCTCCACCCACGACCACGACCCACTCACTCACAAGCTGGTTTAGTTAGCGCTGCATGTTTACCAGGCATTGTTGCTGCTGCTGACATGTCGAGAAGAAAAAAACAACTTACCTTGGGCAATTTCTTTAAAAAGACGGCCAAACAACCTGATCAAGAAGACCAACCGAATGTAGCTGGTGTGTGTGGCGTCGCGTCTCTCCAGGCAGTGAGAGGGTTGTGTTGTGCTATAGCTGTATTATTAATATTAATATTGTTCATGGTTGGTGCCGCTGGCTGCTCTTATCGCGTGTGTTCGGCTCTGTGTGGGCTACAGCCATAATAGGCTATAGCCCATGTGAAACAATGTAGCCTGTTTTCGAGTCATTTTAAGTTGATTTAATTAAACAGTCAAACGTTACATTGGTGGTCCGTGGATTATTTATTATCAAGTTGATTGAAGTTTGCGTGGCCCATACATGCTCGGGAAATATGTTGACATGAACATGATCCATCGGGACGTTTCATGTAAATGTAGACCTGTGGCACCACCCCGTGTGCAACAGATGTTCTCTTTATAATAGGCCTATGTCTGTGCTGTTGCTATTAATGCACGGATCAGCATTTACCCCCCCCCCCCCCCACCCCCCACCCCCGCAAAAAAATCCCGGCTCCCCCGGAGACCGTGGTATAGTTCGCACACTGCACACACTGCACACACTGCACACACACACGCACACACACACACACACACACACACTGACTCCTAGATCAAGGAGTTCTAGTATACAGAGACACATTCCTCCTACACCCGTACATGTCGTTGATCAACCTGTTTATACACAAGTGGAAACTGGCTTTGTGTGAAAAGTCGTTGAAGGCGTGTCACGGTTACGGCGGTTGGCAGGGGGCGTGGCCAAGCCACGTGCGCTGGCGGCGCACACACACACTCCTGTCAACAAGTGTTACGGTGGTTGACAGGGGGCGTGGCCAACCACCGTAACCGTGACAAGGCGAGCTGTGTTAACAGACCTAACAGACCTTAGATCAGTTTGCTTACCAACCAACCTTTGGGGGTCGGAAACCCACTTCAAGATTCAAGATTTGTATTTGCCATATGCAAGGCTGGACGTAAACAGCAGGAGAGACAGCGGGAGAGGAAGCGGAGATATAAACCATATCTCCCTTCCATCACCATGGGGAACGTGAGGTCGCTAGCGAATAAGATGGACGAGCTAGCGGGCCTGGTGATGACCCAGCGGGTGTACCGGGAGAGCAGCGTGCTTTGTTTCACCGGGACGTGGCTCAACGAGGACACCCCGGACTCAAATGTTACCGTGGACGGCTTTCTAACCGTCCAGGCGGACAGGACGTGCCATGAGAGTGGCAAGAGGAAAGGTGGGGGACTTGCTATTCTCGTTAACAACAAGTGGTGTAACCCTGGACATGTTACTGTGAAGGAACGTGTGTGTAGCCCGGACATTGAACTGCTGTCCGTGAGTCTGCGGCCATACTATCTGCCGCGAGAGTTCTCCCATGTGCTTCTTGTTATTGTTTACATTCCACCGTCGGCAAACGCGGCGCTCGCGTGTGTCACCCATTCCGTCGTCGCGAGACTTCAGACACAGCACCCTGAAGCATTCATCGCGATATCTGGGGACTTCAACCACGTGACTCTGGCTGCAACACTGCCCACCTTCAAGCAGTTTGTGGACTGTCCCACCAGGGAAAACAAGACACTGGACCTGCTGTATGCCAATGTTAAGGAGGCATACAGTGCCACTGCCCTTCCTCCTCTTGGAAGGTCAGACCACAACCTCATCCACCTCCAGCCCCTGTATAGGCCTCTAGTACAGCGGCTGCCTGTGACCACAAGGACTGTGAGGAGATGGTCACAGGAGGCCGATGAGGACTTGTGGGGCTGCTTTGAGTCAACAGACTGGGATTTCCTCTGTGATTTGCATGGAGAGGACCTTGATGATCTCACGGAATGTATAACAGGGTACATCAACTTCTGTGTGGATAGTGTTGTTCCCATAGAGACTGTACGCTGTTTCCCCAACAACAAGCCATGGGTCACCCGAGACATCAAGGTCCTGCTCAATGAGAAGAAGAGGGCCTTCAGAGATGGGGATAGGGAGCAGATGAGGCGGGTTCAGAGGGAGCTGAAGGAGAGGATCCAGCAGGGCAAAGACAACTACAGGAGGAAGCAGGAGCACAAACTTCAGCAGAACAACCTGAAGGATGTGTGGAGTGGCATGAGGAGCATCACTGGCTACAAACAACCTGGTAGCCAGACAGTAGGGGGGGGTCCTGATCGGGCCAACGAGTTGAATTTGTTTTTCAATAGATTCAATGAGTGGGCTCCGGTCTACCCCCCCTCCCCCAGCCCCTCTACAACCATTCCCCTCCAGCCCCCCAGCCCTGCTGTCCCCCCTCCCCCACCGTCCCTCTCCAGCATCAACATACCTGTTCTCTCTCCCCCACCACCACTACCTCACCCCCCCCCCATCAACACAACAGTGACTCTTCCTGCCCCCACACACGGTACACATACCTTCACAGCTGAGCAGGTGAGGAAAGTGCTGTGCAGGCTCCATCCAGGCAAGGCTGCAGGTCCTGACGGCGTCAGCCCGAGGGTCCTCAAAACATGTGCTGCCCAGCTGAGTGGAGTCCTGCAGTACATCTTCAACCTGAGCATGAGACTGGAGAGGGTCCCTGTGCTGTGGAAGACATCCTGCCTGGTGCCGGTTCCGAAGAAGGCACGTCCCAGCACCTCAAACGACTACAGACCGGTGGCGCTGACGTCCCACGTGGCGAAATCCTTTGAGAGGCTGGTCCTGACGCTTCTTCGGCCCCTGGTCAGATCATCGCTGGACCCTCTTCAGTTTGCCTACCAGCCGAAACTGGGAGTGGAGGACGCCATCATCTTCCTGCTTCATCGTGCCTACGCCCACTTGGACAGACCCGGGAGCACTGTGAGAATCATGTTTTTCGACTTCTCCAGTGCGTTCAACGCCATCCGGCCTGCCCTGCTGGGAAGTAAGCTGACGGCGATGAAGGTGGACTCTTCCCTTGTGTCCTGGATTACTGACTATTTGACGGGTCGTCCACAGTTTGTCAGACTGCAGGACTGTGTGTCTGACACTGTGGTCAGCAGCACTGGTGCTCCACAGGGAACTGTTCTTTCCCCATTCCTGTTCACCCTTTACACCTCAGACTTCCAGTACAACTCTGTGTCCTGCCATCTGCAGAAGTTCTCGGACGACTCTGCAGTTGTTGGTTGTGTCAGCGAGGGAAACGATGAGGAGTACAGGGGCGTCGTGGACTCCTTCGTTGAGTGGTGTGAGCTGAACCATATGCAGCTCAACACTGACAAGACGAAGGAGATGGTGGTGGACTTCCGCAGGAGGAAATCCACACCCACACCCATTTCCATCAAGGGTGTGTCCGCTGAAGTTGTCCAGGAATATAAATACCTGGGAGTTCATCTGGACAATAAACTGGTCTGGGCCAAGAACTCTGAGGCTGTTTACAAGAAGGGCCAGAGCCGTCTCTACTTCCTGCGGAGGCTCCGGTCCTTCAACGTTTGCAACAAGATGCTGAATGTGTTCTACCAGTCGGTGGTAGCCAGTGCCATCTTCTCCGGTGTCGTGTGCTGGGGAAGCAGGTTGAGATCAGCAGACGCCAACAACATCAGCAGGATTGTCAGGAAGGCTGGCGCTGTCCTGGGGGTCCAGCTGGACTCCTTGTTGGTGGTGTCTGAGAGAAGGATGCTGCGCAAGCTGCGTAGTATCCTTGACAACAACTCTCACCCTCTCCATCAGGTGCTGACCTCATATAGAAGCACCTTTAGCAACAGACTCATTCCACCCAGGTGCACCACAGAACGCCATAGGAAGTCCTTTCTTCCTGTGGCCATTAGACTCTTTAACTCATCTACCTCGGGTCGTGAGAGGGACAGTGGAGACTCAGTGACCTGAGGCCAACGTACTTATTATTATTATTATTTTTGGTCAACGCACTGAAAATCATCTCATTGTAACTTTGCACTGTAAATTCGACTTCAAATTATAATTCACTTTTCACTTTACACTTTTCACTTTACACATGTCACTTTTCAGTTGAGTTATTTATTAATATATTATTCTGCCAATTTGCACTATACAAATTGTTGTGTATTGTATATACCTACGTATTACTGTAATAATACTGTAAATGTATCTTCATTTATCATTACATTTAGATTTCATTTAACTATATTTTTGTTTATACAATTTTTATTTAGTTAGTTGTTTTGTTTTTTAGCTTAGGTATTAGTATTTTTTGTGTGTGCATTTATTCCCCCTGTGTCAACTGTTGCACCTTAATTTCCCTCGGGATTAATAAAGTAATCTGAATCTGAATCTGAATATGCAACACGTACAATGGAACGCTTACTCCCCATTCCCTCCTGCAGTATGAATTTTCTGAAACACTATACTATAAAAATACAAATACTGTACACAATAAAAATAGCAATACGAAGAACACTAAAGTGACTGATGATATGTACATGTTTTGAATTGTGCAGAAAGCATTTAATAAAGTGCCGGTAGTGCAGCAGCATCATGAATACAGTGCAGTGCATAGTACAGGCTGTAATAAGTCCAGAAAGTCCAGCAAAACTGTGATAGTGTATGATAGTGTAACCAGTGGTGAAGCGTCAGTGTCACTGTTGAACATAATGTAATGTACAGTCTCACATATATAGCCAGTCAGCCACTGTACTCCTCTACTGCGCTATAAAGCTATTTTGGTCATTGCGGGTATCCATACATGTGTGTATATGACTTCTGCGCATGTGCAATAAAGTTCTCTCCCTGCCCCGCCAAGTACATGTGTGGACGTGTGTCTTTGCTCCTGCAGTCTAACTCGACAAAAGTACATTAACATACCTAATACCTAAGTATGTAGCTAGACATCCGTGTCATAAATATGAACAGTGCAACAGGTTATCGGCCCAGTGCTATGTCTAGTCAGCGATTTAATAGACTTTTGTTCGACGGCAACGAGAGAGGATACGAGTTATGGGAAACTCGCTTCCTAGCGCACATGGAGTTGAGAGGACTCAGCGAGACTCTACTGAACGTGCCAGTTATCGCTGCGGGCGAAAATGCTGCCCAGTTAAGAGCAACAGAGGTCAAGAAAAACAGAGAAGCGTACGGTGCAAGTTTTGGACAATAACAGCTTGTCGCTAATTATGCGGGATGCAGCAGCCGATGGGGCAGGGCGGCAATGAAGATACTTCGGCAACATTACGCGGGCAAAGGAAAACCGCGCGTGGTGAGTTATATTGTGAACTCTCAGCTCTTCGCATGGAAAGCAACGAGACCGTCACGGAGTATATTGTTCGTGCAGAGACAATATTCTCGTCGTTGAAAGGAGCCGACGAGAACATTAGTGACGGGTTGCAAGTGGGAATGGTAGTGAAGGGACTGCCGGACTCTTTCAAACCGTTCGTGATTCATATTACTCAGAATAATGACAGCCTGACATTCAGTGAATTCAAGGCAAAACTAAGGAGCTTTGAAGACACAGAAAGGTACAAGCCGAGTAATAGTGATGACGAGGACAGCAGTGGTGTTTTCTCCCGGAGGCCAAGGGAAGCCAGGCTTCCCCTGTTTTTTCGGATTGTAGTTATAATTTTAATAAATTATAAATTATAAAAAAATTTCGGTAATTCTCCTTTGCTGTGTGTTGCTGCCGGACCGTCTCTCCCCCATTCTCATTGAGTATTTTACAAAGAGTGAAACAAACAGCGCCCCTCTAGATGTTATGGTGAAACAGTAAATTGCATTCATTGTTGCGAGAGGAGGCCAGCCGAATCGGGCTTCCCTTGGTGAAAAGAAATGGAGGGATTGTCCCGGATTGACCAATCAGATGAGGCCCACGTCATGCCCCTGCCAACCTGTGATTGGTCAGGGCCATGCCAAGGGAAGCCAGTTGATGTGATTTGATTGCGATTTGATTGGATTGTGAGGCAAGGGAATCCCTTGCCTCACAGAGGAAAAAGGGATACTTTGATGTGAACGTAAAACTTCAAAGGGCTCCTGATTTAGTTTGTGAATGAATGCTTCTTTTTTATTCATTACCGAATCTGCACTGCGCATTGAGCGGCTGGTGGAGAGTTTTGGCTGGAGAGTGTGTGCGGACCTGTCGGTTAGATAACAGGCGTGTCCAAGTCCTGCATCTGTATGATACAACTATGTAAAATGATACCGGGCGCTGTAATCACTCATCTGGTTACGTTATTGACCACCCCCCCCGACCCAAAAAAACTGGCTTCCCCTAAATTTTTCCCCACGCCACGCTACTGGAGGACAGTGTAATAAGGGCCGCCGCAGCAGTCACCACCTCACGTGGAAGAGGTAGAGAGAGAAAGACCATGGCTGAAATTGAGTGCTACAGATGTCACAAAAATGGGCATATGTCTCGAACATGCCTGAAGCAAGAAGAGCGGAACGCAGGAGAGACTCGCCAGGCCGGGGGAAGCAGCGAGACGCCATCGCGGGAGTGACCGGAGCAGAGCAGGGTGCAGCACGGGACCAGGACGGATGCTGGGGAGCGCACCGAGAGACAGACGCCACCCACTGAGAGACAGAGGCGGACGCCGATGACCAGGAAGGAAGGTCGTATTGCTTCAAGTCGAGGGAGGACACCGGGCCGGTGAGGTGGACTGACAACAACAGAGGTTTGATGGTCGACTGTGGCGCGACGTCACACATGGTAAATGACTTTGCAAAGTTCAAAACAGTTGATAAAGACTTTAAGCCCAAGAGTCACGTAATTGAACTTGCAGACGGGTCAAAGGCAACCGGAATTGCCAAGGCCAGAGGAGAAGCTGAAGTCACCATAATTGACAGCGAAGGAAGAAAGGTGACAGCACGACTGAAGAGGGCCCTGTATATCCCGACGTTTCCTCAGGACATTTTCTCCGTTAAAACAGCCTCAAGCAACGGAGCAGAAATCCACTTCAAGGAAGGTAAAAATTGGATGGGGTATAAAAACGAGGGTACCAAGTTTAACATTGAAGTATTTGGGAAACTGTATTATCTGTCTACAGCTAATAATACTGATGATAATGTTGACGGATACAAAGGATGTCATGATATTGAAATGTGGCACAGAATCCTTGGTCATTGTAACATAGATGATGTTTCAAGACTAGAAGGTGTAGTTGAAGGAATGAAAATTAAGGGGAAAAATGACAAATCTAACTTCAACTGTGAAACATGTACACAAGGAACATTTGTGGAGTCTAGAAATAGACAGGCTGATAGCAAAACTAAAAGAATACTGGAACTAGTCCATACAGATCTGTGCGGCCCGATCGAGCCTGCTGATAAAGATGGTTATAAATACACCATAGCTTTCACAGATAGCAGTATGACATGGACATATTTCATGAGGTCAAAGAGTGATACAGCTAAAGCTACAGAAAAATTCTTAGAGTCTGAGAGAAAATAAAATTTGTCACCAAACTAGTGCCCCCTACTCGCCGCATCAGAACGGCACAGCAGAACGAAACTGGAGAACCCTATTTGACATGGCACGATGTATGCTTCTAGAGAGTAAGACGCCAAAGCAGCTATGGAGGTTTGCGGCGCAGACAGCTGCACAGATATGCAACAGGTGCTATAGTCAGCGATTAAAGCAAACCCCATACAGGGCTTTCACAGGGAAAACACCTAATATTTCCCATATGATGGTTTTTGGCACAGAGTGCTATGCCTATAGACAAGACAAAAAGAAACTGGATCCAAGGTGCGAGAAGGGCATTTTCATAGGATATGATAAATACAGCCCTGCATACAATGTCTATTGTCCAAAAACGGGTAAAGTGTCAAAGCATAGATTAGTTAAGTTCGTACAGAAGAGCAACAGAGACTGCCAGACACAAACAGGTCCACACAACGATGGAGACAGCTATGAGGATAGAGACTCATATGAGCCTGATGTAGTACCAGTTAGGACTGATGAGCAGCCCCAGATTACAGGTACAGAAGGTGAAAGTGGTACACTTTCTAGTAACCAGGGGGATAGTGGGGGCAGAAACCGCTACCCAACTAGAGAGAGGAAGACCCCAACATATCTTGAAGAATACCAGTGTAAAGCAGAATGTACTGACGAGCAAGATGTAGATTATTTCTATAGAGCGGTATTTGGGGTACCAAACACATACAAGGAGGCCATGAGCTCTAATAAGTCTCAGAAGTGGGCTAACGCAATGGAAGAAGAGATTAACTCTTTAAAAGAGAACGAAACGTTCACCTTGACCACACTTCCTAAAGGGAAAACTGTGCGACCTGGGAGGTCGCTGGGTCTTTAGAGATTATAGAGAGCCAGGATGAATCTGAAACATACAAAGCTAGATATGTAGCTAAGGGCTATAGCCAGATAGAGGGCATAGATTATAAAGAGACATTCTCCCCAACTGATAACATGACGTCAGTGAGAATTCTAATGCAGATGGCGGCACAGGACGACCTAATGCTCTATCAGATGGACGTGAAAACGGCGTACCTACATGCCCCGATGGACTGTGAGGTCTATATAGAACAGCCGGAGGGATTCATAGTTGAGTCCAACACTGATGATCGTTTGGTTTGTAAGCTGAACAAGTCGTTGTGTGGCCTGAAACAATCAGGGCGCAGCTGGAACAAACTCCTACACCATCACCTAGTAGACAACAACTGGAACAAACTCCTACACCATCACCTAGTAGAAAACAACTGGAACAAACTCCTACACCATCACCTAGTAGACAACAACTGGAACAAACTCCTACACCATCACCTAGTAGAAAACAACTGGAACAAACTCCTACACCATCACCTAGTAGACAACAACTGGAACAAACTCCTACACCATCACCTAGTAGACAACAACTGGAACAAACTCCTACACCATCACCTAGTAGAAAACGGATTTATCCAGAATGCAGCCGACAATTGTGTATATGATAAACAATCTGAAAATGAGAAGGTGATCCTGATTATTTGGGTGGACGATTTGATAATTGCAGCCAACAACAACGACTTGATCAGTGAGGTGAAGGAAATGTTCAAAATGAAGTTCAAAATGAAAGATCTAGGGGAAATTAAACATTTCTTGGGTATTGATTTCACACAGAAAAAGGGAGAAATCAAGATGAGTCAGGTAAGACACATTGCAAAGGTGCTACAGAGGTTTAACATGTCCGACTGTAAACCGACGTCAACACCCTGTGAGCAAAAGCTCAATTTTGATGAGGAGGGTGAGGTTGTAGATGCCACAGGTTACAGAGAGATAGCTGGCAGCCTGATCTACATAATGACCTCTACTAAACCAGACCTAAGCTGGGTGGTCAGCAAGTTGTCACAATACCTAGCACAGCCAAAACAACAACACTGGGTAACAGCTAAACAGGTGCTACGTTACTTGAAGGGCACAAGTGAATATGAGCTACGTTACAAAATAAGTGACAAAGACCTTAAACTAGAGGGCTATAGTGATGCCGACTGGGCGTCAGACCAAAATGACAGGAGGAGTACTACTGGGTACTGTTTTAGTTTGGTCAAAGAGGGTCCAGTTGTATCCTGGAAGACCAGGAAGCAACCAACAGTGGCTTTGTCAACATGCGCGGCGGAGTACATGGCTCTAGCAGCCACTGCCCAAGAGAGGATATATCTTGTTCAATTACTCCAAGGTCTGAATAAGGAAAGGCAGCACACACCAGTGACAATATTCAAAGACAATCAGGGGACGATTGCTCTGTCCAAAAATCCAGTATGTAGGCAACGGAGCAAACATGTTGATATTAAATATCACTTTGTGCGAGCCGCACATATTGATGGTAAAACATCCATTGAATGCTGTCCCACAGCAAACATGATGGCCGACGTGCTGACCAAACCACTGACAAAAGCAACGTTCCTGAGTTGTTATTCAAGGAATAATGTGCCAGCCCGGCATAGGTCATTTATGTTTTTAAGGAAGACCTGTTTTTCTTTTCATGTGAATTTATAAAGGCGAGCCTGAGTGGGGGTGTTGAACATAATGTAATGTACAGTCTCACATATATAGCCAGTCAGCCACTGTACTCCTCTACTGCGCTATAAAGCTATTTTGGTCATTGCGGGTATCCATACATGTGTGTATATGACTTCTGCGCATGTGCAATAAAGTTCTCTCCCTGCCCCGAGTACGTGTGTGGACGTGTGTCTTTGCTCCTGCAGTCTAACTCGACAAAAGTACATTAACATACCTAATAAGTATGTAGCTAGACATCCGTGTCATAAATATGAACAGTGCAACATAGGCCTAATTCAAATGCGCCAATTTGCATGCATTTACCAAGGCATAGGTGAACAGACAAAACATATCACCTCACAACTTCCCCACATAGTTACTTACATCAAGTCAGTATTTTCCGCTGAAATGTTATGTTTAAATATGCAGATTAGCTTTAAATCTATAGATGAATTCAGACAGGGTAGTAAAACGAACACCATTTTGTTTTTTGGAAGTTTTCTTTCCATTAGAGTTAAAGAAAACATGGAAGCAAAATAGACCAAAATAACAAAATGTACAGGTACATTTGCCATTACATTGCCTGTAATGTCCTTCCTTAAACAGTAACTTCATAATTTTGATTGTTGGCTGCTCATTTAATAACTATTAATTTGACTAGTTTGTTGTATGCTGATAGATCTTAATCATTACATGATACAGCGACCCACCCTCATGTGAAAGGAGGGAATTGTAGTTACACTGAAACTAAGTCCTTGTCAACAGCAGTTATTTTATGTTATTTGTAATAATGTGTAATAAGTGTAATAATAATAATAATAATAATAATAATGTATTGGATCATTAATGCATTCAGGCAATTCAGTATTCTATTGCTTGGCTTAACTTTTTGATTTAAAACATTTTTTTACAAATGATTATGGGAAGTGCCCTTTTTCTCACTTGAGCTCCTGCCCCTGAAAATGTGTGTGCACGTCCCTGTGAACAATGATATGGGCTTCTGAGTGGATGTTTCGCCATGTCCCCAGTGCTGTTCATTCAACTTCAATACAAATAAAAAAAACGAATAAAAACATACATTTTCAATTTTATTTTTAATAATAAAAATATATATTTTATAATATTTTATTTCATTTTCCGGGTGAACTGGGAACGTCTGGTGGATGCCCCTGTCCGGGAGACCTTCAACTCACACCTCCGGCGGAATTTTTCGGGCATCTCTGCGGAGGCTGGGGGCATTGAGCCAGAGTGGTCATTGTTCAAAGCTTCTATTGCCGAAGCTGCGGTTGAGAGTTGTGGCCTCAAGGTCATTGGTGCCTCAAGGGGCGGCAACCCTCGGACTTTGTGGTGGACACAGGTGGTCAGGGAAGCCGTCCGGCTGAAGAAGGAGGCCTTCCGGGCTATGTTAGCCTGTGAGACTCCGGACTCAGTTGCGAGGTATCGACAGGCCAAGAGGACGGCAGCCTCGGCTGTAGCGGAGGCAAAGCAGCGGGTGTGGGAGGAATTCAGAGAAGCCATGGAGAAGAGAGAGAGAGAGAGAGAGTCACGGTTGCGGTGGTTGGCAGGGGGCGTGGCCAAGCCACGTGCGCTGGCGGCGCACACACACACACCTGTCATCGATCACCCTGTCTAATTGCTAATCACCTCACCTGGGGTATATATACTTTGTCTATCCTTTACCCCAGCGTGAGGTCGTTACGTATACTTCACGTTGTTCTTCCGTCTGTTTTGTACCCGTCGCCTGCCTACTACCCCTGCCGGTACTTCGCACCCGACATCCCGGTACGCAGACTCCTCCCCCGTCCCGGACTACTCGTCGGTCTACTACCTGCCGGTACTCCGCGGATCGTCCTCCCCGTGTACCCTTGTATTTTGTGTGTGCTTTTGGGAATAAAGCCGTTCGTTCCGCTCCACTGTCGTCTGCGTTAGGGTCCAACCCACTCCCCACTTCGTGACAGAACGACCTCACCACTATGGACCCCGGCAACTTCGACCAGTGGAGGCAAGATATGCGGTCTCTCAATGACTTTGGACGCACCGTGGACCTGGCCCTGTTGGACCCCGGCCACCTCGCGCTGGTGGAACAATTGGCGCTGGAGCTGATGGATCACCGGTTAGCCGACCTGGGCCCCGGTCATCTCGAGCGGGTGAGGCACCTGGTCGATGCCCTGAGGAGCCGTGGCAGATCACGGGTTCGAGCGCTGCGGAGGCTGGAGAAGGAGTTGAGGGTCATGTTAGCCCAGATGGCCCTCGACGACTACTTTAAGTGGAAGCCCGTGTTTGATTCCCAGTGCGGACAGTGGGCCCGGGGACTGCAGGTCACGATGGACCAGCTCTGGGACCTGACAACCGCCATTACTTCCCTCCTCAGCGGAGGGACCCCCGACGCCGCGCTGTCCCTGCCTGCTGACATCATGCTTCCCTTGCCTGCCGACGCCTCTGACGTCACGCTGCCCCCGTCTGACAGCGCCGCTTCTCCCCCGTCTGACAGCGCCGCGCTGCCCGACGCTGCGTTGCCCTACGCTGCGCTGCCCGACGTTGCGCTTCCCCTGTCTGCCGATGCTGCCGACGTCGCTCCGCACCCACCGGAGGACGTCGCTCCGCACCCACCGGAGGAAGTCGCTCCGCACCCGCCTGATGACGCCGCGCCGTACCCGCCCGACGACGTCACGCGGCCCCCGTCTGCTGACGCCGCGCCGTATCCGCCCGACGACGTCACGCAGCCCCCGTCTGCTGACGCCGCGCCGTACCCGCCCCCGTCTGTCGACTACAGAGGGGGTCCAGAGCAGCCCCCAGAGAAGACTCCCACCGACCTGGGCAGAAGGGGTTGCTGGGGTTGGCCCCCGCGCCGTTACTGTCTGGATCCGTTCTTCTCCCTTGACTGCCACCGGGAACACCCCTTCAAGCCAGGTTGGACGCCAGGAGGCGCCCGTTGAGGGGGGGGGGGGGGGTACTGTCACGGTTACGGTGGTTGGCAGGGGGCGTGGCCAAGCCACGTGCGCTGGCGGCGCACACACACACCTGTACACGACACCCTGTCTAATTGTTAATCACCTCACCTGGGGTATATATACTATGACTATCCTTTACCCCAGCGTGAGGTCGTTACGTATACTGCACGTTGTTCTTCAAGATTCAACACACACACACACACACAGAGACGCAGACGCACACTCACACACAGACACACGCACAAACACATACGCAAAAACACACACACACGCAAATATATGTCAGTGTTTTTTGTCAGTGTGTGCCGATATATATATTTTTGCTGAGTGATTGATACAGTTTTCGTGAGTGATTTAAACAAGCAGGTGTATATATATATATATATATATATATATATATGGGTGTCGCGATCGTGAAGTCCAACTGGGGGGGGGGGGGTATAGCTGGCAAAATTGTTTAGCCCCCCCTGGTGAAAAATGCACCAGCCGCCACTGAACAATACGTATAGTGCAAATTGGCAGTAATAAAATACTAATGTGACAGCCCGTACACTGTAACCCAGACTTACTCAACAGGCGGCCCGCAGACGCTTATTGTGTGGCCCCCAACATGCCTGGTTATGAATTATCAAAAAAAATAAAGAATTTAAAAAATATATATAAAAAAAAAAAAATTCTGACCTGCTTTGGATCTACTTATGTGTGTGAAAGCTCCTTCTCTGCCATGGGAATAATTAAATCAAAGCAGCATTCCCATATCATTGACAGACATTTGGCAGACTATCTCAGAGCAGCTACAACTGAGCAACAACCAGATCTGAAAGTACTGATCTGAAAAGAATGCAGACTCAGAGCTCTCACTAGAAATAAGTAACAACTGTTTGTTATATTGTTGTTGTTATTAATATTTGTGAAATGCAGACTCAGAGCTCTCAATAGGAATAAGTAAAATGTTGTTTGTTATTGTTATTAATATTTGTGAAATGCAGACTCAGAGCTCTCAATAGGAATAAGTAAAAAGTTGTTTGTTATTGATATTAATATTTGTGAAATGCAGACTCAGAGCTCTCAATTGGAATAAGTAAAAAGTTGTTTGTTATATTGTTATTGTTATTAATATTTGTGAAATGCAGACTCAGAGCTCTCAATAGGAACAAGTAAAAAATTGTTTGTTATTGTTATTAATATTTGTGAAATGCAGACTCAGAGCTTTCAATTGGAATAAGTAAAAAGTTGTTTGTTATATTGTTATTGTTATTAATATTTGTGAAATGCAGACTCAGAGCTCTCAATAGGAATAAGTAGCAATTGCAAACTTTATCAATGTCATCAATGCAAAGCTATTCACTCCAGTGTTAATAAAACATCAGCTTGACCAACACTTGACACTACATTTGTTACTCAAATTGAGAATATTTGTTAAATATTCCATGATGCTTTGGAATGTATTAAAAATGACAAGCAAGACAGCATATTAAACAGCAGTAGTAAATACAGCGAATAAAATGGTACAAATATATGTTAATAATATTTTGTGGCCCTTTGCACCTGTTGTGGTTTAAATGTGGCCCTCTTGGCCTCTGAAGTTGAGTACCCCTGCTGTAACCTAAAGGTGTGCCTTGCATATCCCCCTCCTCGACTATTTCCTTGGGCGCAACTCCCAAGGTGGCGTTGTCTCAGTGGCGGCTCGTCCATAGGGGCGCAGGGGCGCCGCCCCACCTGGTTGAGAGAGGAAAAAAAAAAAAAAAATTATAATAATTGTGTTTTTTTATTTTTTATTTTTTTGACCCCTAAAAATAAACTAAACATGTTTAAAATGAATAATAATTACTCATTTTATGTATGTTTGTGTTTAAAATGCACAATAACGTTAATATAGCAAATATAAATCATTGTTGTGCGTGCTATTCTCCCCCCTCGTTTGTCATTGACGTCACTCTCATAAACATTTGGTATCTACCTCCAAACCTGCCGTGCGCCCAGGTTTGGAGGTAGGTACCAAATTTGATAGGCAATGTAGCCTATCAAGGGTCAAGGTTTTGAGGTAGGTACCAAATTTGATAGGCAATGTAGCCTATCAAGGGTCCTGAATACGATCTCTGGGAGCGCATTTCATTGCGCCCGAACAAGGAAACCAGTCACGCATGCGCGACTCAAATTGAGTGGCGCATGCGTGAGCAAATTGAGTGGCGCATGCGTGAATGCGTGAGCAAAGAAAACCAGTCACGCATGCGCAATTCATAGCCTAGTTGAACCTAGTTATTTGTAAAGCCTGTACTGCTCTGCTCTCAGTTCGCGTCTTGCTGTCTGAGGAAAGGTACGTTGTTGTTTGTTTTTGTCCCGATTATAGTTTTACATTTATTTTTATTGTGGACGATGTAAACGTAAAGTAAAGGGGATAAGAAATGTTGGTCTTGCTGTATAAACATGCAGCTTGTGTCATTTGTATGTAAACGGTGTGGATTGGGGTTTTGTAAGTTTATCGTGGACACGTGCTTCCCCAATGCTAGCTACAGGGTCCTCCGTGTTTGTCTGCTAATATAGGCTGTGGTCGAATGTATTAAGCATTTGTATTCTATTTAATTAGTTAAATTCAGAAGCATTTGTTAATGAGTCAGTTCTTGCTGCGTCTTGCTGTCTGAGGAGAGGAGATTGAGACCCGTGTGTGTGGGAGAGACCTCATGTTGCAAGTTTGTTCTTTTTTTGTTCTGTACAGGACACAGCCATTACACTAGCTACCATGGACAATTCTGTCAAATCCCTCAAAGCAACACCATTTGAAAGACGAACACTGCAAGAAAAACTCAGAGTGAAAGAGTTTGGACCTCATCAGCCTGACATCAGCATTCAGCAACCAGCAACAGACAGAGGAAGGCTATATATTCAGTCGTTTTCCAGAACCTGGCTTGCTAAGTGGTTCTTGTATAGTTAGTATAGCATAGGTACATAGATTAAACTGTATATTGTATAGTAGTGTAGTGTACATAGGACCCAGTACCTTTTAATTTGTAAGCTTAACATTGTATTGCATTTTATCTCAGGACTTGTATCAGGTCTATTTTATTATCTTCTATTTTGTTCTAATTACTTTTGCACAATCGAATGTAAGACCATATTTAGGTATTATTTTTGATGGCCCACTGGGTAGTCTTTCTAATATAAGACCATATTTTTTTCTTATGTTTATTTTCTACTAGGCACCATATAATAAATGTTCTTTCACCATAAGTTTCAAGTTTGTTTATTATTTGTCACAACAAAATACAGAATACTGATTGATTGTGCTACATACAGTAAAAATAAAGTAAGTAAAAAAAGAAATTAAGCAGTAAGTAAAGGAATGTTCAGTCAATATACATATATACAATACAGAGTAGAATGAGTAACGGTGAGGTTTATATTATGTATAGTTTTTTATTTTTAATTAGCCCTTTCGGTCGTTTACATGGTGAAATGGCGCCACCGTCTGGGCAAATCCGGTATTGCACAGCAGATATGATTTAAAAAAAAATGTTTTTACCCCTGCGCCCCTCCTACTTCGGATGTCACCGGCCGCCACTGCGTTGTCTGGCTGTGTTTAAGTGGCCCCACCATACCCCACTGTTACATTAATAAATAATTCTAAGTACTGAAAAGTGACATGTGAAAAGTGAAATTGAATTTACGGTGCAAAATTACAGTGAAAGGATTTACAGTGCGTTGACCAAAAAAAAAGTAATAATCCAGAGCGTCACTGAGGTCTGTACCCGCTTCAACAAATGTACACCTTGTAAGTCGCTTTGGATAAAAGCGTCTGCCAAATGCCCTAAATGTAAATGTAATGTCTGTTTTGTACCCGTCGCCTGCCTACTACCCCTGCCGGCAGGGTGCGAACTGGAGGGGAGCAGGGGGAGCTATAGCTCCCCTAGTGGTGACATGAGCTCCCCTGGGAACATGGTTTGTGAAATTTGGGGGGAGCTCTCTAAAATAAAGCTATAGCTGTATTATTAATATTAATATTGTTCATGGTTGGTGCCGCTGGCTGCTCTTATCGCGTGTGTTCGGCTCAGTGTAGGCTACAGCCATAATAGGCTATAGCCCATGTGAAACAATGC